>CM076572.1:94945545-95645337 GCA_034641835.2 Pinus albicaulis | reverse complement strand
GGTGTTAGCCACCTATAAAATTTGTCATACCAAATGGTGGCTAAATATTTTGGAGCCTTCAAGGAACAGATTTTATTGCAAAAAAGTGTTGGCTCTCGAATACTCTTAAAGGCCTCATGCCTCTGTCCAAATCTCCATTACTATTTCCATTTTATACTCAGAAAGTTCTGCTGATTCCAAATAAAAGACTGCTGCAAGACCTTCATTTTCCCCCTTCTCAAACCTTCATGTGCTCCCCTTTTTCTCCATTAAAATTCCCTTGTTTTCATAAATCCTCTTCTTCCATTTATGAAAATCAATTTTCCATAGTTAAAAACCCATTTTTTAACTATACTGAAACCCTTGAAACCCTTTGAAAACGTTGAAAAATCAATAAAAATTCATATTTTATATACAATATTTAGCGCCCTTGGGCTAAGTTTCTAAAAACCACTCCACCCACATGCCTCCACCCTGGAACCAAGTGCTAAGTCCCTCACGACGCTTATCGCATCACAAGATTCAAGAGCGCAAGTTTATGGTTGTTTTAAAAACTTGCGATGCGATCAGCCTTTATTTTGAAAAACCCCCAATCGCATCATTATTTTATATATATATACCATGGGCCCACTCTCCGTACTTAAACCTTTTAAATATTTCATTCCCAATCGATCTTTTTCTTTGTAAAAACCCAAAACCCACTTTTCCAAAGTTCTGGTCTAAAAACCAAAATCACGTATTAATATTTTAATGGGTTGATTGAAAGACCGATCACGCAATCGCAATCAAAGAAAATACAATGGGTTGATCAAAAATACCGCATCGAAATTTTGCGATGCGATTAAGTCCCTGTGCTATAATCCCTGCCCCTTCCACTTTCCATTCATATATCCTACTCCCGGGACCAAAGGGTTAGGTCCCAAGGCGCTTATCGCATCGCATAAATCAAATGGGTTGATTGAGAATCCCATCCCCAATCTTCCGATATGTGATTAGCCCCTCCTCTTTAACCCCCCCGGTCATATCATTCTCCATGCGCCCAAAGACACCGCAATTGGGCGCCTAACCCTATTTTTTACATTTTTTTCCCACGATATATTAAAATTTTAAGTTATTTATCAAAAATTTGGTTGTTATTATTTCTCTAAGGTTTTCTGCCGGTCAGAAATCTGAGTAATCTCCACCATAAATCTGATCTGCAGATCCGACGGTGCGGAATCAATCAAGCCCGGTGGTCCCTGCCATCCATTAATCGATTGCAAAACCGCATGGTATCTATCGTACTGCCTTTGGGCGAGGGTGGTTTTTTCCCAATCGGCAGCGATTCCATACGCTGGCTGACACATGTCCCGAGCACTGTTCCGAAAACCACCGTCCATCGCACATTAAAGTTCGGACGAAGATGCCCAGCGATATTGACCACAACCGTCAGATCTGAACCCACCCATCCAACGGCTATCGCTCATCGAAGATGCTTGATGTTTAAATGGGCTACAGTGCGGCGTTTAATCAACCTCCGCCATCAATCTGATCTGCAGATTGACAGCCCACATTCCATCGCCTTATTTCCTTCATTTGACTTTCAACCTCCGCTCCCGACCATCGATCTCTGCGCAATCGATGGCCTAGATTTAATCTTACTCTACTCATTCTATGATCTCTCCCGATTAACCCTGACCATTGGATGATGCCATCCAACGGCCACGCTTCCTTCACATATCCTCTGCAGCAATAAACCCACATACGCAGGATTTTATAATTGTTTTTTTGTTTTTGTAGGGTTTGAATGATTTCCTTACTATGTCTGAAGGAATTTCGAAGGGTCAGGGTGACGATCCTCCCGCCTTCAGTTTACCACAGAAAATCAATGGCAGGGTTTTAATTTCATGTTTCATCTTGTTTTATCAAGCACAAATGCCATAAAAATCCCTGCGCGGCCCTGCACATCGACAAGACACTGTTTTATTCAAAAAAAAATGTTAAAGAGTATAAGTTTGAAGATAAAGCACAGAAGATGAAGATTGAAGACAGAATGGAGGGGATCACGGCTAAGAAAGATTATCAAAAGCCTAATTCTCCCCAAATTAAACACAATTAAAGGGAAACCGTAAGGGTTTAACTGAAAGAAAGGCTTCCACCAATTCAATTGAGGGGAATTGATTCTTCAGCTACCATAAGAGCCACCTATTTCCTCAAACCTTTCAAACAGAGGCCGAAGTTATTGAATAAAATCAGATATTCACCTCCAGCGCAGCCAGGGTGTTACTTCTGCAAAGAAACTTAATAAATAAAATATCTGCGGATTTATTCCACACAGAACACAGAGCCTCAAAGTCAAATAAAGCTCCCACCGAGCTTAATTCATAAATGTAAAACAATTAATACAGAGAACCACTTGTAAACTTCTTCATCGAGCCCCTCAAAAGGCCAAAAAGTCCTGAATCTGTATTAATTGCCTTGAGAGATCTTTTATCAGATCCCACCTCCTCATCCTTCTATAAATACTTCTGTAGAAGATGAGAAGTTGTTGGTTGGTTATTATTTGATTACAAGCTGTAATATTGAAACTCTCTGAAATAAATACATAGTCCTTTGAAGTTGAAGAATAAATTGAAGTCTTAGAGGTCTTGATGATGTTGTTGCATGCTTGTTCCTGAGGAGGCTCTATCATTGGATCCATGAGCTTGGCTGTTGGTGAAGTATTCTGAACTATTTTATGTTTTTCCCCTGTTTTCATTATGTTCCATAATTTCTTACGATAGTAGGCTGAAATTTTTAGGCTAAGAAATGACTCTTGGAAGCACCTTAGACCTGTTCACCCTTCACTGTTTAATGTTTTCTGCTGCTGAAGTATTTTAGAGGCTTTAATCTTTCTCTTTAGTCTTCATGCTTGTTTATTTCCTTAATAGTTTGAACAATTGGTTTCAGCATGATTTATGGTTCTCCCTGCTTGTCTGTTGCCACTTAAAAACTGTTATTGAAGTCTCCCTTTGAAGTTCTTTGCTTATAGTGAATCAGAGAGGTCTGTTTTGATCTTGCCCTTTGTCCTCACTTAAATAGTTGGCTTAAAGGTCGTTATGATTATGATCATAGATGTTTTTAGGTGTTCCCTCTTCTATGACTGTGATTATCAGTAAATCTTATATGTTTTCTAAAGTCCTTTAGAATAAAATCTTTGAGGAAATAGGGTGTTCCCCGAATCTTAGATTTTACTTTGAAAGTTGTTTTGAAATCATTGTTTGCTTAAAGGTGTGATTTGTAGAATTTATGGTTAGCCTTGTCTATCAAATAACTCTTTATTGTTTCAAATTATGCTTTCAAATTCCCTTTGTTGAGAATTAAAACTCTCTTTCCAAATCATTAATGTTCATCCCATTCCAAAAACAAAAGGATCCTGTGGCCAAGTTAGATTTGCCCTTTGATATCCCATATCCTTTGATAAGTGTGTTATGACTTTTTTTGACTCCATTTGCCCAATGAAACAAATATTTTGCTGTCCTATATATCTTTCCTAGGCCCTTCATGTTCTATTGTATCATTCCAACCAAACAATCAAACAAATAAACACTTGCACTTCATAACTAGTCTAAAATCAATACTCAAAGCACACAAGATAAACTTTTGCAAACAAACATTTGAGAGATCCCTCTCTGAGAACAGGAGAACTAGATCCTGTAACTCTAAAGATTGGTTCTGATGTTGCCTTGTCTTTTGATTTGCCAAACTATCAAAACACAGGACACCAACATAATGGCGATCACGGTGGGACATTCTGAGTCAGTGACAATCTAAAGTACCCCTTAGGACTCTAGAAATCCCTTATTTTCAAGAATATCCAGTGATTATTAGCCACCTCATCGCCACCAACATAATGGTGATCACGGTGGGACCACTGAGTTCATAGTTTCCTAGCAAGCTCTTATAAACTCATTAGTCTTTCAAACAACCACATAAACTCAGAAAAACCCAAAAACATTTCAGTTTGGCTTCATAATAAACTTGGTGGTGGACCATAAAACCTTTTACCTCCAAAAGAGCTAAAATTTCCACCTGGCGACTCCACAATCCTAAAAACAGACCTTAAGACTCCACTGGGAAGACCCCAAGTCTTAATAGCATCATACTAACTCAGCTAGAAGGCTTTAAGATTAAAATTTTCCTTCTTCTGAAAAGATCAGTTAGCCTCTTAAAGTTTGTCATATTTGGTTAAACTTTTCTTTTTTACTGGGTCTGAAAAACATAGCATAATGGCTCCTAGAAAGATTCATACTAGAGCCTACTCTGACCCAAACCCACCTGAAGTAGTTGATAACCCAAAATTTATCCGTAGGAACTCTCCTAAGATAAAACTATCAATTGTTTTCAGATCACCCTTGAGAGCTAATTCAGTTCCTGAAAACCTTGCAGCTCTACAAGAAATGCATGGTGGTGGACCATTAAACATTTTACCTCCTTAGGAGCTAAAAATCTTCCACCTGGCGACTCCACACTTCGAAACTCCCAGTAAACCAAATGACTCCACTGGTAGAAGACCTTGAACTGATTGACCAGACACAATGACCTCTTTCTTGATTTACCAACACGATTCCAAGAATACAACGAAGATATGCCCCAATGAGTAGAAATCATATCCCTGGGTTTCCACATAAGATGCCCCAGGTGAATTGGGATGACAACCTGCCTATTTTTCAAGGTGAAAAGTTTGATGACCCTTTATTACATCTTATCAAATTTCACATACATGTATGGAGGTTGAAATTTGAATGGCATGAAGACTACCTAATGAAAATGTTCATGTTAACATTAGAAGGAAAAGCTAGGGATTGGTACGAATGCTTAAGATCTAGTAGTTTGTTTTCTTTAAGAGACCTTGAATATGTGTTCTATGAGAACTATAAAGAAAACACTACATCATTATCATTGGGTGCAATATATTATGATCCATCACAAAACATCACCCAACACATTATAGATAATGAGGAAGCTTTGGAAGAGATGCATCCTGAAGATCTTTTAATAGCCATTCATGAGTTTAATCTCCTATTGAAAAATTTTAAGAACATAGATGGATCAGTTGAGGAAGAGATGACCCAAGAAATAAAGAACATTCCTCAAGATATCCCTGAAAACTCAAATATTGATTCATCATCCCTTATAACTGAGGCTCAAGAAGACATCCAGCCTCAAAATCAGTCTTCACAAGAGACAGAGAACTACTGTACTTCTGTTCAAAGGGACATGGAAACATCTTCCCCTTTGAAAGAGAAGGAAATAGATTAGACTATTTATAAATAGCCAGTCTCTAAAACTTTTTGCAAAACAAACACTCTTGCCCATTCACATAGAGAACTTTGTTGTACAAATTTAGAAAGTTCTTTTGTAGATCAGAATGAAGAAGGACCCGCTAATAACTCAGTATGTTTGATTGGTAGTATTACTTATATTCGTGATTCTCCTAAATTTTATCTACCTAGTGATGATGCTTCCCAAACAAAGATTAATTTTGCAGGATCATCATTAGCAGATTTATGCAAGGAAGATTAGCTCCTTCAAAAGAGTAATGAGCCAGTGCAGACTATTTATGATACTGATGATGAAAGTTTTCAAAGTCTAGAAGCAAGTGAAGATTCATTGGATCTTTTCTCTGTTTAATTTTAGATTATCAGTAATAGTTTTCATGTGATTGGGTATCAACAGACTTTCAGCTCAAAGGATGAGGGGGAAAGAAACAAAGAAATTTTTGAGCAAGTTGAAACCAAGGAGCCTTCTATTGAAAAAGAGGAAGCAATTGAACATACCCTTGCTCAAGAATATAATAGCCTCCTCATAGATTACAGTTCACTAAATCAGAGCTTACCAGGGCTACAAGAGGACCACACTGCCAAATATGATGAGTCCTCCAATTCAGATGATGATGAAGAAGAGGGAGAGAAGCAGATAGAAGACTGTCCTACTGAGGATATACCATCTTCTCAAGAAGAATCTTCTTCCTTTTCTGTTAAGAGTGATGAATCTTCCAAGCAACTTTCTGAAGATATGCTCCTCAAAACTGAAGTCTTGGAAGTAGGCAAACTACCAGACATGGAGGACCAAAAAGAAGAGAATCTTCATCTTTTCTTTGTTGATCTTATGGAAGAGTGTGTGGAATTCCCAACTAGCTCAAATTATCAAGCAGTGATCCTTTGCAAGGGCCAGAGACATGAAAAGTTGTCACCTTCTATGATAGCCTTGATATTGAAGGTTAATCTTCAATATGTTCTATGGATACCTCTGACAAGCAACCAAAGTTTCTACTTCTTCTTGACATTACTCAGCTGGCTGCATTGGCATTTTTGTATCATATGATAAAT
Source organism: Pinus albicaulis (assembly GCA_034641835.2). Lineage (NCBI taxonomy): Eukaryota > Viridiplantae > Streptophyta > Pinopsida > Pinales > Pinaceae > Pinus > Pinus albicaulis. Next base: position 95,639,008 of record CM076572.1, on the reverse strand, counting down.
GTAAATACTCCAAGTTAGAATAGGTTAGGTAGGAATTTCAATAAAGCTCAGTTTTGAGCAAGTTAGTTAGTTGTTGTTTTCTTCTTTGAAGAAAAATCAAAAATAAAAAATACAAAAACAATGAAAAAGAGAAAAGAGGGCAGGTTGTGAAAACAAGAAAGGTATAGCCCCATACCAAAAAGAGAAATGAATCTGAAAGTGTGCAAGCTTAAATGCCACTCCTGAATAACACACTTCTAGTTAGTCAAACAACCTAAACTTGACTAATTAGCTCTAAATTTTCTGTTGATAGGATAGTGAATTCGATTTGCCAAAATGTTTAATCTTGGCTTATCAATAGATAGATTAGGATAGAAACCAAAGGTTCAAACATGATCAAAATCTGAACCTAAAATTTCAAAAATAGAATGACTCAAATATGTTTTATTTTATGAGTCAAAAAGGATAAAAATTTGGTTCTAATTAGCTCAAAATCTGAACCAGATGGCAAAGAAGAAACAACTCAAATAAAGTTAAATCAGAGCTATAAAAGGATGAAGGAAGTGCTTTCAATTTTCATATATTAAGCCTTCATTATTTTGATTTAATTTTCTGCAAATAATAATCTATGTGCAACTTGTTTTTATGCCATAGATCAGCATCAAGTTAGACTGTTCAATCCTGACTTGTATGTTTTTTAATTTTTGTTATAGAATTTAGAAAAATAAAATCTGTTGGACAGTTTAATCCCAATAGATGATAGAATAGGTAGAGAATCATATGGGCTCAACTGTTTAATCTGAGTCCACGGAGAAATAAGGAGTAGAAATAGATTATATTTTTGCTTTCAAAAAGAATAAAATGTTGTAAGAGAGTTTGCTAATCCAAGTGCACTCTAAGAAGAAAAAATGCTAGATCAGTAGGATTGGGTAGGTAGAAAGCTTGTTGATGAAAGATCCATTGGTTTCCATGGCTACTAACTTATTTCCAGAGAAAAAGAATATCTAGTAAAGAAATCAGCCCAATGAATGAGGCAACTGATCAGCCTCCCAGAGAATGCAAGTCTGAAGTTCTTGATGCCTTCAAGAAGGCACCATCCCCAAGTGGAGCCACTGTTAGCTACCTATAAAATTTGTCATACCAAATGGTGGCTAAATGTTTTGGAGCCTTCAAGGAATATATTTTATTGCAAAAAAGTGTTGTCTCTTGAAGACTCTTAAAGGCCTCATGCCTCTGTCAGAATCTCCATTACTATTTCCATTTTATACTCAGAAAGTTCTGCTGATTCCAAATGAAAGACTGTTGCGAGACCTTCATTTTCCCCCTTCTCAAACCTTCGTGTGCTCCCCTTTTCCTCCATTAAAATTCCATTTTTTTCATAAATCCTCTTCTTCCATTTATGAAAATCACTTTTCCATAGTTAAAAACCCATTTTTTAACTATACCGAAACCCTTGAAACCCTTTGAAAACGTTGAAAAATCAATAAAAATTCATATTTTATATACAAGCTTTAGCCCCCTTGGGATAAGTTTCTAAAAACCACTCCACCCACATGCCTCTACCATGGAACCACATGCTAAGTCCCTCACGGCACTTATCGCATCGCAAGATTCAAGAGTGCAGGTTTATGGTTGTTTTAAAAACTTGCGATGCGATCAGCGTTTATATTGAAAAACCCCCAATCGCATCATTATTATATATATATATATATATATATATATATACCGTGGGCCCACCCTCCGTACTTAAACCTTGTAAATATTTTATTCCTGATTGATATTTCTCTTTGTAAAAACCCAAAACCCACTTTTCCAAAGTTCTGGTCTAAAAACCAAAATCACGTGTTAATATTTTAATGGGTTGATTGAAAGACCAATCGCGCAGTCGCAATCGGAGAAAATACAATGGGTTGATCAAAAATACCGCATCGAAATTTTGCAATGTGATTAAGTCCCTGTGCTATAACCCCCGCCCCTTCCGCTTTCCATTCATATATCCTACTCCCGGGACCAAAGTGTTAGGTCCCAAGGCGCTTATCGCATCACATAAATCAAATGGGTTGATTGAGAAGCCCATCACCAATCTTCCGATATGTGATTAGCCCCTCCTCTTTAACCCCCCCGGTCATATCATTCTCCATGCACCCAAAGACCCCACAGTCGTGCGCCTAACCCTATTTTTTACGTTTTCCGCCCACGAAATATTAAAATTTTAAGTTATTTATCAAAAATTTGGTTGTATTATTTCTCTAAGGTTTTTCGCCGGTCAGAAATCCGAGAAATCTCCACCGTCAATTTGATCTATAGATCCAACGGTGCGGAATCAATCAAGCCCGGTGGTCCCCGCCATCCATTAACCAATTGCAAAACCGCGTGGTATCTATCGCACCACCTTTGGGCGAGGGTGGTTTTTTCCCAATCGGCAGCGATTCCATACGCTGGCTGACACGTGTCCCGAGAACTGTTCCGAAAACTGCCGTCCATCGCACATTAAATTTCAGATGAATATGCCCAACGATATTGACCACAGCCGTCAGATCTGAACCCGCCCATCCAACGGCTATCACTCATCGAAGATGCTCGATGTTTAAACGGGCTACGGTGCGACGTTTAATCAACCTCTTCCGTCGATCTGATTTGTAGATCGACGACCCACATTCCATCGCCTTATTTCCTTCGTTTGACTTTCAACCTCCGCTCCCGACCGTCGATCTCTGCGCAATCGGTGGCCCAAATTTAATCTTACTCCGCTCGTTCTACAATCTCTCCCGATTAACCCTCACCGTTGGATGCAACCATCCAACGACCACGCTTCCTTCACATATCCTCTGCAGCAATAAACCCACATACACAGGATTTTATAATTGTTTTTCATTTTTGCGGGGTTTGAATGATTTCTTTACTATGTCTGAAGGAATTTCGAAGGGTCAGGGTGACGATCCTCCCGCCTTCGATTTACCACAGAAAATCAACTACAGGGTTTTAATTTCACTTTTCATCGTGTTTTATCAAGCACAGATGCTATAAAAATCCCTGCGCAGCCCTGCACATTGACAAGACACTATTTTATTCAAAAAAAGGAAAAAGTTAAAGAGTATAAGTTTGAAGATAAAGCATAGTAGATGAATATTGAAGACAGAATGGCGGGGATCACGAATAAGAAAGATTATCAAAAGCCTAATTCCCCCCAAATTAAACAAAATTAATGGGAAACCGTAAGGGTTTAACTGACAGAAAGGCTTCCACTGCTTCAATTGAGGGGAATCGATTCCTCAGCTACCATAAGAGCCACCTGTTGCCTCAAACCTTTCAAACAAAGGCCGAAGTTATTGAAGAAAATCATATATTCACCTCCAGCGCAGCCAGGGAGTTACTTCTGCAAAGAAACTTAATAAATAAAATATCTGTGGAGTTATTCCACATAGAACACAGAGCCTCAAAGTCAAATAAAGCTCCCACCGAGCTTAATTCATAAATGTAAAATAGTTAATACAGAGAACCACTTGTAAACTTCTTCATCGAGCCCCTCAAAAGGCCAGGAAGTCTTGAATCTGTATTAATTGCCTTGAGAGATATTTTATCAGATCCCACCTCCTCATCATTCTATAAATACTTCTGTAGAAGATGAGAAGTTTTTGGTTGGTTGTTGTTTGATCACAAGCTATAATATTGAAACTCTCTGAAATCATACATAGTCCTTTGAAGTTGAAGAACAAATTGAAGTCTTGGAGATCTTGATGATGTTGTTGCATGTTTGTTCCTGAGAAGGCTCTATCATTGGATTAATGAGCTTGGTTGTTGGTGAAGTATTCTGAACTGTTTCATGTTTTTCCTTGTTTTCATTATGTTCCATAATTTCTTACTACAGTAGGATAGAAAATAATAGGCTAATAAATTACTCCTGGAAGCACCTTAGACCTGTTCATCCTTCAATGTTTTATGTTTTCTTCTACTGAAGTATTTTAGAGGTTTTAATCTTTCTCTTTAGTCTTCATGCTTGTTTATTTCTTTAATAGTTTGAACAGTTGGTTTCAGCATGATTTATGGTTCTCCCTGCTTGTCTGTTGCCACTTAAAAAATTGTTATTGAAGTCTCCCTTTGAAGTTCTTTTCTTACAGTGAATCAGAGAGGTCTGTTTTGATCTTGCCCTTTGTCCTCACTTAAACAGTTGGCTTAAAGGTCATTATAATTATGATCATAGATGTTCTTAGGTGTTCCCTCTTCTATGACTGTAAGTATCAGTAAATCTTTGATGTTTTCTAAGTCCTTTAGAATAAAATATTTGAGGAAATAAGGCATTCCCCGAATCTTAGATTTCATTTTAAAATTTGTTTTGAAATCATTATTTGCTTTAAGATGTGATTTGTAGAATTTATGGTTAGCCCTGTCTATCAAAGAACTCTTTATTATTTCAAATTATGCTTTTAAATTCCCTTTGTTGAGAATTCAATTTCTCTTTCCAAAATCATTAATGTTCATCCCATTCCAAAAACAAAAGGATCCTGTGGCCAAGTTATATTTGCCCTTTGATATCACATATCCTTTGATGAGTTTTTTATGACCTTTTCTTGACTCCATTTCCCAATGAACCAGATGTTTCTCCATTCTGTGGACCTTTCATGTTCTGTTGTCTCAATTCAATCCAACCAAACAAACAAACAAACACTTGTACTTAATAACTAGTCTAAAACCAATACTATAAGCACACAAGATAAAATTTTGCAAACAAACATTTGAGAGATCCCTCTCTGAGAACAAGAGGACTAGATCCTGTAACTCTAAATATTGGTTTTGATGTTGCCTTGTCTTTTTCTTTGCCAAACTATCAAAACATGGGACACCAACATAATGGCATTGAATATTTTCTCATCTACATTATGAAGCTATGCCCAAATTTAAAAGGATAGTTTTTGGAATGCTTAATGCTTAATATAGACATGATGGAGTATGTTCAAGATGTGCCAGTGGAAAGAATTATAGGGGACCATTCCCCTCCAACAATAACAAGACCATTGATATCCTACAACTCATTCATTCTAACTTATATAGACCCATGCCTATGCACTCCTTGGTGGCTACCTTTATCTTATAATCTTTGTTGATGACTTATTAAGGAAAACATGGATATTATATTATCACAATGATGAAGCATTTGATATGTTCCAGGATTTCAATGCATTGATAGAAAATCAAACAGAGAAAAGGATCAAAATATTTAAGCCTGAAAATGGTGGATAACATACTTCAAATGAGTTTTTTGACTTTTGCAAGAAGGTTGGTATTAAGAAGGAAACTATCATTCCCTATAATCCTGAACATAATGGCTTGGTTGAAAGAAAGAATAGGTCCATCATGGAAGTTTCCCCAACCATTTTTCATGATCAAAAGCTACCGAAGTTTCTTTGGGAAGAATCCATTAATACAATGGTCTACGTTCAGAAAAGGGTTCCTCATCAAGCCCTAGGTGACAAGACTCCTGACGAAACTTTCATGGGAGTGAAGCCCGATGTTGGACATCTTAGGATATTTAGATGTCTCGTGTGCTTTCATGTGCTAAAGGACAAGAGAAGAAAGATGGAAGCCACTACAATGAAAGGTACATTTGTTGTATATTGTGAAAATTCTAAAAACTTTAGAATGTATAGAGTCTAGTCAAAGAAAAATTGAGTTTAATAGGGATGTAACTTTCGATGAAGATGTTTTTCTTGGAAAATAAAGGTACCTTCCTCCACCTCCTCCTGTTGAGAAGACGGATGCTGACATGGACCAAATAGAAGGTCCTTTTGTGCCAAAATTTTAGGAGGACATTGTTGATGATTACATTGAGCCTATAGGCCCCTTGGATCCTCCTCAATGTGATCCCCCTTCCAGGAAGAGACCCATTTGGCTTCGTGACACATTACATGATGATGAAAGACGTGTCACTATGATAGGAACCTTTATAGAAAGCAAGAAGCCATGCATGTACAAGGGATATGTTGTAGCTATGAGCACTATCATCCAGGCTAAGCCTCCCACTATTGAAGAAGCAGTGAAAGAGAAGGTTTGGAAGGATGCCATGGAAAAAGATTATGAGTCTATTATGAATAATGATGTATGTGATTTTGTTCCATGACCTAAAGGAAAGTCTTTCATTACCTAGAAGTGAGTATAAAGATCAAGCATGAAGCTGATGGAAGTATTGAGAAACATAAAACAAGGTTTGTAGCTAGAGGGTTCACCCAGAAAGAGGGAGAAAATTACGATGAAATAGTTTAACCTATTTCTCTCTATACCACCATTATATCTATTATTTTCCTTCATGTTAGTCAATGATGGTCCCTTCACCAGATTTATGTGAATACTGGATTTCTTCATGGCATTTTATAGGAAGAAGTATTCATTAAGAAACCACAAAGATTTGAAGTAAAGGATAGGAAGGCTCATGTTTGCAGGTTGAAGAAGAAACTTTATGATTTGAAGCAAGCCCCCAGAGCCTATTATTCTTGCATTGATATTTACCCCATGAATCTTGGATTCATGAGAAGCAATGTTGACCCAAACCTCTACTTCAAAGTGGTCCAGGGTATGGTCTTGATTTTGGTTTTAGATGTTGACGATATATTCTTGACAGGTAGTGAGCCTCTAAGAGGGATATGGCCTCTAAGTTTGAAATGAAAGATCTTGGTTTGATGCATTAGTTCATGGGATTAAAATTATGGAGAAATCCAAGAGAGATTTTCCCATCTCAAGGAAAATATGTTGTGAAATTTTTAAAAATATTTGGAATGGTAGAATGCAAGTCCCTGTCACCACCAATGGAGATGATTTTAAGAAGTTATGTGGAGTTTTTGCATGACTTGATTTGGCTAATCATTTTTAGTATCAACAATTTATTGGGGAACTAATGTTCCTTGTGAACACCTATCTAGACATATGTTTTTCACTTAACACTTTGAGCCAATTCATGAAAGAGCCCCTTCATGCACATTGAGTTGCTCCGAAGCATGTGTTGAGCTATTTGAATTGGATTATTAAACTTGGTTTGAGATACACTGTTGGAGATGTACAACCACATGGATATGCTGGTGTTGATGATCTAAAATATGTGAACAAAATATTTCTTATACGAGAGAGAGGCAGGTAAGGATTTTCTTGGTTATTTCACCTTTACTAGAAAGGATGAAACCAGAAGCTTCTGGCCCTCTTACTAGCTCTGCCTAAAGAAATATGAAGTAAACACTAAAACGATCTGGCAATGAAAGTATTTGTTTCTATTTGCAAAGTATTCATTAACCAATTTTTATGTGTGAATAAGCAAGTTAAGGTATTCTGCAATGGAAGTAATGTAGTTTGAAATGGAACAAATGAGTTTTGATCATTGTATAAGTCTCATTGTGAAAAGGGGACTTATTAAAAATTACTGTTTAATAAAGTAAACTCTAAAATTAAGCAGAAAGAAAGCACAACATAATAGTAAGCATTTGTTTAAGCAGTTCACCCCTCTCTTGGGCTACCTCTGCTGGGTCCAAAAGCCTCCAAATAGGCTTTTCCCTCTTTTATTAATGCTCAAAATAAGTATTACACCATGAAGAAAGACTCAAAAGGCTAAAATAGCTGCAAATACAGAAACAGAGTGCTGGAAACAGTAAAAATTGACTATTCATTCACCTCAAACAGATGAAGATAGCCCAATACAGCTGATCCCTAGTGGCTCCACAAGAAAATTTGCTGATAAAATCACTGAAAGAGTGCCCTGGTGGCTCTGCAACCTATTCCAATAGCTTCAGAATGCTTCAATACCCCAAAAAAAAAAAAAAAAAAATGAAAACAATTGGACTTCTCTCGCCCAAGTTATGAGCGCGAAACTAAATTTTCCCGATTAGAGCTAGAGAAACTCCACTGAATCTGGTGGAACTGCAGTTAAGCCCTCCAAAATAGGGCGGCCACCAAAATAGGCGGAGTCTGCCAACATCCACGCCAATTCGTGGTGCTAAGGATAAGGGTGCATAGGACCGCAACCTCCGGAGTTTGGTTAGGAACTTTGAGTTATATGCGGCAAGATAAGGTTGAAACTAATATAAAACCATATTATATAACGCCCCGCACCTTCCGCCGGTCACGTGACCGAATGTTAAGCTGAAAGAAAGAAAGAAAGTATTTTTAATGTCCACGAGGCTAAAAATAGCCTATGAGACAGATTGCTTCTCTATCTGGCTCTTGTATTCGGCCCTTTTCCTGTGAAGTTTTACAATAACTGCTCCCAACTTCTTGACAAACTCTTCGCTGAATAGATTATCCCAAGAACTAGCTGCCAGAATACCTGCATAATTTTCCCTAATGTCTTTGAAGGCCTCGCATTCTAAAATGAATTGTTTTTCTGTTTCCACTTTTCCGGAGGAGAAAAAATACATATTCTTTCCTCCCACAATTCTATTGGCCTTTTCCAGCGCCCTGTTTCACAACGGAGTTGATGAGAATTAGTCCTTAATTGAGCAATAAGGATTTTAGATCTCCAAGAAATATTAGCCCCTATGTACTCCTTTTGCTGATGGTTATGCGTGGGGTTAAACTCTTCAATGTGGTACTTCTTCTTTCTCCCTAGCTCTTTCTCCCAAGTACATTTGTGGAACTTATCCATAACAAAAGTTTTTATCTCCTTACTGTTTGTAGGACACATGCTCAAGCAAATACCCCATTTACTAAACCATTTGTTATTTTGCCGCATCCAGGTCTTCTCTCTTTTGCACAATCTGTCACTAAACACAACCTTATGCCATCTACCCTCTTCCATTTGCTCAACTTTTTTCAAATACATTATGACTCGCACCATAGCAATTGCTTCAATAGGATTAGCCCCTGTTTCACTTAACAAGATAGCATTAGGAACTGCACTTTTAATTTTGAATTTGTTTGTAATCAAATGCTTTTGAATTTTCTCAATTTGTTTACACTGTGTCTCGGTTGTGCTGCTGGCCCACAGCTCACAACCGTAGAGAATCACCGAAATCACTAGAAGCCCAAAAAGAGTTAGAGTGGTTTTCCAGTCCCACAGCTCTGCTTCTCTGCACCTGTTTTGAAGAGCATAGAATGCTTTCCAACCCCCTAAAGTTCTTTTCTTTCTACAACCATCCCAACTTAAATTTTTGTTGAAGTCAATTCCGAGGTATTTGTAGTCTGCAACTTCTTCCAAAATGTTGCCTTCAAAGTAGAACTTATGCTGGTTATGCTTTCTTTTGTTAGAGAAAACCACTACTTTCGTTTTGCTAATATTGACTTGCATCCCCACCCTTCTACAAAAATGCTCAAGGGAACGTAAGTGTTCTTTCAAACCGAGAGCTGAGTTAGCAATCAATATAAGGTCATCCGCGTACAAAAGAAGCCTTATAACGAACTTGCCCAAATGAATACCGTCACCCCCTTGCGAATTTAACCACTCTTCAAGCTTGTCAATATATAACCCAAAAAGGGTAGGAGACAATGGGCAACCTTGCTTGACCCCGATATCGCTTCTAAAACTTTCAGAAATGCCAGCTGAAGTTCTGATTTTGACTTTCACCTCTTCATACAACCTATGCACAGCTGCTCTCAAATGCTCGGGAACCCCGAGTTCCTCCATTCTGCCCCAAAGCTTATCCCTAGGAACCGTGTCAAAGGCTTTTCTGAAATCAACAAAGCAACAAAAAACTTCTTCCTTATTTTCCCAACCTTTTTCAATGATGTGCCTTAAAGTTATACAATGATCAACTGTGGAATGCTTAGGTCTAAAACCTGCTTGCCCTTTAGCACGTTTATTTCTTTCTTCTGCCCACTTGCTAATTTTCTTTTCCAACATGCTTCCAAATAACTTTGCAAACAAGGGGTTTATCATTATGGTTCTATAATTGGAGGGATTATTGACGTCACCACTCTTGAAAAGAGGTATTGCCATACTAGTTGTCCAATCTGTGGGGAACCCCTGCTGTATGATGTTGTTGAAAATTTTTGTGATGTGAGGTGCAAGAATTTTTAAGCCCCACTTTAGATACTCTGCTTGGAGCTCATCTAAGTCTTTTGCTTTTCCAGCGCCCAACTTCTTGATACCCATCTCTACCTCTTGCACCGTGAAGAGTTTTGTGTCTGTGTTGACCAAGGGAGGGGGGTCCACCTTAGGATCTTGCTCATAAAGTTGTCTTGTATAGTCGAACCATTTAGAAGTTGTAATGCTGTTTTCAGTTTGCACCTTCTTCGGTTGTAGCTCCTTCCAGAATAATTTGGGGTTAGTTTCCAAGGAAGATTAGTTCTTCTCTCCTCGAAATCATGAAATCAGCCTTTTTCTTTCTTACTATCTGCTTGTAAGCTTTGAGCTTTATGTTATCTGTGTCTGATTCCTTCCACCTTCTCCTTGCCTTTTGCATTCCTCATCAAACCAAGCATTAACCGAAAAGCAATTTGTTTCAGACTTCTTAATTTTTGCTCTTTTGCACTCAACAAGTGCGCTTTGAATTAAATGTGTTAATCTGAGACTATGAGGGCCATGAAATGAGATTTCCTCCTTCTTGAAGAGCCTCTCTAGCGTTATTTTGAAGGCATTACAATTCTCTGGGATCAAAAGAATTCTCCCCTTTGGGGGATTTTGTTGAACAAACTGAAGTTTTGACCCTAATTGCTTCTTTCCGGTCCAAGAGAAACTTAAGTAAACTGGCTTGTGGTCTGATTTTAAGTCCCAAATTTGATCTCCAATTAGCATTTCCTCCATTTTCTCACACAAACTATGTGAGCAAATTACATAATCTACTACACTTGCTCCATTGTAAGTATTGCAAGTAAAATTACCGGACTTTTCCCATCTAGTCAAACCATTGCAAATGACTAAATCAAAAGTCCCACATAGCGTAAGCAATTGTTCTCCAAAGAGATTGCAGCCTTTATCCTCTGAAATTCGTTCCCACTGATGCTTGCTCTCTTCTGTTAGCCAGATAGGGTCACAGTCTTCTTTACAACAAAGAATGCTAGCTTGTTCACCTGCAGTTCTAGCGTTGAAATCCCCCACTATGAGGACTTCACCTAGCTGAGAATATATTGCAATATCTGTTTTTAGAGCTACAAAGGGATCTTTGTGGTCAAGCCCCCTACTTTTGTATATTTTTTAAACTAGCGGTGCAAAATAGCACGCTACAATTCTGATGTGATTTCCATTTTCTGATATTTTAAGCTAGACAAATTGCTTATTTGGGTCTTCTTTTTCTAGCTGAATGAAACGACCTTCTTTTTCTCTTACTAATACCATGATACCCCCGTGCCCTTTGCCATTCCCTGCTGCCTTGTTCCACACTGCTATCTTCCAATACCCTTCAAACAAAGGTGTCTTGCAGCCTTCATGCTCATGTGTTTCTATGAGGAAAATTATGTCTCTACCTTCCGCAATAGGCCCTAACCCAGGTCCTCGTCTCCATGGGTAACCCCTGCAGTTCCAACAAACCAATCTTAAGGAAACCTGGGCACGATTTGATTTCTATTTGTTTTGACATGCAAGACTCACAGTTGAGTCTTTGTCCCTGCTTGCCCACACTGGCCTTGCTTCCCCATTTCTTGCTGAAGAGTTTGCTGCCTCTTCTTTGTTATCATTTTGCTGCCTTGTTTTTGAAGGAGGTCCAAAATGTGCTATCACAGCTTTACCTTTATAAATCCATGCTCTTTTTCCCTCATCTCTTGCTGCCCTAACTTTTTTTATTTCGTCCCTCCTTTCCTCTTGTTGTCTTACAGTTAAATCTTCTTCTAGGAAAAACCGAGAACCCCTCAAGAGTTGCTTCTTGCTTAGAATGATATATTTATCACGTAAGTTGGGCGTGGTGACTTTTATGGGTCTATCTCTTTCACCGTTAAGCTTACCTACTCTCCATGCTTGACATATTTGTCCTTGCCATTGGAGCTTGTCTTTCAAGAAGTCCCTTGCAAGGTCAAGAGTACATTCATTTTTCCCATAATCTTTCACCCCTTTAATAATTATGTTTGTTGCTCTATCCTGTCTTTCCTTGCTTTCTCTATCTTGCATGTTGTCAACCTGAATGTTTGATTCTCCTTCTCTCTCAGCAGAATTGCTAATAACTTGAGCCCAGTTTTTGGAGACTTTTGCGGAATCTCCTTTCCTCTCTTCTCTTGATGTCTCTTCATTGTTGTCTATTTGGCCAACTGCTTTTCCCTTATCCTGGGATGATTTTGCATTCATCACATCTGTATTTTCTACTACAAATTTCTTCATGTTTTGCACCTCCGCTTTCATGCATTGCCATTCTGTTTTCCCGATTCGGAGAGCTTCCTGCAGCCATGACACTTGCTCTTTTAGAACTTTGTTGCTTTCTGCTAAAGCCTGGTTTTCAGCTGTTATTATATGGATTGTACAATCTCTTTCCAGCTCTTTAGCTTCTACTACTTCCAGCCTCTCTTTTACATTTAATAGTTCTTTCACATAAAGATCAGATGACCAAGTGAGAGGTGTGGATGTGGGACTATATAAGGTATAATCATCAATGACTTTTCCTTTTCCTTTGGACTTGTTACCACATGCTTGTAAAGAGGACTTGTTTGAATGTTGTTTCTTGCGAAGAGTACTTTCCCTTTGCGTCCTTTTTTTCCTTGTTTGTTCCCATTTTAGACGAGCTAGTCTCCGTTTTAAAATGCCCCGATACTGTTTGGCATTTACCCAAACCCACTTCCCAGTTTTGGCTGACGAGGAAATTTTCACTTGCCCTATATCATTTGTTTCCACGGGTTCTAAAGTTTCTTGTCCCATTATGATGATGATATAAAGGAAAATCAAAATCTGTACCCAAAACTGACCCACTGCTTTATGCTTAACCCTTTAATATATGTATATCTGTTGGTGCACCTAGTGGATTATTTCAGAAGAACTCGTCTTAATGATTCTTAAATTATGCTACTCTCCCATCAAGCACATTCGCTCCAATGGCGTGTTTCCATATTCGGCAATTCACTGCAATGCGACTATGCGACTTCTGTCGGGGTCGCTAGGTCGCAGAAAACCACAAAACCCAAAATTTGCGACTTACCTGTAGCGCGACCTGGCGATTTCCAAACAAGTCGCAAGTTGCAACTTTACAAATCGAGTGTATAAGTTAGTAAAATCTGTATATGCGATCTATAAATTCCCTGCGACTGCGACTGGAACTGTTATGGGAGCGGATGCTCAACACAGTAAATTCCCCCTGAAATGCCCCTAATGCTTAGCAGAGTAAAGGAGCAGCACAACTAAACTGGACACTCATGAATGAAGGAGCAGTCGCTGCACGAGCTGGATCTACCCACGACTTCGCAAACTGGATCTATCTGCAGAAGATGATTTAATTGTGCATGGAAAGTATAGTGGTGCGAGAGTGTGTTTCCATATTCGGCAATTCACTGTAATGCGACTATACCGAGGTCGCTAGGTCGCAGAAAGCCACAAAACCCAAAATTTGCGACTTACCTGTAGCGCGACCTGGCGACTTCCAAACAAGTCGCAACTTTTCAACACTCTTCTCCACAAGTCGCAAGTCGCAACTTTACAAATCTGTAAGATGATTTGGGATGGAAGATGCTCTCGCCGATTTGCACTCTCAATCTGTCGGCAGTAGTGCAGTGATGACGATGGTCCTTTCATTATTTCTGAAGCCTTTTTCCTCTAGGTTCTGTCCAAATATTTTGGTTTCGATTGTTGTATTCCCACCGAAATATTTTGGTTCAAAATTTTGTGAGCTCCAAATCTTGCGTAACCTGCGCCTGCAAAAGCTTAAACCCTGGAACCCTGGAAAGCTTAAACGATGCGCATATTCACTGCAAACCATGTAAAAACCCAGTTGTCATAGCTCTATGTCTCGGTCGCACCCAGTTGTCATAGCTTTTCGTGAAAAAGGCTGTGAAAATGCCCTACACCTCAGCTCCGCTCAATCTTCTCCGCTGAAACACAAGAGAAAACAAGAACTACAATTTCCCAATGTTGGAATCAAACTGCTCTTGCTGCTCTGGATGATGTTAGAACGATTAAAGTTTGTATTCTACAGCTCTTGCTTTCATGTCATCGCGCCCCAGTTTACAGTCTCCATGCCTCAGAAAAAATCTTCGTCGAATTGAATCCGTTCAAACAAAAAATTATATACCGCCTTTGCTTTGCCCATCACGAGGATCGTCTTTCTCCGACCTTCATCTTTGACATGTTCCCATTGTTCCCATTTTTAGTCTGATGATCTCTTTGGATTCCATGATGGTTGAAATTGGGTAAATCAATCAAGAAACAACAGCTGTGTAAGGAGACTTGTGAGGCTGGATTAAAGACAATATACTAAAGAAGTAAAAGAAGCCAACATAATTCAGAAATAATTATCAAGAAAGAGGAATCAAGCCCTAATTCTACTAGCATTGATTTCTCAACAAAAAGAATCCATACAACATCATGTCTTGTAGAAAATGCAGAAAGTTAATTCAATACCTCATACGATAGTGGATCATACCATGCAACAACATTTATCGTATGTTAAATTGATCCAAGGAGAGTATGAGTTCAGCCTGTGGCAGCCAAAATTTTACAAGGCATAATTCTTGCAGAGCACGCTTCTTTAGTGAACTTGTATTTATATAGAGACTGTGTTGTGGTTATTAGAGTCTTACACCCCTTAATGAGCCTTATAACAAATATGTATAACAAAAATATGGCGATGTTGGTTGTGAAAATGATTATTGCCTACCCTTCTAATCACAGTGGCTATTTGGTATCTTAATCCCCTCTTGGATACATTTTTCCAGGCAAAGGACAACCTTAGTGTAACCAAGATTACATTAAGGTTTATTGCTAGCATAACTTATTTGACCTTTGCACGGCACACCTAATTGGGCCCATCTAAACCCCGTCATATAAAAGCATAAGATTCTGGTACATGTTGTGCGGTGAACAGTCAGACCGATGTTTATTTACTGCAATTAATACTTTCAAACTTTCCACTATCTATTGCATTTACTCCCATGTAATTTATGTGTTGTCCTCAAGTTCAAGATTAGCTCGATTTGAGCCTTATGTTGAAGCATGCATATCATGATCATTAACGCAGGAATATATAATCGCAATCTTATTATTTTTACCTTTTATATATGTTCATATCAAATGCCTTTGGTAGTTGTAAAACAATACTTTATGCGCCATCATAAGATAATAATAATACACTTCTACCAAATAAAAGAAATAGCATAAGGCAGATTTTGTTTCAAAGGGTTGTAAAAGATCATTTAAAAGAAAAATGTCTCATACCAAATAAAATTAATTTTAAATTGACTATTTTCTCTCTTTTTCCCAAGGGTGACACCCCTTTATTTCCTCTATTACTCAGTTGGCAACCGCGAGACATGATTGAAATGCCAAGAAGCCAACGGACTAACATGCAGACCAGCGGGAGGGCAATCCGACACAGATGGTATGAAACCATGAAGCAGAAGGAAAAGATGACTTTTGGAAGAACTATAAATTCTAAACATTAACAATTGGCCCAGCCAGCAGTAAATACATTGACCGTGGAAAGTACAAAATTTTTCAATATTAATTAATAGTTCACTACTCTGTGACCGATGACCATGCCAATAAAATATTGTGATTTTATAAGTAACCAGACATTGCTTAAACGACTTGCTATAGGACACAACAAAGAAGTAGCAATCTTGCTGGTTGGAAGAAATTATGGAGATATTTTTTTGCTAACAAAGTGATGAATGGTATTCAAGTATAGGGACAGATTCACAAGTCAATTGGATTTATCACAGGTGGTAGGGAGGAATGTTTTTATCCTCCCCGCCCAGGTTCAACTCTGGTGAGTAACATGTTGAGCTCATATAGGTATATTATTATTATAATGGCCTCGAGCCATGTTGTTGAACGAGCTTGAGCCCTGAAAAATATCTTACCCTTCCCTACAAACAGGGTGGAGTGCTTAGTTACATAGAAAAAACAGTGACATAGTCACAAATATTCACATTACTAGATTATAAATGGATGAAATTTTATAAAATAAATTAATATCCAGCATAAGACACCAACATCTGACACGTGTATATTTCCATTATATAGAATCAGCTCTTATTTTTTAGCAGGGAAAATAAAAATATAAATTAAGAAAATTTTCAAAAACTACATAAACAATCTCAGGGCTTAAAAAATGCATAGTTTAATAATTTTTAAAATAAAGCAGTGAGCAATGAGGACAGAAAATGAAATAATAAACTCGTAGATATTAGCAAGCAAAAGATCGATAAATTAGGGCAGGATGCTTTATAAACGACACTGACGCCCAACTCTGGAATTTTTTTGAAAGGTTCTAAAACATTTTTGAAATACTCAGCGATTCTTTCAGCTGGCCGAGTTTTTCACCAGTCCAGGCAATTGTTTGAGTTTCAGCAGATTTATTGGCCAAAGATTGACTAGCGAATTAATAAAGAACTTTTTCCACACTTCCAACAACCAAATTATCGATCATAAACTTACAGTGGGAAGGAGGGAGGAGTTTATTATCGAAGGATTATAAGTCAAAACCTGCAAAATTTCCATCCTGAAAAATCTTTTAACCTGATTCCGACACACTTTCACCGAGACCAGGTTTGAGACATTTTGCATTTTAAGCTGTCTCGATCCTATTAATAATTGCAATCAAATTGGAGCTTTTTGGAAAGAAAGTAGATGGAGCTCTCGACAGCTCATTTGTTAAACCCCACTCAATTCAAAAGATTCTGATGTTTCCACGATGCGATCAATTGAAACAGTGTCGCACAGACATGAAGTGAAAACAGAGGCAAAATGCAGTTTAAGGATGAGAGACTTACTGGTAAGAGCAATAACCCTGGGTTTTGACATGTGACGAGCCAGGCGTCCAGTGACGCCCCAGATCCCTCTGTTCTTCGACCCCCTCACGGCCATCACGACAGTCTCTCCAGATTCCTGCAGAGCAGCCTCTGCTGCCTTCAAGACCTCCTCATTTTCCGACCCGGATTTGGTCATATTTTCTGATATCAGCGAGGAGGATTTCGGTGGGATGTAAGGATCGCGCGAATTCTTCTTGTCCGAGTTAAAGGTGATCGACAGAATGAACCAGAGGTAATATATGTACTGTGGGGCAAATCTAGAACTTCAACGCGTTAGAGGAGAGAGTATAGTATATTATGTGACTTTTGTAACTCGAACGTCTGGTCAATTGGTACATGGCCATTGTATCCGTTTTGCCATGGAATGAGCCAGACATTTGAACCTTGTACCTATATATTTGAATTTAATGTAAAGAGTAAATATTGGGTCAATTATATTATATTATATTATTTTATTGGGTCAATTTAATGTTTGATGTAATTATATCTGCATTATATTTGTCTTAGTGACCATTTTTTTTTTCTACAGCTTAGATCCATCTTAATTTGAAATCTGTTAAGTTTCGAAAGGGATCACATTTCTTGAGGTGCAAATTTTTTTTAGAGTGAAAATTGATTTGATCGCTCTCAAAGCTTGGTAGATCTGGAGTTAAGATAGATTTTGGTTGGTTTAATTATTAATTATAATTATAATTATTAATTTATTGGTTTAATTTCCCCTAACATCTCTAACATACTGGGGTGGAAGCATCTCTCAACATAGTTTTTTGTTTTATAAACATACTTATCCATACAATGTTATTTGTTATTTCATGATTTGCATAGTAATTTCATGATTATATTAGGTAAATGTGGAAAGTTAGACGTAGATGTAAAGATGCAAGGTAGTTAATTTGAATTTTCATTTGTTAATGTAGATGAGACAACGATAATATGTCAACATATTTCATTTATGATCATAAGATAGAGATTTGGATTGTAGAGGAGACGACGTTAATGCTAGCATCTTTCATTTATGACCATAAGATAGAGATTTGCATTAAAAGAAAGATTAATATGCCCACATTCGACAGGGGGAGCACCTATCGACATAATTATCCCTCAATGTAATAACATTTTAAAGTAGGAGGAGAAGTAATCATTCTCTATTTCTTTCTACCTATCCTCCTAGCAATGCCACATTCAAACCTTTCTAAGGTTTTACCCACTCCTCTTTCAAACTCTTCAAAGATGTTATCCACAAAACATAAAGGCACTTGTCGACCACTAAGTAGAACAAGGAGGTGATTGAGCTGGGGAGGATTGAGGGTTTGTGATATGTATGGGAGATCTATTAGTTTGCTATTATGTGTATGTTTGGGTTTAGTGCAAGGATTTCTAGTTTACCATGGCATGTGTTTTTTCTTTGTGCTTTGGCAGTGATTCAACCTCCCATATCTCCACTAGAAGTGTCTTCTCCTACATGACTTCATAGGGTTTATGTTGATGACAATCAATTTTTGATAATGTGGGGCTTAATTTGAGCTCTTGGAGCTCATTGCTTGCATTGATGGTTGTTGTTTCATATGGGTAGTGGCCTATGTGTGATGTGTAACACCCCATTTTGATCCTCGGGATTACTATAATTAATTGTGTTGTTAACGCACATATATCAATATTTATGTGTCATCGTTATGATGAATTAAATTGGATAACTTGGAAACAATGTGTATATATTTAATTTTCTTGTTAATGAAATGTGTTGAACAATTGAGTAGGAACACAAGCACCAAAACGAACTATGATACCATAAGTGGTAACCAGTGAGGGGGTTGTGGGAATTAATCTTGCTTGCAATTTACAAAATCTTCACCCAAAGTCATGTGCCAAAAGTTTGAATTGAACATGTTAGCTACCTTTTCCCTCCTATGTATAGCTTATTGAATGAGGAACCTGGTAGTTGAAGTAACTACCTACCACAAATATGGAGGATGGATGGGGATCAAAGAGTTCTTTCAAAATTCAATGAGTACCATGGGAAACTACCCATTTTGAAATTTGAAGGTTGACATATATTTTGTGTGGGGGGGTGGGAAAAATCATGGGGAAAAGTCAATCATTCATTCATTCATCCATACATAGATAGGAGGGGGATGTTGAATAGTAGAGAAGTGAATTCACGAGTAGAGAGTTGTTATTCTCAAGAGGAATAATTGTTACAGTGTTCTAAGTTAATAGAACTTGAATTAGTTGCCCAATTTCATACAAAATGAAGTCATTCATGAGTTGGATCATTGTTTATGTGTCTTGGGCTTATATAACCTAGTTTTTGCTTGTTAAATTCTTGCAAAGGAATTATGGAACCTATTTGAGTTCAGGAGGTCATGATTTTATGTGTGATGGGAAAGCATGAGAGGAAATAGGTAAGGAAATGACTAAGCGACTGAGGAGAACTGAAGGGATTTCCTCCTTGGCTTTGCAAGATAGCTAAGAGGCATTTAGAGATCACGGGGAGTTCAAAATCAATGGGGAATAGGAGCTCTCTCACTGTCTTTTGCATGTGAAGAAGAGTTTCTTTCAACCAACAAAATCGTAAAAGTTTGAAGAGTTCCCCTTGTGGTATCATGGATCTATTAGGGAGTGGCCAATTATAAAGAGTTTGATGTGCAAGGCCCATGGTTGGGTGGAAAAGCCTCACACCTTACTAAGTCGACAGCCTTGCAATTAAAATAAATGTTCCTATCTTTCCTTGTCAATTCATGCAATGGTATTGTTTACATATCTTGAAATAGTTAAATGCCTTTAGTTATGAGTAAATCCTTTATGTGCAAGAAGATCATTATGTTAAATAGATGTCTCATTGATGCAGGAAACCACTTGTGCATGCTTTCCTGGAATGTACAAGTCATATAGACATGACCGTACTTTGGTGAAGAAATTAATTGTTATTAATGTCCAAGGGATTCCAACTAAAGAAAAAAATTACATAGGCTTAAAGAGGAATTTAAGCCCTTTCCAACGAGTATTTTCCTGCCTTCTAACTTCTCATCATTGAAGATAAATTGAATGTTCAAGTCGAAATATACCTATTTCTAGTATGTCCAAGTCGGCCCCCCTGCAATAGACATGTCAGTTCAATTGGGCGATTGAACTAGTATAAATACAAGAGAACTCTCCCTCATTCAACCACTAACTCAACCAAGCAGAAGATAAGAGGCAATTTGACCTGAGGCAAAAGTAAAGAAGGTTCATATCTTGTGAACCTAGAGGAAATTTGAAGGTTAGATCTCCGATTTTATCTTTATTTTGGGTTAAGGTATTTTGGTGGGTTCATCTGATCCTATTTTAGGAAATTCTTAGGCAAATATATTGTCACGAATTTGATCCTATTGTAGCACATATATTAGCACTTATTAAGGGTTAAGAAGTAGGATTTCATTGTGACATAGCTTAGCCAAACCTCGATTCTGTTAAGAGATAGAATTCGACCTATCTAACTTTGTTTGAAGCTCAGCCCCTGCAACTCAAATCTGGCCTCCTGAGGCCTATTTCGGACCTGAGGCAACACAGAGCTAGAACCTGTTGGAGGGACTCGGATCTGTGGAGAATTGAACCTTTGTCAAGTTTAGAACTCGTTCCCATATAAAAGACTTTTGACTTGTGACAAGAAGCAGACTCGGCCTTAATTTGGGAGCATATCTTGGACTTGCATTAGCTCTGTTTTCAACCTATTTTAAAAATATTTTTGAAGTTATGCTTGATACTTGAAGTGTGACCTTAGAGAGACTTTTGAGGTGACCTTTTGGAGTAGACTTTGGATTAGTGTCTTGAAGAGTTATCTTGGAAAAATCTTGAAGCCTTTTGTGCAGGCCCAAACCAGACTCTGAAGTGTTCTTAAGAGCATATTTTGGAGCTTTTTTAACAAACTTAAAACAACCTCTTATAGCAGCCTCTTCGAGTAGACTTGGAGATTTTTTGAAGATATCCCTTGAGTCTTCCTGAAGATCTTTATGAAACCACTGTTGGAGCATTCTTTAAGCCTTGTTGGAGGATACTTTTGGAGCAATTTTTAGAGACCATTGGAGAAACCTATAAATTGTATTTGAAGCAGACTTTGGAGAACCTTTTGGTGCAAGCCTTTGAAGCCACTTGAAGATATATTAAAGCAATATTGGAGAAGTTGATTTGAATTATTTATTTAGGTTGGAGCCTAAGAGGATTGGTGTCTTCATTGAAACCAAGTTGGTGCATGGGTTTGTGTTTGAGGATTGGAGTCCTCATTCAAGCTTAGAGCCTTGAGAGATCTTGTTGTATAAGTTGGAGCCTGGTTTTTGTAAAAGAGGATTGGAGTACCCACTATGTTCACTAATAAAATTATTTTCTTGTTCTACTTCTTGTATTCTGGTTTAACTTGTGATAAAATCTAAACTGGCATAATATAACAATTGAAATAAGTATTAATTCACCTACCCTCTCAGTATTTACAACAATTGGTATCAGATCCATCTTCTTCAAGATTGGCCTAACAACTAGAAGAAGGATTTTTGAATCAAAATGGCCAATAAAGATGCTAAGGTCCCCCGAATTGATGGAACAAATTTTGTGTTTTGGAAGGTCATAATGAAGATTACTTATTGTGTCTTAGAGTTTAGGTTTGGAAATCTATCACATATGGATATAAAATCCCATCTCCTCTTCCAATAGACCCGGATGAGAAGAAAGCATATGTGGAGAATTCCAAGGCTTTGAATTCTATAATGAGTGGTTTGTTAGATTTAGGATTCACCAAAGTTATGGGTATTGAAATAGCTAAAGATACGTAAGACAATCTCGTCAATATTTATGAAGGAGATGAAAGGGTAAAAAAGGAAAAGCTTCAAACCTTTATAAGGTAGTTTGAAAGTCTCAAGATGAATTATGAAGAAGATATTGTTGCTTACTTTCTCCAAGTAGATGAGGTGTCAAATCTCTCGAAGGACTAGGTGAAAAAGTCAACTAAAAAGATGATTGTCCAAAAGGTCTTGAGATCCCTTCAAAATCGTTTTAATGCCAAGGTTTGTGCCATAAAAGAACTAAAATATTTGGACTCTTTATCAATGGATGAAATTCATGGAATTCTCACCACATATGAGATGAGGTTAGGAAATTAATCTCATAAGGAAGTCGCATTCAAGGCATCCAAGACATCAAGAAAAGGAAACAATTGTTATTGTAGCAGCGATGATTCTGATACTGAAATGACACAATTTGTTAGGAAGTTGAAGAAGGGATCCAAACTCAAAGGTAAGTTACCTCTCATTTGCTTAGATGTCATAAAAAAGGACATTATGCAACAAAGTGTACTTTTAAAGATTACAATGATGACGAGGATGAACCTAAGAGAAGAACCTTCAAGAAAAAAGGCTCAAGAAAAAAGAATTTCTTCTCCAAGCAATAACGTGATGACTCTGATGAAGAAGAAGAATATGGTGGAAGTAGTGAAGTGTTGTTCGTGGCCTTCACAATTGTTTATTGTGTGTCATCTCTTTTCTTTTGGCATTTCAATTTTTCAAATCTTTGGGGCCTCTCCCCAAGATCTGGATCAGTGTTATCAAATTCATGCTACGACTCCATGGGAATGAGAGTTTGAAGCATATTTATGATTCAAATTTTTGCAGCAAACTTCAAGAAACTTCATACAAGTGCCACAACCTCCACAGAGCACTTTCTTCGGCCAAGCGGAAATAGTTTTTTTTTTAGAAATTTTATTGGGTTATGTTTGAAATAAAAATAAGATCTAAACTTTTGGTGAAAATAATATATATATATATATATATATATATATATATATATATATATATATATATATATACATATATATATATATATATATATATATATATATATATATATATATATATACATGTATATATGTATATATATATATATAC
The DNA here is from genome assembly GCA_034641835.2 of Pinus albicaulis. Lineage (NCBI taxonomy): Eukaryota > Viridiplantae > Streptophyta > Pinopsida > Pinales > Pinaceae > Pinus > Pinus albicaulis. Next base: position 95,616,266 of record CM076572.1, on the reverse strand, counting down.
ATATATATATATATATATATATATATATATATATATATATATATATATATATATATATATATATATATATATATATATAACATACATGGATTCCTTGCGAAAAAATACCCAAATTCAAAAAGCATATCAGTTGAATCGAAGTCTGGATGAGAGAGATATCGCTGATTTAAAATAAATTGTGTTGCAGAAATTTTTATAACGGTAATTCGTGGACATCAGATCTCCTATCATTTTTTACAGTTTTGTGCAGAATTTCAGAAATTTGATTGCAGATCTGAGATCCTCTTGAAAAATCACCAAAAAATAAATAAAAAATTATTGAATCGGAGTTCGGATGAAGAAGATATCGTTGATTTAAAATCAACTATTTTTTTCATAACTTTTGTGACGACGGGACAATTGCAGTGTGAATTTAGGTTTCTAGAGTATCCACATAGGGATTCCAATCACATAGGAAGATGTAGAATGGTCATTATATTTCCAATAATAGGTTCTAATAAATATCCTAAGTTATATTGACCAAGTTATGCCCATTTTAAATTTGAAACAACATTCATAGTGGGTTCCCTTTGGAGGCATGCCCTCCTACCCTGCTTTAGTAGGCATCTACTTCACATTCATCGGTTTCAGCATAGCAACATTTGGCTTGGGTTCTTTGGAGACGTTCCCTCCCACCCTAATCTATGTAGGCACCTGAAACTCATCAACAATCAGCATCACAGTTATGGGTCAACCACACAAAATCCTTGTCATTAAAATCCATTTGTTGTGTCGCACATTGTTAGCATCATAGTTGGTCATAAGCATTACAGGGTATCTTTATCCTCAGATCTTCGTTTTTCATGGTTGTGGGTCATCCACAAACCCACACTTCATCAAAGTCCATTTTCTAGGCCGCACACTATTAGCATCATAGTTGATCACAAGCATTACAGGGTATCTCTACCTTTGGATCTTCGTTTTTCATGATTATGGGTCACCCACAAACCCACACTTAATCTAATTCCATTTCCTAGGTCGCACACTGTTAGTATCATAGTTGGTCACAAGCATTACATGGTATCTCTATCCTCGGATCTTCTTAATCGTGGTTGTTATCACTTGATAGGACAAGTTGGGTTGTGTCAACCTCCAACCAAGAGTAACTATTTCAAACCACTTGTAGCTAGAAGTTAGCCCTTCTAGATTGAGAAAGCTCTTTCAAGGAAACGATATAACGTTCTTAATAAAACTCAATTACAGATGGCTAACTCTGGATTTTTGTGTGATTTTGCAGGTGAAAGAGAGTGTAATAACCACCACCATTGGGCATGGAGTCAGTTAGAATAAAAATAAATTACAAATAGATAATGTTTTGTGGAAGCTAAGGCATTTTTGGCATTAAATTGGTGTGAAGTGAACATTTACAGTTAAACACGACAAATTGAAGGAAGTTGGAGCAATATTTCATTGAATTCCAAGTAATCAATTAAGCCATGAAAACTGATAACAACATAAAAGTATAATGAGATAACATGAAAGCCAAAAATGAATCTCAGGTAGAAAATCAGAGTATGTTGCAAATGTATATTAACTGGATAAATATTTACATAAAGTGCTCTTTCTCACATTATCAATTGTCTCATGCAGAGTCAAAAAAAGTCAAATATATAGAGAAAGATCTCCAGCTATCATTAATTAAAAAAAATTCCACCTAGGGTCAGCTTCGAATCAAGCTAAGAAACGTAATCCCATTTTATTTACAAAACATATTGAGCCTTTGTAGGGATTTTTTGTTTTGATACCATTTGAATACAAATAAGATTATTCTACCAGTTTACGAGTCCACAAATATTCTGTTACTGAACCTTAACAAATTCAACCAACTGCTAAATGTGCTCGACTTGTTGATGTGCTCTTGCCAAGTGGATGTGTTGACCTAGTTGACTTGCTGACATGTCTTCCTGAAAAATCGGATCTCTTTGACTGATGATGTGGACACTCCTATGACCTGCAACCCATCTAGCTTCCTTGCTATAGCAAAAAAAAAAAAAAAAATAAAAAAATAAAAAATAAAAAAAAAATTGTTTAACAGTCTCATAGCAAAATTTGGTAGCAAAAAACTCCTTTAGCTAAAACTTTCACTTGCATTTTCCTCAATGATAAGATACAACAGTTTCGTAACAAATTCAGCTTAGCTATAGGGAGTTGCTACGAAACTGTGAATTTTATGAGTTTTTAATTTTTTATGATTTCTTCTGCCTTCTTATCACTCCTTAATAGCTTGTCTAACCATATATATTGCTAAAACTATTAGTTTATCATAATATAGACAAAGAGTGGGGAATTTACCATACTCAAGGGGTGCCTATTACTTCAGCTATGAGCTTGAGATTTCTTTTTGAGAGCTCAACTTTGATCATTTATATTTGAGTTTCCAATGCATTGACTTGTCTCTGAAAGTTGTTATGTCTGCCTATAGCCAATTGTTCCTTTTGTACACATGCTTTAGCATCCTGTGTAAAGGTAGAGTCCTCTTCACCATTTTTCTAGATTCTTCTCCAACTTTTTCATAGAAATCTAGCTCCTTTGACACATCCTCTTTCAACTCCTCAAACAGTAGTTTAGAATCAATCACTTCTTGCCTACCTTCTCTCATTTGTTCTTGTAAAACCTCTATCTAACTTTTTTCTTACAGGCTCTTTTCCTTTTCTTTTGTTTCTTGGCTCTACTTTTTCTAAGGGCACTTCTGGCATCTTTTTAGTTTGTTGCAATGACTGTGTAACATGTTTTGTTGGTTTGAAGATAAAACATGGTTCCTCTTGTGTGAAATCGAGCTTCTTGGCCCTCTTTCTCCTTTTCCGAGTTTCTTCCTTTGTCACTTGTAAAGGCTGCAAATATGGACTTTCTTAAATCTCAATGGCTTCTAGAATATCAAATAACTTGCCTTTCCCTTTACTCTATTGTCTATTCATCCTTTCCCAGTGCTTGTGGAAGTTTTCACCACAGGTTCTGCTTCTGGTTGCTTCTTTTCTCTAGGAGTTGTTTACTGAGATTTTGGAGTTTTTTTAGAAGGGGTGGCAATATCTAACTCATAACCACTAAAAAACAAGAAGGTAAGCTAATCTTTATTTAAATTATGAAGCTCCTCTACAACAATAAATTTGATGAGGCCATGATGGAAAATAGAAGTCTTGCTAGCATCAGGTTTAGCCTATACTTTGTCAGCCATCTTCCCCAAACTCCTATAAAGATAAAAATGAATGTCTATATGTTGTTTACTTGTGAAATGCAAGAGAAATCTGAAGTGATACTGGTAAACTGTGTTGAACCTGCCTTCACATGTAAAGTATTTCTGGATGATCATCAAAAGTTTGGAAAAATGGTCTTTGAGGCAAGTCCTAGAAATGCCAGCAATCATGGCAATCCCTTTGTGCTCATCCTTGAGAAATTCATCACAATTGAGTAGTTGAAACTTATAAATCTTGAACCACATTTCACCAGACCTGGGAATCTCTATATCAAGGGCAATTGTATCAGGGGACACTGCAAACTTCAGCATACCAACCTTTGATTTTGTTCCCGTGAAATTGATGGAAAAATCCTTGGCAATATGTCCATGGAAACCTTGCAACTTCTAGCAAAAATGCAGGCATCCCACACTGGCAAAGGATTGGATGAAAACAAGGACTTCCTCCAAAAACTTCATGTCTGTGGGTTCATATCGTACCACTGAGCCTTCTTTGTACTAATTTTTATGTTCCATGGCTGCAACACGTGCAGAGCCCCTCCTTGTCACCTGCAATTTTTCCTAAAGACAACTAGACCTTCCTATGACACTAATAGACTTTCCGACGACAACAAGACCAAACTCAAAGTGAAAAGAAAACGAGGTAGGAATGATCTTTACGGTGTGAATGTTTGGGGATAATGGATAAGGGTAAACTCTAGCATATATTCATGACCCATAGTGACTTTGACCCACACCTCTTTTTTTTTAATGTATTGTTAGTAACCGTAGCACAATTTCGTAGCGGAACAGATGTTCGAAGTGACAAATCCTCTATAGAATTGTCAGGAACTTCCGTAGCAAACCCTTTGTTTCCCTAACTGGAGTTGCTACGAATTTCTGCAAAAGTGACTAAATGAAAATCATAAACAAAAGAGACTAACAGGAATGGTGATTAGGATTCTAACCCATACCGTGGAGCCCACTTAAACTCAAATTGACTCTACACACTGACTAGATGACCAAATGACACTTTGTACACCCATTTTTTTTTAATTATTATTATTATTCCAAAAAAAATTAAAACCCTAGCTAATTTGACAAATTAACTCCAGACATATCTAAAAGTTATCTAAGATAACAGTGGCTCCAATGGGGATGTTGCGCCCCTGTGGTGCAACAAAGAACCAACAGACCAAGTGCCTTATTCAAACATTAAAAACTGAAAAATGATGACATCATTTCCAAGTTCTTATGGCCTTCACTTCAAGATCAAACCTATTGAAAATATCATCCACGCCTACAATTTGAAGATGAAAAATGAAATATGTACAATGATGTTTTCCCAGCTAACTGAATCAAGAGGAATAATGCTTGAGAAACCTGGCATTGACAGGTCCTCCTTTACACAGTTGACCATCCATCTCTTGTAGTATAAATGTATTATTTCTACTGTAGGCTGAGATCTTATATGGCCCCTTCCAGAGGTTCTCAAACTTCCATGTTTTCCTTTGTCTTCAATCTTAGCCTCCCACTTCAAAACCACATCCAGAATATTGAGATTTTCTTCTTTTTTATTTTTGACAAATGTCCTTTTAACTTTGTTTTGAGATTGTTGATAATTGTTGTAGAATTCTTCTCTTTTTTCCTGAAAAGAAATCAACTGATTGATCCTCCTTTGAATTGCATTTGGTTCCTCCTTCAATCCTTGCAACAATCTCATCATTGGAACTCCAAGAGAGCTAGTAAACACAACTTCAGTCCCATAAACCAAATCATAAGGAAAAACCCCTATGGATCTTTTGGAGTAAATTCTGTGAGCCCGTAAAGAAAATTTAAGTTTCAAGTGCCATGACCTCTTATTTTCCTACAAAATTTTCTTGATAATTATGACTAGGCTCTTGTTTGATGACTCAACCAAGCCATTACCTTGAGGGTAATAAGCTATATAATGACCAAGGGTGATATTATACTCATTACAAAAATTCACCAATTTCTTTGATTTAAAGGCCCGAGCATTGTCAGTGATGATTTTCATTGGAAAACCAATTCTAAACAAAATGTGACTTTCCAAAAATTGTATGAATATTGAATATGTGGCTTGTCGTGTAGGAATTGCATCAATCCACTTTGTAAAATAATCAGTGTTAGTTAGGATACACCAATGTTGACCTGAACATGCAGGATTTATCTCCCCAATAAAATCCAACCCTTGCTACTGGAAAGGAGCTTCCACAAAAATGGGTTTTAATAGTAATGGGAGCAACTTCCTTTTTCCGTCAAAGTTTTGACATTCATGATAAGCAACAATTTTCTTATATACATCTTTGAAAATTAAAGGAAAATTAAAGCCTGCTCTGAGTATTTTATTTACTGTTGCTTTCTAGTAATGATGACCCCCACAAGCCCCAAGGGTTAGCTCAAGTGGTAGTGATCCAATACGTGGTTCTTTCCGTTGTGGGAGGTCACAGGTTCGATCCTTGAGTCTTTCGGGTCGGTGCTGCTTATTGCGTCGAACGGTTTACCACGCGTTTTATCCAGAAATTCTGGGGAAGTACGCTCGGGTTTCCCGTGAACTTTGTTAATGAAAAAAAAATGATGACCCCCACAATCACCCTTATGAAATTCTTCACTCACTTTCTCAACTTCATCTTCTAGTAGGCAGTTAAGAAGAATCCCACCTGTGTCTTTCCAGTATAAACGTCTATTCAAGATACAATACCTCACTGATTTTAGCTTGACAATTCTAGCTTTTGATTTTGTTAATTCAAGAGGAGCTCTATGATGCTGCAGAACAAAAATGAAATCTTTATATCAGTCTGACATTGTAAAATTTTCTTCAACATGGATCAACTCTTCATCTGCAATCACATCTGAATTTTATGCTATAAGATTAATGTCTAGATAGTTAAAATTAGATTGAGTCATAAGCTTCGCTAGTCCTTATACTTTCACCAATTTTGTAGGTCTAATCACCAAATCATATTCAGGTAAAGTAGCAATCCACTTTCTCCTCGTACCATCTGGTTCAACTTGGGTTAATATATCTTTTACTACAACATTAGGTACAAAAGCAACAATATGTGAATGGATGGCATATACCCTGGAATCTTTTAGTGCTTTAATCAAAGCATAAGCTTGCTTATCCATAATGTTATACTTCAATTAAGAATTCCCAAGTGCCTTACTGAAAAATGAGATGGGTTGTTCATTACCTTATTGTTTTCTCTGTAACAATACTCCTGCAATGGTATGTTCCGAAACAAAGGTAAAAATCATAAATTCTCTTGAAAAATCAGGGTTTATGAGTATTGGAGCTTGAGTGAGAGCCTTCTTGATATCTTGAAATGAATGTTTATCCTCTTTTTTCCATTTAATATCACAGTCTTTCTTAAGCATCTTTGTAATATGCTTCACAATTTCTACAAAGTTAGGAATGAATCTTCTTACGAAGTTCACCTTGCCTAAAAAGGATTGAATTTCGTTTCTGTTTCTAGGTAGATCTATCTTATGAATAGCAAAAACTCTACTTTGATCAATCTTAATCCCCTCCTTTGATATTATATGACCCAATAATTTTCCTGTTGTCAAGGCAAAAACACTTTTGGTAGGGTTTAAAGAAATACCAAATTTTCTGGATTTTTGAAAAATCTTATCCAAGTGTTTGAGATGTTCTTCTTCTTTCTTTGAGAACAGAGTGACATCATCCAAATATACAACCACAAATTTGTCCTTTTCTTATGCAAATGCAATGTCCATGGCCCTCTGAAAGGTTACACCTGCATTCATGAGTCCAAAGAGCATCTTTGCATACATAAATGTTCCCCAAGGCGTGGTAAAACTTATTTTCTCTTGGTCATCTAGATGCACTAATATCTGGTTATAACCTGAGAAACCATCTAACATTGACATTATTTTTTATCCTACAATGTTCTGCAGTATGTGATCCATTTTAGGAAGAGGATAGTTGTCTTTTAATGAGGCTTTATTCAAGTTTCTAAAATCAATACATATCCTGATCTCTCCATTTTTCTTCCTTACAGGTACCAAATTGGCCGACCACCTGGAAAACCTCAATGGTACTATGATCTTGGCTTCAAACAATATTTTAATATCCTTTTCAATCAATGGCAGAGGTAGTGGATTAATTCTCCTAATTTTTTGTTTGAAAGGCTTTTCATTTTCCTTTATTGGTATTGTATGTTGGATGATACTTTTTCAAATCTACATAACTCCATGCAAAGACATCTATGTATTTCTTCATCAAACCAACATATTTCTGTTTTACCCCAGAAGAAAGGAATTTGGACAGCTTGACATATTTTGGATTTTCTGCAGTACTAAGATTACAGTTTTCAATCTCTTCATCATCAGATTTCATCCTAGGATTCTTGGCTATATCATTTTGATCAAACAATTTTTCAAGTGGAATCATCCCTTTAGGAATACAATTGCTTTTTAGTTGGATGACTTTTGTACTGGTTTTGGTTTCAACATTACTGGTCAACTTCAGTAGTTTCAAACTCTTCTTACGTTTCCAGAATTTTTTCGACTTGTTGATCATTGTCAAATACCTGCCAACTTTTTATGTTATAAGGGATGGCTGGCCTATGTTTGGTTTCAATCTCATATTTCTTTCTGGAATGAATGAGAATTGTAAATAGGCGGGCTGAAACAACCAAGGAATCTGCAATAACATTATGCTCTCTAGGCGTTATTGTAAAATTGTGTTCTTCAAAATTTTCCAACAATTCAAGAATTAAATTTATGTATGCTCTCATTCTAACATATTTGATTTGATAGGTGTCATTTACATGTTTGATGACTAACTCAAAATCACCAAAAACTGAAATATTTTGAGCACCTAAATTTTTCAAGACTTCTAAACCCAAAACTAAAGATTCATACTTTGCCATGTTGTTTGTGAAATCAAATTTGAGTTTGTAAGAGCAAAAATTACTTTCATTTCTTGGGTTGATTATCCAAATTCCTACACCAACTTCATCTCTTCCAACAACACCATCAAAGCTCATGTGCCACCAACCTTCTTTGTCAATTTCTTCAATCTGTTGCCTTAGTTATGCATGCTGATTTTTTGTTTCACCAATGATTTCATTGAAAAGTATAGATGATCCTAACTCTGTTTCCACTGCATAACTTGGGAAATTTTGAGGTTTATCTTTATTTCTGACCATATATGCCATTCTAGACTCTATATATAATCTTCTTTGCTCACCAAAAATAGGGATACTGGCGTAGGACATGTTCATTTGCATGGTTCCCTTGATTTTTGGCACCCCATGATCTAGATAGCAGCATACCTAATTTTGGTGGAATATTTGCTACAATTATGTCCATAAATATAGTTTTAGTAGGGACCTGAGTTAGACCAACAACCACATATTTTAAGCCTATACATTGAACTCTCTTAGAATCAAATGAGAATAAATCCTTGTATGGTCTGGTTATGTCCAAACCCCATCTCTCCATGATGACCTTTAGCATTAAATTGTGAGATGCCCCTGAATATAACATAGCATTGTGTAATGTCATGTCATGAATATTTAAACTCACATAAAAAGGTGGCACTTCTTCATTTTGCTCATCTTCTACTCTTGGTCCTAAGAATATGGTAGGGTGATCTTATTGCAGATTTAGAATATCAGAGGGTCCATCTTGAGTGTTAAGAATTTTCACAATTTGACTTCTGTATTATGTGACCTTTATTATTTCTCCAGAGGGGACAGCAATTTTTATTTTTGAAATCTCATTTTCTAGGTTAAAAATTGGTTGTGCCTTTTCAATTTCTTTCCCAAGGGCATCTTTCGTTTGTTCACTAGCCTTTGGACCATCTGCTTTCATAGGCTAATTCTTGTTTGTAACTATAGGGACATTCCTATTCCTCAAGTTATACTATTTTTTCATCTCAAAAATGGCATGTTGATAGCTTTTCTGGTATTTTGATTGTTTTTCAGTTTCATCATGACACATGTCATTACTGGATTCATCATGCTCTTCCTTTGTTAAAAACATCCATGTTTCATCCTCATACAAACAATGTATGATGTATTCTTGATTTTTTGGCTGCATTTCTTCTTCATCTACTAGGTTTTGTTGGAAAGGGGGCTTAACTTGTTGATCAAGATGGTTTCTTTGTTCTCTTGGGCTATGTTGAATCTGAGGTCTTCTAAAATTTGGGTTTCTTATCTGTGTCTCTGGTTGTGCAATAGGAGGGTTATTTCCAAGTGTTAATATATCCATAAGCCTTTTCATTGTTTTCATCATGCTATCAAATTTTACATATGAAGATGTAGAAGGTTGGCCTTCCTCTTTTACCCTTCCTTTCCCAACCTTTGACCTTTTTTTTGCAGCCATGTTAACTTTCACCTTAACAACATCATTTTTCATATCAGGGAAAGTGGCAGATTCCCTCTCTCTCAGCAAAATGGAAAATTCATAATCAAAAGCTTCAGCATAATGCAATTGGGCAGCCTCTGGGGTAGGTTTTATATGAGCAGGAATGGAATTATAAAACTTGTTAAACCTCTTTGAAAAATATTGCATTGATTCATTACTTGCTTTCTTCAAATTACTATATTCAGTATGTGCTTGAACAAGCTTCACCTTGCTTCCCCATTTCCTTAAGAAAATGTTTTCTAATTTATCCTAGTTTTGTATACTTCTTGGGGTTAAATCTTTAAACCATTTTCTAACTTCACTAATGAAACTCTGTACAAGCAATCTCATCCTAACATCTTTGTCATCCACCTCATCTAATTCTATAAAATCATTAAATTGGTCAACATGTTGTTTTGCAGTGATTCCCTCCTCGCCTCCAAAAGTTTTTATTCTAGTAGAATATCCCCGTGGTAGATCATGAAGAAGGGCAAGCAAGACAAGAGGGGCATATCTGGCAGGGCCTAAAGGAGGAGGAGGGGGAGGAGGAACTCTAGCCATTGAAGAAGAGACAACAGTAGTTGTACTAGCAAAGGCTACAACAGGGGAGGTAGATATCCAACTAGTAAAAGCAACATATGTGATTGCAGGAAATTGTGTTACAGGAGCCTTCAACTTAGAAATAAAAGAACTCCATTCAGGTAAAGGGATACTGGCTCTTCTATTGAATAGAAATTTAAAATGATCAAGTTGCTTTAATTTTTCTAAATACTCTTGTTCCAATGATAATTCTAATGTGACAATTTCCCAAAACCCTTCTTTATCTTCTTTGGAAACAATAGATGTGGTTTCTACCCCTAATGTTTGTAGATCTAGGACAATTTTTGTTAATTCATTTTATGATTTAGATCTAAAAAGTGTTTTCTCAAACTTTTCATCAAATTTGGTGTCCTCAATACTTTGAGCACCTCTAGAGGGTAAAGACGAGGCTCTTAAGAGATATGGAGTACCTAATTTTGATGAGCTACCATCTCCTTTGAGAATTTTCTTTGGATCATCGACTATCTTTGGTGGATTTGGATCTAGATTGCTCCTCGTATAAATCTTCTTGGGAGCCACCTTTAAGCTGAAGATGCCAGTGGAGTCACCAAGGTAGAAGTACAACCTTGAAATGTCTAATCTCCTTTTACCTTCAAGAGTTCAGCTACTTTGAAAAGAACTCCCAGGATAACATAACTTTCATATTCCCGATAGACACACCAAAATGCTATCACTTGATCGGAGAGGCTGGGTTGTGTCAACCGCCAACCAAGAGTAACCATCTCAAACTACTTGTAGCTAGAAGTTAGCCCTTATAGCATGAGAGGGATCTCTCAAGGAAAAAAGTATAATGTTCTGAATTAAACTCAATTACAGATGGCCAAATCTGGATTTTTTTGTGATTTTGTAGGTGAAAGAGAGTGTGATAACCACCACCATTGAGCATGGAGTCAGTTAGTAGAAAACTCAATTACATATAGACATTGTTTTGTGGAAGCTGAGGCATTTTTGGCATTAAACTGGTGTGAAGTGAACATTTACAGTTAAACACAAAAAATTGGAGGAAGTTGGAGAAGTATTTCATTGAATTCCAAGTAATCAATTAAGCCATGAAATTGATAACAACATAAAATCATAATGAGATAACATGAAAGCCAAAAATGAATCTTAGGTAGAAAAACAGAGTATGATGAAAATGTATATTAATTGGATAAATATTTACAAAAATTGGTCTTTCTCACATCATCGATCACCCCTCGCAGAGTAAAAAAAGTACAAATATATAGAGAAAGATCTTCATCTGTCATTAATTACAAAAACTTCCACCTAGGGCTAGATTCAAATAAGGCTAAGAGACCTAATCCCATTTTATTTACAAAACATATTAAACCTTTGTAGGGGTTTTTCTATTTTGACACCATTTGAATACAAATATGATTCTTCTATCAATTTATGAGCCCACAAATATTTTGTTTTTGAACCTAATCGAATTCAACCAATTGTTGAGTGTGTTGAATGTGTTGGACTAGATGATGTGCTCCTGCCATGTGGATGTGCTGACCTAGTTGACATGTCTTCCTGAAAAATATGATTTCTTTGACCAATGATGTGGACACTCCTATGACCTGTAACCCATCCAGCTACTTGGTTGTCTGATGACAAATCAAGAAATACAAAGCAGAAAAAAACAGTTTGATAGTTTCGTAGCAAAATTTGGTAGCAAACTAAAAAAAACACCCCTCTTCTTTCTTTCTGATCTTCCTACAAGTTCTGAAGTATTCACTTATGTATTTTAGCTAAAATCAAGCCATTATAACTCCTTTAGCTAGAACTTTCACTTGCATTTTCCTTAATGATAAGCTACAACAATTTCTTAGCAATTTTTTAGCTTAACTATAGGGAGTTGCTACGAAACTGTGAATTTTCTGATTTTTACTTTTTATTTTTTATGATTTCTTCTTCCTTCTTATCACTCCTTATAGTATGTCTAACTATATATATTGCTAAAACTATTATTTTAGCATAGTATAGGCAAAAAGTGAGGAATTTACCATACTCAAGGGGTGCCTGTTACTTCAGCTATGAGCTTGAGATTTCTTTTTGAGAGTTCAACTTTGATCATTTCTATTTGAGTTTCCAATGCTTTGCCTTGTCTCTACAACTTGTTTCTGTCTGCTTGTAGCCAACTGTTCCTTTTGTACACATTCTTTAGAATCCTGTGTAAAGGTAGAGTCCCATTCACCATTTTTCTGGATTCTTCCCCAAATTTTTCAAAGAAATCTATCTGCTTTGACACATCCTCTTTCAACTCCTCAAACAGTGGTTTAGAATAAATCACTTCCTGCCTACCTTCTCTCAATTTTTCTTGTAAAACCACTATCTGAATTTTTTCTTGCATAAGCTCTTTTACTTTTCTTCTATTTGTTGGCTATGCTTTTTCTAAGGGTAGTTCTAGCATATTTTCAGTTTGTTGCATTTATCTTGTAACAAATTTCCTTGGTTTGAAGATAAAATCTGGTTCCTCTTGTGTGAAATCAAGCTTCTTGGCCCTCTTTTTCTTTTCTGAGTTTCTTCCTTTGTCACTTGTAAAGGCTGCAAAACTGGACTTTCTTCAATCGCAATGGCTTCTAGAATATCAACTAATTTTCATTTCCCTTTACTTTGTTGTCTGGTCATCCTTTTCCCATTGCTTGTGGGAGTTTTCACTACAAGTTTTGCTTCTGGTTGCTTCTCTTATCTAGGAGTTTTTGACTGATATTTTGAAGTTTTTTCTAAAAGGGGTGGTAGCATCTAACTCATAACCACTCAAAAACAAGAAGGCAATCCAATCTCTGTTTAACTTATGAAGCTCCTCTACAACGAGCAATTTGATGAGGCCATTATGGAAAATAGAAGTGTTTCCAGCATCGGGTTTAACCTAGAATTTGTTAGCCATCTTCCCCAAACTCCTATAAAGATTAAAATGAATGTCTAGAGGCTATTTACCTGTGAAATGCAAGAGCAATCTGAAGTGATATTGGTAAACCATGTTGAACCTGTCTTCACATGTAAAGTGTTTATGGATGACAAATAAAAGTTTGGAAAAACTCTCTTTGAGGCAAGTCCTAGAAACACCATCATTCATGTCAATCCCTTTGTGTTCATCCTCGAGAAATTCATCACAATTGAGTAGTTAAAACTTCTGAACCTTGAACCATATTTCACCAAACTTGGGAATATTTGTAGCACGGAAAATTGTATCAGGGGACGCTGCAAATTTCAACATGCCAACCTTTGATTTGTTCATGTGAAATTGATGGCAAAATCCTTGGCATTCTGCCCATGGAAACCCTACAACTTTTGGGAAAAACACAGACATCCAATGCTAGCAAAGGATTGGATGAAAACAGCGTCTTCCTCCAACAAATTCATGTCTGTGGGTTCATAGCGTACCACTGAGCCTCCTCTGTATTTCTTTTTATGTGCCATGGCTGCAACACATAGAGAGCTCCTCCTTGCCACCTGCAACTTCTCCTAAATACAGCTAGACCTTCCTATGACACTAATAGACTTTCCTATGACAACAAGACCAAACTCAAAGTGAAAAGAAAACGAGGTAGGAATGAGCTTTACTGATGATGTGGACACTCCTATGACCTATAACCCATCTAGCTGTCTGGTTTTCTGATGACAAATCAAGAACTATAATGCAAAAGAAAACAGTTTGACAGTTTCGTAGCAAACTACAAAAAACACCCCTTTGCTTTCTTTCTGATCTTCCTGCAAGTTCTGAAGTCTTCACTTATGTATTTTAGCCAAACTCGAGCCATTACAACTCCTTTAGCTTGAAATTTCACTTGCATTTTCCTTAATGATAAGCTACAACAATTTCGTAGCAAATTTTTATCTTAACTATGGGGAGTTGCTACGAAACTGTGAATTTTCTAATTTTTACTTTTAATTTTTTATGATTTCTTCTGCCTTCTTATCACTCCTTATAGCATGTATAACCATATATATTTCTAAAACTATTAGCTTAGCATAGTATTGGCAAAAAGTGAGGAATTTACCATACTCAAGGGGTGCCTGTTACTTCAGCTATGAGCTTGAGATTTCTTTTTGAGAGTTCAAGTTTGATCATTTCTATTAACTCAATGCTTTGACTTGTCTTTGCAACTTGTTTCTGTTTGCCTGTAGCCAATTGTTCCTTTTGTACACATGCTTTAGCATCCTGTGTAAAGGTAGAGCCCTCTTCACCATTTTACTGGATTCTTCCCCAACTTTTTCATAGAAATCTAGTTGCTTTGACACATCCTCTTTCAACTCCTCAAACAATAGTCTAGAATCAATCACTTCTTGCCTACCTTCTCTCAATTGTTCTTGTAAAACCTCTATCTGACTTTTTTCTTGCATAGGCTCTTTTCCTTTTCTTCTCTTTGTTGGCTATGCTTTTTCTAAGGGACTTCTGGCATCTTTTCAGTTTGTTGCATTGATCTTGTAACAGGTTTCCTTGGTTTGAAGATAAAAACCAGTTCCTCTTGTGTGAAATTGAGCTTCTTGGCACTCGTGCTCTTTTTCTGAGTTTTTGCCTTTGTCACTTGTAAAGGTTGCAAATCTAGACTTTCTTCAATCTTAATGGCTTCTAGTATATCAACTAAATTTCCTTTCCCTTTACTCTGTTGTCTCGTCATCCTTTTTCTAGTGCTTGTGGAAGTTTTCACTACAGGTTCTCCTTTTGGTTTCTTCTCTTATCTAGGAGTTGTTGACTGTTAATTTGGAGTTTTTCTAGAAGGGGTGGTAGCATCTAACTCATAACCACTCAAAAACAAGAAGGTAATCCAATCTCTGTTTAACTTATGAAGCTCCTCTATAACGTGCAATTTGATGAGGCCATTATGGAAAATAAAAGTGTTGCTAGCATTGGGTTTAACCTAGAATTTGTCAGCCATATTCCCCAGACTCCTATAAAGATAAAAATGAATGTCTAGAGGCTATTTACCTGTGAAATGCAAAAGCAATTTGAAGTGATATTGGTAAACCATGTTGAACCTGCCTTCACATGTAAAGTATTTATGGATGACCACTAAAAGTTTGGAAAAATGCTTTTTAAGGCAAGTCATAGAAATGCCAACAGTCATGTCAATCCCTTTGTGTTCATACTTGAGAACTTCATCACAATTTAGTAGTTGAAACTTCTGGACCTTGAACCATATTTCACCAAACCTAGGAATCTTTGTAGCACGGGCAATTATATCAGGGGACACTGCAAAATTCAGCATGCCAACCTTTGATTTTTTTCTTGTGAAATCGATGGAAAAATATTTGGAAATATTCCCATGGAAACCCTGCAACTTCTGGAAAAAATGCAGGCATCCCATGTTGGCAAAGGTTTGGATAAAACAGGGGCTTCCTCCGACAACTTCACGTATTTGGGTTCATAGTGTACCACTGAGCCATCTCTGGTACTTATTTTTTTGTGCCATGACTGCAACATGTAGAGAGCTCCTCCTTGCCACCTGCAATTTCTCCTAAATACAACTAGACCTTCCTATGACACTAATAGACTTTCCTATGACAACAAGACCAAACTCAAAGTGAAAATAAAACGAGGTAGGAATGAGCTTTACAGTGTGAATGTTTGGGGATAATGGATAATGGTAAACTCTAGTATATATTCATGATTCAACTTGAATCTGACCCACAACCCTTTTTTTTATTTTATAAATGTACCGTTAGTGAAATAGGTGTTCGAAGTGACAGATCGTCTACGGAACTATCAGGAACTTCCATATCAAACTCTCTGTTTCCCTAAATGGAGCTGCTACGAATTTATGCAAAAGTGACTAAACAAAAATCATAAACAAATGAGACTGACCGAAATGATGATTAGGATTCTAAACCATATTGTGGACCCCACTTAAACTCAAATTGACTCTACACACTGACTAGATGACCAAATGACACTTTGTACATTCATTTGTATTTTCAGAAATTTAAAAACCTAGCTAATTTGAAAAATTAACTCTAGACATATCTAAAGGTTATCTAAGATAACAATGATTATGGGTTAGCCATAAAAAAACCCTTCTCTTTAGTGGCTCTTCATATTCAACAAAGGCTTCTCACGACGACAAAACTTCACGCAATGGGGATCATAATTTCTTAAGGAAGGAGGAATGATCCAAATGGAAAGTGTACTACACCCATAGTATTCATCCACCCATGGTATTTATCCGCCCATGGTATTGTAAGTGACATATATCCATGGTATTCATTCACCCATGGTATGTATCCACCCATGGTATACATCCACACATGGAATTTACCTATGGTATTATAAGTGACATCCACCCATGGTATTCATCACCCATGGTATTTATCCACCCATGGCATTGTAAGTGACATCTACGCATGGTATTCATTCACCATGGTATTTACCCACCCATGGAATTTACATGTGGTGTTGTAACTAAAAAATGTTATAAGTAACAAGTCGCATTTTGTAAAAAGATAGATTGTCCACGACAATGTAGCTTTTACATTTATTCTCTGTTTTAATATAAATAAATTATTTATGGTTTTGTTTATTGTGTGTCCTCTCTTTTATTTTGGCATTTCAATTTTTTTCAAATCTTGGGGGCCTCCCCCCAATATCCAGATCAAAGAATGTAAACTTGTCTCAAGAAATCATCTCTCTCAAAACCTTGAAGGAAGAAGTTCAAAGAATAGAAGAAGTATTGAGCAATAAACTAAAGATAAAGGAGTATATTTGTGGAAAATTGGAGGCAAAAGTGACATCTTTAAAAATATAGATGAACAATGCTAACAAGAATTTGAAGAGTTATCAAACCTTGGACAACATCATCGACTTCCAAAGGCCACCACACAATAAATTTGGAATTGGTTATATATGATAATCCTCCAACTCTCAAGGAGACACCAGTCGTCATCATTAATAAATGCCTAGATGTTTTGTTGATGTTGGTAAATGACCTCATCTCAATAACTCTTCAGAAGAAAAAAAAAAGTTCATTCAAGAAATGAGAAGCAGTCCCTCCATGAAAGGCATATCCCATTAAGGTAAGACTACGACAACAAGTATCAAACTATTTTTATTAGCAATTGTTTCTATTGTAAAAAATTTAGTCATGAGGAGAAACATTGCAAGGCATATAGGACTGATAATCAAAAAATTATTATTGACATCAAGAGGAAATATCAAGTCAAGACTTATAATACTTTTGCCCCTTTCAAAGTATAGTCTAGAATGTAGCAAATGAAACAATCTAGGTCATGAAGCATAAGATTTCCCATTAAAGCCAAAATAAACAATATGGACAAAGAAGACTAAAGAATCTAGCTATGAGAAGCACAACCTAACCTTGTGTGCTCAAGAAAAGGAAAATATATGGCTTGTAGATAGTGGATGTTCTAGTCACATTACTGGTGACAAAAAAAACCATCTCAACAAGCATAAAAAAGGATGGAAATGTGACCTTTGTAGACAATGGATCTGCTAAAATTGATAGAAAAGGCACAATGAGTCTCATCAATGGAAAGGGCAAAGAACAAAATGCACTATATGTCGAAGGGCTCAAATGTAATCTTCTAAGTGTTAGACAAATATGTGATCAAGGACATGATCTCATTTTTCGTGCCAAAGATTGTGAGATAAGGAGGTCATCCACAGGAAAAATAGTAGGAAAAGGAGAAAGAACACTAGATAATGTATACATTATTAGTGAAATTCAAGAAGAAAGATGTTACATGAGTCAATCAAGTGAAAGTTTGTTGTGGCACAAGTGTTTGGGACACCTAAGCTTTGACAACTTGGTGAAGATTAGCAAAACTCAAGTAGTGAGAGACATCCCCAAAATGCCAAAGCCAACAAATGTTATTTGTGTACCATGTCAACATGGAAAGAAAACCAAGACCAACTTCAAATTAAAGGAATTCTCAACATCAAGGCCTCTGGAAATCATTCATGCATATATGTGCAATCCAACTAGAAATCCAACGCTACAAGGAGAAGGGTACTTTATATTATTTATAGATGATTATACTAAAATGATGTGGGTATTTTATATTTAGAACTAGATTGTTTTAAAACTTTCAAAGCAGTGCTTGAAAATGAAAGTGAGATGAAGATAAAATGCTTAAGAACAGATAGAGGTGGAGAGTTTACCTCAAGAGAATTCATTGAATTTTGTGAAAAACATTGAATCAAGAGAGAACTTTTTGTTGCTAGAACTCTACAAAAAATGGAGTAATAGAAATAAATAATAGATATGTACAAGAGACTGCAAATACAGTGTTGTTGGAATTTAATTTACAAGTTAAATGTTGGATGGAGGCATTTGGGGCAACAATCTATATCATAAACAAAGTTCAACTCTAGGTAAAAGGTGATCAAAATCCATATGAACTATGGAAAAAAAGGCACGCCTCTACAAAACATTTCAAAATATTTGGAAGCAAATGATTTATGAACATTAATAATGATTCACTGGGAAAATTTGATTCAAGTGTTGATGAAGGAATTTTCCATGGATACTCATTAAAAAGTAAGGCATATAAATGCTACAAAAATTGTTTATAGAAGATAGTTGAAAGTATTGATGTAAAGATAGATAGAGGCTCTTCTTGAAAAAGTAGTATTTCAAACCAATGAAGAAGACGCTATCTTTGCAGATCCATAGGATGTTGATTTTTGTGTAGCTCGGGAGGTACTCCAAGCCCTAGGGTTCGGGGTTTGGAGGGCAAAGCGCCACAAGAGTCACTTGTGGTCTTGGAACCCAATATTGGGGTTTTTCACCCATAGGGATTTGGGACAAAACCATGATGAATTTGAGCATGAGAAAATTTGAGGTGATAGAGCTTGGCATGGCGATTCCAACGCTTTGAAAATCACTCAAATTTGAGCTCTAGTACTTGAGTTATGAATTTTTGAAGTTGTCATTAGTATTTGGATAGTCAAGTCATGTAGGCTTGAGGAGAATTTGTCCAATATACATGACCCTTCATGAATTCATGGACCCCTCATGTTTGTGTATAAAATGAGGTGTGTGACACCATTATAGACACATCTAAGAGATCATCCATCAAAGAACACCTATGTGATTGGGAAACGAGATCAAGGGAGGACGAAGAAGGCTAGGAGCACGAGTTTGGGCCTATTTTAGGGGTTTGAATTTTTGAGGATTAGGGCAATTGGTTTGGGGCATGTTCAAGAGCTATTAGGACGTGTATTGACTTGGTAAAACCATCCATGAGTGCAGATCCTTAGCCACTTTCAGAGAGGTAAGTTAAGGGACTGTTTGTGAATTATTTAGGTGTGATAAATATTTGTAAAGGGCCGTAGGTCATTGGTGTTGCAAGAATGTGTTGGAGGGATAATTGAGAGGGCCTAAAGGCCTAGGAAGGACCTCCTAACCCAATCGTCATTTCCTAGAGGAGGCCACAGCCAGAACATGGGCATTCTCCATGTGTTTGAGGGCTATTTGGTTGCTAAAAACTACCGGCTTTTTGTAGGGTGCCTTGTGAAGCTTTTCCAAGGCCCATAACAATGCACAAGAAGCTTAGTTTGGACAAGAAAGGGAGAAGATCATTGGAGAGGATTACATCGTGTTTGGGCAGTGGTTTGGGGTTGTTGTTGTGTGCCCTAACCATTCATGTGAATGCACGTATCCCAAGGAAAGGAGGCAACAATATTATATTGCAGATGTATGCTTGATTGATGGAGGTGTATGGGTGTCCGTTGATGAAGTATGTTGGCAGCCATGTATAAGGGTATCCTAATGATTAGATGCCCTAATTAGGAGCATATGCTACAACTAGTATTGGTCACTCATGTACTGTTGGAGGGCAGCGTGAGAGTGGACCAAGTGTGGATGTTATTGGGAATTTATGGTGTATTGGAGGACAACGTGATAATGTCCAAGTTGGAGCCTGGCATGAAACACTTTGATGGACGAAAGTGGTTGATAGAGAGGGAGTTGTTGAGCTCAAGAGTCTGATCAACCAAGAGTAGTTTTGAGGAGCCTGAGACTTGTGTGTGGAGAAGGAATTCTATAGCATATTATGGGCAGTCCTCCTGGCCTGTGTTCATTGTGGGAGATGGGCATCTTGCAGTGATAGGTGACAGCCCTTCGTGCCTTATGTTGGTCTTCATCGAAGCAGTGCATGAAGACCATAGTGGGATGAAGTCCCTGAGTAGTTGAGGAGCAATAGTGGGCAGATTAAGAATTGTTCACAAACAGATTTGTGAACAACTCGACAAGAGTCTCGATGTGTTGATGTGTTTGTGGACTAACGATCAACTAATGAGCATATTAATAGTCGAGGTTTAGTGGTTATATGGACTTGTAGCATTGATAGAGGCAGGAGTTTCAGATCATGAGTCGAAGGACCAGGCAAGTACACGGTACGACCGAGAGGAGTTGAGAGAGCGTGCTACAACCAAATGCTCAGAGTATCTTGTTTTTTATCTTGTACTAGTGGATGTATAAGGCCATTATCCCTGGTACGGGAGCCCTAGACTATTGTATTATATCAATTGGATTCATATAACTAAGTTGGGTTGAAATTTTTAAAAAGTTGTCTATATTATGTGCACTAATAGATTTACTGTTGTTTATATTTCGCTGTGCAAATAGTTCTTTAGATATTCTTGATTTGGCAATGTCAAAGATTTTAAGATTATATTCTAGACCCAAGGTCGTGGAAAATCAACCTGGTATCAAAGCGCATTTGAGCTACTTTGAGGGACAGTGAATCAGAGTCTTCACAGTGAAGAAACTCAGGGCGAGTTGTGGGTGTCTAGATCTGAAGACATGGAGATGTGGTCTTGGCTGGCTTGGCAGCTAGATCAGCTGGGAGTTTTGGTGGATTGGTGGTGAGCCCGGTGAACAGTAGTTTGTTGTAGGGTAGATTAATGATCATGGACTTTCGTTGATTGGTCATGGATGGTTGGGACGACTCTAGAGTTTCTTTGGCTTGCAGTAGATCAGGTTGATCGAGATGGATTCATGTGATAGACATCAAATTGGAAGTTTAGAGTATTCATCGGATTGTGATGTTGCATATCCGAGATTGGAGGGATTTGCACGAGTGGTATTTGATCTAGGAGGATAAGTGCTTGCAGGACTGAGCTAGTGGAGATCGTGTAGGCTCAGAGGGAGTCAAGCCTTAGAGGGAGCAACGCTATGGAGGTTTGGTATCTTCATGTTTGGATGTGACGAGGTAGAGATACTACCGATATTTTGACGTTCATTCTACAGGGTTTGCTGCAACGATGGACACCAGATGGGCTAGCGTCACCAGAGATGATGATGCTTACTTCCTAGTCTTGGAAGTACCTCCCTCGCTAAGATAGAGTGTTGATTTTTGTGTAGCTTGAGAGGTACTCCAAGCCCTAGGGTTTGGGGTTTGGAGGGAAAAGCGCCACAAGAGTCACTTGTGGGATTGGAACCCAAGCTTGGGGTTTTTCACCCATCGGGATTTGGGAAAAAACCACAATGAATTTGAGCATGAGAAAATTTGAGGTGATAGAGCTTGGCATGGTGATTCCAACGCTTTGAAAATCACTGAAATCAGAGCTTTAGAACTTGAGTTATGAATTTATGAATTTTTCATTAGTATTTGGATAGTCAAGTCATGTAGGCTTGAGGAGAATTCATCCAATAGACATGACCCTTCATGAATTTGTGCAGCCCTCGTGTTTGTGTATAAATATGAGGTGTGTGAGATCGTTATAGACACATCTAAGAGATCATCCATCAAAGAACACCTTTGTTATTGGAAAATGAGTTCAAGGGAGGACGAAGAAGGCTAGGAGCAGAGTTTTGTCCTGTTTTAAGAGTTCGGATTTTTGAGGAATAAGGGCGCAGGTTTGGGGCATGTTTAGAATCTATTATGATGTGTATTGACTTGGTAAAACTATTCATGGGTGCAGATCGTTAGCCATTGTCACTGAGGTAAGTTAAGGGACCATTTGTGCATTGTATAGGTGTGATCAAATCTATGTAAAGGGGCGCAAGTCATTGGTGTTGCAAAAATGTGTTGGAGAGTTGATTGAGAGGGCCTAAAGGCCAAGGAAGGACCTCCTAACCCAGCCACAGTTGCCTAGAGGAGGTTACAACCATAACATGGGCATTCTCCATGTGTTTGAGGGTTATTTGGTTGCTGAAAATTACAGGCTTGTTGTAGGGTATCTTGTGAAGCTTTTCCAAGGCCCATAACAGTGGAAAAGAAGCATAGTTTCAAAAAAAAAATGGAGCAACTCCTTGGGAGAGGATTACACTGTGTTTGGGAAGTGGTTTGGGGTTGTTGTTGTGTGCCCTAACCAGTCATGTGAATGCATAGATCCCAAGGCAAGGAAGCAACAATAGTATATTACAAATGTCTTCTTGATTGATGGAGGTGGATGGGTGTCTGTTGATGAAGTTTGTTGGAAACCATGTGTAAGGGTCTCCTAGATGATTGGATGCCCTAACCAGGAACAAATGCTACAATGAGGATTAGTCACTCGTGGACTGTTGGAGGGCAGCATGAGAGTGGATCAAGTGTGGACGTGATTGGGCATTTATAGTCTGCTGGAGGACATTGTGATAGTGTCCAAGTTGGAGCCCAGTGTGAAACACTTTGATGGACAAATTTCGTTGCTAGAGAGGCAGTTGTTGAGCTCAAGGGTCTGATAAACCAAGAGCAGTTTTGAGTAGCCCAAGACTTGTCTGTGGAGAAGGACTTCTACAATAGATGATTGGTTGTCCTCTTAGCCCATGTCATTGTGGGAGATGGAAATCTTGCAGTGATAGGTGGAAGCCTTTCGTGCCCTATGTTGGTCTTCATCGGAGCAGCGTAGGAAGACCATACTGGGTTGAAGTCCCCGAGAAACTTAGGAGAAGTAGTGGGAAAATTGAGAGTTATTCACAAATGAAGTTGTGAATAACTCAACATGAGTCTTGTTGTGTTGATGCATTGGTGGATGAACGATCAACTAGTGAGCAGATTGATAGCCAAGGTTCAGTGGTCATATGGACTTGGAGAATTGATAGAGACAGGAGTTGCAGATTGGGAGCTGAGGGACCGAGTAGGTACAAGGTACGATCGAGAGGATCTGAGAGAGTGCACTACAGCCAGATGGTCAGAGTATTTTGTTTTGTATCTTGTACTAGTGGATGTAGGAGGGCCATTATCCCTGGCACAAGAGCCCTAAACTGTTGTATTTACCAGTTGGATTAATATAACAAAGTTGGGTTGAAAAAATAAAAAAGTTGTCTATATTCTATGCACTGGTAGATTTATTGTTGTTTATACTCCATTGTGCAAAGTAGTTCTATTGAGATTCTTGGTTTGGTAGTGTCAGATATTTTAAGATTATGTCCTAGACCCAAGGTCATGGAAAATCAACAAAGGAAGGTGCTGCAAAAGAAGAGGAGCTGGAAAATCAAAAGTAGGAACCATCTCAAACACCATCATGGACAACCTTAAGTTTGTACAAAAACCTCATTCAGAAGACCAAATTATTGGAGATACAGATGGAGGAATGCAAACTCGAAGAAATATGACAAACACACCAAAGAAAAATGACATCGCTTTGTTGTCTCTGATAGAACCAGAGGACTTTTCTCAAGCAAGTGAGGATCCACATTGGATAAAAGGAATGGAAGAGGAGATGAACCAAATAAAAAAGAATGGAAATAGGAAATTGTACCACATCCAAAGGATAAAAATTTCATAGGAACCAAGTGGGTATTCAAAAACAAAATGAATGAAGAAGGACAAGTCATTAGAAACAAAGAAAGATTGGTGTGCAAGAGATACACTCAAATTGAAAGAATTGACTTTGATGAGACCTTTGCTCTAGTTTCTAGACTAGAGGCCATAAGGATGCTTTTAGATTTTTCTCGTTCAAAGGTGCTCAAAGTTTAATAGATGGATGTAAAGTCAGCCTTTCTAAATGGTGACATAAAATAATAAGTATACATGGACCCACCAAAAGGGTTTGACTTGTCATAAAATAAGAACTTTGTATGCAAATTGAAGAAGGCCCTGTATGGATTAAAACGAGCTCCAAGAACTTGGTATTATAGACTTAATTACTATATTTAAAAAAAACAGTCCAAGAAAGGAGTTACAAGAAGTGATCTTTACATGAAGATAGGCAAAGACAATTAGTTGATCACACTGGTATACGTGGATCACCTGATTTTTGGTAGTATCAATGATGAGATGATCACAAATTTTCCTAAGAAATGTCAATTATTGGAGAGTTGTTTTTCTTTATTGGACTTCAAGTAACTCAAACTGATGCTAGAATGTTCGTAACACAAATAAAGTACCTCAAGGAGATGCATAATTGTTTTAGGATGGAAAAATGTGTTGTTGTAACATGTAAGCACACCTATGATTATAGGTTTCAAGCTAAGTAAGGACGATGAATCCCCTACAATATATGAAACTCTCTAAAGATCAATGATTGGAAGGATTCTATATTTGACATCTTCACGACCAGACATCATGTAGGCAGTAGGAATGGTGGCAAGATTCCAGTCAACCCCTAAGGAGACACACATGTAAGCAGCGAAAATAATATTCATATATCTAAAGGGGACTCCTGATTTTGGACTATGGTGCCCTAAGAGCACAAATATTATCTTGACAACATATACCAACACAAATTGGGTAGGAAACATTAATGATATGAAAAGAACCAACAAAAATGCATTCTTCTTAAGAGTCTATCTTGTATCTTGGCTAAGCAAGAAACAATATTCTAAATCTCTCTCCACGGTTGAATTCGAGTATATAGCAACAACATATTGTTGTACACAAATCTAGTGGATGAAGGAAGCATAGAAGGATGTTAAAATAGAAATAAATCAGCCTATCACCATCTACCGTGACAACACTAGTGCAATCAGTCTCTTAAAAAATCCAGTCATGCATTAAAAAACAAAACATATTCCAATCAAGTACCACTTTCTCGAAGAACAAGTTGTTGAACAAAACATCAAGATGGAGTATGTCAACACTAAGGAACAAATTGCAAACATCTTCACAAAACCCTACCTCGAGAAGCATTTGAATATATTCATCAAAAGATGGCAATAATCTCTCTTGAATCACACTAAATCATCTCTTTTCTATTGATGTCAAAGGGGGTGAACATGAAAAGAGGAGCAACATAATGACAGGGGGAGTATCACGATGAGGAATGTTGCCATCGATAACAAAGGGGGAGATCGTTGAAGAAATTAAATTGTATTGATGTCAAAGGGATTCCAATTGAAGAAGAAAATTACATAAACTTAAAGAGGACTTTAACCCCTTTCCAACGAGTACCTTCATGCCTCCTAACTCCTCTTCGTAGAAGATAAATTGAATTTTCAAGTGGAAGTATACCTATTTCTGTCCTTTGTCCAAGTTGACCTTGCTCGAACAAGTTGACCTCCCTCCAATAAACATGTCCATTCAATTGGGTGATTGAATTCGTATAAATACAAGAGAACTCTCCCTCATTCGATCACCAACTTGACCAAGTAGAAGACAATAGGAAATTCGACCTGAGGTAGAATTAAAGAAGGTTCATATCTCATGAACATAAAGGAAATTTGAAGGGTGAATCTTTGGTTTTGTCTTTGTTTTGGGCTAAGTATTTTTGGTGGGTTCATATGATCATATTTTGGGAGATTCTTAAGCAAATATATTTTCTTGAATTCAGTCCTCTTATAGCACATATCTTAGCAGTTATCGAGGGTTAAGAACTAGGATTTCATTATGACATAACTCGGCCAAACCTCATCTCTATTAAGAGATAGAGTTCAACCCATATGAATTTGTCTGAATCTTAGACCCTGCAACTCATATTTTACCTCTTAAGGCTTGTTTTGACCCTAGGGAAACACAAATCTCGAACCTAAGGCAACACAGATCTTGAACTTGCGGAAGAGACGCAAATTTGTGGAAAATTGAACCTATATCAAGTGCATAACTCGTTCCCCTCTAGTAGACTTTTGACTTGTGACAAGAAGCAGAATCAACCTTAATTTAGGAGATGATATTGGACTTACATTAGCTTTTTTTTGGCTTGCTTTAAAGATATTTTTGAATTTAAGCTTGATACTCAAAGTGTGACCTTAGAGAGTCTTTTGAGGTGACCTTTTGGAGCAGACTTTGGATCAGTGCCTTGAAGAGTTTTATTTAAAAAATATTTAAGCCTTTTGAGTAGGCCTAGACTATACTCTGAAGTGTTCTTAAGAGAATATTTTGGAGCTTGTTAGACAAACTTAAAGCATGCTCTTATAACAATCTTTTGGAGTAGCCTTGGAGAATTTTTGAAAATATCCCTTGATCCTTCTTGAAGATCTTTATGAAGCAACTTTTGGAGCATTCTTGAAGCCTTGTTGGAGGAGACGTTTGGAGCATTTTTTAGAGACCTTTGGAGAAACTTATAAAGTTTATTTGAAGCAGAGTTTGGAGAACCTTTTGGTGCAATCCTTTGAATCCACTTGAAGATATCTTGAAGCAATAATGGAGAAGTTGGTTTGAAGTATTTTTTTAGGTTGGAGCCTCAAAGTATTGGTGTCCTCATTGAAACCAGGTTGGTGCCTGGATTTATATTTGAGGATTGGAGTCCTCATTCAAGGTTGGAGCCTTGAAGAAGTTAGATATCTTGTTGTATAGGTTGGAGCCTAAATTTTTGCAAAATAGGATTGGAGTCCTCACTATATTCATTAATAGAATTAATTTCTTGTTCTACTTCTAGTGTTCTTGTTTAACTTGTGATAAAATCGGAACTGAAATAATATAAAAAATGAAAGAAATATTGATTCACGCCCCTCTCAGTATTTCCAACATTCTTATGGGATGAGCTACGTGGTTTCATGATTGCGTATGCATGAGAAAAAAGCTAGTGGTAGTTAAATAAGAATTCATAGCTATGCATAAGTTCTATGTCGGATAAAGCTCAAAAGTCTCCTGGATGTTACGAGTAAATCAATGGTACTGGGTTGATGATCTCTTCCCTGAGATTGGAAGGGGATTTTAGAACCTTAGAGCTAGCTCGATCCCCATATTAAAGATGTTGTAGTCAACATGCATGCCCAACTAAGGTTGTTCTTGATGTTAAATCCCTGAAAATTTTCTATTGGAAGGGTAGGATAGTTTACTATCCACGGGAACCTGGTCCAAGCCCACATATAGGCAGGACATCCTTAACTTACCTCTCTTGAAAATAATAGAGGCAAGGAGGAATCCTTATATTCCTCCGGGGTTACCAAGATCACTTACTATTCATAAAACAACTCAACCAAAACTTAAATATACTCACTTATGAGAAAAATGTTGAATAAATGTCTCATTGTTGAAGGAAATCATTTGTGCATGCCTTGTTGGAATGTAATAGTCTTATGGACACAATCATACTTATGGGATGAGCTACGCAATTTCCTAATGTTGGTCTGTGTATGATAAAAGTGTGAGTTCTTTCCTCATTTAAATTTTTGGTGATTGAATGTGTATTTACATTTATTTGTAAGTTGGGTAGAGCTTAGAATTATCCTGGGTGTTGTGAGTCAATTGTGGATATTGGGTGGATGGTTGCTTCCCTTGGATTGTAAGGGTATGTTATAAACTTATAGTTGGATCAATTCCCAAATTAAATATGTTGGCATAAACGTGCTTGCTTACCCAGGGTTATTATTGACATCAAATCCTTGACAAAAGATCAATGAAAGGGTAGGATCGTTGACTATCTATGGGAGCCTAGTCCAAGCCTACACATAGACTAAGAATCCTGAACTTAACTCCATGGGAAGCAAAGGAGGTGAGGAAGGAATCCTCAAATTCCTTGAGGATGACTAAGATCACTTAATCTTCATAGAAAATCTATACCAAAACTTAAAAATATTCACTTATGAGATATGTGTTTTTTCTGAATACTTGAGCTTGAATGGAAATCATGGGATATTATCCCCTTAACACGACCCTTAGTCTCCCTTTAATTAATATATCCATCATGGACTTCTCTTTCTGATTTAGGGGGTTTTGTTAGGTGTAATGTGGATGGAATATTCCTCTTTGATTTGCTTCCTTGGTTACTAAAAATATTATTGTAAAATCAATGCCACGAGTCTAGAATGTTTCCTTACATTCCATATAAAGGAGGCTAGTTACATGTATGTGTATTGTGTGTATTTTGAGGGCTAAGAGCCAGAACCAAAATCCTTCAAGGTCACATCCTTGATGAGTGAATATGAATGATGAAAACAATGCTAGATGAAATGGTGGGATGGGGCCTTGAGGGCATGGCATGATGTGAGAAAATGGCATTATAATCTGCATATATATATTGCATAACAACAAGTGGGATTCAAGCCATTATGGGGAATAAAGGATCTCAATACTATGTGAGTTGGAGGAAATAGCTAGTGTCAAAATTCCTTACTCATGTCCCTTTTCCATATAAAGATTTGTTATTACTAGGCTATTTATATTTATACTAATAATAGCCTTCACCTTGAGGGTCATGTTTGTTGTCAATGAAATGAAATGATATTAATTACAAGATGGTATTCATTGAAATGGGTCTTACTTACACCCCCCCACCACACATATAAAATAAAGGATCTCAATACTATATGAGTTGGAGGTAGTAGCTAGTATCAACCCTCCTTACTCATGTCCCTTTTCCATGTAAAGACTTGTTGTTACTAGGTTGTTAGTATTTTCACTAATACTTGTCTTCACCTTAAGGGTTGTGTTTGTCTATGGTGAAATGAAATGATATTAATTGCAATATGATATCCATTTCTTGTATCTCATTCCAAGTTATTGAGCTCTCTACAATGAGTTTCCAAGGTTTCTAAATTAACTCTTCGAAAGACAATGAATATGTATAGGAATCACCAATGTGTGGATTGGTGGAGTATTCTTGTTGGAATTAATATGACGAGTGCCCATAACGAAAAAGAAGAGGAAATTTGGCCCTAGAGTATATAGGTGTGATGTATCTTCTACTACTAAATAAGAGATGCATTAAACCATGAGTTTTATTAGATATTGAGTCCTTGAATCTATTATGAAGTTGTCATTTTTAAAATCAACACCTAGTCTCTCTTCTCTGTAATGTTCCTAAATTAGCCTCAGTTAATTGGAACATTAATTTTTCCTTGTTTATTTTTGCATTTCATGATTGAGGAATAAAATGTAAAGGAGGACATGTAAAACTCCTTAAATCAAAGAATAAATACATGCCCAATGTGAAAAGGGATAAATATGGGCCTTTGTAATAAAATCCACTTGTGTATGAAACAAGATTGAGACATTTGATTGGGTCAACAGGACCAAATCTCAGTTCTGTCCAGATTCATTGAACCTCCTAGACAAACTGCACAGTTCTAGAAGGAGGACATCAATGTGAAAGGGGTTAAGTCCATTGAAGTGGTTTAGGGTTTGTGCACACCTTCAAGTTATAAAAAGGAGGAGAGGGCTCATGTAAGGGTTGTTGAAGTATTTTCGAAATAGAGGTTGCTTGAGCAACTCTAGCTCTCTTGGTTGTTTAGCCTAAGGAAAGAGGATTTCCTGTTTAGGAATCCTCCCTCCTTCCTTGAGTAGCTCTTAGAGGAGATTATACTGAAATGAGGCACTATCAGGTTGAATACCAAGCTCCATCTCCATTAGCAGCGCTGATCCTGTTAAGGGTTTTGCAGCTGCTTGAGTTACAGCAAGTGGTATCCTAGATCTGCAGAGATCTAGTGTTTTGGAGGAGCTCTCTCTCAAGGAGGGTGTCTTGTGACCACCCGGAAGAGGATCTCTCTCTTATTTTGTACTCAGATATGTATTCTATAGTATTTGCTTCATTTATATTGAGATATTGCGCAGTCCCTCTCAAGAACTGTGTTTTTTGCATTGGGGTTTAATGTATATTTGATTTTTGTGCAATATAAGATCTCCAGTGATTGAGGCTTGCCTCTCACTTTGTAAATCTTTAAAGTAGCTAATTTTCTAAGCTATTTCAGATCTGATCTCTGTTATAATAAATTAATCTTCAGAATTTTTGTGTATTCTGCAGTTCTGTAGCTTATAAGTCAAATCTACACTTATTCATGCATTATTTTGATGAAATCCCAAGGGGATCTTGTGGAAAAGGCTGAGTAGTTTCCAAATCTGGTATGGATTTGATGTTTCAGCCATAGATCTATCATAGATCTGAGTTTTCACTTATAGCAGCTAAATCCCCTGAAAAATAACGCTGATATAGACTGTAGTCTTTTTCTATGTGTTGCAGCAACTCATTACAGGGTTTTCCTTCATAGAAATGTTTGTTTTTCCTTGCATAAGCCATATGAATCTTATTATGAACTTGCATACTGAAATTTCTGCATAAACTCAGCCACGCCCTTCAGAAATTATGCTATCCATGCTTCAACACTTTTCTGCATAATTTCGGTCATGGGAAATTAGGGTTTTTCTTGACTAGTCGGGAAGGAGGAACTGTTTAACATAGCAAAACTCCCTTGTTTGAGCTGAAATTTGGCATGTGAGTCCCTCTTGACGTAATCTAACATATTCCAGAACCTTGACCCTTATTTTTACGCAGATTTTTGTATACACCTATTTTAGTGCATAAAAAGCTGCTTTTCCCCTTCTTTTTGATGTTAAAAGATGAGTAAAGAGTGTTGTTGTTCTTTCTATTGGTTGATGAGCATTCTTAGACACATTATATAGTATCTTAAGCCATAATATCTGAAAAATTCATTTTCCAGGCATGATTTGCTGAGTAAACCCTTTTGGGATATTACCTCTCGACAAGAGTCTATAGACAGAGTCTGAAAAGGGCTAGCTAGCCTTTGGATCTCATCCTTTCTTGTAAATTTGACATATCCAGTAAATTCCCCTTCAGTCAATCTCTGGTTTAGATCAGATTGTTGATTGTTAATGTCTGAAGAGGAAATATCTCACTGATGCCAGTTTGTGGGAGATCTGTTTAGTGCATCTAAATCCATTTGTTTCTGCGGAAATCCCACATATCAGTCCCACACAGCATACATAAGAGGAAAAAAGCATTTTTCTACATTGTATTTGCATATTTTTCCTTATACAACGTTCCTATTAAGCAGCTGGGCAATATTCCCGAAAAAGGAACATTACCGTGGTATCAGAGAATGATCTTTGGCACAGCCTGTGAGATCATGCTATCAGTGAATTAAGAGCAGAATCAGAGATCAGATTGATGGAGAGGATGAGATTACTCTCATCAATTTTTAGATTAGAGAAGGGCCTCTCCAAGGAGGTTCAACCAATGGAAGAAGAAGGGTGCAGTGAAACTCCAAGAGGGTTTCAAAGCTGAAGAAGCTACAATGAAATTCCTAGAGAATTTCAGGAAGATAAAGAGTACCCAGTACTTCTTATGATGTGTGTGAGCATTCAACCACACAATATGATTTACAATGTTGTCACATCCCCACTTTCTTGCTGAGAGAAAGAGGAGGAGAAGAAGGAATGACAGAAAAAGATATTCCCCCACTCTTTTTCCAGACCTTGAAGGATATTCAAGAACATCTCAAGGAGGTTGAGGGGGTAGAGACTTGCACCAGCACTGGCACAACCTTGGAGGAGCAACCTTCATGTTCAATGGAGGAAGACTACACAGTTGCAGAAGAAGTTCTTGCTTCTACATTTCACCAAGGTATGGTCAAGAATTCACCTGTTTTCATTTAAGCCCATTGCATGGAGAGATCTACATTTCTATGTGCTGCTGATCTAGAATAACAGAGTTTCATTGCGCTGTGCAAGAGCAGTAAGGGAGGAATAATATCTTCCCTTGGAGATATCAAAGGGGCTGCATTCCATAAGTCCTTGATATGGAGAAGGTGCAAAAGCATGAGGATACCGAGAGAAGATGGGGAAGAGGGCCAATCTCATTCCTATCTATTGCAGAAGGTTGATGCACCTAAAGAGGTGATTGCATTGCGCAGTGGAAGCATGGAGGGTTTTCTCCATTCATGTATTCAGTCAACACTGGATGATGTCTCATTTCTTGGAGACATTGCACCAAGGATGCCACTTGATCAACAAAAGAAGGTGAATGCTTCACATGACGAGGCATTGCCCATTGATTTCAGAGAGGTGGAGACCTTGGGAGGTCTTGATGCAGCGCTGAGAGTCTTGGGTAGGATCAAGGAGGAGAGAAGCGGTCTCTCAACATCATCCACACCCACTCTCATTTCAGTTTCTGCGCTATGGCAGGAAAAGCAGGGGAAGGATAGCAGCCTTCCCACATCTACATTTGGCATGGGAGCTATGCATGCACATGACTCTTGGGAAGAGTTATTACAGTCTTCTCTCTTCTCTTTGAGAATGGAAGGAGGCTCATCTATGAGCTGCTCCCATTGCATGAGAAAAACTTGTGGTAAGGGTATTGATTATTTTGATCTATCTCATGTAAACATGCATCCCTTAACCACATATGTGCAGGATGTTGCTCTAAGGAGGAGCATTCTTACTTTGAGGCTGCATGGTCTACTTGAGGCCATGAGAAATGTTGATATCCACTCCCTAGGAGGACTTGGGGAGGAAGTTTTCTTTGGAGGAAATGCTCACATTGCCTCATCCATCATTTATTTCTTCCAAGCTTATGAAGAGATTGGGGCAACATGCAAGTGGTTGGAAGACCACATTTTTCAGCAGTCTCTATTGCAGTTGAGGTCCAAACTGCGTTGGTTGCATATGAGGGATCATTTCCCTTCACATCTGTTGCATATGGCAGCCAACATGAATTCTATTCTTTCTCCCTATGTTGCTGATATTTCTACTTTTATGAGGAGCATATGTGGGAGAGGAGGAATGATACATTGGATGAATGTATCCATTAGGAATGCACTCTCCCATATTCAATTGAATTTCAAGAAGAGGAGGGAACTTTTTGTGGCTGCTGCATGGTACATTGTATCATCTTCTAGAAAGGGTCATGTATTGAGTTTGTATCATGAAGGGGAGCCTCTCACATGGGAGGAATTAGAGCAAGACATGTTTTTCTTGATCTCCATTCAGCGAACATTTATTTTCCTCTATCATTTCCAAGCTTTGAAGAAGCTTA
Source organism: Pinus albicaulis (assembly GCA_034641835.2). Lineage (NCBI taxonomy): Eukaryota > Viridiplantae > Streptophyta > Pinopsida > Pinales > Pinaceae > Pinus > Pinus albicaulis. The sequence goes on along the minus strand of CM076572.1, from coordinate 95,583,042 downwards.
TTTCAGCAAGAAAGTGGTGGGATGCCCACTTATGGTATCATATTCATTTCATTTGGGTGATAGCATGGAGGTGGAAGACCTTCATTGATGGTGGAATTCCCCATTATGACCATCACTTCTATCTTGATGAGGCCATGGATCAGCAAGAAGGTTTCCATATAGTCCTTCCTTTACTTCATGATGAGAGCTATTTGGTTTATCTACCAAAGGCCAATTTGCACACTTGGGAGGAACCATTGAGAGATGGAATTATTGCAGAAAATTTGAAGCAACAGTGGAGACTGTTGAAGGAGGAAGCCACAAGAAGAAGGGGGAGATTTTGCAGCACCCTTGCAGTTGCTTGAGGACAAGCAACATTTGGGAGGGGGAGACTGTAATGTTCCTAAATTAGCCTCAGCTAATTGGAACATTAATTTTGCCTTGTTTATTTTTGAATTTCATGATTGAGGAATAAAATGTAAAGGAGGACATGTAAAACTCCTTAAATCAAAGAATAAATACATTCCCAATGTGAAAAGGGATAAATATGGGCCTTTGTAATAAAATCCACTTGTGTATGAAACAAGATTGAGACATTTGATTGGGTCAACAGGACGAAATCTCAGTTCTGTCCAGATTCATTGAACCTCCTAGACAAACTGTGTAGTTCTAGAAGGAGGACATCAATGTGAAAGGGGTTAAGTCCATTGAAGTGGTTTAGGGTTTGTGCACACCTTCAAGTTATAAAAAGGAGGAGAGGGCTCATGTAAGGGTTGTTGAAGTATTTTCGAAATAGAGGTTGCTTGAGCACTCTAGCTCTCTTGGCTGTTTTGCCTAAGGGAAGAGGATTTCCTGTTTAGGAATCCTCCCTCCTTCCTTGAGTAGCTCTTGGAGGAGATTGTACTGAAATGAGCCACTATCAGGTTGAAAACCAAGCTCCATCTCCATTAGCAGCGATGATCCTGTTGAGGGTTTTGCAGCTGCTTGAGTTGTAGCAAGTGGTAGCCTAGATCTGCAGAGATCTAGTGTTTTGGAGGAGTTCTCTCTCAAGGAGGGTGTCTTGTGACCACCCGGAAGAGGATCTGTCTCTTATTTTGTATTCAGATTTGTATTCTATAGAATTTCATTCATTTCTATTGAGCTACTGTGCAGTCCCTCTCAAGAACTGCGTTTTCTGCATTGGGGTTTAATGTATATTTGATTTCTGTGCAATATAAAATCTCCAGTGATTGAGGCTTGCCTCTCACTTTGTAAATCTTTAAAGTAGCTAATTTTCTAAGCTATTTCAGATCTTATCTCTGTTATAATAAATTCATCTTCAAAAATTCTATGTATTCTGCAGTTCTGTAGCTTATAAGTCAGATCTACACTTATTCATGCATTATTTTGATGAAATCCCAAGGGGATCTTGTGGAGAAGGCAGAGTAGTTTCCAGATCTGGTATGGATTTGATATTTCAGCCATATTTATGTCATAGATCTGAGTTTTCACTTACAATAGATGAATCCCTTGAAAAATAACGCTGATATAGACTGCAGTCTTTGTCTATGTGTTGCAGCAACTCATTGCAGGGTTTTCCTTCATAGAAATGTTTGTTTTTCCTTGCATAAGCCATATGAATATTATTCTGAACCTGCATACTGAAATTTCTGCATAAAATCATCCAAGCCCTTCAGAAATTACGCTATCCATGCTTCAGCACTTTTCTGCATAATTTAGGTCCTGGGAAATCAGGGTTTTTCTTGACTAGTCGGGAAGGAGGAACTGTTTAACATAGAAAAACGCCTTTTTTTGAGCTGAAATTCGGCATTTGAGTCCCTATTAACCTAATATAATATATTCCAGAACCTTGACCCTTAATTTTACGTATATTTTTGTATACACCTATTTTAGTGCATAAAAAGCTGCTTTTCCCCATCTTTCTGATGTTAAAAGCTGAGTAAAGAGTGATGATGTTATTTCTATTGGTTTCTGAGAATTCTCAGACACATTCTATGGTAGCTGAAGCCATCATACCTGAAAAATGCATTTTCCAGGCATGATTTGCTGAGTAAACCCTTTTGGGATATTACCTCTCGACAAGAGTCTATAGACAGAGTCTGAAAAGGGCCAGCTAGCCTCTGGATCTCATCCTTTCTTGTAAAGGTGAAATATCCAGTAAATTCCCCTTCAGTCAATCTCTGGTTTAGATCAGATTATTGATTGTTAATGTCTGAAGAGGAAATATCTCACTGATGCCAGTTTGTGGGAGATCTGTTTAGTGCATCTAAACCCATTTGTTTCTGCTGAAATCCCACATATCAATCCCACATAGCGTACATAAGAGGAACCAAGCATTGGTCTACATTATATTTGCATATTTTTCCTTATACAACGTTTCTATTAAGCAGCTGGGCAATATTCCTGAAAAAGGAACATTACATTCTCAGTGGCAATCGAGTAGGAATTTTATCGTCAGTGCTCGATGACATACCTCATTGGTGATTTGGTTGATTATATACTCCAAAAATAATCCACCAAGAAATATCATCGATGCTTTGAAAGATTATATGCATCAGTGATTTAACCAAGTCCTCATCCATTTAGGATTTTCCAAAATGATCATCGACGATTTACTATATTGTGCATGTTAGAAAAAATATTAAGTCCCCATCCATTGACAATTTGAGTAAGTCTCAAACTCCACCTTGTTGGTTATTTTCCCCTAATATCTCCTTTTACAACCAATATAGGTTTACCATCAACACCTTACTGCTTCATTTGCATTGGTGCTTGATAGAGGTTTTTTCATTATGGCAGGGTGCACCCTCTTGTAAGCATATTGTTTGTAACTTCATGAGGGGAAAATGATCCTATAAAAGGGAATGAAAAATAAATAAAATATGCATCTGCAAAATATGATGGATCACTACCCCCTTTGTTTGGATATCCAATTCAAACCCATGCCATATTGGTAGATTGAGTAATGCTTAGAACCCCCAGGTTCCTCATATCCTCTATGAGTGATGGAGGGGTCAAGGGTTTTAGGGTTTAGGATAAGAAATCATTAAGACCCTATCTCATAAAGGATACATGGGGGATGGGTTTATGACAAGGTGGTATTATAACATAGTTCAAATAGTAGATTGATATGGGCGAGAGTTTTTTTCAAAATGCTAAAAATGATATGAATAAGTTGTGTAAATTTACAATTGATGGTTACTTGCTTGTTTTATAAAAAAGGTGAGAGATAGTGGTGAAGAGTTGTGGTAAGTAAAATATGGTACAATTGTCCTCTTCCTACTAATGTTGTATTCGCCTTTGTTTATGGTTGACTCTATTACTGGCATGCGAAGAGATGACAAAAAATTTCCTTTGGGGATTTTGCCTTGTTTTTATTGGTAAGGGCTTTGGCCCTAATTATAGGCATTGAAGGTTTCTTCTTTCTGGTGCGTGTTTTGTCATTTCCAATTGCAAAGTCTCCTTCTTGCTGGGGATTCGTGGCTACTTGGTCTTTTCTCAAACCTGTTCAGGGTTCTCTCTTCTTCCATGGAGATTCTGCTGGATGGCTTTGCGCAAAGTTATCATTTTGGTTCTTCTGTTGGGTTTTTTTGACCCCTTTCTTTTGTAATGTTTCGATATCGTTATGGGTTTTTTCTGCAAGCTTGTTTGCCTGGTTTTTTATTCAATTTTATCGGAGTATCTCCAAGATTTTTGCAAGTAAGAGCATCTTTCGGCCTTGATTATCTTGTTGGTCAAAGTATCTCCAACATGTTTATCTTGCTAGTTAGAGTATCTTCCGGTATTGCTTGTATGATGAGTGGTTTCCTATTGTTGGGATATATCTGATGCTTCCTACAAGGTTTCTTGGAGGGGTCCGCGTGCACTAAATCTTGATATCAATCATAGTAATATGGGGATTATTCTAGCATATTATGCTATATGCATGATACATGTAACATCTTTTTATTTAAGATAAAGTTGTCAATTTTTTCTTTCCTGAAAATGTAAAAAATGGTGTAATGCCATATGAAAAAGTTTCACACATGTAAGATGGAGAATCAGATGAGAGTTGAAAATATTGAAGATTTAGCAAAAGCTATGAGAAGCCTAAAGGAAGGGCTTCAAAGCTACAATGAAGATAATAAAATACTTATCAAAATGCGAGAAAAACAAACATAATTGATTGTTGTGCTTTTGCAAAGTATATACAATATTTAACAACATTTATAGTAGAAACTAGTTGCTAGCAACATTGAAAGAAACTATTGTAAGAAGAAGTGGAGCTCATCTGTACTTCAAAAACATGTGTCATCTACTATGAATGGAGGGAAAATTTTCTCCATGAAAGGGCACTAAAATACCAATACCGAGACATTTGCAGATTCATCTCTAGATTCCTCTAATGAAAGAATAACCACCTTGTATGAATTATCGAGCAATGATACCAAGCCTGATTTGCATAAGAAGAAGAATAAGTATTAAAAAAATTCACTACATGAAGAATTGAAGAAGGAAAAACTGCTTACTTTTGATGGTGAAAGTAAGAAAAGTAAGGAAGTGGGAGCATGGCTATTGGGACTAAAGAAGTATTTACATATGCAAAACTACCGAGGAAACATAAAATCTAGGGTATGTAGGTTTCAAACCTATACAATTAGTTGTTGAAAAAAAATTCTTAATAAAATGGAACGTATGCAATGCAAAACACACACAAACATAGAGATTTTACCATGGGAACCCAAACCCGGAAAACCAAAAAAAATAATTCAATGTATTTTTCTTTAAAATATTACAATACAGTATGTATATGTATATTTTTGTGTGTCTCACAACATCCATAAATCATCAATCCATTTACCCTAGATTAGAATATTGTCCTAGTTCCTCAACCAAAACTACAAAACCATGGCTTAAACCACCATGCACCATAAAACTACTAAAGGTGAAAATTGTGTGTTGAGAACCTCCAAAAAAAACACAAAAGATACTAAAAATTTTTGAGGGGCGTTGCCTCCAATCCCTAGGCAAAGGGGCTTTCACTCCCTTGTGAACCCCCTAAACATAGGGGGATTCTTCACTACGATCGACACAACATACAACACATGGAGGTTGTAGTGCAAAGAATATAACACATACCAAATGATGAGGGTTGGAATTGTCACTCTTATTCACCCCTTTTACCATCATTTTCATTATAAAAATAACCTATTTTGTTCATTTTCATACATTCCTACCTTTTTATTCATCATAACTACAGTGATTGCAATGGTAATGAACAATTATTTTTTATGATTAGTTAAAATTTTTGCATGCTTTGGAGAATGTTAGTTGGCTATGAGTTTGCAGGTATCAAATGTTGGTTGGCTATGACTGTAGGAATTTTCATCCATAAGTCACGAAGCTAAACATGTATTTAGGACAGAACTCACGTTGGAGTATCTTTCTACAACACTAAGATCTGTACCATCTGTATAGCCATACTACAGAATTTCTCTTCAGTGGAAGACATTTCCAAAGAAGGAATCCATTGTTGTTGAAACTTATGTCAGCAACAATGAATTTTTCTATTGTAAATATTTTACTTTTTACTGTCATTTACTTTCATCTGCTATAGCGAACTTCCTATTTTGTCTCAACCACTTCAGGCCATTCAACCCACAAGGCTTGAAATTGCTGAAGTAAGGCAATTATGGGGAAGTAGTTAGATCAATTTTTTTTTTGGATAATACTTGGGACACATAACTGCTGTAACGAAAAGTAATTGCCTCCTTTATCATTGGAAAGAACTACTGGAAAACAACAAGTATTTGTATCAATTTTTGTATAAAAAATTTGAGAACCAAACTCAGAAGGTTCTATTTTTTTAGTTGATTTCTACATTTATATTTTGTTAATAGAAATCAACTATTTGAGTTATTGAGAGTGTGCAACATGTAAACCACCAACAAACTATTGAACAAGGGCCACTGTACAACCTTGGTGGCTATATTTTCTTGTTGGTATATATTTCTATGTTTTTCGTGTGTTAATTTCCTTTATTATTAATGCTTTTACTACATATGTTTTCTAATGCACATATTCGTTCTAGTTTATGTTTCAGATATATTTCATTTATTTTGTAGCGTAGAGTTTAATTTTGTAATTATAATTCTTTTCCATAACATTTTACTTTTAGTAGTGTACTCTTATTTTTCTGCTTATACGTTTACTTCTAGGTAGCTATATTTTATTTCTATAACAACACTTTAGATTAGTTTTCTTTCAATAAAATAGATTAATTGGTTTTGTTGGTAGTTAGTTTTTCTTTTGCATTCATTTTCTTGATGTTAGTTATTTCCATAGCTTCTTTTGTTGTTTTTAAGTATCATTGATGTAGAATTGATTTTGCTTTGTTTCACTTTTCTATTTTCAATAAGAACTAATTTAGAATTTTCATTGCGATGATTTGTACATTTTTTCGTGTAATTAATTGTAATTATTGTAAGTAAGTTATAATTAGTTTTCTCGAGCTAGGAATTGCATAAAGCCCGGAAATGCATATATTTTGCTAAGCGTTTTGTAAAGTTTATGACCTTGGATTCATATTAAATTAAGGAATTTTATGAGAACATTGTAGAATCCCATCACTTTTTGGTGCCATTGCCGAGGAAAAAGCCAATTTTTGGAATCTTTTTTCTATAAGAATCGTTAGAGGGGTGAATTGAGAATGCATGAGGAGAAAGAGGTATAAGTTGTGATGGTTTATTTCAAAACGTCATCCAAGGCCAATTTCAAAAGAAGTAGTAAAAAAAGAGACTGCCTCTAACTCAAGAACTTCTGTAGAAGAATCACAAGCAATTATCATGTACAAACCTCTTGAATACAACAATTTTTGACTAAATATATAAGAAGAGTTTGATCTTGTAGGCCTTGAATTAGAGTCCAATTATTTCAATATGGGTGATTATGAGAAATTCAATAGAAGAGGAGATAGAAGGGATAAAGAGGAAGAACCTCCTTTTCTGATAAGGGAAAGTAGAGATGATGTTAAAACGAAAAATATCAACCCTTTTTTTCTTTCAATGTTCTATGGACTACCTATAGAATATCTTGATACCTTCTTATTTGAATTTGAAGATTTGTGTAGAACTTATGATCATAAGATGAATTCCCAAAAGTTAAGGTTGTTTCCTTCAACTTTGAAAGATGTCACTCTAAGATGGTTAACGAGATTAAGAGGAGGAATTACAGGTACTTGGGAAGAAATGAAAAACATTTTTCCAACCAAATATAAAGATTATTGCAAACCAAGAGAGACTAGAGATGAAAAAAACTAGATGAGAGTGTGGAATATTATGCTAAATGTTTTTAGTTTAGCTACAAAAGGTCGACAACTCTCAAAAGATGAACTTCTGATCATAAGATGAATTCCCAAAAGTTAAGGTTGTTTCCTTCAACTTTGAAAGATGTCACTCTAAGATGGTTAACGAGATTAAGAGGAGGAATTACAGGTATTTGGGAAGAAATGAAAAACATTTTTCCAACCAAATATAAATATTATTGCGAACCAAGAGAAACTAGAGATGAAAAAAACCAGATGAGACTTTCGAAGATTATGCTAAATGTTTTTAGTTTAGCTACGAAAGGTCAACAACTCCCACATCTAATACAAGTTCAAAAGTAAAAAAAAAACTGAAATTGAGAATTTATTGGAAGACATGAAAACTAATAAATTGAATTCGCTATCTATGCAGATAGATGTTTTGTAGACAAAGAAAAAACAAGAATATAATGAACAATCTTTGGTTATATTATGTCCTTGATGCGCCAAGAAACATCTCAGGAATGAGTGTTCGTTAGTTTTAGAATAAGTCTACAACATTTTTTGTAGGAATCATAATGTTGACAACCATCCACAACTTCTAGGGTTTAAAGTAGTTTATTAGATAACTGATCAACATGTTGATCAAGTTGATTATGTTAATCAAAGATTATTTGAATAGTTTTGACCATCATTTCATGGAGGAAATCAAGGTCCTCAAGCTTTTAATCAACCTTGGTATAATCTTGAGATCAACCAAGGACAACAATTACCTTCTTCTCCATTTGTTAACAATCCACAATCTTACAACCATCTGTTCCAAATCCTTGGAATTATGCACTTCCTTATCAACAAGTCTACTCCAACCAAAATCACTTCAAAAGTTATTGCTAATATACTTAAGCCCATTATCCCCTCTCTCATCTCCCCCAAACAAAAATGATATGTTGAGGGATGTCAAATAATGGACAACATAATTCTTGATGATGAACACCTCCATGGTCTCAAGCAGACCATAAACCCTGGCATGCTCATAAAATTAGACATGTACAAATATTTCAATAAATGAAGTTGGGAGAACATCTACCACATTCTCGCATCCTTTGAATTTGTTGAAAGATGGATCCATTGCAAATTGGCCCTAATCACTAAAACCCTCTTCTCCATCTTAGTTAATGGATCACCCTCCACCCCCTTCACACCTTCTAGAGGCATCGGGAAAGGTGATCCCATCTCTACCTATATCTCCTTCATAATAGTGGATGTTCTAGGAAAATCTCTCTCCATTTACCTCCATGATGGACAATTAAAATGATTTCCCTTTAACATGCCCAATCATTCCTCTACCATCAACAATTCATGGATGCCACCCTCCTCACTAGTATCCCTACTATTAAGGAAGTCACAACTTTTAGGCAAATCCAACACACTTTATCTGAAGCTTTTGGAACATTCATCAACCTCAACAAGCCTCAAATTTTATTTTTCAACACACCTCTTGCCATTCAAACACATATGACTAGACTCCTTGGAATCTAGATTGCAAAAAAGCTCCCTTCTGACCAAATACTTGGGTGTCCCTCTCACCTCCAACCCTAAAAGATAAAAACATTGGGTAAGAATTCTACTAAAATTTGAAGCAAGCCTATTAAGTTGGACCTTTATTCTTCTCAACCTATCCACTCACTTTACCTTTTTAAAATATTTGCTTCAATCTCTGCTACCTACCTTCTCTCTGCATTTGCTACCCCAAAAATCGTTCTCAACAAAAATAAGAAATTTACAACATAGATTTCTATGGGGAGGGGTTAAAGCCGAGAATAAATGGGCTTTCATACCCTGAGATAAACTTTGTCAACCAAAATATAAGGGTAGGATTGGACTCAGGGACCCTGAAATCCTCAGTGCCAAAACCTAGTGGAGGTGTTTAAAAACCCCAAAAGAAATATGGTGTCAAATGTAGAGGAACAAGTATGCACCCAATACATCAAACACATAACTAATTAAGCTCACATAAAACATCAAAGGCTCACATACTTGGAATGTAATATGAGCGCAAAGATACCACATTAAATATCACATATTTTGGGATGTAAAATATGGCCTAAGTAATTAATTCTGAAGAGATTCTTGGAAACAATGGTCAAAACTTCCCCAATAGGTGCAACTCCATCCTATCAAAGAAGCTCTTCAAGATAAAGGTATATTTATAGTTGATCAATACTAGAAAGCTTCAATGCAATCAAACTCTATGTGGCGAACATGGAAATAATGGGATAATAACATCTAACCACACCCTCCTCCTAATTTATCAAATCACCGTCATCTACTTTTTTATTGTAAAATTTATATCCAACACGGTGATGATATTCTCCATTAGGGACATGGTGATGATATCGTCCTCAAGGAACTATAGCCTCCTTTCCCCCTCTAATCCTGACGAAAACAGTAGAAAGTTGGAAAAAAATTGGAGAACACACATAGTGAGTGAATCTAGAGATCGAATTCTTCTGATGGAGCAATGCTCCGATGAAGATAAGATCTAAGTGATTCAACAGCAGCGAGGGGAAAAAGTAGTTATTGGTCAGAGGACCAAGAGTACATAACAGAGAGATAGTAGAGGAAGTAGCACAGCCACCAGGAGAGGTGATATAGTCCCCAGAAGGGGTGACATAGGCCCACATAGGTACTGCGCAGAGCTTCCAAGGGATAGTCCGAATTTGTTAGAGATCGGGGTTTCTGAGCTGGGAGGGTCGAAACCCAATTTTCCGAGAGGCAGATCGATTCAGAGAATAGGTGACATAGTCATCATCCATACCCATGTAGGCCTACACATCTATTGCGCAAAGGCAGCGCATAGGGAGCTGGGGTTTCGCTAATTCAGATCTGGATCAACCAAGACTTACAGTGTGAGGTAAAACTCACTATTTTATCTGTCTACTAGGATTTTCTTTGTTGGGTGAGCCAGATTTGGCACCCTAGTTGTACTTAGAAAACTGTTGCTTTATAATAAAAACCCTCATATATGCTACACCAGTTTTCCCGCATTGGGTTTTTCCAGGGACGTTAGTCCAAAAATAAGTGTGTCCTTTGTATGATTGTCTCATTTATTTTTCAGTACTTGATCTGTATATTTGTGTAGGCTGCAGTGTATTTTCATTAAGATTTACTGAATAATTTTGTAAATAAACTTGTTAATTGAAGAACACAAGTAGGAAATTCAAATCAGTTAATTGTAGTAGGATTTTTGTTTGTTAGACTAAAAAAATTCCACATGGTATCAGAGCAATTGCAGATCAAGGAGGATTGAAGCCATCAATGAAATAACAGAAGGAAATCTGCTGCAAGAAAGAAAATGTCCCGAGAGACAGCGTATTTATGAACCAGAAAAGTAGAGGAAGGGTGATGCAGTCACCAGGGAAGGATCACGTAGAGCCTGCGTCAGCCTGCTAGGGTGACGCTGTAGCTGCAGAAGGCAGCGCAAAGGTTGTTCGGCCAACACAGAGACTATTGAATCTCATTTTTTTCGGTTTCTGTGGCTGGAGGTGCAATGCATATTTTCAACTAAAGTTGCTGGTGGGACGCCGATTCTATTGGTGCAGAACAATGTCTAGTGGGGTAGAAGTAAATTAGAGGGAATTAGTTTCTTAGAATATTTCTTTCCAAGAAATCTAGATCTAGTGCTGAGCAGCAATGAAGAGATATGAAAGAGGAGTGCTTCGATATTTGCTGGTAAAAGGATTTCGGTGAAGGAAATTGAGATTCAGAGGGAGCTTGTTCCTTATAGGATTTCTTGCACCAAGTAAATCTAGATCCAAATTTTGATGGGGCAAGAGTGAAAGAGGGAGAAAGGAACTTGTTCGACATTCAGTTATCGTGGAGATGACAACCAATGGGTTGCATGACATTGAGGGAATGTCTTCCTCAAATAATTCCAAGCCAAGGAATTCGATTTCTCAGTGCAAAGCAGCGGTAGCTGGGAGCGAATCTACTTACTCCAACAGGGAGTGCGTAGAGCTGGTCAACAACTCTGTAGATCCAGTCAGTAGTTGTGCAGAGGAGAGAGGAGGCATTTGACATTTTGGCGAGATCATTTCCTTCTCTAGTTTTGAGTTTCCATATACTTGTAGCTCTGTAGGGATCCGGGTAGCAGATCAAGTTCCAGTTGCCGAAGGAAGTGCAAATTGTCTAGTTGGAAAGAGAGGAAGGGTCCCAACCAGGGACTAGGCTTGAAAAGGGCACCAGACCTAGGAGGAGGAGTATGAGAACAAAAGGGGGCAGGATCCTTGAGGTGCCCAAACTCTTGGATCACATACAACTATGAGAGCCCTTAATGAAAGTAGCAGAATGACGAGAGCTAGTTGGTGTGAGGGATGATGGAGCGACAGTGGCAAAGCGAGAGCGCCAAAGTCTAAAGCAGCGCATAGCAGAGGCAGCAGTGACAACGCAATGCACAGTGGTGCAGTGCAGTGCAAAGTAGCAGTAGTGCAATAACATCAGAGGGTCATCCCAGATTAGCAGCAGAGGAAGCTTCGACATTGAGGTGCATCTAGACTGACTAGTAAGTCAAGATTTGGGATGTCTTTCAGTTGCTTAACTCTCAATTACTGGGTTGCAGTGCAAAATTTAGTAGTGGCAGCCCTATGGGCAACATGATGCAGCATTTTGAGAGGGAGTTGCAGTACAAATGCTACAGTGATAGTGGCAGAGTCATGGAAAGTAGCACAGATTGTAACAACACAATGGATGAGGGGCAGTAGGCGGAGCATCAGCAGCGCAAAGGATCAATGTTATGGATTAAGGTGATGCTTCTAGTGAGAAGTATTGCTAGAGGACATTCCTTGCTAAGAGGGAGTGTTGATTTTTGGGTAGCATCGGACGTGCTCTAGCTCTAAAATTTTGTGGAAGGGATAAAACACATGGGATCTCCAAGACCTAGAAATTGTTTTGGGAAATTCCACCCAGAGTGAATGTTATTCAAATAATTAATCATTTTTAATGGAGCCCAAGTTAAAACTTAGGGAATTAAAATAATTAAAGTGAATTAATACAAATGTGGGAGAGAAGCTTCTAAGTGACGAGGATCAAGTCTATTCTAATCTTAGCCGTTGATTAATGATTAGATCACGATTGTTAATTTCTCAACAGGTAAAGTATAAAGGACGGCTTGAGGGTCAGTTGGAGAACACACACAGTGAGTGAATCTAGAGATCGAATTCTTCTAATGGAGTAGTGCTCGGATGAAGATAATATCTAAATGATTCAGTAGCAGTGAGGGCCAAAAGCAGTTATTGGTCGGAGGACCAAGAGTACATAGCAGAGAGGTAACAGAGACAACATAGGAAGCAATGCAACCACCGGGAGAGGTGACGTAGTCAATAGAAGGGGTGACGTAAGCCCACGCAGGTACTGCCCAAATGTTCTGAGGGATAGTTTGAATTTGCTGGAGATCGGTGTTTCTGAGCCGGGAGGGCTGAAACTCAATTTTCCGAGAGGCAGATCGATTCAAAGAAGAGGTGACGTAGTCATCAGCCATCCCCATGTAGGCCTACATGTCTACTCTGCAGAGGAAGCGTAGAGGGAACTGGGGTTTTCCAGTTCGAATCCGGATCAGCCGGGACTTGCAGCGTGAGGTGAAACTCACTATTTTATCTGTCTGCCAGGATTTTCTCTGTTGGGTGAGCCGGATTTGGCACCCTAGTTGTACTAAAAAAAATGTTGCTTATTAATAAAAACCTTCAGATCTGCTGCACCGGTTTCCTACATTGGGTTTTTCCAGGGACGTTAGTCCAAAAATAAATGTGTCCTTTATGTGATTGTCTCATTTATCTTTCAGTACTTGATCTGTATATTTGTGTAGGCTGTAGTGTATTTGCATTAATATTTACTGAATAATTAGGTAAATAAACTTGTTAATTGAAGAACACAAGTAGGAAATGAAAATCAGTTAACTGTAGTAGGATTTCTGTTTGTTAGATTCAAAAAATTTCACACATACAACAAAACTTGAATTTGGGTGCTAGAGCAAGGATTACTCATCGCCTATCAACAAAACTGCATCAACCTTACGATTGAGGGCGACTAAAAATTATTATCAATCTCTTCCGCTAAATCCAATGTGGATCTGATCTAGGCAAAGTCACCAAAATTGGGATGTTAGAGGCCAAAGTACTGCATATAAAAAAACTTCTGGCTCAAATTTATTATCCCGTCCTTTCCCATATTGGCCGAGAAGGAAAAAAATTAGCCAATAAACTTTCAAATTATAGTCTAAACCTCACAAACGTCTCACTAGAGATTATTTAGGAACATTCCATTCCAGAAGCTCTCCATTTTCAATGCTAAGATCAAGCCACTGTTGATCTTACGCTTCCTTCCTCGTAATGACATGATGCATAAACATCATAGGATAAAGACTAACATGGTCGCCACCCAATACCAACCCCATGCCTACTGTTGATGTCCATTCAATCATAATTTCTAGTCACAATTGCTGGAACCTTGCCATTCATCCGCGAGTCTGAAGGTGACAACCCCACCCATGGCCCTCTCATAAATTACATTGTACATATTTTTCCACATGTGAAATTTGAAAAAAGGGGGGTTGAGTTAAAGGAACACAAATTCCATAGCCGGGGAGGAGGATTGATTTCTTGGGATGATGTGGTTTTTTATGCATAAACCTGAATTGCAAAACAACCATTAAAACTAGTTGGTGCAGGAATTTAAGAGAGAATTTCTTGAATTAAATGGGTAGCAATAGATAGTACAAAGGCCCGTGTTGCTTGAGAAATAACAACAAGAAAAGAGGAAAAACAATCCAATAGAGATACTGTGATTGCATGTCAACAAGTATGTAGCAGCAAATGCAAGCATTTGAAGGCATGCAAGAGAGAAGGCAGAGAATATTTTTAACATCCAACAAGAACAATCAACAAGAAGCTCTGAAGAGAAGAGAAGAGAAGAGAAGGGGATTGGTTCTCTAGCGCCCTGGAGGTTGTGGGTTGAGCTGCTAGTTTTTAGAGCCTTGTAGCAACTTGGGGTCCCTGGAGGCTGTGGGGTGAGATAGGATCCCTGGAGTCCTGTAACACCTTGGGTCCCTGGATGTTGTGGGTTGAGACAGAGGTCTCTGGAGCCCTGTAATAACCTGAAGGCTATGCGTTGGGATGGAATCTAAAGATCCCTGTAATAGCTTGGTTTTCCTTGAGGCTGTGGGTTGAGACAACAAATTCTGGAGCCCTGTAACAACTTGGGAAGAGGCCATCCTGAAGTAGCATCAAAGGAAAATCTAATTGATGACTTGTGGTTACTGTGTTATTGCAATAGTAGATTCTAGACTGCCTAGAAGGGGGTGAATCCTTTTGTGAGCACTTGGGGTGAGATGGAGTACCTATGGACTGTGTGTGTTATTGAAGGAAGCATTAGTCAACTTGTGGGATTGAGGAAGGAGGTCCTATGGAGTTTTTGTTTTAGTTGAAAAGCTAGTTTTTTAATCCCTTAAGCAAGCATCCCATTCATACTCTTGAATCTGGCTCAGGGGTGAAAACTGCAAGTAAGTGTGGCTGCAGTTGTTTATGGTTGGGTGGAGTGTCCTTGTGTTCGACTCACTTGCCCTGCACATCCAAAGATAAGTATTTTCTTTTACTTGTTTATTTGTTCATGAACCATGATGCATTATTGACTATGATAGCTCTGTATTCTTGAACTATTATTGTGATGTTTATGTATGAATATGTGGATGCATTTTTATGTAAATATGATATTGATGTACATGCTAAATATATATATGTGTGTGTTTTTGTGTGTGTGTGTATGTGTTGTTTCTCTCAAACAAATGATACTATTAAATAAACTAAGTGAGCACGAGATTCTTAACTGGAAATAAGATGTTGTTTGCATGACTTAATGGTATTGAATACATAACAACAAGTGCACAAATGTGCAATAAACCATATGATAATAAGAATCAAGCTATAACATTGAACTAAACCTTAACTTGAATGAAATGTGTAATTGTAATGATAACAACACATAAATGAATAAGAGAGGAACTTAAGGCCATGTTGCAGGTCACAACAAAAGCCATAAGAGCTTGGAATAAAACTTGAAACAATGGGCTTAGAGACTCTTTATTATTATGAAACAGTTATATGGAATATTTTCTACTTAGCATGGTTTGAAACTGCTTACATCCATTTATTTTCTTGTGTACAAGTTGTTTGTCGCACGACGGGAATTGCATGAGCATTAAGGGTTGTTTCCCTTGGGGCCAATTGAGCCCATCAGCTTTACCTAAACGGAATTCAACCCAACATTCTGAGCAGGATGGATGTATTTTGTTGATGTCCTAGTGCCATTGGGGAGGCACCAAAAGGTTTTGTATAGTTCCATGGAGTTGCTTACAAGCTCGACATGGATTCTGGCACTATCGACATGTGGCGGGCGAGGTGGAGACTTCTTAGGAGCTCACACTAAGTATGTGGTAGATAATGAACACCGGAGTGCCTACGCTTTCATGCATGAGATTCATTGTCCAGGAACGGGTAATTTAGGTAGGTCAAAATCTCCTTGGAGTTAGATTCATCCAAGCTAAGGAGGGGTAGCACCATGGAATGCCTTAATAAGCCATTGACGTCGACTTAAAGCTGTTGGTGTAAATATTTCGGGAAAAAGTACCAAAAACACTTCACTTAAGTCACTGGTGACAAGTAACCCTAAAAAATATATATAGTTGTTTATGCTCCAGATCTACAATCATAAAACGAGAAAACACTACAGCAAAAAGATTGTATGTGATCCAAAACAAAAAACAACAATAGATAACCAATGTAATAACCCAATATGGAAAGAATTTTAAAATAAATATTTTTTATGATTAATAACACCTCGTGAAGAGATCTACAACAAGGGTCCGCCAATCCCCCTCCGTGGGATGGGTCCTTTGATTTCCTTGTGCTTTAGTGATTGATTCTTTCTCTCAATGTGTAAAAAACACAAACAATGAATAGAACTCTAGTGGGAGCTCAAATGCTAGAAGACAATAGTGGTGATGATGATAGTGATCATGGTGAAAAATGAATGGAAAATCCTCTTATTTATAACAAAGTATTAGGTTGACCTTGAAATTGGGAAATAATAAATATTATTGACCAAATCAAGATCTAACCATTAGTAATTCTTTATTATATTTTTTGGAGAAGGAAAAGTTATTCAAAATCGTTAAATATCTTTATTTAGAAATAATTAACAAATAAAATGATTTATTAATTATTTCGCAAGGATTAAGAAATTTTTGAAATTGAAATAATTATTAAATAGTGATTTAACCATTATTCCAAAAATAGAATTAAGGAATAATAAATAAATAGTGATTTATTTTAGTATTCCTAAGTAATTTAGTCAAATGTCACAAGGAATAATTATCAAATAATGATGTAATAATTATTCCTAAAGAAAATCAAATAATTCCTAAAGAAAATAATAAAAAAAATAATGATTTATTCAATTACTCTCATGGTATTTTTTTTAATTAATTAATTGATTTTAATAAGAAATAATTTAATAAAAATGGTTTACTAAATTATTTCCCATGGTGAAAGTGATTTTACTATGGTAAAATTAATCTTACATGGTGTATTTCGATCCACCTAGTTAGAAATGGCTAGGTGGTCATTTTTTGGTGATAACAGATTTCTCCCCAACATATGAGTGTTAGGAGAAAATCGTATGACCGAAATACGTTGAAAGTTACACTTCCACGAGACACCAAGGGGAGTCAGAGAGAGAGAGAGAGAGATACAACTGAAGCGATGCAAGGAAGTACTGAGGAATGGATGGGGCGAGACCTACGAAACTGATATAAGTCTCCTTTTATTTTGGAGTACATGATCTCAAATGAGGTGATGGAGGCATACCCATGCCCACTAAGATAAATAAGTACAAATAATAATGGTGAACCCAACAATGTGGGACTGGCCTACAAAGTACATGATACATGATACATGATATGCTGGCATCAATGGGCCATAAAATAATACAATGAAATCCCATTTACATAATGCGCATGGACGAAAAGAGGCGAGGACTGAATACAATGACATCTCAGTACATGAGACATAGTTCCCCTCGAGCTGACATGGTGAGGGGGGATCGCAACCAAAGAAACCATGCTGAACATAAAAGGGATATGAAGATATGAATGGATCATTTGAAGGGGACATGTATGTTGTGGGCACTGCAAGCAGCTGAAACCAAACCCATCAAATCTGTGGAACTGCATCTAAGGTTGGATCATAATCTGGTAACATCTGGGCATGTGGGGGGATACTTGAAGGTCCACCCCCTCATGAGGTCTGGAACATCTCATACACACCCGAGAAACACTGGTATAATTTGTTGGATCATCAGACCATCAAGTGTATGATTCTCAATCGTGAGATAATGAGCTGGAGTCGAGCACATGAGAAACAACCAAGTTAAAGGACAATGATGATTCCATTTTCTTGATTTGAGGCATCGAACAATGATGAAAACTAGAACCAAGGTACACCACCCTATAGACCACACTCTTGGAATAAATGTGTTGAAGTTGACAAAAGAGGGCTCGCCAGAGTGGAGGAAACGAGGAGTCCTCAACAAAGGCACGAGGGATCATAGTAAAGTGACTGATGGACTGACAACGAGGATGATGATGGAAGGAAACAAGATGAGTGGTGGGCTGACGACTTCCCTTATCAAAGCATAATATACATGGTTGACCTGGCAGTGACTGACTCTATTCCATAGGGGATGGTATATTACTCAGAAGAAGGCTTTTCAGAGACAGAGAAGTATGGTTGGAGGCCAAATATGAGAAAAATGGGATGAATGCGACATAAATATGGATGGAATACTGTAACTAGACTCAACGAGACTCATAACGGACTCCATTAATGTAAGGGTGACTCATCTCGGATGAGAGTGACTCATCTCAGATGCTCTGAACAAGGGTGACTCGATGATGCTTCCACATGGGGAAGGCGCAAAGGGGACCATAAAAACATGAGTAAATAATGGTTACTCATTTTGACAATCGACACAGGAGTCAATAAGTGCCAAGACAAAGTGGTACCAAAGTACAGGTGGCTCAAATGAAGAAATTTGGTTTTAATTTGTAGCAAAGTGAAACCTCATGGAAAAAATGGCTTCCTGGTGAAGTGCCAAATTACAAAAAAAAAAAAATGGAGACCCATAATAGAACTCGGTGAGAGCTTTCCACCAGTGCTAACAGTTTGTCAAACCTAGCTACGGTTTGGTCGTAATGGGTGACAGAAAAACTAGGTTTTTTCCTATAAAAGGGCTTCTTGCCCCCAAATCCAATTCATTTGCATAATGAGTTGTTGGAGAATTTGGAGAGGATGAGAAGGCACTAAATCTTGTGGAGATCGTAGCTGAAAAATCAACCATCAAAATCTAGATATGCGAGTAGTAGGTAGGTGTTCTAACTTTACTCATCAATTTTGGTGGATTATATTTTCATATTAGCGCTTCGGTTCACTAGGGGAGAACCCCTGCTTATCCTCACAGTCGCAACGCACCTTTTGGGCCTTGTTCTGCATTCTGGAACACAAAAACTGGGCTAATAAGTGCGTCCAATGCAATTTTGAGGGAAAAAATATGTTTAGAGATGAGAGGAAAATCATGAATGGGGGTCTCTAATGAGATGAATTTGAGAACCGTAATTGTATGCCTTTGACTCTAAACTGACAAAACATAATTGCATGTTGCAGGTATGGCATAGCTGAAGGTGGTATGGTGAGAACGAGATTTGGAGACTCTTCGTGTTGAGATTCAAAGGAATCAAGCAGTTAGAGGGGTTCTAGCTTGGTATGGGGTTCTTAAGTTATTGGAGAACCCATTGATGAGGGTTGGTGAGCCCTTACTTTAGAGGATTGTGAGTTACTGGGACCCAGATCAGGAGGCTTTTGTGGTACAAGAACATAAGATCGAGATCACGATCCAAGACATATACATTTTGACAGGATTGCCCCCCTTGGGGGTGGTGGGGGAGATACATCTAATGTTGCCTTTTGGTAGGCATATAAGGGAGTTTGTGGATCATCATTGTAGACTAGGTGTTTGTGAAAAGGGAACAACCATCCAAATCAGTGACTTAGAGAGGCTCAAGACACGAGCTTCAACTGCAACAATGGTGCAGATTTTGGGTAGTCATGCTTTTCATCGCATTATTGGGGGGCAGATGATGCTTGTGGAGAGTGTATTGGTAGGGACTTACTATGGGTGGGCCCAAATGATGTTGTCATCGTTGAAATGAAAATTGACTATGTGCAGGGGATAGACTAATGATAACTATTCACGTGGGACAATTGTGTGCTCATTCTTCATTTGGAATACCCCTACCATCCAACTATTGATTTTTGTAGCATCAAATGTGCTCTAGCCTCGATATTTTGTAGAGAGGCTAGGACACATGCATTCTCCAAAACCCATAAATCGTTTTGGGGAATTCTATCCAGAGATGACTTTATTAAAATAATTAATCATTTTTAATGTATTCCTAAGTCTAAACTTAGGAAATGTGATTAACTAAAGTGTATTAATTAAGATGGATGTGAATCTTGTAGATAAAGATGAGTATAGACACCCAATTAATCTTAGCCTTTGATTATGTTTGTTGATTAGCGGTTGTCATTGATGTCAACCCAAGCAGCACCAGGGGCTAACCCAATATTGAATGGGAATTTTGACCTACCAAATTAATATATTCTGGGTCAATAATGCTTTTGATGGTTTCTACTTGTCGAGATGTTTCCGTAAAAAGTGGTAGATAGTACACAGTCTGTAGTTTTCGCTCTATCAATTTTAGAGACAAATGAAGAAACAGTGACACGTGGCACGCCATACAAGTGCGCTTTGCTGAAATAGTCCATAATTAGGGCATTGTGAGAGATTGGGTATAACTCTCTCTTGAAGAATCCAAATTGGGTTAGACCTGTGGCATTGGAAAGACGACTCAGAAGACTACTACATGACCAAAAATCAGATATTGAGGATCTAAAATAACAGAGATACACTAGATTCAATATCGAGCTCCTAGAAGGCAAGAAAAAGCTAGATCATGTGTTGTCAAGGATTGCAAAGGACCATACTTTCTACGGCAGAAAAGCAAAGCAAGGTGCAGTAGAGGGTAGCATGACAAGAGCAGCAACCAAGGTGCATAACAGCAGCAAGAAGTTCATCATATGAAGTATTCAAGTGGGCAGCACTGAATACAATCATTGTAAAGTATTTCCAACAATGTTTTAATTTTATCCACCGATATGTCAATGAGAGATTATAAGAAGGAGTTCGATGGGTTTTTGGAGAAGACATCGAGTGAGAGAGATCTAGAGACCAAATTCTCAAGAGAGCAGTGCAACAATTGTCGGAGAGAGATCAAGTTATTTCTTTGCAGTGAGAGGCGGGGATAGTTGGATGGAGGAATATTTTCCTGATCCGGTGAGTGCATTGCAGAGGAGGCATCGAGAGGTTCAGAGAGCCAACACAGTGATTCAAAGGAATCCACAGTTTTTCTGAAGAGCAGAGAAGATCTAGTGTTGAGAGCCAGGGTATGAGACCAGAGGACCAGAGATCCTAGTTTCCAGTTAGCAAATCGATCAGCTAGAGGGGTGACATAGTTCCTAGAGGCTGTGATGCAGTAACAACATAGAGTTACGTGGGGCAAGCCATCCAGAGCCCAAATCAGTGTCAGATCGCCAGTAACAGTGTGAGATATTTTCTCACTACCTCTTTGCCAGTTTATTCTCCATATCGGATTGCTAGTTTGGGAATCCAAAGATTCGTATTCTTAAAACTACTGCATAATAATAAAACCCTCAACTGATGCACCGATTTTCCCACATTGGGTTTTGCTGGGGACATTGTCCAAAAATAATGATGTACATGTGTTTTTCATTTATTTCATGCATTGTATTTTGTTTCTGCAATATTTTATGTTGTGAAGGTTGTAGTAGATTTTCTTTCGATATTTGTATGTAACACCATAAATAACTTGTGCAGTAATTAATAAGTCGGATAAATTTAGTCAGTTGCTATAATAGGGATTTCCATTTAGGACTTTTCACATGGTATCAGAGCGCATGTGAAGTAGAGAAGAGCTCAGTTGCAAGCATAAGAGGGAGTTTGAAAACATTGCGTAGGCAACATGTTGAAATCCAAGAGAGGATGCACAATCCATTGGCTGTGAGAGATAATTTTTGTGTAAAATTACTTCTCTGAGTGAATCGACAAAGAGTAAATTTTTCAGATCAGGATTTGTTAGAGGCAGAGGGAGAAGCATAAAAACTTCAGCGCAGATGATCTGAATTTATGTAGGAATGCAACAGAATACACATATAATAGTAAATACAAATATGCAGTGGAAATAACACTTGATTTCATTAATATCAAAGAACTGAAATTTGCTTACAAACAGAATGGAAATAAACTAGCTAGGGCGCTGGTAGCTTATCTCTGAGAAGAGATGTGGTGGCTACAGGCTCTGAACTGAGTTGCAATGAGGCTCTAGGGCCTATTTATTATTTATAAATAATGGAAAACCCTAAACATCCAAAACCCTAACCCTAGGAGATGAAGCACCAAAACTATGGGCCCCGTTTGGGAAAATTGGTGTTTCAACTTCCTGGGGACATAACTTTGGCATATGATCTCCATTTGATGCGAACCATACCTCGTTAGAAAGATCTATCCGAGGAATACAAATTTTGAGTGAGAAACATTAGTCCATGGACCCATGTTGCTCCCATTTTTCCAAAAAAAACGTCATTTAGGGCCTCAAAACGGCTCTAGAAGTTCAGGACTCGAAAAACTGTTAAAAATAGTAAGTTGTGCTAAAACTGAAAAACTGAAAGAGACAATGATGGGGCCCCAAGTGGAATAGGCGGGTGGCCACCAATATCCACCTAGATCATTACTCTCCCCTTAGGAAGCAATGGTCCCCATTGCGTTGAGTTCCTCCATGAGATGAGGAAGCTTCTGCTAAACTTGGTCCCTCGTGAACCACTTGCCTTGGTGCAGGAATTGGCCAGCTTTGACAACCTGATACAATTGGATCTTATGTTGGTGAGTGTTCCTGTTTTTCATGTCTATGATACAATCTGTGGTGGCATGTTCCACGCAGTTTGGGTTTAATTATTTTTGTGTGAGTTCTTCTGCAATGTCAGAGGTGTCCAGTAGAGGTGGGAAGTAGGGAAAAAGGTGGTCTACATTGAATACATGGTGAAAACCAAGGAATGGTGGAATACTGAGCTCAAAGGAATTGTTCCCTATAGCCTTGGTGATGGTGTACGACCCATATCGGAGCGAGCGAAGCTTGCGGTGGGGTCCAGTGAGGCGCTCCTTCTGCAAATGTAGCCACACTTTGTCGCCCACATGGAAGTTGTGTGGCACCCGATGCTGATCATGTCGTTGCTTGTAGTTAGCATTGGCTCTATCCAATATGTCATGAACCTATTGGTAGATGTGCTGAATGTGCTTGATGAAGTTTTTCGCTTTGCCAGCTTCAAACTGGACATGAGCCGAATCGGTTTGAGTTGCCGCAAATGACATGGCTACGTCAATGGGACATAGTAGCTAGAATCCAAAGCCCACCTGAAATTGGTTGTGGCCGGTTGAGTTGTGGGGAGCTCGGTTATAACTGTGTTGTACATAGGGGAGGCTCTCATCCCATGTGCATGGATGCTTTGAATTGTACATGCGCAGAATGTGTACAATCATCCTGTTGACGACCTCTGTTTGGCCATCAGTTTGGGGATGGAAAGCTGTGGACTTGGTGAGCTTGGTGTCCAACATTGACCAGAGGCTGGAAAAAAATGTGCTGAGGAACCTACAGTCACAATTTGTTATGATAGACTGTGGGATCCCAAAGTGCACCCACACTCGCTCAAAGAAGAGTTTAGCAGTGGCTTCTACTGTGATATTCTTCTTGCAGGTCGCCATAATGGATATCTTCAAGAATCTGTCGATGACCACGAAAACACAGTCGTTTCCATGATTAGTAGAAGGAAGGCCCGATATGTAATCCATGGAGATGGTTTCCTAAGGTCGACTAGGGGTAGGTAGCGGAGTATAGAGGCCTTGCTTCTTGATGGTCGGTTTGGCAATGGCGCAAGCAGTGCAGGATCTGATGTACTTCCCGATCCTGTCGAAGGTTCAACCAATAGAAATACTTCTGCAGTACTGCCACTGTTTTCTCAACCCCAAAATGCCCAGCGACTCGACTGTAGTGCGCTTCCCATTTCATCTTGTCACGCTCGCTTGAAGGAACATAAAGGTGTCCCAGGTGACATAATAGTGCATCTTGGAGGTGAAAATTTGGAACTTGCGTACCCCTCAATATTTCCTTGTATGTGTGGCTAAATTCTGGATCGCTCTTGTAGAGAAGCGGCCAATCAGAAGTCTCGTGCCCACAAGAGTTGAGAATAGTGGTTATGGCCACATTCGGTGGTCGGCTGAGGCAGTCTGCAACATTATTGGTGCTAACCTTCTTGTACTTGATGTTCAAATGAATTCTTGCAGATATGTGGAACACTTCTGATGCCGATCATTCTGCAACTTCCCTTGTGTCTGTATGAACTGCAGAGGCCGGTGGTCTGTGTGGATGATTGTCTCCTTCCCCAAAATGTAATGCTTCCATTGTCAACAAGCGTACATAATGGAATACATTTCTTTTTCGTAAGTGGGATACTTGCGAATTGTGTCGGACAATGTCTCACTGTGATATGCCACTAGATGCCCCTGTTGAGTAAGAACTGCCCCAATAGCATAGTCAAAGGCATATGTCTAGTTCTCAAATGGTTGTTGCAAGTCTGGTAATGTGAGCACTGGGGCAGAACAAAGGCGATGTTTCAATTCTACGAACGCCTTATGTCGAGATTTTGACCAAAATAAATTTTCTTTCGCTCCTCCCTTGGTGACTTGACTCAAGGGCCAAGTGATATGAGAAAATCCCAACACGAACGTGCGGTAGAAATTAGCAAGACCTAGAAAGTTGTGAAGCTCTGTTAGAGTGGTTGGGGTTGGCCAATCCCGAATGACTTGGATCTTCGCTGGATCCACATGCACCCCCATTTAATCAATAATGTATCCCAGATATTGAACCTGAGTCATGCCAAAAGTGTAGATCTCCAAATTGGCACACAACTTGTGTTGCCATAGTGTTTGGCGGACTTCTCAGATGTGGTAGAGGTGCTCTTCCCAAGTCTGGCTGAAGATCAGAATATCATCCAAGTACACCACTAAAAATGAGTTGGTGAATGGACGCAAGATGTCATCCATCAACCTTATGAAGGTTGTGGGAGCATTCGTCAACCCAAAAGGCATGATGAGCGATTCGAAAAGGCCCTCCTTGGCTTTGAAGGCAGCCTTCCACACATCTGAGGGTTCGATTGGTACCTAGTGATACCCAGACTTCAAGTCGATCTTGCTGAAATATTTTTCCCCTTTGAGTTGGTCCAGGAGGTCATCAATCCGTGGGATCAAGTACCTATTCTAGACAGTGATCTTATTCAACGCCCGATAGTCAATATAGAGTCTCCAAGTCCAATCCTTCTTCTGTACCAACACGATTGGGCTCCCACAGGGCGATGAACGTGGCCGGATGTGACCTTTCTATAGCAACTCCTTAATCTGCCTCTTGATTTCATTACTCTCTAGAACAGAGCGCGTATAGATCGATCCATTGGGTAGTGGTGCACCTGGGGTCAGGTCAATGGGGTGCTTGACCTGACAGTGCAGAGGCACCCATGTGGGTGAGGTGAAGATGTCCCCGTACTCCTCCACAACCTTTTCCATTTATTGTTGTTTTGCAGAGGAGTGATGTCTGAAGGTTGTGGCCACGGTCTTCTTCTTTCCCTGGGGGTGGATCATCAGGAAAACAAATTTCCTGGTTTGGGAAATGAGCTTACTGCATTTTTTTGCAGTAACCAGAGAGATAGTGGGAGGCGGTGGTACCTTTGGTGTGATGTACAACTTATTTCCCAAAGTAACAATAATAGCACGAGGTCGGGACTCATACATAGGATGTCGCTTCCACAAGTATGGTTGGCCTAATAATACATCAGAAACATCAATAGGAGCAATGTCACACAATACCTCATCCGTGAAGGGCTTGATGCTATAGGGAAGGCGACACTGTTGGCCGACGCGGAGATCCCGTCCTTGGTGAAGCCACCCGATGGTGTATGGTTGTGGGTGCGTTGTGGTCGGCAAGCCCAACCGCTTTACGACATCTACTGAAATGAGGTTCTTTTGGCTCCCATTGTCGACAATGAATTGTAGCAGGGAACCCTTTACCCACATTTGGGAGTGGAAGAGATGCTCTGCCTCCTCTGGATCTTCTGGTTCCTCCTTCTGGATATTTGTAGTGGCAATAGTGGCATTGGGCTCCTCATCAATAATTTGCTTCCCTTTGTCATTCCCCTTGTCAGGTTCTGATTTAGAGTTAGAGCATGCATCTGATTCAGAAGCCCTCATCTCAGCCACCAACGACTGCTTGGCCCGACACTCACATGTGTTGTGAGTGGAGCTCTTATGGAACTCACACCACATTCCCATGTCCTTCTTTGGCTTCACGGTGTTTTTATTTGCTTGTGGATTTGGCAGGTTGTCTTGGGCCACCATGGTTTGGATTTGTCCTTTTTTTTTTTCTACGGTTTGGGGGCACCTTTCCCATGCTTTTGATTCGCAGATCCAAAGTCTCGCTTCTTCTGTTTGAATTTTTTCTCAATCTTGGCAACATACCGGTATGCCGTAACAAGCGAGGAGATGTCGAGGAACTCCATTTCTTCCTGAATGTATCTATGCAGACAACTGCGATACTTTAGCACTAAATATTTCTCTGAATCTTTGATACCCAACTTTGTGTGCAGGGTATGGAACATATTCGTCAACTCATGCACATTTTGATCCCTTTGTTGCCGCAACGTGGTCCATTATATGTACTTGTCCTCATAGCTCCCCACGAGATAATATTGTTGCTTGATGGCATCTCGGAAATAATTCCAAGTGGGTACGACTGAGAACAGAGAGGTTTCTGTGTCGTCATTTTTCTCACAGTAGGTTTCCCACCAGTCCTTGACATGGGGGGTAGCTTTGAGGAGTGCAAAAAAAATATTCTCCCGGTCAGAAAAGTCATGAATCGAGAAATATCCTTCTAATAGATTCAACCATCTATCTACGACATCTTCATCTATTTGAACCTCAAATATGGGAATGTCAAAGTTTACTTGTACCTTAAAGGGAGTCGCGTCTCTAGAGTGGCTGCTGGATGCAGATGCGCCGCCGGTGGGCAGTCGTTGAAGGATCTGGGCAAAGTTATCCATCTTCGCATTACTTTGTTTTTCGAGGGCCTCCTCGAGCAATATTTTGATAGGATCTCCTGCTCCCTCATCTTTCTTTTCATCCCCCATGGGTGTCCATTGGGGTTTGCGAGGCTGATCTTGCAAAGGTTCCACCAGATCGAGCCCTAACTCCTTATACCCCGACCTCGTTGGGGACATGCAAAGAAGGATCGAGAAAAAGCTAACCGCTCTGATACCACTGATCCAGATTTATGCAGGAACACAATAGAATACACATATAAGCATGAATACAAAGATGCAGCGGAAATAACACTTCATTTCATTAATATCAAAGAACTGAAATTTTCTTACAGACAAAATGGAATTAAACTAGCTAGGGCATTGGTAGCTTATCTCTGAGAAGAGATGTGGCGGCTACAGGCCCTGTACTGAGTTACAATGAGGCTCGAGGGCCTATTTATTATTTAGAAACAATGGAAAACCCTAAACATCCAAAACCCTAATCCTGGGAGATGAAGCGCCAAAACTATGGGCCCCGTTTGGGTAAATTGGTGTTCCAACTTCCCGAGGACATAACTTTGGCATACGATCTCTATTTGACGCGAACCATACCTCGTTAGAAATATCTATCCAAGGACTACAAATTTTATGTGAGAAATATCAATCCATAGACCTATGTTGCTCCCGGTTTTCCCAAAAAATGTCGTTTAGGGCCTCAAAACGGCTCCTGAAGTTCAGGACCTGAAAAACTGCTAAAAATAGTAAGTTGTGTTGAAACTGAAAAACATAAAGAGACAATGGTGGGGCCCCAAGTGGAATAGGCGGGTGGCCACAAATATCCACATAGATCAGCAGAGTAGATCTTTAGCTAGGACACAATTTTCTGCAGTAGTCTGTTGGTGCAGAAAAGCGTTAGAAAAGGGAAGAAGAGCACACCCTGAGGGAATTCCTTCCTCAGATAATTCCTAGCTAAGGAATTCAATTTCTAACAGGAGAGCAACTGTGTCCAGGAGTAGATCTACTTACTCCAGTAAGGAGTGCATAGATCCAATAAGCAGTTGCGCAGAGGAGAGAGGAGGTAGTTTGGCACTTGTTTGGAGAGATGACATTAGTTGGGTTGAGATATCAGGATCTATTGGAGGGTGCCTCCAACTATGTGATCTGGAAGGCAATGATCTCTTTCCTTCTATATGAGCATGATCTTAAAAATTATATTGACAATATGGTAGCTGAGCCCATAGATACAGATCAGAAAAAGTATTTCAAGAAGGAAATGACGAAGGCTAAGAGGTTGATCCTCAACGGAGTCAGAGATCATTTTGTATCTCAAATAGCAGGAAAGGGTACAACCAAATAAATGTGGGATGCATTGGCCACATTATATCAGGGACCTTTCGAGCAACGAAAGATGTACTTGGAAGAGAAAATGAGATGCACAAGAATGCAGAAGGGGGAGCACATAAAACCATTCCTTACGAGGCTTTAGGATGTTCGGGATGAACTGGTAGTTGTAGGGTTAGCGCCTCAGCCTACAGAGTTGTGAGATTAACACTAAACAACATCTTATAAGAATGATAAATTTTCATTTTGGGCAGAGAAAAAGTGTTGGATTGGGAGAGGATTTGGGTTGATCTCCAACAAGAAGAGATGAGGCGTCATTTGGTGAAGAACACCATTAGTGGCAACAACAAAAGTAGTGGGAAAAAATAAAAAGTGAAGGAAGAGGAGAATGCAACCCTAACATCAAAAGGGCAACAGGAGCAGTGTAGGCAAAAGAAGGATATTTCGAAGATTAAGTGCTTCCGATGGGCTTTTATGGGCCACTTCAAATCTTAGTGTCCTCTTCAGAAGAAGGACAAGGAGAAGGAGTAGGATTAGCAAGCTGCATCTGCAGATATCGACAAACTATCCTCTAGATTGGAGGAGGTTTTGGCCATGATTGCCCATATACCTCCAAGGTAAAGGTGGGGTGATTTTGTTTTGTAGCCCTAGAGCGCTACAGACGAGCAATATCCTTGAGGAGTCCACCTCTTGGATCAATACCTTGCTACAGAAGCCCATTGCAGTAGTAGAAGGATGGACCAGTGACAATTGGTGCAATCAGGTGCCAGAGTGATAGATGCAGTGGTTGCAGCGTTAGGAACTAAGCAACACAAAGCAGAGTTGGCAGGAGTGTAGTTGGCATAGTGCAAAGTCAACAACAACGTAGAAGCTTCAGTGATAACGCAGAGACTAGAAATAGTCAGAACTCGGCTGACATATGCATTAGAATGAACACAGTTGGTTCAATATGATGGACATCTCTCAGTTGCAACAACAACAAATTATAGGGAGTTGTGGATGATGTAGTGGCAGTAGCAACAGAGTTGCAGTAGTTGACAATAGTTCAACAGGGCCGGAAAAAACATAGATGTAGCACAGAGTTAGAGCAGCGTAGTAATTGGTGGGCAGCAACAACCAGACATCAACAGCGTAGCTGGGATGGTGCAGAAGCTAGAGTGATACTTCAGGAGGTTGCAACACTAAAACACATTCCTCGCTAAGAGGCAGTGTTGATTTTTGTATCATCGGATGTGCTCTAGCCTCAAGATTTTGTAGAGAGCTAGGACACATGCATTCTCCAAAACCTAGAAATCATTTTGGGAAATTAGATCCAGATATGACTTTATTAAAATAATTAATCATTTTTAATGTATTCCTAAGTCTAAATTTAGGATATGTGATTATTTAAAGTGTATTAATTAAGTCAGATGTGAATCCTCTAGATAAAGACTAGGATCGACTCCCACTTAATATTATCCTTTGATTATGTTTTAATATTAGTTGTTGATACATCAATGAGAGATTATAATAAAGAGCTCGATGGTAATTTGGAGAACACATTGAGTGAGAGATATCTAGTGATCCAGGTGGATATTGGTGGCCACCCGCCTATTCCACTTGGGGCCCCAGCATTGTCTCTTTCAATTTTTTAACAACTTACTATTTTTAGCAGTTTTTCGGGTCCTGAACTTCCGGAGCCGTTTTGAGGCCCCAAATGGAGATAGTATGTCGAAGTTACGTCCCCGAGAAGTTGAAACACCAATTTACTCAAACGGGGCCCATAGTTTTGGTGCTTCATCTCCTAGGGTTAGGTTTTTGGACGTTTAGAGTTCTCCATTGTTTCTCCATATTAAATAGGCCCTCGAGCCTCATTGTAACATAGTTCAGAGGTATGTAGCTGCCACATCTCTTCTCAGAGATTCGCTACTAGAAACCTAGCAATTTTATTTCCATCATGTTTGTAAGCATATTCTGTGATTTGATATTAATGAAATGAAGCCTTATTTCTGCTGTATTTATATGTTTATGGTTATTTCTTTATTCTGTTGCGTTCCTGCATAAATCCGGATCAGTGGTATCGGAGCGGTTTGCTTTTTCTCGATCCTTCTTTGCATGTCCCCAACGAGGTCCGGGTATAAGGATTTAGGGCTTGATCTGGTGGAACATTTGCAAGATCAGCGTCGCAAACCCCGACGGACGCCCATGGGGGATGAAAAGAAAGATGAGGGAGCGAGAGATCCTATCAAAATATTGCTCGTGGAGGCCCTCGAAAAATAAAGGAACGCGATGATGGATAACTTTGCCTAGATCCTTCAATGACTGCCCACCGGCGGCGCATCTACATCCAACAGCCACTCTGGAGTCGCGACTCCCTTTAAGGTACAAGTAAACTTTGACATTCCTATATTTGAGGGTCAAATAGATGCAGATTCCGTAGATAGATGGTTGAATCTATTAGAAGGATATTTCTCGGTTCATGACTTTTCTGACCGGGAGAAGATTATTTTTGCACTCCTCAAAGCTACCCCCATGTCAAGGACTGGTGGGAAACCTACTATGAGAAAAAGGACGAGACAAAACCCTCTCTGTTCTCAGCCATACCCACTTGGAATTATTTCTGAGATGCCATCAAGGAACAATACTATCCCGTGGGGAGCTATGAGGACAAGTACATACAATGGACCACGTTGCAACAACAAAGGGATCAAGATGTGCATGAGCTAACGAATCTGTTCCATACCCTATGCTCAAAGTTGGGTATAAAAGATTTAGAGAAACATTTGGTGCTAAAGTATCATGGTTGTCTGCACATATACATTCAGGACGAAATGGAGTTCCTCGACATCTCCTCGCTTGGTACGACATACCGGTATGCTACCAAGATTGAGCAGAAATTCAAACAGAAGAAGCGAGACCTTGGATTTGCGAATCAAAAGCAAGGGAAAGGTGCCCCCAAATCGCAGAACAAAGGACAAAGCCAAGGCATGGTGGCCCAAGACAACCTGCCAAAGACTCAAGCAAAGAACAACACTGTGAAGCTAAAGAAGGACACCGGAAAGTGGTGTGAGTTCCATAAGAGCTCCACTCACAACACAAGTGAGTGTCGGGCCAAGCAGTTGCTGGTGGCCGAGATGAGGGCTTCTGAATTAGTTGCATGCTCCGACTCTGAATTAGAATTTGACAAGAGGAATGACAAAGGGAGTAGATTATTGATGCAGAGCCCAACACCACTGTTGCCACTACGAAGATCCAGAAGGAGGAACCAGAAGATCTAGAGGAGGCAGAGCGTTTCTTCCACTCCCAGATGTGGGTAAAGGGTTCCCCGCTATGGTTCATTGTCGACAATGGGAGCCAACAGAACCTCATTTTAGCAGATGTCGTGAAGCGGTTGGGCTTGCCGACTGTAGCGCACCCACAACCATACACCATCGGGTGGCTTCACCAGGGACGGTATCTCCGCGTCAGCCAGCAGTGCCGCCTTCCCTATAGCATCAAGCCCTTCACGGATGAGGTATTCTGAGACATTGCTCCTGTTGATGTTTCTGATGTATTATTAGGCCAACCATACTTGTGGAAGCGACATGCTGTGTATGAGTCTCAAACTCACGCTGTTATTGTTACTTTGGGAAATAAATTGTACAGGATACCAGAGGTACCACCGCCTCCCACTATCTCTTTGGATACTGCAAAAAAATGCAGTAAGCTCATTTCCCAAACCAGGCAATTTGTTTTCCTGATGGCCCGCCCCCAGGGCAAGAAGAAGACTGTGGCCACGACCTCCAAACATGGCTCCTCTGCACGACAACAAAAAATAGACAAGGTTGTGGAGGAGTACGGGGACATCTTCACCTCACCCACAGGGGAGTCTCTACACTATCAGGTCAAACACCCCATTGACCTGACCCCAGGTGCACCGCTACCCAATGGACCGATCTATAGGTGCTCTGTTATGGAGAACGATGAAATCAAGAGGCAGATTCAGGAGATGCTGCAGAAAGGTCACATCCGGCCAAGTTCATTGCTCTGTGGGAGCCCGATCGTGTTGGTATAGAAGAAGGATGGGACTCGGAGACTCTGTATTGATTATCGGGCGCTGAACAAGATCACAGTTCGGAATAGGTACCTGATTCCACGAATTGATGACCTTCTGGACCAACTCAAAGGGGCAAAATATTTCAACAAGATCGAATTGAAGTCTGGGTATCACCAGGTACCAATCGAACCCTCTGATGTGTGGAAGGCTGCCTTCAAAGCTAAGGAGGGCCTTTTCGAATGGCTTGTCATGCCTTTTAGATTGAAAAATGCTCTCGCAACCTTCATGAGGTTGATGGATGACATCTTGCGTCCATTCACCAAATCATTTGTAGTGGTATACTTGGATGCCATTCTGATCTTCATCCAAACTTGGGAAGAGCACCTCCACCACATCCGTGAAGTCCTCCAGACACTACGACAACACAAGTTGTGTGCCAATTTGGAGAAGGAACTTTTGGCATGACCCAGGTTCAATATCTGGGATACATTATTGATGAGAGGGGGGTGCATGTGGATCCAACCAAGATCCAAGTCATTTGGGATTGGCCAGCCCTAACCACCCTAACAGAGCTTCACAACTTTTTGGGTCTTGCTAATTTATACCACAGGTTCGTGTTGGGATTCTCTCATATCACTTGGCCCTTCAGTCAAGTCACCAAGGGAGGAGCGAAAGAAAAATTCTGTTGGTCGGAATCTCAACAGAAGGCATTTGTAGAATTGAAACATCGCCTCTGTTATGCAACAGTGCTCACATTACCAGACTTGCAACAACCATTTGAGATCGAGACAGATGCCTCGGACTATGCTATTGGGGCAGTTCTTACTCAACAGGGGCATCCAATGGCATATCACAGTGAGACATTGTCCGACACAGTTTGAAAGTATCCCACTTATGACAAAGAAATGTATTTCATTGTGCAGGGTTGTTGACAATGGAAGCATTACATTTTCGGGAAGGAGTCAATCATCCACACAAACCACTGACCCCTGCAGTTCATACAGACACAAGGGAAGTTGCAGAACTATCGACATCAGAAGTGGTCCACATATCTACAACAATTTCATTTGAACATCAAGTACAAGAAGGGTAGCACCAATAATGTTGCAGACTACCTCAGCCTACCACCGATCACTAGAGGGGTGATGCAGTTCATAGAGGCTGTGACACAGTAACAACGCAGTGACTGTGCAAAGTCAGTGTGGGGCAAGCCATCTAGAGCCTGGATCAGTGTATGATTGCCAGTAAAAATGTGAGATATTTTCTCACTACCTCTTTTCCAGTTTATTCTATGTATCAGATTGTGAGTTTGGGAATCCAAAGATTTATATTCAGAAAACCATTGCATAATAATAAAACCCTCAGTTGTTGCACTGGCTTTCCCACATTGGGTTTTTTCCGTGGACATTGTCCAAAAATAACAGTGTATATATGTGTGTTCATTTCTTTCATGCGTTGTATTTTGTTTCCACAATATTTTATGTTGTGATGGTTGTAGCAGATTTTCTTTTAATATTTGTTGTGTGACACTGTAAATAACTTGATCAGTAATTAACAAGTAGGAGAAATTTAATCAAATGCTACAGTAGGGATTACGTTTTAGGAATTTTCACACCGACCACATGTATAGATTCGTGATGGGGGCTCGCAGGAGCCTAGTATGTGCCAGTGGGGGTAGCTACTACAACGAGGTGGAGGAGGGGGACCAACTGCCATTGTATATATATGAATATCCGTATAGTGGGATGAAATATCAGGGAGATCTTGACTTACCACTTCCACCAGGACAAGCATGGGGTACAGATGGTAAGTGGAAGTTGTTATATTTTGATCGCATGTAAAGTTTAGAAAATGTATGTATGTGGTACTGATTTCCAAACTTATGGTATGCAAATATAACACTGGTGAAGCCGACATGATATACAGGTCGAGTCGTAATGCCTGAAGCTATAGATCAGGGTGGTTCGACATCACAACAGAGATCAGATAAAGAGTCGATACAAGAGGACCTCCGCCGTAGGTTTGATGTGCTATTAACTATGGTAATGGAGTGCGGGTGGCATGAGTTAGAAGATCGGTATAAGAATGAGAGCATTGGTCTTCGCTCGGAATAGCAAGGTATCACTAGGCGCATAACTATGATCGGTCAGGAAGTTCAATACTTACGGGTTGGTGGTATGGAGACATTGGCTCGAGAGCCTCTAGATGATAGCGATTCCCTACTGGAGGGCCTTCGTCGTAGGTTGGATGTGCTACTGACTGCAGTAATAGAGCGCGGGTGGCATGGGTTAGAAGATCGATATACAAATGAGTGCACTGGTCTTCCCTCAGAATGACAAGGTATCATGAGGCACATAACTATGACTGGTCAGGAAGTTCGAGACTTATAGGCTGGTGGTATGGAGCCATTGGCTCGGGAGCCTCCAGATGATAGTGACTAGTCATAGGGACATGTGGGTCCCCATTTTGTTTTGTAACATGCTATGGTCATGTTAGATGTATTTAGAGGAGTGGAATCTAAACATTGTATATTGGATATTATGATACATAATATGGTTATGCATCTTTTTGTGACGATTGTGCTTTTCTGATTGTTTTTTCTATGACTACCTTCTTGTGTATGCATGTGATAAATGCCAATCTAGAATTTTATTTGTAATGGTATCTACATACTGATTTTGAGCTCTAGGAACATGGTTGAATGTAGGGTAAATTTTAGCCATATTCCCTTCTTCGTAATCATCTGGCACATGAATGGGATTTGTAAACCAATCAAATTCACCATGAATGAAGTCTTTAGACTTCACAACATATTGATCATTGGTTTGTTGTGGAAAAAAATACACACGATGGTGCATATTGTCCTAAGGATAATCAGGGGTGGTCATGGCTTACATGATGTCTTCATAATAATTAAATATGGGCGGATGGGAGGAAGAGAGACGACATGATGAGGAGGAGCTACACGAAGCATCTTCCTGAGAGACAAGGTTCACATGTGTATCGTCAGAAAGAGGAGACTAATGAATAGTAGATGGGACATCTATCGATATTGAGACTAAAGTGTTCATTAAAGAAGGTTCGACGAAATCACAATAGGAAACTCCAAGAGAGTCTCAATAGATCTATCTCATGGATGACGATAGGTAGAGAATAGGAGTGGTAATATCCATCATATCGACATCAATATGAGGGATCACGATGGTTGGTTGAGAGACCTCCTGTTTTGGTACAATAGTGGGACAAAAATCCACAAGTAGAGCGAAGGTGGACGCACTATGAGCGACATATAATTCGTGAAGGACTTGAAGTGTATCATGAAAGTGTTTGAGACATGGATAGTGATGAGCCATAGTTATCACACAAAGAAAAGGGGCGATTCGTGCGTAAGGATCTATTATTATTAGCTGACTTGGGTAAGGTGACATGGATGTCAGGAATGTTGGAGTCAAGAAAGGTATTAGAGACCACATTATTGATATGAGGGAGCTCAGGACAATTATTGGTGGCATGCCCAACAATATCACACAAAGCGCATGGAGGAGTAGGATTTGGAGGCTTAGGAGAAGTTGGAGCTGGTTGGGGTGCCTTGTCTTTGGGTCCCTTTTTTTGGGCTTTCCCCTCCTCACCAGATGCTTTCACAATAGGAGTATTTTCCTGTTGAGGTTTTTGTGGAACTGAAGCAAAGGAAGGGGTAGGAACAATAGGTTTAACCATGGTCAAAACAGTGTAAGGTTTGAGTTGATCAGGGGGATTGTTGGTGGGAGGTGTTGTACCTCTGTAGATAATTCTAGGTTAAGGAATTATGCCAGAGCATCTAAAATATTTTGTTTTTTTTTTTAAATGTTTGGATGACCAACGTTTTAAATCAATTCAAACTGGTGTTGAATCTTAATTAATCATGATATAATAAAAGGGTTGGTTCTTTACCTCTTGACAGTAATTTGGTTTAAAATATATGTGTAAGGTAGAAATCAAAGAATCTACGCCCTATCAAATATTCATAAAGAGTATTTAATTAACCATATGGAAAATATGCATGTAACTTATGTTGAGAGCCCAACAAAAATATATTTAAATTGACGAAGAAGTGATAATTTAAAGGTGTAGAGGATTTATCTCAGACAAATAGTCCAATAAAATAATCTCTTTAATATATAATAATTTCATAGCGGATGTCAGACATGTTGACACTCAACCTTATCTTACCCAGATTTCTTCATTCAAAATTAAATATATGCAGAAATTTACAATATGAAATGAAATAACAATGAAGAACTCACAAGAACACAAGCTACTTTGAGGCAAATCCAGAATTATTTTATTAATATAAAAAGCTTCATATAAATACAATTCTGATTGATAGCTTATCCCAAGGGTTCAACCCATCATACTTCATTCTATAAAGTATTTATACAATTTGGTCTAAATATCTTGATTAAATGTCAAGATATGTTTACAATGATATTCCAAAACTGCATTACAAAAATAGATCTATAAGATGGGAAAATAAAATAGTTGAACCTGTTTGGTATAAATTCGATGCAGTTGTTGATGATTGGGCTAGAAAAGTTGTTATTCAGTTGCTGTCCCTGACTATCTTTCCATTTCTTCCTGTAATTCTGCTTTTTGTACTGAAACTCAGAATTACTATTGTAAACATGTTTGTTGACTCAATCAATGAGTAAACATAATTTGTCCCATTTTTTTTCATCTGGTATGGTAGATTTGATTATTTTTTTTTACGTTTCATCCACATTAGTGTACTTCTAAAAAGTGGTTTTGACTACAAACAAATGTTTTATCTCATGCTGAATTAACAAGTCAAAAGTTAAACCTTCAATGAAAGCCTTTCTTGTAATTGTTCCTTTGATCTTGGAAAATTTGGTTTTGTGTGTGGCTATTGAATACAACCTTCGTTGATATTCTTCAAGAGTGATCAACTTATCTCCAATTCCACTTAAACTTGGTAGTCCTTTTTGATGCAACACATTGAACTTTTTGTGAAATTTTTGGAGGTTGGCTTCTAAGTCGTGACATTTGTTTTGAAGTTGCAACATTAAATTTATTTTGATGTGAACCTTTCTGACCTCAATTTCTTTTGATGTGAACCTTTCTAACCTCCAGAATTGTTTCAATTTTGGCATTTATGTCATATTATTCAAGGTCTTTTTTTTTGAATTGAGAATCCTGACTAATGCTGTTGCATCTCCTTATTTGTTACCCACTTATTTTTTTACTTCTGCTATTAGTTCTTTTGATTTTTCCAGTAATGTTTCCTGTTCAAACATAATTTCAATTGATGGCCATAAATATTTCATGGATTCATTTTTTTCTTGTCATATGTTTTCCTTGGCTTGTGCAAGTGTTTGAGAAATTGCCGATTCATTCTATAGAGTATCGATTCTTTGAGTCAATATGTGACTCTTTTGGATTTCTGCCGCACAGGAATTTCCAATCTTAATTTTATGTTCTTGGAGGTTATGAAGTCGTGCTTTCAATTTTTCAATTTCTTCTCCCCTCAATGATTGATATCCCACGACCTTGTCTAGATCAGTTGATTGTGTCTCTTATGTTGTAGTGATTGTTGAAGTTGAAGTTACTGTTGTGAAATACCTGTGATTGGAACTCCTGTTAGAGGAATGATTACTGATTAAGTTGATTACTGCTCTTTCTCTTTTGGTAGTTTTTCTATTTCGGTCTCCATTTTCTGAATTTGTGCATTTTGTTCAATGATTATTTTGAAAATATCTTATTTCTCCTTTTCCAATTCACTAACTTCCTTTGCTTGTGGATCTTCAGTAGATGGAAGTTTGAGTTGCTTCCTTAAGGTTGCAATATCAACATTTTTTCTTTGAATTATCTCCTCGGAAGCTTTTACATTGATGGGATCATATCCTAGTTTAATCACCAAATTCTCTAAGACTTCATTTTGGTGTCTTTAGCCAAAGAAGATATTTTTTCTAATTTTAATTAAGACTGAATATTATGAACTGAAGCATGGAGTCTGGATACTGTCATTGTTGAATTTTTCAGAATAGAATATAGCATTTCGCCTCTCTGTTTATGCAAATTCATTTGATCAATAAGATGGATATTTTCAACATCAGAAGAAAAAATGGATTTCTTATAGTCATCTGAAGTATTAGGAAGGGAAATTCAGGTTCAAGGAAGGCTATTTGTATTTTCCCTTTCTCAATGTCAAAAGCAGACAAAAGTTTGTGCTGTGATGATCTTGTTTGTTTCTAGAACTGAGAATAGGTTGTAGCCTAATTTCATTCTTCCTTTTGATTTCCTTATATCTTGAAAATATACTTGGTTCAACCTTATCATGGGCTAATTCTCCCATTTTAGATGTTTCCAATGGCTCTTGAGAAGTTGAAGATGTTGGTGACCCTACAAATGATCCAGAATTATGCAGGAACGCAATAAAATACAAAAATACACATAAACACAGAGATGTAGCAAAAATAACACTTCATTTCATTAATATCAAATAAATGAAATATGCTTACAGACAAAATGTAAATAAACTATCTAGGGCATTTGTAGATTAATTTTGAGAAGAGATGTGGCGGCTATAAGCCTATGAACTATGTTACAATGAGGCTCAAGGGCCTTTTAATTATTGAACAACATAGTACAACCCAAAACAACCAAAACCCTAACCCTAAGAGATGAAACACCAAGAGTTTGTGGGCCCCTGTTAGGTCCCTATATTACTAGTGTAGTCCCTTATTATGTTAGTATAGCCCCCCTTATTGTTATTTTTGTACCCCTATAACCCCAATATTGTTATTATTGTGCCCTTAAATTATTATTGTTAGGTCGGCTAGGATTACATTGAAAACCCACTGAAGGTTACATTTATTGTTACTGGACTCTATATATAGAAGGAGGTTTTTGGTCATTTGTATCATCCAGAATTTTTCATTTTTATGTAATGTATTTGAGGTTTCCCCCTCAAAGTGGCTTATTTCTAAGGCGTTGATCTCTCTTTTATTCTATTTTTGGAGCTGGTTTCATAACATTTGGTATCAGAGCTTTGGATTCTAGGGTTTTGCTGCTCCAAACAGGTCATCGTGGAATTTTCGCTATAACGTTTTTTCTACGAATTTTTCAAAAGATGAAATTTTTAGAGTGCGAAGCCAAAATCCTGAGAAACATCTTTGCAAAATTTTAGAGCTTGGTTCGTAATATTTTCAGAGATATGATCTGTGGAAGTTAGGGCCTTTTGTATGCTCCTAAATTTAACCTAAACAGGTCATCGTGGAATTTTCGCTATAAATTTTTTTCTACGACATTTTAGATGCTGAAATGTTTAGAGTGCGAAGCTGAAATCCTGAGCAACATGGTCCCAAAATTTCAGAGTTTGGTTCACAATATTTTAGGAGATATGGTCTGTGGAAGTTAGGTCTTTTGCAAGCTCCCAAATTTCATCTCAAAGAGGTGATCGTGGGAAAAATCTTGATAACTCTCTCTCCGAACATCGGATTGGAATTCTGTAAAAATTGGCCACAAGTACACGGACTTTAGTTTCCTGTCTATCAAATTCAGAGCTGAAGGAGGAAACAGTGACACGTAGCAAGTCGTACAAGTTCTCTCTATTGAACCAGTCCATAATTAGGTCATCGTAGGAGATTGGGCACAATTTTGTCTTCAAGAATCCAAAAAAGGTCAGACCTGTGGAATTCGAAAGAGAATTTAGAGGGCTAACTCAATGAAAAATTTCAGATATTGAAGATCTGAAATCACAAAGATAATTTAGTTTCAATATTGAGCTCCTCTAAAGCAAGAAAAAGGTGTGTATTTGTTTTCAAATTGCACAAGTCTTGTTTGAAAAAGCAGTTTGAAGTGATTCCAAGTGCATATTGAAGAATTTTTATCAGTATTGGGTTCTATAATGGCTCCCAAAAATAATTCCATATTCATTAAGCCCTCAGAAAGTTATACTATGACGCATGAAGAGGAAGAATTGCAGTATGAGATAGCAAAAGTACGGTACCAAGTGCAACAAATTTCGATCTTACGAAGAGAAACCGAAGATGAAATAGATGGTTTAAAAGTAGAAATGGAGGCTAAGTTGAATGGCTTGAAGGATAAAATAAAATCTAATATGGATGATCAAGTAGTGGGAGATCACATCGAGCATCAGCAACAAGTTCTCCAACTCTCAAATGATAACCTAACTTTGGTGCAGAATCAAATGAAACAACAGGAAGATCAACATCACATCGAAAGTAGTTTTGAAGCAGCTACAGAAACAAGAACTCGACAAGTACGATCAACTTTAGAGTATCTCAACAAGTGGAAGAAATTTCCTATAGAAGATTCCACATGGGAGGATGAGAATTTTATAAGGAAGCATCAAGAAATAATCAAGCGTTGAGGACAACAGTTGTTTGAAGGCGAGGGGCATATTAGGTCCCTATATTACTAATGTAGTCCCTTATTATGTTAGTGTAGCCCCCCTTATTGTTATTGTTGTACCCCTGTAACCCCAATATTTTTATTATTGTGCCCTTAAATTATTATTGTTAGGTCGGCTAGGATTACATTGTGGCCCCATGGGCTGCTATATATAGAAGGAGGTTTTGTTCATTTGTATCATCCAAGAATTGTTCATTTATGTAATGTATTGGAGGTTTCCCCCTCAAAGTGGCTTATTTATAAGGCGTTGATCTCTCTTTTATTCTATTTTTTGAGTTGGTTTCATAACAGCCGCATTGGGGTTAGTTGGGTAGTTAACTTCCCGGTGTCGTAACTTGGTCATATTATCTTCGTTTGGCGTATACGATATATCATCGAAAATATATGTCCAAGTACTACATATTTTACCATAGGCCCCTTCCTACAAATATAGGCCTGCTGCAGACTTCAAAAAAATTCCGTTAAGGAGGTCAAAACTGCTCCGGAAGTTCAGGACTCGAAAAAATGCTAAAAATAGTAAATGCTACTATAAAAAAGGAAACTGATGAAACTGACTGAAGGTCTAGGTGGAATAGGTGGGTGGACACCAATATGCACCTGTATCATTCCTCCCCCCTTAGGAAGCAATGGTCTCCTTTGCATGCATAGCCTCCATGAGGTGAGGAAATTTTTGTTGAACTTGGTCCAGTGTTGAACCACTTGCCCTGGTGGAGGAGTTGGCCTGCTTTGACAACTCGATATAGGTGGATCCACTGATGGCGAGTGTTCTTTATCTATGTGTCCATGATCCGATCAGTTTTGGATTATTCCATGCAGTCTAGGTTTAAATCTGCTAGTGTGAGTTGTCCTGCCAGGTTGGATGTGTCAAATAGAGGTGGAAAGTAGGGCCAAAGGCGATCCACATTGAACACAGGGTGCAGACCAAGGAATGGTGGAATATTGAGCTCGAAGGCATTGTACCGTACAACCTTGGTGATGGTGTATGGCCCATATCAAAGTGGGCGAAGCTTGTGGTGGGTTCCAACGAGGTGCGCCTTCTACAAATGTAGCCACACTTTGTCGCCCACCTAGAAGTTGTATGGCACCTGATACTGATCATGTCACTGCTTGTACTTAGAATTGGCTCTGTCCAATATGTCATGAAATTGTTGGTGGATGTGTTGAATGCGCTCAATGAAGTTGTTCGCGTTGTTAGCTTCAGACTGGATATGAACCAAATTAGCTTGAGTAGCCACAAATGACATGGCTACGTCAATGGGACATAATGGATGGAATCCCAAGCCCACTTGAAAGGGGTTGTGGCTAGTTGATTTGTGGAGAGAACAGTTATATCTATGTTGTACATAGGGGAGGCTCTCATCCCATCTGCGTGGATGCTTTGAGTTGTACATGCACATAATGTGTACGATCATCTTGTTGATGACCTCTGTCTGTCCATCATTTTGGAAATGGAAAGATGTGGACTTGGTGAGCTGGTTGTCTATCATTGACTAGAGGCTGGACCAAAATGTACTAAGGAACCTGTTGTCCCGACGTAATATGATAGACTTTAGGATCCCAAAGTTTACCCACACTCATTCAAGGAATATTTTAGCTGTGAATTCTGTTGTGATATTCTTCTTGTAGGCTACCATAATGGCCATCTTCGAGAATTTGTCGACGACCACAAAAAAAAGTCATTTCCATGCTTAGTATAAGGAAGGCCTGACATGTAATCCATGGAGATGGATTTCCAAGGTTGATTGGTGTAGACAACGGAGTATGGAGGCCTTGCTTCTTGATGGTTGGTTTGGAAACAGTGTAGGAAATGCAGGATCTAATGTACTTCCCGACATCTTGTCAAAGGTTAGGTCAATAGAAATACTTTTGCAGTATTGCCACTATCTTTTCAACCTTGAAATTTCCACTGACCCAATTATAGTGCGATTCCTAAACCATCTTGGCACGCTTGCTTGAAGGAACACAAAGGTGTCCTAGGTGACATAACAGTGCATCCTAGAGGTGAAAATTTGAAACTTTATTACCCTCCAAGGGCATCTTGTATGTGTGGCTAAATTTTGGATTACTTTTGTAGAGAAGCGGCGAGTCGGAAGTCTCGTGCTCATAAGAGTTGAGCATGGTGGTTAATGCCATGATCAGTGGTCCATTGAGGTAGTCTGCAACATTAATGGTGTTTCCCTTCTTATAATTGATGTTCAAATGAAGCTTTTGCAGGAATGTGGACCACTTTTGATGGTGATCGTTCTGCAACTTCCCTTGTGTCTGTATGAACTGCAGGGGTTGGTGGTCTATGTGGATGACTATTTCCTTACCCAAAATGAAATGCTTCCATTATCGACAAGCCTGCATAGTGGAATACATCTCTTTATCATAAGTGTGATACTTACGGACTGTGTCAGAAAGTGTCTCGCCGTGATATGCCATTGAATGCCCTCGTTGAGTAATAACTTCCCTAATAGCATAGTTATAGGCATCCGAATCAATCTCAAATGGTTGTTGTAAGTCTGGTAATGTGAGCACTGGTGCAGAGCAGAGGTGATGTTTCAACTCTATGAATGCCTTCTGTTGAGATTCATACCAAAATAATTTTGCTTTCGCTCCTCCATTGGTGACTTGACTCAAGTGCCAAGGTAACATGAACTTGCAGTAGCAATTGGCAAGACCTATAAAATTGCAGAGCTTCGTTATAGTGGTTGGGTTTGGCCAATACCAAATGATTTGGATCTTGGATGGATCGACATGCACCCCCAGTTCATGAATAATGTATTCGAGATACTGAACCCGGGTCATGACAAAAGTGCACTTCTCCAAATTGGCACACAACTTGTGTTGCCACAATATTTGGAGGACCTATTGGATGTGGTGGAGGTGCTCTTCCCAAGTCTCGTTGAAGATTAGGATATCATCCAAGTACACCACCACAAATGAGTTGTTGAATGGACATAAGATGTCATCCATCATGCTCATTAAGGTTGCAGGAGCATTCATTAACCCAAAATGCATGACTAGACATTCGAAAAGGCCCTCCTTGAATTTGAAGGCAGTATTCCACACATCGGATGGTTCGATTGGTACATGGTGATAATCAGACTTCAAGTCGATCTTCCTGAAATATTTTTCCCACTTGAGTTGATCGAAAAGGTCATCAATCCGTGGGATCGTGTACCTATTCTCGACAATGATATTGTTCAGTGTTCGATAGTCATTATAGAGTCTCCAAGTCCCATCCTTCTTCTGCACCAACACGATCGGGCTCCCATAGGGAAATGAACTCAGCAGGATGTGAAATTACTATAGCAACTCTTAAATATGCCTCTTGGTTTCGTCGTTCTCTAGAACAAAGTGCCGATAGATTGATCAATTGGGCAATGACACACCTGGGGTCATATCGATGGAGTGTTTGACATGACAGTGTAGAGGCACCCCTGTGGGTGAGGTGAAGATGTACTCGTACTCCTCCACGACTTTGTCCATCTATTGTTTTCATGCAGAGGAGCCTTGTCTCGAGGTCGTGGCCACAATATTGTTCTTGCCCTGAGGGCAGATAATCAAGAAAATAAATTTCTCGGTTTTGGAAATGAGCTTAATGCATTGTTTTGTAGTAACCAAAGAGATGGTGGTAGGCGGTGCTACCTCTGATATCTTGTACAACTTATTTCCCAAAGTAACAATAACAACATGAGGCCTAGACTCATACAAAACATGTCACTTCCATAAGTATGGTTGGCCTAATAATACATCACAAACATCAAGAGGAGCAATGTCACATAATACCTCATCCGCAAAGGGCTTGATGCTGTAGGGAAGGTGGCACTTCTAGCTGACACAAAGATCCCGTTCTTGGTGAAGCCACCTGATGGTGTACGACTATGGGTTTGTTGTGGTCGACAGACCCAACAACTTCGTGACCTTTGCTGAAATGAGGTTCTTTTGGCTCCTACTGTCGACAATGAACTGCATCGGGGAACTCTTTACCCACATTTGGGAATGGAAGAGGTGCTCCCCCTCCTTTGGATCTTCCAATTCATCCTTTTGGATCTTTGTGGTGGAAACAGTGGCGTTGGGCTCCGCATCGATAATCTGATTCCCTTTGTCATTACCCTTATCGGGTTCTGATTCAGAGTCAGAGCATGCATCTGATTCAAAAGCCTTTAGCTTGGCCACTAGTGACTGTTTGGCCTGACACTCACTTGTGTTGTGAATGGAGCTCTTATGGAACTCACACCACTTTCCCATGTCCTTCTTTGGCTTCGAGGAATTTTTCTTTTTTTTGCATCTTTGGCAGGTTGTCCTGGGTTGCCATGCCTTCGATTTGTCCTTTTTTCTACGGTTTGGGGCCACCTTTCCCTTGCTTCTGATTCATAATTCCAAAGTCTCGCTTCTTCTGTTTGAATTTTCTGCTCAATCTTGGCAGTGTACCGGTATGCTACACCAAGTGAGGAGGTTTCGAGGAACTACGTTTCCTCTTGAATGTATATGTGCAGACTGTAGGTTTTAACCCTGAACAGAAATTATCTACACATGAATCTTATAACAGAAAATAAACAATAGCAAGAGCATAAAACATAAAACAGATA
Source organism: Pinus albicaulis (assembly GCA_034641835.2). Taxonomy (NCBI): domain Eukaryota; kingdom Viridiplantae; phylum Streptophyta; class Pinopsida; order Pinales; family Pinaceae; genus Pinus; species Pinus albicaulis. The sequence goes on along the minus strand of CM076572.1, from coordinate 95,538,060 downwards.
AACACAGAGATTTTCCCCTGGATCCCAAATCGGGACGACCAGCTTGATTTTTCATTATATTCCTTTTAGTGTTACAACACATATATATACATGCCGAAGCATACATAAACCCCAATCCATTAACCCCGGATTAGAACATAACCGTAGTTCCCTTGACTGGATCTAAAAAAATACCAGGGGCCGAAAACCATCGTACCCCAAAACCATGTGCAAAACCATGGGCGCGGACTACCCACTGGAAATTAAGGACCACAAAATTTCGCTGCAGGGCCGCCCGGACTTGATAAGTGGGGGCCATCGCCCCCCGTGACCCCCGTTGCACCCAACATAAGGGGGGGCCAGCCACTTCGTGACCCCCCCCGCTGCGTCCAACATAAAGGGGGGGCTATCGGCCCCCCTCGCACGTGATTAGTCATGGAAAGAATATAACACATATCCAACATGCTCCCACTTGTTGTTTTCTTTCCACAGGGGGCCACAGGAGAGCTTAGTCATTGGGCCAATTCTTCAACACCCATTGTTTCTCTACACCAAGAGAACTTCTGAGTGCTCACAGACTTCGTCAATGCATCTGCAACATTCTTCAGAGTGTCCACCTTTACCAGCAACACCCTTTTAGCCTCAATCATATCTCTAACAAAGTGATATCGAACATCAATGTGCTTTGTCTTTGAATGATAAGCAGGGTTCTTAGCCAAGAAAATTGCACTTTGGCTATCACAGTCTATCCTTATAGCTTGCTGTACCAACCCCATACTTGAACACAATCTCTGCAACCAAACTGCTTCCTTGCTTTCATGAGTGGCTGCTATGTATTCTGCCTCTGTAGTTGAAAGCGCCACTACAGACTGTGTTTTACTCATCCAACTGACTGCACCTCCAAATAGGCTAAACACATACCCACTTATAGATCTTCTTTGGTCCAGATCTCCAGCCCAGTCTGCATCAACAAAACCACGAATGTCCAACATTCTTTCCAATCCTGGTCTTCCCTGGTAGCACAAGCCATAATCACTAGTGCCACGTAAATATCCGAAAACCCGCTTCACTACTGTCCAATGCTCCTTCCCTGGGTTTGACATAAACCTGCTCAATACTCCCACTGCATGTGCAATGTCTGGTCTAGTACAGACCATTGCATACATCAGGCTACCCACTGCACTTGCATATGGAACACATGACATATCCTCCTCTTCTTCTTGTGTCTTGGGACACTGTTCAGCAGACAACTTTACACCTACAGGAATAGGAACCTTCACCGATTTACTATCCTGCATATTGAACCTCTGCAATATAGTCTCGACATACTTCCTCTGGTTTAAACAGAGCTTCCTCTTTGCCCGATCTCTCTTAATTTCCATGCCCAAAATATAGTTTGCAGCACCAAGATCCTTCATGTCGAATTTGGAGAACAGTTGGGTCTTCAAATCTTGGATAATTTATTTTTCATTTCCAATCAACAACATATCATCCACATACAAGACCAAATAAATAACACGGTCACCAATTAATTTAAAATAAACACAGTGATCCTCCTTGCTTCTGGTGAAGCCAAGTCCCCGTATATAGGTATCAAATTTCCGATACCACATCCTTGGTGACTGTTTTAACCCATAGAGAGACTTCTTCAACCTGCATACTAGTTCTTTCTTACCCTTCACCATAAAGCCTTCAGGTTGCTTCATGTAGATCTCCTCTTCTAGATCCCCGTGAAGAAATGTTGTCTTCACATCCATCTGCTCTATCTCAAAATCAAATGCAGCAGCAACAGATAAAAGTAATCTAATAGAAGTAACCTTGGCAACAGGAGAAAAAATATCACCAAAATCAATTCCCGGCACCTGGGAATAACCTTTTGCTACCAACCGAGCTTTGCATTTCTCCACCTTGCCTTCTACATTCATCTTCTTTTTAAACACCCATTTGCTCCCGATGGGCTTCCTTCCAGCCGGCAACTCCACCAGATCCCATGCCTCATTTTTGTGCAAGGATGCCATTTCATCAACCATGGCATCCTTCCAAAGTTTTCCATCCTCTGAATCTACTGCCTCCCTGACAGTTCTGGGTTCATCATCAGTTATAGTTAAGGCAAAACCTGAACAGAAAGCAGATGGACTATACCTTTCCGGTTGCCTTCTTTCCCGAACTGATCTTCTCAAAGCTGGAGTTTGTGGCTCTTCTTCTTCTGAGTCTTCTTCTGTTGTAGAGTCTGATTCATCCTCCTTTAGCTCAAACTCTATCTTCTCAGGTTCCTTTGGTAGGAATTCATGTTTAACAACATCTTTCACCTCTCTAAACACCACATCTCGGATGTACACAACCTTCCTTGTTTCTGGGTTCCAAAGCTTGTAACCCTTTAAACCATCCTTATACCCAATAAAGATGCACCTTTCAGATTTATTATCCAACTTGGTCCTTTTCTACTTTGGAACATGTACATATGCATCACATCCAAATACCCTTATATGTGAAAGAGAGGGTTTCTTACCAGTCCATACCTCATGTGGAGTCTTATCCTCCAACACTGATGAAGGTGATCTGTTAACCAGATAGAATGCAGTCTCCACTGCCTCTACCTAGAATTCTTGTCCTAACCCGGTACCATTGAGCATGTTTCTTGCATTTTCCATCAGTGTTTTTTCATTCTTTCTGCAACTCCGTTTTGCTGAGGTGTGTATGGAGTAGTCTTCTATCGTGCTATACCACACTTCTTACAGAACTCTTCAAATTCCTTCTTGCATAACTCCCCACCATTATCTGTCCTCAGCACCTTTATCTTCTTCTCTGTCTGGTTTTCCACCAGAGCCTTAAATTCTTTAAATTTGTAAAAGACTTCAGATTTCTTCCTCAAGAAATATATCCATGTATTCCTTGAGAATTCATCTATGAATGAAACATAGTACACAGACTTTCCCAGTGATGGAACTGACACAAGTCCAAACACATCACTATGCACAAGTTCTAATATCTTGTTCGCCCTCTTAGCACCAGAAGGAAAACTCACCCGATTCTGCTTCCCATATACACAATGTTCACAGAAATCGAAATCCAGAGAGAAATTATACATACCTTCTACCATACCATTTCTATGCAGTATCCGAAGGCCCTTCTCTCCAATATGTCCAAGCCTTTGATGCCATAACATGGTATTTTCTCCAGAGACAGCTAGGCTTTCCGCTCCACTTTCAGGAACCACATAACTGTTACACCCATCAATAACAGTGCTACCTTGTAGCTTGTACAGAGTTCCAGTCCGAACTCCCCGCATTAATACCAGTGCTCCCCAAACCATCTTGTAGGCATCTTTCTCGAACACTGTTTTTACACCTGCATCATCCATCTTGCTTACAGAAATCAGATTTCTGGCCAATGCAGGAATATGCAGAACACCAGGAAGTGTTCTAATCCTTCCACCTTGCAGCTTCAGCTTGACCTTTCCACGTCCAATGATTTTGGCCTTCCTATCATCCCCTAGGAAGACATCACCACCATCATATTTCTCATACTCGCAGAACCACTCCCTATGGGGAGTGAAGTGAAAGGATGCACCTGAGTCAATCAAACATGACTCATGATCTACATGTGTATTTGAAGAAGAAGCCAAATACACATCCCCACCTTCATCCAAGGTGGTTTTTTCCTCTGCAGAAGGAGCATCATCAGATCCCTTTCCTTTCTCAGGAGCTTTAGATCTGCACTCCCTTTTGTAGTGCCCTTCCTTTCCACATTTCTAGCATACCTTTACAAACTTTCCAGGAGATTTAGATCTCCCTCTAGATTTTGATCTCCCACTCGAAACCTTATTCTTGTTTATGTTTTGGGACCTTCCTCGTACAGATAAGGCATCTCCATTTTGGCCCTCCATATTTCTCCGTCTCATTTCCTCCGACAACAAGGCTGAGACAATGTCATCAAAATTCAAGGTAGTTGTATTGCTACCTATTGCAATAAATCCGTGACCGTCCTGCACGAGTCCTAGAGAATGACAGCCAAACTCATGCACTTATTCGTCAAGATTTTATCATCAACAGATGATAGCCGACTTACTACTACGCATTAACATGTCAGATGCTTCCGGCCGACGAGTATCTGTCCTTCATTCCTGTGTTATACAAATTGATTCCGCAGGAACATCTTATTCACCAGAGACTTAGATTGGTACAAAGTCCCAAGTTTTTCCCACAAATTCTTCATCGTAGCTTCCCCAGATACATTCAACAATACTGAATCTGACACACACAACCGTATTGTGCTCTTGGCCTTCCGATCCAGTTTCTTCCAGTCTTCATCTGACATTGCCGTTGGTTTAGTACCTGGATCTACCGTGATCCATTGATCTTTATCCACCAGCAGATCCTCCATCTTGAGCTTCCACAACTCAAAACTCTGACCATTAAATTTCTCGATCTCTATCTTTCCGCCGCTCACCATCTTCTTTCATCGCAAGAATCGATCCCGCAGATCTCCCACTGAACAGGGTCTACCTCAGGCACGATCAAAAAACCCTCAGTAGCAAAGACGTCCCCTAAAAGCCAAAATAGCTCTGATACCAAATGTAGGTTTTCACCCTGAATAGAAATTATCTACACACGAATCTTATAACATAAAATAAACAATAGCGAGAGCATAAAACATAAAACAGATAAACACAAAGATTTTCCCCTGGATCCCAAATCGGGATGACCAGCTTGATATTTCATTATATTCATTTTAGTGTTACAACGCATATATATACATGCCAAAGCATACATAAACCCTAATCCATTAACCCTAGATTAGAACATAATCGTAGTTCCCTTGAACGGATCTACAAAAATACCAGTGGCCGAAAACCATCGTACCCCAAAACCATGTGCAAAAGCATGCACAAAACCCTGGGTGTGGACCGCCCACTAGAAATTAAGGACCAAAAATTTTCGCTGGGGCGCTGCCCCGGACCCCGACAGGGGGGGCTACTGCCCCCCCTATGACCCCTCCGTTGCGCCCAGCGTAAAGTGGGGAATATCGCCCCCCCCCTCTTAGCCCCCCTGCGTGTGATTAGTCATGGAAAGAATATAACAGATACCCAACACATACAAATGCGGCACTTCAACACCAAAATGTTTCTTCAAATCTTTAATACCAACTTTGTGCATGGGGTATGGAACATATTCATCAGCTCATGCACATCTTGATCCTTTTGCTGTCACAACATAGTCCATTGGATGTACTTGTCCTCATATATCCCTACGAGATAATATTGTTCATTGATGGCATCTTGGAACGCATCCCAAGTGGATGCAAATGAGAACAAAGAGGGTTACCTCTTGTCGTTTTGGTCACAATAGGTTTCCCACCAGTCCTTGACATGTGGGGCAGCTTTGAGGAGTGCAAAAGTAATATTTTCTTGGTTAGAAAAGTCATGAATCAAGAAATATCCTTCTAATATATTCAACTATCTATCGACGAAATCTGTAGATATTTGGCCCTAAAATATGGGAATGTAAAAATTTACTTGTACCTTAAAAGGAGTGGCACCTCCAAAGTGGTTGCTGGATGCAGATGCATTGTCGGTGGCCAACCATTGAAGGATATGGGAAAAGTTATCCAACATCGCGTTCCTTTGTTTCTCGATGGCCTCTTCAACCAATATTCTGATAGGATCTCCTACTCCCCCATATTTATTTTCTTTCCCCATGGGCAACCTTCAGGGTTTGAGAGGTTGATCCTTCAAAGGTTCAACCAGATCGAGCTCTAACTCCTTATACCCCTGCCTCGTTGGGGACATGCAAAGAAGGATCGAGAAAGAGTAGACCGCTTTGATACCACTGATTCTTATTTATGTAGGAACACAATAAAATTAATAAATACACATAAACACAAATATGCAACAGAAATAACACTTCATTTCATTAATATCAAATAATTGAAATATTCTTATAGGCAGAATGGAAATAAACTAGCTAGGGCACTGGTAGCTTATCTCTGAGAAGAGATCTAGCAGCTAAAAACCTCTGAAATGTGTTACAATGAGGGTAAAGGGCCTATTTATTATTGAACAACATAGGAAAACCCTAAAAAACCAAAATCCTAACCCCAGGAGATGAAACACCAAGAGTTTGTGGGCCCTGTTGGGGTTAGTTGGGCGACCAACTTCCTAGGGTCGTAACTTGGTCCTATTATCTCCGTTTGGCACGTTCGATATATCATCAGAAATTTCTCTCTAAGTACTACAAGTTTTTCCACATGCCCCTACCTATGGCTATAGGCCTGCTGCTAATCAGGTGATCACGTCCTTAATGAAAAAATGCTCAAAAAAATTAGTTGCTCAGAAAAGGTCCAAACTAGAACGATAGGAAAGAGCTCAAAAAGACGATCTTGTAGCCGTGAATGACACTGAAAACCGATGTTGTATGAGAAAGTTATTCAACTTTGAATTTTCTCAATTTTAGGCAAAAAGCCCAATTTGACCTTATTTAAAAAATTATTAAAAAAGATATTCCACAGAATATTCTGGGAATATTCACTAGAATATTCTGCAGAATATTCCGTGGAGGCAGCCAATAGTAGGGCGCCACGTGGCCCCAAGGGTCAAGCGAAATGGTGTATCAAAATTTTGTTGTCGCGGATAGGAATCGACCCCGGGTCGGGGCGGGAGAAACTGGGCGGCTCAACCATCGGAGCAACGAGTAGTTCTTAACTACATCGGTGGCGAAGTTTTATTTAAAGTTCAAAGTTGATTTGGGCAAGGCCCGAAAGGGGGCCAGCCCCCTCAGCATAAGACCATATAGCGGAGAACCAAGAGCTAAATGGATTGGCGCGTTAACAGTTTGGGTCATGGTCACGAGGACCGGTGGGAGGAGTGTAGTTCAACTTTAATACATGCCGCACATAACTCAAAGTATTCAACCACATTTGCTGACAGGTGGGGTCCTATGGACCCCCGTGGCCCTATCCTTAAGCGCTCAACCACTGGCGGCAGATTCGGCGGATTCCACCTATTTTGGTGGCTGCCCCATTTTTGGCGGGTTAAACTCTAGTTCTCCACAATTGGTGGAGTTTTCCTAGCCCTAACTGGGCAAAGTCAATTTTGGTCATAACTTGGGGTAGGAAAGTCCAATTGGAATGATTTTTTTTGTTTTTTTTGGGGGTATTGGAACATTCTGAAGCTATTGGAGCAGGTTACAGAGCCATCAGGGCACTCTGTCAAAGGTTTTATCAGCGGATTAGCTTTAGGAGCCACCAGGGCTTTGGGAATGATCAGCTGTATTGGGTTATGTTCATCTGTTTGAGGTGAATTTACAGTCAATTTTTACTGTTTCCAGCACTCTGATTCTGTTTTAGTAGCTATTTCAGCCTATTGAGGCTTTCTTCATGGTGTAAAACTATTTTTGAGCATTAATAGAGAAGGTAAAAGCCCATTTTGGGGGATTTTGGACCTAGCAGATGTAGCCCAAGAGAGGGGTGAACCAATTTATCAGATGCTTGTTTATATGCTGTGAATTCTTGCTGTTTATTTCTAGAGTTTAATACCTTAAATAGTAAATTGAAATAAGTCCTCTTAACTCAAAAAGACTTATACAGTTATAAAAACATATTTACTCCATTCCAAACCACATTTTTTCGATTGCAGAACACCTTAACATGCTTGCACACTCATAAAATTGGCTAATGAATACTTTTCAATCAGAAAAAAAACACTTTCATTGCCAGATCGTTTAAGTGTTTACTTCCTATTTCTTTAGGCATAGCCTGTAAGAGGGCCAAAAGCTTCTGGTTTCATCCTTTCTTTGAAAGGTGAAATAACCAGTAAAAGCCCCTACAGTCTATCTATGTATAAGATATATTTAGTTCACATATTTCAGATTAGATTGATATCAGAGCTCAGGTTGAGCATTTGTTATTATGCAAAAGGTTTTAAAACAGTGTAAGAGATTTACTGTTTTATTGGTTGCAAAATGGTTGCATGTATGAGTTTTCTTGAGTTGGAAGGATAGCTGTTGTTAGCTAAGTCTTGGAAAGGATTGAAGACTATTTTCCTTACCCAATTTACCTCAAAATTATCTTTGGAAAACAAACTCCAATAGTTTTTTTTTTATGGCTGCTTGAATGAGAAGAGGTCTTTACTGACATTTGGTTAAAAGCTTGTCGTTTGTTTGAAAGCTTTGATGACTTTTCTTTGGAAGTTCCTTTTGGTTGTTTTGACCATTTACATAATGTAAAATTATTCTACAAGTGAAGTTTCCTCCTTCACGAGATTCTTCAATGATGACATGAAGAATGAGTTCTTTAAGGTGAAGGACATGGTGCAGATTCTCATTGAGGATCAAAGAGAAAGCGTTAAGCTTCATGCACAATTGTTGGCTATGAAGGATGAGAAGGAATAAATTCTCTAAAGGTTGCATGACATGGAGAAACAACTCCTTCAAGCTCAAGAAGCTTTGTCCAAGAAAATTCTTGAGGAAGAGGTTAATCGTTCCAGCTTGTCTTCAATTTCCTCCATTGAAAAGTGTGTTGGTTCTTTTTAAAAACATACAAGAGGCATCAGGTCCAAACTAATGTTTAGGATGGGCTATCAAGAAGGAAAAGGTTTGGGAAAGAATGCACAAGGCATGGTTGAACCTATTTCAGTTGTGGAGAGACCCAAGAATGTTGGTCTTGGATATGTGCAGTTTTATGGCAAAGAATTCAAATCCTTGAATGCATGTAATGCAAATTTTAAGAGAACCTTTGTTCCAAGTTCTCAAATGAATTTATGTCAAAATTGTTTTAAGGATGATTTCCGTTGTTTTAAGCCATAATTGCAGCAAGTAGAGGGTAAACATGTCGCTTATGGCAAGCCTTCTAGTTCAAACAGTTTTCAAGACAAGAACATTGATGAAAGTCTGAAAATGAAAGCTGTCTCCTCTACTAGTTCATCGTCTTTCGAAGACAAAAATGATGGACATTCCATGCAGAAAAAGAGGTATAATCATTCACATGATCAATTTGATTATGTTTCAACAAAGAATGATAATTTTTCTTGTTCAAATGAAAAGAAGTTTTGTTGCACATTTTGTGGTGGATTTAACCATGTTGCTTCAAGTTGCTGGTTGAAAAAGAAAGCACACAGGAAGCAAAAGAGGCAAGGTGAATCTTGTCTTCAGTCTTCTTGGAAGTTTGATCAGTGTAGAAATAGTTTTTTTCTGCAAATTACAGTTGCTGTTCTGAAAATTTTAAGAATTTGCATCATGACTTTGTCAGTTTTAGCAATGGTCGATCAGTTAATTCCAGAGACAATTTATCATTTTCTGAAAAGCTCCATTTGATGAAATCGGGTAGATTTCAGATATTCAAGGGTGGAAGAGTGGAGAATCAGTCTCCACATTATTATTTTCACTAATCAGAGAGATTTTGTGGGTCCAAAAGCTTCCCATTTGGGAGGTGTGATCAGGTGATTATGTCCTTAATGGAAAAATTCTCAAAAAAATTAGTTGCTCAGAAAAGGTCCAAACTAGAACGACAAGAAAGAGCTCAAAAAGATGATCCTGTAGCCATGAACGACACTGAAAACCGATGCTGTATGAGAAAGTTATTCAACTTTGAATTTTCTCAATTTCAGGCAAAAAGCCCAATTTGACTCAGTTTGACCTTATTTAAAAAATTATTAAAAAAAATATTCCACAGAATATTCTGGGAATATTCCATAGAATATTCTGTGGAGGTAGCCAATATCAGGGCGCCACGTGGCCCCAAGGGTCAAACGAAATGGTGTATCAAAATTTTGTTGTCGCGGACAGGAATCGACCCTGGGTCGGGGCGGTTGCAACCGGGCGGCTCAATCGTCGGAGCGACGAGTAGTTCTTAACTACATCGGTGGTGAAGTTTTATTTAAATTTCAAAGTTGATTTTGGCGGGGCCCGAAAGGGAGCCAGCCCCCTCAGCATAAGACCATACAACGGAGAACCAAGAGCTAAACGGATTGGCGCATTAACAGTTTGGGTCATGGTCATGAGGACCGGCGGGAGGAGCGGATTTCGACTTTAATACATGCCACGTATAACTCAAAGTATTCAACCACATTTGCCGACGGGTGCGGTCCTATGGACCCCCGTGGCCCTATCCTTAAGAGCTCAACCACTGGTGGCAGATTCAGTGGATTCCGCCTATTTTGGTGGCTGCCCTATTTTTTGCGGGTTAAACTCCAGTTCTCCATAATTGGTGGAGTTTTCCTAGCCCTAACTGGGCAAAGTTAGTTTTGGTCATAAATTGGGGTAGGAAAGTCTAATTGGAATGATTTTTTGTTTGTTTTGGGGGTATTGGAACATTCTGAAGCTACTGGAGCAAGTTACAGAGCCATCAGGGCACTCTATCAGAGGTTTTATCAGCGGATTAGCTTGAGGAGCTACCAGGGCTTTGGGAATGATCAGCTGTATTGGGCTATGTTCATCTGTTTGAGGTGAATTTACAGTCAATTTTAACTGTTTCCAACACTTTAATTCTGTTTTAGCAGCTATTTCAGCCTATTGAGGCTTTCTTCATGGTGTAGAACTATTTTTGAGCATTAATAGAGAAGGGAAAAGCCCATTTTGGGGGCTTTTGGACCTAGCAGATGTAGCCCTAGAGAGGGGTGAACTGCTTTATCAGATGCTCATTTATATGCTGTGAATTCTTGCTACTTATTTCCAGAGTTTAATACCTTAAACAGTAAATTGAAATAAGTCCTCTTAACTCAAAAGGACTTATACAGTTATCAAAACATATTTGTTCCATTCCAAACCACATTTGTTCCATTGCAGAACACCTTAACATGCTTGCACACTCATAAAATTGGCTAATGAATACTTTGCAATCAGAAAACAAATACTTTCATTGCCAGACCGTTTAAGTGTTTACTTCCTATTTCTTTAGGCAGAGCCTGTAAGAGGGCAAGAAGCTTCTGGTTTCATCCTTTCTTTGAAAGGTGAAATAACCAGTAAAATCTCCTACAGTCTATCTCTGTATAAGAAATATTTAGTTCACACATTTTAGATCAGTTGCAGACCTCAAAAAACACCGTTTAGGCGGTAAAAATTACTCTGAAATTCAGGACCCGAAAAAATGCTAAAAACAATAAATGTTGCTATAAAAAAGGAAACTGATGAAACTGACTGGAGGTCTAGGTGGAATAGGTGGGTGGCCACCAATATCCACCTAGATCAATAAAAATTTCTTCATTTTGAGGGAAGGCAGTAACATAAGGGCTTGTTAAGACTATTGTAGTCTTTGTGTTTTGTTCTTCCAAAGACTCTTTTGTAGGATTCGTTTTCTACTTGTTTTTGTATATTTGGAATTATTTCCCTTGAATTTCTAAGACTAGAGGAGAAATACTTTCCCTTGGTATTTTATCCTTCTTTTCGTGTGGCACTAGTGTCTGTGATGTTGTAGAATAAAGTACTCGTTCCTCTGCTTCTTGCAATGTGTTTTATTTATATTCATCTTGATTCAAGTATTGCTCAATTTCAGGTCTAGAGTGTGAGTATAAGGAGTAGTTTTCTTTTCTACCCTCAATTTTGAAACAATTCCTAAAGGATCATATGACCACGTAAAACTGAGTTTGAAATTAATTTGTTTAAGGAGAAGATCTGCTTCCTTTGCTGTTGTTTTGGCACTACAAATGAAGGGTCCAACCTAAGTTTTAATCTTAAACTAAGATTTCCTTTTGGCTGACACAAAGTGTAACTCATCCATATTTATCATTTTCCTAATATACTCTAGTGAAAAAATTCTTATTGGAACAAACTTAGACAATTTGTATGGAAAAAATTCACATCCATATACTCTAATCTCTGTGTAATTTTGATATAGGTACCAGTCGCCTGTCTTTTTCTGTTCACTAAGATGTAGAATTCTCTTAATGTCAGGTCCATTTCTAGGTTCAACATCACTATTGAGCAGGCAAGAAACTGTATACAAAAAAATGATCCATTTAATCACTGAACGTTAATTCATTGGTATTATTCCTTACCAAGGAAGTCCAATGAATCACATACTGTGGATTTCCCTGTTCATCTAGTTTATGTAGTGGAAATTGAAATCTCTTTGATTGATGAAATAAAAACAAGTAACCTAGACTGAAGCATGCTTGCAAACTCCTTCGGTAGAAAATTTGAGAAATTTCTTATGGATAACTTCTGCTAAGAATTCACTATAATGAATTATAACTGAATGTTTTTCTCTTGTTGAGAACATTGATAGAAAACCTATAATTGATTCATCAAACCATTGATCGAGTTGATATCCCAACAAACATGAAGCTATAGAAATAATTTGATTTTTCATCTTAAGAAACATTGAGGATGAGTAAGGTGGTTTTGTTTTGGGAAATTGAACATTTTCGAACAGGAATGTCTAAAAAAATTTAGCTCTTAGGGGAAAAGTTAAGTTTTTGTAGATATCCATGAGGGAGTCCACAGAGAAAGAGAGCAGAGTGGCTAAATTTTGGATTTGGAGCATCTGACAAATGGATTCAGGAGTATTTGTGAATAAAATTTCAATTTTATGGGCAACAATATCTCTCTGAATGGGTATGTATGTGAAATGGAACCATGAGACAAATTTCGGGAAATGGTTGGTTTGTCGAAAAATGAATTGAGGTAGGAAGAAGTCCCACAAGCTCAATTCATCACTGTAATCAATAATTTTTTATTTTAACCAATTGTGGAGTTCATAAAGATCAAACTCACAATTGGTTTCAAAGATTTTCTAGTGCTAGTCTACTAAGGGCTGGTGATATAGGTCAATTACAGGGACAAGCATAGGGTTTTCCACTGCAGTTTTAGATTTACCCTTATAATACATTTTGAAATAAAATAGAACAAGAAATTGTAGTTACCTAGGAGCTAGCTGGTTGTAATTTTGAGGGAGAATATTGTTTGACTTGATTTCTTGGTTGCAGTTGTTGACTTAGTCATTCCGTTGTAGAACAATACAACGAAAGAAACAATCACTACAAGGAAAAGACCCTCTAGTGGATGTTTTTGAGGAACCCCACAGAAAAATACCCCATACATTCGTTTCTAGCGGACGATGGTAGAGGAGGTGGGTGGGCAAAGGGTTTTGCGGATGTTTTCCTCTGGGTGCGCTTATCATTAAACGTCTCCCTGGTGCAGAGGAACCGAGAAAGCACCAGTGCGAACCAAAACATTGGCACACCGGTCACCGTGCACTCCGTACACACCTGCCTGGTGCATCGTATTATTCTATAGCACCGGTGCATGACAACTATTCCATGCCAGTGCATTATAAAACACAGCGCCAAACCGAAACCACCTAGTGCGGTAGAAGAAAACCACACTGGTGCATCATCATACATCTCGCCAAAACACAATCTGACTGGTGTGCCTATAAACCACGCGCACCGGTGTAGGGTTAAATTAAAAAAAAAAAAAAATTACAGCAAAAAACCTGGATTTTTCAGTTTTTCAGTGGTCTTGAACTCTCAATTACTGGTGCGTGCCCTACCATAGAACACACCGGTGCACACGAAACATTGGCACAATGGACACTTCCGCGCCAGTGCATCATAAAACACCGTGCCAAAAAAGAAGCACGCCGGTGCGTTCTTATCTAAGAGCACTGGTGCGCCTATAAACCTCATGCACCGGAATAACGTTACATAAAAAAAAAAATTTAAGGCCAAAAAACCAGTGCTTTACGACTATTCCGCACCGGTGATTTATGGATATTCTGCCCTGGTGCATCATCAAATTTTCATGCCAAAACTGAAATGTCCCGGTGCATGATAAACAACACACCAAAATTTGACACAACCTGGTGCAGTTGTAAGTAAGTGTACCGGTGCGCCTATAAAACCCCGTGCACCGGAATAGGGTTAAATAAAATAAAAATTTATGACCAAAAAACCTCATTTTTCACTTTCCTCAATGCTCCAGAGCTCTCAAGCACCGGTGCCATTTCCCCTTGTCTGAGTTGCCCTGACATCGGTGCTCTCATTGCACGCACTACTGCTCTGCATTGGCCACCAATCTCCATCTTGCATTTTGAAAAACGGTGGGCAAATTTTACAGCCAATATGCCTCCACGACAGCGAAATGTACAGGTATTTTTCTAGTTTTTCCATAATTAAGCCTTTTAGCGGATCATAAATTGAAATAACCTTAAAAATAACCATTAAAAAAGGAAAAATAAAAATTTGTCGCGCGGTGCGCTAGAGATGTTCGACTCGCACCGGATAGCAGTGCTGCCTGTAAAATTTACAGGCTGCACCGCCACCGGTGCTAATGGTATCTGCACCGTTTCCAAGGCGGTACCGAAAGGCGCCTCAAATAATTTTAAACTAAAGAAATAGAATAAAAGCTGGTGCGCTCATTTATCCAAGCACACTTTTGACCACGAGAATCACGGTGCGGTGCGTTGATGGAATTATCCACCCCGGTGTATGTCGGCGCACCGCATTCTGGATTCCGAGAGGGTTAATGGTGCGGCTGGGTAAAAGACTGCACCGTTGACTATGTAATTTTCCAGAAGTCTGTGCATTGACACGACTATATGCGCCGAGGCGTATATTTCAGTCAACGCACCACTATTCTGAACTTTGATAAAGGTAACAGTGCTTGAAAAATAGACAGCTGCACTGCAACCAGTGCATTGTATTTCATTACAGGCACCGTCACCGGTGCGCTACATTCTTATGACGAACAGTTACCGGTGTGTGACTGTTTTTATGGCGCACCGACTTGTCTGTTTGGTTTTTTTCAAAAAAAAAAATATATGTATATTCCTAAATACATGTTTGTTTTAATAAAAAAAATTATTTAATATGGAAATGATTCAGAGAGAAGAGGAGAAACAATAGCAAAAACAGGTTGAACAGTATGACATGATTCGCCAATGGGAGGCCTGAGAGAGGGAGAGAGATGCATACCCTCGCCCTATTACTGCAGATACCCAGGTGATCCTTAGGCAGGTAGGCCTCCTCAAGTTCTATGAGGAGGCTACTTCCCTAAAGACCCATTGTGTGTTTTTTAGATATCTTATCCGCAGGTGGAATTCCCACCGACAAGCTTTCCAGGTTGGTCCTGACCAGTGGTACACACCCACTGAGGAAGATATTTATTTTATTACAGGAATATCAAGGAGAGGGGTGGATTTTCCCTCATTCCCAGACATGCCAGCTAGTTGTGTAGCAGGGAGTCAGTTAGTTTACTCCCATAGATATATTGGAGCACATGTACTGTTTCCTTCAGAGTTTCAGGTACCTGGAGGTCAGTTACGTATAGGTGCTTTTGGTAGATAGGACGTGCAATGCCTCTCCCTTATCATTTCGACCATTTCGCACACCACCATTGACGGGCAACGCATTATTTGCTCGCTTTTATATTATGTTGATTCTTTAGTAGAGTAGCCATGACTTGTCAGGTGCTCTGCCATTTTTTTGCGGCAGTTTTATACGACCTTAGATAGATGTCGTGCTCATGGATAAAGGAGGGTCAACTTCCCTTTTTCTTCAGAGTTGTTTTGTTTATTTTTTGAGAGGTTTCCAGAGGTGAGACCTAGTTTTGTTCGACAGCCTCGTAGGCCAATGTTTGAGGCCCGGATGCATATGTGGGGGCAGATGATTCCCAAGAGGGGAGAAACTTTGTTTCCAGCCAGGATATGATTCACTGGACTTACTAGCTAGTGTTGACGGGCTGCATCCATTCATTATGGTCCCATGTCCTTATGCTGGCTTAGATTGGCGAGGGTGTCCCAACATCCTCTTCACAGCTGATGAGCCACTAGATAATAGAGGTAATATTCCTGTTTTATTTATATTTATTTTAACATGTTCTTTAACTTGTGTAATGAAATTGTCTAATTATTGTTGTGTACTTGTATATATTTTGCAGACATTGGCTCTTTGATGGCGAGGAGATGCCGGGTCCACCACATGATCTAGGTGTGGATCCTGATGATGACGATCAGGACATGCCTGATGCCGAGGATGATCATGATGATGAGGATGAGGCCGGTGTAGCAGAGAGACATGCTCCTGCTCATGGTGCACCAGTGCCATCTTTTTCTAGGCATGGTAGACCTGAGACTAGATATAGGATGGAGTTGGGCAACCAAATCTGTGCATTGATTGTTGATGCGAGCATCAGGCCTGCTCATTATAGAGACATACATGCCGATGCTAGGCTGTTATAGATGTGGAGAGGCATGCTGCGTGACATGTACGACCTCGTAGGAGCTACGACAACTATTACGCGACTGAAGAGGATTGTCTGTAGCTATAGGCGTACTCGAGCCACGAAACATGATGGATAGTCCACGAGTAGCGACTCACATGCATCTCATGATCCTTCACCTCGTAGCGCGCCTGATGAGCATGAGGCTCCACCAGCAGCATCTGACAGTCATCACGGAGATGAGGCTGGACCATCGGCCACATCTAGTCAGCAGCCTGTAGCATCCATCAGTACTAGTCATGGTCATGAGTAGGCTGGACAATCGACCGCCGAGGCTGCACTATTGACTGAGCAGGCCTCCACTACTACTACTCATATTGATGTTGTACTGCCACCAGCGGATGCATCCATCAGTACTAGTGATCATGATCATGAGTAGGCTCGACCATCGACTGTCGAGGTTGCACCCAGCTTTACTGAGCAGACATCCACTTGTGGTGCTATTGATGTTGTTATACTACCACCAGCGCCTGATCCATGACATTTATATTACAGTTGTATATTTTTAACATTATTTAGTTATATATATATATATATATATATATATATATATATATATATATATATATATATGGTCCATTTATTTTATGTTCATGTTGCAGTTGTACTTAATTTTGATGTTAGTGATCATCATGATGTGGCGCATATTGTTAGGTCATGTTAGATATGTTCATTTAATGTTTAGCTTGCAGATAGATGTGTATATGTGATAGCATGAGTTATTTGGCATATTGAGATGTATATTTGATGTTCGTGTTGTGATGACGTTAATATATAATGTTAATTTGATGTTTGAATGTGTTTATTAGTCGAATATGATGTTTGTATGATGGTTATCATGATCGGGATGATGTTTATTAATTAATTTAATATTAAATGACCATGATATTTATTAAATATTATGTTGTGATTGTAATTGTAATTTAAATTTTAATTGTATGTAAAATTGTATTTGTATTTGTACTAATTGTATGTAAAATATTTATTAATGTAAAATTTTAATTATAATTGTAATATTTAATTAAATATTATGTTGTGATTGTAATTGTAATTTAAATTTTAATTGTATGTAAAATTGTATTTGTATTTGTACTAATTGTAATTTTAACTGTAATTGTATGTAAAATATTTATTAATGTAAAATTTTAATTGTAATTGTAATATTTAATTTATTCTGAAATGATTGTAATTATATATATGAAAATTTGTAAAATTGTAATTGTAATTCTAATTGTATGTAAAATTCTAAAATTGTAATTGTAATTTTAATTGAATTGTATGTAAAATATTTATAAAATTGTAATTATAATTGTAAATGTAATTCTATGTAAAATTGTAAATGTAATTGTATGTAAAATTCTAAAATTGTAATTGTATTTGTAATTGTAATTTTAATTGAAGTGTATGTAAAATATTTGTAAAATTGTAATTGTAATTGTAAATGTACTAATTCTATGTAAAATTGTAAATTTAATTGTATGTAAAATTTTAAAATTGTATAAATTGTATTTGTAATTGTAATTTTAATTGAATTGTATGTAAAATATTTGTAAAATTGTAATTGTAATTGTAATTGTAAATGTAATTCTATGTAAAATTGGAAATGTAATTATATGTAAAATTAAAATTGTAATTGTAATTCTAATCCTAATTCATTAATTCATGTATGTGAAATTAATGTAAAATTGTAATTGTAATTTTAATTCTAATTGTAATTGCATGTAAAATATTTGTAAAATTTTAATTCTATTAATGTGAAAATTTTAATTCTATTAATGTGAAACGATTTTATTAAAGTATTTAAATTTGTAAATTTGCAAATAATTGTAAAGTAACAAATCTAGAATAATACGAATTTTTGTAACATAATAAAGTTTAGAAAACAATGAAAATAAATTCATGTACTTTATAATTATCATTATTTTATTATGATCGTACATACAAAAAAAAGAACTTTATACAGTCTGGTGCGCTTATCTTCCTAACACGCCCTAGTGCGTCGTATTAATATGACGCACCGGTGCGTCAAAACTTTGCCGCACCGGTAACGAATAAACGCAAATAAAAAAAATGCAACTCTATTTTCTTTAAGTGAAAAAAAAAAACAGCAATTTGAAAAATGGGCGGAAAAATATTTTCGAAAATCTAATTTCATAAAATAATTCTTTAAATACTAAACACTTTTCATTATTTCACTATTTTTGCTAAAATTTTGAGCCAGATATTTGCAGGAGACAGACCTGGAGCAAGAGAGCAGGAGGGCACTGTGGAGTAGCTAAATATGTTCGAACAGAAGTATTCAGACAATCAGAAACCAAACCTCTGGTGATTCAAACCCTGTATCATAGAATTTGAAACCATCTCGTGAATTTATTTATTATTATTATTATTATTTTTTGCAGTTTTATCCATTTTTATCCTAAACCCTTCATTTTTTGTTTTTGCCCTTTCTTCTCCCTATTTTTGTGATTTCAGAATTAGGGTTTTTCATTTTATATTGACGTCCAACCCATGGGATGACTTGCATATTCGGATCCCAATCCATTCGGCCATTGCGTGAATTTTTGAAAAAATGGATTTTTCTTTATCGGTGTGCTGTGTACACTATCGCATTGGTGCGTTGTATTATATAGCGCACCGCGCAAGTACTATAGTAAAAAAAAATGAAAACATTTTTTCTAAATCCGTGCGCCAAATCTGAAATAGGGCACCGGTGCTCCATTTAAGTAGGGAAGCACCGTACGGTGTATTGCACTGTTTTTGCAGTGCGTTTATAATACCCCCCGCACCGTTAGTTCCATTACACTGTTTTTTGTGGTGCGTTTATAATACCAAATGCACCATACGATGTATTATACTGTTTTGCAGTGCGTTATTAATATCCCCACGCAGCGGCTGTGGCGCAGACTTCATGAAAGGCGCACCAGTGTCTTGAGATTTATTTTCTACCTGAAAAGTTGAGAATTTATTTATAAATATATTAATGAACATATGATACATGTTTCAAATTGATAAATAAATGTCTGACAAGAGATCAAGTAACAAAAATACTATTAACACATCAAGAAAAACAAAAAAGGCAAGTTCTTTGTAAATTCTTTATAAAAAATATTATTTTTGAACTATATGTAAGTTTAACTAATATGTATTGTTTACTGTGTATCATGCAGAGCCATAAAATGACGAAGCTCACTATGATTATTTCTGATCTAGGACCAGAAGAGCGTAAAATTTAATGGAAAAATTGCAAAAGGATGAATCAGGTGAATGAAAAAATACTATCGATCTAATATGAATTTCTTTTTTTAATCATCATTAATAATATACTTAAAATTATTAGATAACATGTGTCAAATAGTCTACTAATTCACATTTGTTTAATGTTCTACATGGACCAACAACTCAAAAAACGAATGTTTTTCTAAGAAAATAAAAAAAATAGAACATGCAAATGAAAATCAATTGCTCCTTAGCTCATCTGGAGTGGTGCTGGAAGTTAACGGAAGGGGGAAAAACTTTTACAAAAGTTTGAGGGATCTAGTTGAACAAATTTATAGATGTTCTTTCCAACAACAACAACGTGCTTCAAATGTAATATGTAATCATTGAATTTTTCGATCATTAGGTACAATAAATAAACAATTTAGCATTAAATATTAATTTTCAATAATTTTCTTGCAGAAAAGAAAAGAAAATGGAACCCATTCAACACATAAAACAGGACGACAAGGAATAAAATAGTTGATCTCTAAGTTTGTGAGTAATTGTTACTTCCTTATAACAACTTAACTAGATTTCATTTTTGTATTTTTTAAGTTGTTTTACAAAAATCATCATTGAATGTCTTCAAACAGGGGCTAACATACAAAGAAGAACCATTAGACGAATTGATTGAAATTGGGTTAAATATGGGTTGTGAGTATATGTTGGCATATCAGAATTTAATTGTGGAATTTGTAAGCATCTATCGATCTTGTTTTACTTAGCTTCATCTATAATTAATAGAACAAAAATATATTTTATATTAAATATATGATTTGTTATGGGGTATAAAATTTGCAGGAAACAAATTATGGAATTGTGCCAACAGATGAAATTTTGAAAGATGGCATGGTACATGGTTTTGAAAGAATGTGTATAGTTTATGAGTCAATTGTTGCTATGGTACGTCATTTTTTTTTTCTATTTACATTGATGTATACTATTGAATATTGCAATTTTCATTATTCTCACAAATGTATATACACTCATTTCAGTTTATTTTTATGTTTGTAGATGGAAGGTGAAGAAGAAGAAAACAATCAACGCCGTGAACGCAACATTCTAGAAAATAACCCAAGTCATGGAAGTAACTCTAGCAGTGACAATAATTCAAGTGAAGAATGATGATCACTATGTTTGGATATCAAAGCAAGGCGTTTTATTTTTTGAAATATGTCTGTGAAATCAGACATTTTGTTTAATGTAATGGACATAGTGTCCCAATTGAAAGACAAAGGGATACGAATATTAATTGTCCCATTTTGTATGATAAAGACTGTCTTATTCATATATATTATATATATAATCATAAAATATGTTTTAATTTATTCTATTACATTCTCCATTGTCGTTATTACGTTCTCCATTGTCGTTCTCAAATGCACTAATACAAATTTAATTCATATGAATATTGTTATAAGATATATATGTTTCGACTTTTGATGAATAATGAATTTTAAAAACCACAATAATTCTGATATGATATAACAAATTAATCCAAATAACACATTCAAATGCATTAATAAAAATGTAATTAATATGAATATTGTTATAAGATGTGTCGACTTTTGATGAATAATGAATTTAAAACAATCACAATAATTGGATTGTCATAGGTCGATGTTTCTAAAAAAAACAAAATGAAAATCGGTGCATGTCAGTAACTATCAACCGGTGCGTTTATGTCACTATACGCACTGATTTTTATATGGATCGGCACGTTTATGATCTGTGGGCACCACACAAATACCGATACTAATTATAAATATCGGTGCATTTGTGTGATACTGCGTACCAGGGCGTTTATGTATCTATAAGAATCGGTGCATTTATATGATCCATGTGCATCGCACGAATACCGATACCAATTATAAATCCCGGTGCCTTTCTGTGGTATGGCTCACTGATGCATCATAAAGGTATACGCACTGGTGCATTGATACGACCTATGGGCACCGCTCAAATCCCAAGACCAATTAGAACGACCCTGTGCATTGTATCACCAACATTACGCTCGATGTTTTTTTATACATTAATGGCCTGGCGCATTCTCCCTAGACCGCCCCGGGGCGCCTTCTGAATGTACGCACCGGTGCGTTAAATCCAAAGTAGCGCACCGATGAAAAAACATCCGTAATAACCTCCCGCCGCCCATTTTTTTTAGTTGTGTTGAATTTTTGTTAAAAGCTCCGCCAAAACCTCCGTACCCAGAAACGGATGTGGTAGCATATGTTTTTTTGACAATTTTGGCCAATTTTATAACACTAAAAACCTCCTTTATAACCTCCGCTAGAGGGTCTTTTCCTTGTAGTGAATTGAACGAGGTTTTTATTTTATATCTGAAATCATTTAGAGTTTAAAATATCCGTTATACAAGCAGGTTTATTTAATTCGAAAATGATTATAACCTTCAAACAGATTCATCAGGTGCTCAAAAATAAAAGTTCTTAGAATGACACAAAACCTGAATGACCGTGTAGTGTTCGTCGTTATAAATCCGCCGCAATTCATTTCATGTTAAATGGACTCTATATGGCCTAAAAAACGTAATATAGAGGCCCAAGCCATGAAAGCTGGACCAAAGAGATGTAGCCCAGGAGGGGTGAAATCCTTCATCAAATCCCTAAGTTGATGTGTTGTATGGTGATGTACTATACATTTTATTGTTGCTGTTTAGTATTTGTTTTATGTTAATTTTTTCATAAAATTAACATAAAAAAATCACTCATGAGACTCAGTTAACTTGCAAGATAACTTGAATCCTTAAGCACATGAAAATAATTTTTTTTAAAATATGAAAGAGGAATTAACAAAACATTACTAACATACCTTAATCAGATCATTTTGGTACCAGAGAAACTAGGTTTGTTTGTGCAACAAGGGATCTAATTGTTTGCAAGTTCATGTCATGCTTACAAGGTTAAAACTCAAAAGAGGAGAAGGGAAGCTGGTTGAAAGCCCTGAATTTGGGTCAAAAGGAAGAAGGGAAAGGTTGCCAAACTCTTCAACACTAGCACATCCTAAAATTGAAGTTGAGTCTTTAGTGATCATGTCTCATGAAGGAGAACCTACCATGATAGAAGAGGAGAGAGCATTCAAGAAGGCATTTTTTGATATGACAGAGATGGTAAAGGTCCTCTATGAGGAGAGGAATTTAAGGATGCAGGGAGAAATTTCTAGGCCTCCTAGAGGAGAGGGTTCTCCAGGAGGAGGAGGTCATGGATATAGTAATAAACCACCATCTAGTACACCATCATCCTCACCACCATCTTCACCTTCCTCTTCATCATCTTCCACTACCACAACCCTTCCATCTGTTCATCCACATACTTCAAAAGGAACTGGTAAATCACCCTTACTTAAACTTGATGTTAAATTTGAACTATCAATGTATAATGGTGAAGTGAATGAAGAGAAGCTTAATAATTGGATTCTTCAGTTGGAGGTCTATTTCAGAATTCATAACCTTCAAGAGGATGACATAAAGACTCAATTAGCTTCCTTGAGAATGGAGGGTGAAACAGTTATATGGTGGGAAGCAAGGACACAAGATGAGATTAAAATACATAGTAATATCTCAATTTCTTGGTCTGATTTCATTTCTGCAATTAAAAGGAAATTCTACCCTCCAGTTTACATGAAAAAATCCATTATGAACTCGCAAAATTTTAGACAACTTAAGGGTCAAAGTGCAGAAAATTACACCCAAGAATTTAGAAAAAGAGATTTTATGTTAGGCGTTGATTTGAATTCACAAGATACCTTGCTGAACTATATAGGGGGTTTACATAGTTACCTTAAACATACCATCCTCATGTTCAATCCCACTATTCTAGATGGGGTCTGTGTGCAAGCTACACACCTTGAGGCAAGAGGGAAAAATGTACCAGAAGAGGGTAAAAAGAAACCATTTAAGGGTGGTGAAAAAGGAAAGGGTTTCAAAGGAAAACAAAAGAAAAATGCATCCATAACAAAAGAAGGGGAGAAAACCACATGTAAACACTATTCCAAAGAGGGTCACGATGAAGCCTATTGTTGGAAGCTTCATCCATAATTGAGGCCTAAGAAATTCAACAACAAGGGGAAACAAAAGACAACTGCTACCACACAATAGGATTTTGGATCTGGCTCAGGTGATGAGACTAAAATTGCAGCCATGGTCACGAAGAGAAAAGAAGCCATAGAAAGTAATAGTTCATCAAATTTTCAGAGTAACACTCCAAGTGAAGAAACAAGAATAGAGTTGTTTCATGTAAGAGTTGTCTTAAAACATACAAAAATTGACACACTATTTGATAGTGGGTCTCAAGCGAACTTAACATCTGAAGACTTAGTCAAGAGACTTAAAATTGAAACCATACCTCATCACAAGCCATATCCTTTGGGTTGGATAACCAAGGATACAAATTTACATGTTACAAGAAAATGTGTTTTCCAGTTTGCAATCACCACAAACTTTATTGATGAAGTTGAGTTAGATGTTGTACCACTTGACATATCAGGAATTGTTTTGGGTAGTCCTTATCTCTATGACAAGAAAGTAGTATTTTATCGCCATGAGAACAAGTACAAATTGTTCAAATATGTAGTGGGATATATTGTGAGAGCTCATTGCAAAAAGCTAAATCTCTCTTTAGTTAATGCGGGGAAAATGAAAAGACTAGTAAATTCAAGCAAACACTTTGTGCTTCTTTTGATCAAACAAAAAAATGATATATAATATGAATCTTTTGAAGGTTGTGATGATAAATTGAAATTTGATTTGTTTGATGGGGTAAGTTAGCATGGCGAGATGTTTTAGGAACCAAAGGGGTTACCTCCCAAGAGGGGAATCCAACGTGAGATACAGTTGCAGTAGGATTGTCCACTCCCTAATATTGGCATGCATTGCATGTCGATAATGGAAACTGTAGAAATCAAGAAGAAAATCCAAGAATTTTTGAATATAGGGATCATTTGTCCATCTACATCACCCTGTGGTTCACCAATTATGTTGGTGCCCAAGAAGGATGGAATGTGGTGCATGTGTGTGTATTTTTGTTCACTAAACAAAATCACGGTAAAGAATCATTGTCCATTCCCAAGAATAGATGATTTTCTTGATGAGTTGAGGCATGAAAAATATTTCACTAAGTTATACTTAAGATGTGGTTACCATTAAGTTAGAATATCTGAAAAGGACATATGGAAGACTGCATTTAAAACTAAACAAGGATTATTTGAGTGGCTTGTTATGACTATTGGTATTTGCAATGCTCCAACTACTTTCATGAGATTTATGAACGATGTGTTAATACCATTTCATGATGAGTTTTTCAATGTATACTTAGATGATATTTTGATGTTCAGAAAATCACGAGATGAACATGTCATGCATGTAAGAGAGGTGCTTGATGTCTTAAGAAAAGAACAATTGTTTTTGAAGATGTCAAAATGTGAATTTGGTAAAACTTCTTTATTGTATTTGGGACATATTGTTGGAGGAGGTGATTTGAAGATAAACCCCTCTAAGGTTGAGGTCATTGTGAATTGGACAACACCCAAGAAAGTCACTGAGGTAAGAATTTTTCTAGGAGCAACACAATATTGGAGGAAGTTCATTGCTATTTTTTCTTCTATTGCAGCTCCATTACATGCATTGACTAGTGTTAAGAAAGTCTTCCAGTGGGGAGGCAAACAACAAAAATATTTCGATGCTTTGAAAGAGAAGATCAGTTCAGGCCCAATATTAGCACCACCGGACTTGAGACAACCCTTTGAGATTAAAACCGATGCAAGTGACTATGCCATGGGCACAATCCTCTTACAACATGATAAGCCCATTTCATTTCATTCAGAAATTTTCAATGGTGCAGTGATAAACTATCCTACTTATGACAAGGAGGTATATGCATTGGTTCAAAGTGTGAAGAAGCATAAACACTATTTGATGGGAAAAGAAACCATCATTCACACTGACCACCAACCATTGCAATACTTGCAATCACAAATAATTTGCAGCAGTCAAGGCACTTTCGATGGATGGGTTTCTTACAACAATTCCACTTGGTCATCAGGTATAAGAAAGGCATAAACAACAAGGTTGCTGATATGATTTCTAGGCATATTATTAGTGCAACTATTTTACTCAAGAATACTTCTGTTTTACATGAAAGTTATGTTGAGCAATATGCATTTGATAATGACTTTCAGGATGTTTATTGAAACTTTAGTCAAGGTCGCCAAGTTGAGGAATTGGGTTACCATGTACATAATAACTTCTTGTATCATTTAGGCAAGATTTGTATTCCACAAGGGGAGAGAGTGAATGTCATAAGAGAGGCACACACTTCTCTTATTGCTGGACATTTTGGTGTAAGCAAAACAATGGAAAATATTTAGAGGTATTGTTATTGGTCTCGTATGCTTGAAAGTGTGTCACGCTACATTAAAGGTTGTTCATTGTGTGTAGTCAGGAAGCCTCGTAATAGGAAATTGGGATTGTACACACCACTTCTAGTTCCTTCGCATCCATGGGAGAGTATTTATATGTATTTTGTATGAGATCTTCCTTTGTCAAAAAGAGGTCATGATTATTTATAGTTGTGGATAGGTTCAACAATATGTGTATATTGATGCCACGTAAAAAGAAAGTCACAACTCAAAAAACAACTCATATTTTCTTTCAAAATGTTTGGGCTCATTTTGGGTTGCTTACATCTATTGTAAGTGATCGAGATTCTCGATTTGTTGGGAATTTTTTGTCAAGCTTGTGGGACTTGATGGACACTAAGTTGAAGAAGAGCACAACCTTCCATCCACAAACATATGGTCAAATTAAAGTGGCCAATCGAAAAATCATTCATCTTCTTCAAGGATATTGCAACAAACATCCTAAGTTGTGGGATGAATAGTTGCATTAGATTCAACATGCTTACAATCGTGCAAAACAATCCTCTACACAAACATTGCCATTTGAGGAATACCTTGGATACTTTCCAAAATCGCAATTGGATTTCATTTTTGGAAAATATGTGGTTATAAATGGGCATAATGACATAGATAAAGCAAATAAATTCATAGAGAAAATTCATTTGGTCCAGCAAACAGTCCAAGATCAACTAGAAAAAAGTCAAGGCAAGTACAAAGCGAGACATGAAAAACATCGTGTGGATCATAAGTTTCAAGTTGGTGACGAAGTTTGGATTCGCATTAGGAATGAGAGGCTTCAAGGAGAAGGTAAAAAGATGAAACCAATCCATTATGGTATTTCAAAATTTTGGAAAAGATTGGTAACAATGCCTTCAAGCTTGATTTTCCTTCATATATGAAAATTTACTCTGTTGTTAATGTTCAAAATTTAAAATTGTATGAGCCTCCTTTGATTGAAGATCAAGGAGAGAATATTCAACTTTGATCTATTGAATATTTTTCTCCAGAATTTTTTGATGAGCTTCAACAAGACACCATACTTGACAGAATAACAAGGACATCAAAAAGGAAGTGTCTACTATCTTCAAGTGGGGCTCAAAGGAACAAATCCTTCAAAATCCAAATGGATTGAAATTGGGAAGGTGAGGGAACTGTACCCTCACCTGTTCAACAAAAGAATATGATATTTTGGGGTCCAAAAGCTTCCAGTGGGGAGGAATGACCAAGTGCTCAGAAGTATGCTAAAAAATAAAAGTTCGCAGAATGACGCGAAACCTAAATGATCACGTAGTGTTCGTCGTTCTGAATTTGGCGCAACTTGTTTCACGCGAAATGGACTCCGTATGGCCTCAGAAACGTGTCCTGTCTGTTTTCCTAAACAGGGGAATTTGGAAAAACAAATTGTGCAGACATAGCTAGTCAACATTCAATACTACTGACTGGGCATGCCTATGTGGCAGGGTGACAGGGCAGGTTGAGCAGTGAATGCATTTCACTGTCCAATATCGAGCTGCCAAGTGGCATGCTGTGGTTGGTGCATATTGGTGTGTTTTGGCATTATTTTACTGGTTGTTGGGAGGCCAATGAGGAGGAGGAACATGGCTCAACATGGGGCCACCATGTGTCCCCCTCATGGTATGTTAAAATCTTGGGTTTATGGAGCGGATGGACCAGGCGGGGGTCGAACTCAAGACCTCCACCGAACAAACCTGCACCACTACCAACTCACCTACACATTGTTACTTACCCGTATACAATGTCAAATAAATATAAAGTTTGTTGTATGCACCATTGGGGGGAGAGGGGGCTAGAACTAAAAACAAACCGACATGTGACCTATACCCCGAACCGAGGGCAGAGTGCAAGAGGCACTAACCTTAAACACGCCATTAAAATTCTAATCCCAGATTAATTAACGCCCAATGAGGTTTAATTAGTGCTAATTCGGATTACAGGCGCTATTAAAGAAATTAACCATCCCACAATTTGCCCCATCGATTAGTGAAATTGTAGGACAATTTTCCAAATTCCGAGCGGATTTGTAGGACCGACCTAGATTTTGTGCAATTTTTGGAGCGAATAGTGGGAAAACTAGGAGAGGTCATAAATCATCCAATTTTCGACCAAATCAGAAGTAGAAAGACACTAAGGTACCATTTTTGAGTGTTATGGACTCAATGAAACAAGTTTCTGGAGAAAAAAAGCATTGTAAACACATCATTTTGCAAATTTGAGCATAATATAGAGGCCCAAGCCATGGAAGTCGGACCAAGAAGATGTATCCCAGTAGGGGTGAACTCCTTCATCAAATCCCTGTGTTGATGTGTTGTATGGTGATGTACTATACATTTTATTGTTGCTGTTCAATATTTTTTTTTATGTTAAATTTTTCATAAAATTAACATACAAAAATCACTCATCAGACTCAGTTAACTTGCAAAAGAACTTGAATCCTTAAGCACATGAAAATCATTTGTTTTAAAATCTGAAAGAGGAATTAACACAACATTACTAACATACCTTAATTAGATAAAAAATAATTAACGGTAAATCATGGTTG
Source organism: Pinus albicaulis (assembly GCA_034641835.2). Taxonomy (NCBI): domain Eukaryota; kingdom Viridiplantae; phylum Streptophyta; class Pinopsida; order Pinales; family Pinaceae; genus Pinus; species Pinus albicaulis. Next base: position 95,509,638 of record CM076572.1, on the reverse strand, counting down.
AAATAGGAGTGGTGTTATCCTCCTGTATTCTACAAATTCACTAGGTGATTATGGATTTATTACAATCAGCTTAAAATAGCGTTCCTTTCCTATCAGCTATCTTTAGAAATATCAATGCCTTCATTATCTTCAAAAAACCTTTCTCACTATCTCTTAGTTTGCCTTCTCAAAGTCACCCTGTTACTCTTAAAGAATCATTATGGGCTTACTTTTCTCATTTTCATCCTTCTTTCCATCCTAAAGCCTCATTTTCTCATTTTCCCCAATAAAAACCTTCATTTCTTCCACTCAACTCCTTAACCTTCATCATTCTCTACCATTTGCACTAAAATAATGTAAAAAGGTCTTTTTACATTGTTTTTAAATTAAAATTAAACTTTTGGGACCCTTTGATTTATATTAAAACTTTGTTTTAATATGTTAAAACCCAACCCTTTAAGTTTATTAACCCTTATATTTTCCTTTAATAAACGACGTTTCCACTTATTTTATTGACCCACCGGGCCTCACATACACCAAACCCTGCATGCAAATAAAACCACGCCACATGTCTGCTCGGTCCCCACTCCCTTTGACTTGCCCGCCGCACCTAACATCCGACCACCTTTGATCCTCATCCTCCAGATCCAACGACCCACAGCCCTTATCGCACATCTATTTGCGCGGGGGTTAATCAAACCCCAACCTTGCGAAATAGTTAGTATTTTCCCATGTCCCATCTGGCACGCGTCGAGAGTTGAATGGAATTGCACGCTCTCCTCCCAAGCCGATAACCAGTCCTCATCCCATGCGAAAATCGCCTATCATCCTTCCTGCCAAATCCCGATACCACCATCCAATTCAAACTTTCCAGAGCCCTATGGCTCTGCGATGAAGCCCGAACCCGCTATTACCACCTCTGAAATGCTCCAAAAGCCTGAAAACCTCAAATAAACGCAGAAAATCCCCTCAACGCAGGTTTTAAATTAATTTATTGTTTTATTGTGTAGGTTTCATGGAAGGACTGCGGAGAATGCATTCCAAGGGTCTAGAATGGTTCGAATAAGAGTTTTTGGGTGACGATCCAGAGGATCTTGTTTCAATAAGAGGACTAGAGGCGTAATATCAAGCATAAGCACCAATGAATCATGATCATTGGTGGTTATCCAAGCCCTCCAACAATATAAATTTCTCACACTGCACAATAAACACAGACAAAGGCACAATGAAGAGAAGAAGACAGTTAAAGGACTGTGGCAGTAAATATTAGAGGGTTAATGATTAAATCAAGAATTAAGGGACAAATCAAAAATATCAGTCACAAATCAGAGATAAAAGAAGTATTACAGGAAAATACAATAAGACAGACAGTTAAAGGATAAATCCAAGTTTAAAGCCCAAAATAGAGTTTAAAGGATAAAACAAAGGCATATCAGCACAAAAGCAAATTCGAATGACTAAACCCAAAGCATTTACTTCTTCAAAGGACACATTTTGCCACCTACATCATGTTTTCTTTCAAATCAAGACATCAACAATTATTGAGACAATCAGAGATATTTCTCAGCTACCAGCAGTTATTAAAATTTTTTTATTGAGAAAGCCTTGAAGTCAAACATATCCCAAAGTTAGCTTAGAAGTTAAGTTAGGAGTTATCATTACAGTGAGTGACTTTAAGATATTTTTCCTTGGGCCTTGCGTGGTCTCAAAGGTCAAAAAATCATTAACTCTGTAATAAATACACATATGAAACCCTAGCTTAGGATCACCTCCTCATTTTGCAGATAAATACTGCATGTATTATTCATTTTTTAGTGTTGGTTGGTTGGTTCGTTAGTTGGCTGATTGCTGGTTGCTGAGCTAGTTGATGAATTCTAGGCTGGATTTTGAGAAAGCTCCGAGTTGCAGAGATCTATTGTGCTGGAGTAATGTAACTGTTTTGAACACCAGCAATACAAGCACGTTCAAAGGATTCTTGAGCTATGTTAATGGTGAAATTTTCCTTATTTGTCAATGTTTTCCTTTTGTTTTCCATTCTGTCCATTATTGCTATGATAAAAGAACATAAATTTTAGATTAAGATATGCTGTCTTGGCACCCTATTTCTGTCTACATTCTTTATCTCAATGTTTTCTTCTGCAAGGTCCGATTGGGGAATTCTTAATTTCTCTCTAGTTCCACCTAGCTTGTTGTCTTGGAAATGATCTAATAGAGTCAAGCCAAAGAAGTCTATGGTATGCCCTGTCCTTTGGTTTAGCTTGAAATATTTTTTTTAGGGCCTTTCTTTGAAGTTTTCTTAGTAGAGTCTAGCGAGGGAAGTCTATGGTATGCCCTGCCCTCTGGTTTGCTTTAAATTGTTGCTTTGAAGGTCTCTAGAGTGTTTGATTAAATAAGACAGGTCTATCTTTCTCTTTATTTGCACTCGTTGTTATATTAAATGTTTTCTTTGTCTGAAAGTAATCCTAGGATTGCTGGATTGTTGTCTTAAATGTTTGCTTATTAAAGTTTGGCCAAAGAATTCTATGGTACACCTTGCTCTTTGGTTTGTCTCAAACAGTTACCCTAAAGGATTTTCTTGTTAAAGTAGAGTTAAAGGATCCTTAATTGCCCTTTAGTTTTACTATTTTCACAACTTATTGTCATTTTATATTCCATCTAATCTAAGAGATCCAATTGATATAGTTAGCTTTCCCTATGAAAACCCTTGCAGAGTTGGTGAACAATTAAACCCTTTTATGAATCCACATCCCAATGGATTAATGTTTCTCACAATCTATCTATTCAGCTGAAACACTTCATTAATTAGTCACACCATTAGTCTATCTATCAACCAACCCAATCCGAACAAAAGAAACAGTTCGAAGAACTTCATAACTAGCCTAAAATCAAAACAGAAGCATAAAGTCATATCATTTATAAACGCTTATATAAAGAGAGCCCTCTCTGAGTCCAGGATGGCTAGGTCCTTGGACTCCAAAGTGGTTTGATGTGGTTCCCTGCAGAGTTTTTTCTTTCCAATCTTGCAAATCACGGGGAGCCAACATAGTGGCGATCGTACTGGGGAATACTGAATATTAAACAACTTGAATATAAACTCAAAACTTAGAAAACCTCGTTATTAACTTATATGAATCAAGTGTTAGCCAAGAATGGTACCTGGTTGCTGATGGTGGATAATAGCCAACCATAAAAAAATTAAAAATCCTAGGCCCGCTGACTCTGGTTTTCCATAGACACCACTAGGAAACTTATTTTATCATTAAACATCAATAGAATCTAGTCAATAATAATTTTCTGGATTAAGTATCTCTTTTACAGTTTGGTTTGTTTCTTAAGACAATTATACCTTTTAAACTTTTCTGATTTTTGGGTCCAAGTTCTAGCTTTTAGAAGAATCTGTACCAGATCTCATCTACACCCAAATCCTCCTACAATAGTTGAAAATCCTGAAAGAATCCTTAGGAAGTCTCCTAGATCCAAAATTCCAACTGTTAGCAGACCTATCCACAAAGCAAGTTTCCTACCTGAAAACCTTAAAAACTTGCAGAATATCCTATCTGACCCACCCCTAGAACAAAGCTTGTCTAAGAACAGATCTCAGAATTGGATAACTTAGTTAATTTTAGATCCATCCACCTCACAACATAATTCTGTTGTACTAACCACATCCCCCACTGTTCACCCTCCTCCATTTAACCCTGTACCTCCTTTGTTTCCCCAACCACATATCATGGCAACATGGTATGATCCACTAGTTCTACCATTGCCTTTAGTTGTTTTACCACAATACTACCAGTCCAAGATTCCATTATATGATGCAAGTAGTTCTACTACTACTCAACAACATGTGGATAGAATGAATGAATACTTTGACAGACAAGAAATAGATGATGAAACTGTTAAACTTAGAATGTTTGCTCAAAGCTTAGGGGGAGAGGTAAGAAAATGGTTTAAAGGCTTAACCCCTAATTGTATAAATGACCTCCTTGCTTTCCATCAACTATTCTTGAACAAATGGGAAGTCAAGAAGAACCCTCTCCAAATCTTATCAGAGTATGAAAAAATTAAGAGGAATGTTGGAGAAGGCGTCCAAGAATACTGCACTAGGTTCAATAGTGTATAAAATGCCCTCCCTACACACATGAAACCTCCACAAGGTCTTGCTCTAATGAAATTACTTGATGGTTTTGATCCAGAAATGGCTTATCAGTTAAGAGAAAGATAAACCCTCACATTAGAAGACATGCAGAGGGGAGCAGTAAGTGTAGAAGCTAATCTGATTACCAAGAGAGCTAGAATGAAGAATGAAAAAAGAGTCACATATAGGGAAGAAACAATAGCCTCCACATCTGATAAAAATATTGAAAACTTAGTAAAAACCATGGAAAGGATGATGGAGAGGATGAATGTAAATGAGAGAGCTTATCATAGAGAAAACCAAACAAATCCTCAAAACAGAATCAAAATCAGAACCGAAACCAAAACTTTAGAAGAAACCCCCCTCAAATAAGACAAAGAGGTCCTGATCAACAAATTAGGCCTCCTTTCCAAGAAAACTATGCTGATGAAGATGAGGGGGTAGTTAAAGAAACAGAGGAAAATCACATAAATTTAATGGGAGTAAATAATGAGGATACTATTTTCCTCACTAAGGAAGAACAAGGCATATTTGCACCAAATGAGGTAGAAAGCCTAGAATATGAAGACTATAAATAAGTCTTTGAAAATGCCATCATGGAAGTACATAGACAATATGAACTCAGAAGCAAGAAAAACCAAGACACACCCAAAAGAAAGAGCTCTGAAATTTCTTCTAGGAAGACCCTTTAGAACATTCCTAAAAAGACAGCAGAAAACCAAAACATAGTGGCTGAAAGTTCTGATAAAGATAGAAGAAAAAACAACAAACCTAGTGGCAAGTGCAGTGGTGACCAAAGTAGCACTAGCAATGTGGTTAGTGCCCCTAACAAAACCATTTTAACTAAGTTTCCTAATAAAAACCAGCAAGTTGAAATTGTTGTGAAAACAATGTCTGAAAAAATTGATTCAAACTTTTCAAAAAATCAGACAATTTTCAGTATAGAGAATGAAATTTCCAAGATTAAAATCTCTATTCCTCTTATTGAATTAGTCACTCAATATGTATATAGATCCCAACTTTTGAAAGCTTTAAACATAGGAGAAAATGTTGATTCTGTGAATTTAAATGATGACAAACCTGAACTTTTGTTTGGACCAGAAGTAGAAGGAAAATTTCAAGAAGGAGGTGTTCCTTCATTTTATGTTAGTTTAAACATCCATGATAAAATTCTCCATAATTCCATGTTAGACTTAGGAGCTTCACACAAACTCATGCCAAAAGTAGTAATGGAGAGACTAGGCCTTGAGATAACTAGACCATACACAGATTTATACTCTGTTGATTCCAGTAGAGTTAAATGTCTAGGCCTAATCAAAGATCTATGGGTTAATCTAGCACAAATACTAGCCAAGAGCCTAGTAATGGATATTGTAGTGGTTGATATTCCTCCTAAATATGGCATGCTCCTTTCAAGATCATGGGGTGCCAAACTCCAAGGCACCCTCCAAATGGACATGACCTATGCTACCATACCTGTCCTTAGTCAACCAAGAAGACTGTATAGAGAAACCCACATGAAATACATGGTTAACAATCAAGAAAAGCCAAACAACTCCCCTCTTTATTCTATTCACACATACCTTGATTCATTTATCCTTTACAATGATGAAAAAATTAATGAACAAGTGACGAAAAATGAGCAAATAGTAGAACAAAGAGAAGGAAAAGAGGAGGAATATTCAAAACAATTTTCCCAAACAGAATATAACAACAAACACAATGGATACCACAAGGAACAAAATAATGACAAACATAGTGGCATCCACTATAAACAACATAATGGAGACCATAATGACCAACCCAATGATAAATCTGAAATTGAACCTCTTTGGAGTATGATATTTGATTATTCTTGTGGCAAGACTGGTTCAGGAGTGGGTATATGGGTGCATAACACAGAGAAAAATCATGCAGAAGGTCACTCATACAAGTTAAGCTTTCAATGCACAAATAACATAGCTGAATATGAGGCACTCCTCCTAGGGCTACAATTACTCAAGAAACTAGGAGCCAAGAGGATAACTGTTCATGGGGATTCTGAGTTAGTCATTAGGTAGATTAAGGGAGAATACACAGCTAAGCATCATAGATTAAAAGCATATAGAGATGATGTCCTTGACCTCTTTAAAACATTCCATGAATATGATCTTATCTTTGTCCCTAGAAACCAAACCATCCTTGCCAATGGTCTAGCCTTTGCAACGAGTACATGCCAAAAACCTTATCAAAACAAGAAATACATAGTCCAAGTCAAATATAGACCAGCAGTCCTTGACAACATAAAATATTGGCAATTTTTTGAAGGAGATAAACAGATAGAATATTTCCTCCAGTCCAGAAATGGGTTTGAAATGCCAAATTTAGACTCAGATTATGAAGAAGACTGCTCTACTGAGGAACAATCTTACAAAGAAGAACCTCCTGATAATGCTGATAGAAATATGTTAACCAAAGAGCACCCCCATGGAACTGAGCTGTGCACTAATTTAGAAAAATAAACTTTGAAGTGCTGTAGTCTAATACTGATAACTTGCCAAAGGGACTCGTTCCTCTAGAAGAATTGACTGACTTTAATGATGTTGCTAGGAAGCCAAAGATGGAGCCCTCTGAAGTTGAAATAGAAGAATGTAATATAGGCAGTAGATAAAAAACCAAAATGATAAAACTGTCCAAAGCACTACCAACTCATATAAAACAGAAATATCTTGAGCTTTTTAGAGAATTTACTGATGTATTTTCTTGGAGGTATGAATATTTACAGTCATATGATACTGAGATAATCTAGCATAAGATCCCTTTCAAAGAAAACCAGAAGCCCTTTAAGTAGAAATTGTACAGAATAAACCCTGTGCAACTACCCCTGGTTGAGAAAGAAATTAAGAAAATGTATGATGCTGGAATAATAGTTCCTTTGAGATACTCAGAATGGGTTTCAAATCTTGTATCGGTGAGAAAGAAAATAGTAGAAATTAGGCTATGCATAGACTTCAGAAATTTGAACAAAGCCTTCTTAAAAGACAACTACCCTTTATCAAAAATGGATCACATCTTACAAAGGGTAGTAGGTTCTAAAATAATATCTTTGCTAGATGGCTTTTCAGGATATAATCAGGTGCTAGTACACCCAGATGATCAACACAAGACAAATTTCACTACACCCTGGGGCACCTTCATGTATGTTAAAATTCCTTTTGGGTTAATGAATGCTGGGACCACCTTTCAAAAAGCCACGGATATTGCTTTCTCAAAGGAAATAGGTTACTTCATTGTGATATACTTCGATGACATCATAGTCTACTCCAAAACTGATGAAGAACACCTAACTCACTTAAGAAAAGTCTTTGAAAAATGTAGAAGATATGGCATGTCTTTAAATCCCAAGAAAAATTTCTTTAGCCTTCAAGAAGAAAAACTTCTAGGCCACATCATATCTCAAGAAGGGATCAATATTGACCCAAAAAGGATTGAAGGATTGGTCAATCATCCTAGAAATATCAAAGAACTGCAATATTTCTTTGGAGCTAAACAAGGCATTAAGAGATTCACCTCTGAAATACAACATAATGGAAAAAAAACCTTTTTCCTTAATCAAGGCATTAAAATATTTCAGAGTTTACATTCTGCACCCACAAATCATTGTATTTGTGCCTCACTCAGTGGTAAAAGACATACTCACACAAGATCCTGATGGAAAAAGAGGTAAGTGGATTGCTGTTATATTAGACTATGATTTAGAAATCAAGCCCACTAAACTAATCAAAGGGCAAGGACTGGTTAAACTCATGGCTGAAACAAACTTTAAAGCACTGGACCTGAACATGATTAATGCATTAGATGAACAAGAGGAGTTGGCAACTCCACCCATTGAAGAATCATTTCTGAATTCATCTTGATATGCTGATATATTATATGTGATTTTTAATGTTAATGTTCCTCCAAGTTTTTCCAAAACAATGGCTAGATTCTTAAAGTTAAAAGCTGTAAACTTCTTCATTTTAGATAAAATCTTATATTGGGAAAATGCTAGTGGTATATTGCTTAAATGTTTGCCTGAGGATGATGCAGATAAAATCAAACATGAGTTTCATGAAGGAGAATGTTGAGGCCACCTCTATTGGAAAACTACTGTCGATAAAATCCTTAGAGCTGGTTATATTGGCCCACCCTCTTTCAAGACATCCATAAAATGGTAATTTCCTGTCATAAGTGCCAAATCTTTGAAGGCAAGAGAAAACTGCTGCCATTACATTTGCATCCAATTTTTGTTGAATCTCCTTTTCAGCAACGGGGCCTTGATTTTATTGGAGAAATCCATCCCACCTCATCTGCCCAACACAAATGGATCCTCACTGCAACTGATTACTTTACAAAATGGATAGAGGCCATCACTTCTAGGATTGCCACAGACTTAGTAATCATCAAATTCCTTGAAAACCATATCCTATCTAGATTTGGCTGTCCTAGAAATATTATCACTGACAATGCTGTTGCTTTTAGATCCAAGAAAATGGTGGACTTTTGCCACAGATATCAGATTACATTGGGCCATTCTACAACTTATTACCCTCAAGGTAATGTGTTGGCAGAATCCTCGAACAAAAGTTTGTGAACATTATAAAAAATTTGCTGGAAGAGAACAAGAAATCATGGCACAACAAACTAGTACATGGACTATGGGCAGACAAATTAACAAATAAAAAATCAATTGGAATGTCTCCCTATCAGCTTGTGTATGGGGTGGATGCAATTTTTCCAACAAGTTTAGGAGTGCCAGTGATGAAGCTCATCCAAGAGGTATAGTATGAAGAAAATGATCTGCAAAGAAGAATAAACCAGAATGTCCAGCTGCAACAAAAAAGAGAAGAAGTGTACAACAGAACATATCAAGTGTAGGAAAATATCAGAAAGATTTTTCACAAGAGAACCGAGGCAAATGATTTCAACATTGATGACAAAGTGCTAAAGTGGGATTCAAGAAGAGAGGACAAAGGCAATCATGGAAAATTTGACAATCTATGGAAGGGTCCATACATAGTCCATTCTGCAAGAGGTAACAATGCATTTTTCCTACAAGAAATGGATGGAACAAAATTATTTGGAGGTCCTGTCAATGGAAGGATGCTCAAGCATTATTTTAGTTGAAAATCTCAGTTTTAAGCTTTCTTCATTGTACATAATACTGCTTGAATGAAAAGATCAGAAAAATAAACATAAAAACAAAGAAAAGAAGAAAAGAGGGCAGATAAAAGAAAATGTAAGGCCCCATACCAAAAAATAATGTTTCTGAAAGTGTGAAAGTCCAAATGCCACTAATTTTGAAAAATAAGTCTTGTTCAGTCATACAACCTAATCATGATTGAAATAATTTTGAATTTTTGTTGATAAGTTAGTTAATGAAGATTTTCCAAACTGTTTAAAATTGGCTTATCAGTAGATTGATAGGAAAAGATATTGGTTCCAAAGTTCAAATCTGAACCAAAGATAAAAGAGAGGGATGAATGAAAAATTCCAGATTATAGCCCTCAAGTTTTAGTTTTACTTTTTGCCAAAATAAAATATGTGTGCAACTTGTTCAAAATTCCACAGCTCATGAAAAATCAAACTTCTTAATCTTGATTTTGTCAAGTTTTCAATTTCCTGTTAATAGATTAGAGAATGAAAATATGTCAAACTATTTAATCTTGACAGATAAGTAGATTAGGTAGAGAATAAAAGAGCTCATCAGTCTAATCTGAGTCTTTGGATGATATAAATGTAGGAATAGATAGTTTTTGCTTTCAAAAAGAACAATGATGTCAAGGGTTTGCCAATCTAAATGCACCCAAATGAAGAAAAATTGTTAGGAAAGTATGATGGGTAAGTAGGGTTGAGTTGAAGCAAACATGTTTTTCAGATTTTAAAGATCACAGTGCCAAAGAACAACAAAAAATCAACAATTGAAGAAATAGAAATCTACCAAAGTGCAAATCAAGGCACTGATCTACAAATTCTAGAGATTTGATCTATGAGGTTCTTGACACCTCCTAAAAGAGCTGCCCTCCGTATCTGGAGCCACTATTATCCTCTTGTATTCTACATATTCACTAGGTGACTATGGATTTATTACAATAAGCTAAAGGTAGCATTCCTTGCCTTTCAACTATCTTTAGAAATCTCACTGCCTTCATTATCTTCATAAAACCTTTCTCACTATCTCTCAGTTTGCCTTCTCAAAGTCACCTTGCTGCTCTTAAAGACTCATTATGGGCTTAATTTTTTCATTTTCATCCTTCTTTCCATCCTAAAGCCTCATTTTCTCATTTTCCCCACTAAAAACCTTCATTTCTTCCACTCAACTCCTTCACCTTCATCATTCTCTCCCATTTGCACTAAAACAATATAAAAAGGTCCTTTTACATTGTATTTAAATTAAAATTAAACTTTCGGGACCCTTTGATTTATATTAAAACTATGTTTTAATATGTTAAAACCCGACCCTTTATGTTTATTAACCCTTCCCTTTTCCTTTAATAAATAGGGTTTCCGCTTATTTTATTGACCCACCAAGTACCACATACACCAAACCTCGTGTGAAAATAAAACCCTACCACTTGTCCGCCCGGTCCCCACTCCCTCTGACTTTCCCGCCGCTCCTAACACCCGACCACCGTTGATCCTCATCTGCCAGATCCGACGACCCACATCCCTTATTGCACATCTATTTGCGCGAGGGTTAAACAAACCCCAACCCTGCGAAATAGGCAGTATTCACCCATGTCCCATCCGCCACCCGTCGAGCACTGAATGGAATCACACGCTCTCCTCCCAAACCGCTAACCACTCCTCATCCCATGCGAAAAGCGCCTATTCTCCTTCACGCCAAATCTCGATACCGCCATCGAATTCAAACTTTCCAGAGCCTTGTGGCTCTGCGATGAAGCTCGAATCCATTATTACCACCTCTGCAACACTCCAAAATCCCGAAAAACCCAAAAAAACGCAGAAAAGCCCCTCAATGTAGGTTTTAAATTAATTTATTGTTTTATTGTCCAGGTTTCATGGTAGGAATGCGGAAAATGCATTCCAAGGGTCTAGAATGGTTCGAATAAGAGTTTTTGGGTGACAATCTAGAGGCTCTTGTTTCAATAAGAGACCAAAGGCATAATATCAAGCATAAGCACCAATGAATCATGATCATTGGTGATTATCCAAGCCCTCCAACAACAGAAAATGCTCACACTGCACAGTAAACATAGACAGAGGCGCAATGAAGAGAAGAAGACAGTCAAAGGACTGTGGATATAAAGATTAGAGGGTTAATGATTAAATCAAGAATTAAAGGACAAATCAAAAGGATCAGTCACAAATCAGAGATAAAAGCAGAATTAAAGGAAAAGACAGTAAGGTAGATAGTTAAAGGATAAATCCAAGTTTAAAGCCCAAAACAGAGTTTAAAGGATAAAACAAAGGCAGATCAACACAGAAGAAAATTTGAATGACTAAACCCAAAGCATTTACTTCTTCAAAGGACACATTTTGCCACCTATAACATGTTTTCTTTTAAATAAAGACATCAACAATTATTGAGACAATCATAGATATTTCTCAGCTACCAGCAGTTATTAAAAAAAAGTTATTGAGAAAGCCTTAAAGTTAAACATAGCCCAAAGTTAGCTCAGAAGTTAAGTTAGGAGTTATTATTACAGTGAGTCACTTTCAGATATTTTTCCTTGGGCCTTGCATGGTCTCAAAGGTCAAAAACTCATTAACTTTGTAAAAAATACACATCTAAAACCCTAGCTTAGGATCACCTCCTCATTTTGCAGATAAATACTGCATGTATTATTCATTTTTAAGTGTTGGTTGGTTGGTTGGTTAGTTGGCTGATTGCTGGTTGCTGAGCTAGTTGATGACTGCTAGGCTAGATTTTGAGAAAGCTCTGAGTTGCAGAGATCTATTGTACTGGAGTAATGTAACTATTTTGAACATCAACAATACAAGCATGTTCACAGGATTCTTAAGCTATGTTAATGGTGAATTTTTCCTTCTTTGTCAATGTTTCCTTCTGTTTTCCATTCTGTCCATTATTTCTCTGATAAAAGAACATAAATTTTAGATTAGGATATGCTGTCTTGGCACCCTAATTTTGTCTGCATTGTTTATTTCAATGTTTTCTTCTGCAAGGTCTAATTGGAGAATTCTTAATTTCTCTCAGCTTCCACCTAGCTTATTTTCTTGGAAATGATTTAACAGAGTCAAGCCAAATAATTCTATGGTATGCCATGTCTTTTGGTGTAGCTTGAAATATTGTTTTTAGGGCCTTTCTTTGAAGTTTTCTTAGTACAATCCAGCTAGGGAAGTCTATGGTACACCCCGTCCTCTGGTTTGCCTTAAAATGTTGCATTGAAGGTCTTTATAGTGTTTGATTAAAGAAGACAATTCTATCTTGCTCTTTAGTTGCACTCATTCTTATCTTAAATGTTTTCTTTGTCTGAAAGTAGTCCTAGGATTGCTGGATTGTTGTCTTAAAGGTTTTCTTATTAAAGTTTGGCCAAAGAAGTCTATGGTATGCCCCGTCCTTTGTTTTGTCTCAAGCAATTAGTTACCCTAAATGCTTTTTTTTGTTAAAGTAGAGTTAACAGATCCTTAATTGCTCTTTAGTTTCACTGTTTTCACAACTTATTGTCATTTCATATTCCATATAATCTAAGAGATCCAATTGATATAGTTAGCTTGCCCTATGAAAACCCTTGCAGAGTTGGTGAACAATTAAACCCTTTTATGACTCCATAGCCCAATGGATTAATGTTTCTCACAGTCTATCTATTCAGCTGAAACACTTCATCAATTAATCACACCATTAGTATATCTATCAACCAATCCAATCAAGAAAAATGAACGGTTCTAAGAACTTCAACTAGCCTAAAATCAAAACAGAATCATAAAGACATATCATTTATAAACACTTATATAGAGAGAGCCCTCTCTGAGTCTAGGAAGGCTAGGTCCTTGGATTCCAAAGTGGTCTGATGTGGTTCCCTGCAGAGTCTGTTCTTGCTAATCTTGCAAATCATGGGGAGCCAACAAGTGGGACACTTGGAAAAAGGGTAGTAGGACAGGTGGTGGCTGTGGAATGGATGTGGAGGGAGTGGGAACAATAGTTTCCATTTAGGTGGGAATGAGGGAAGGTGGATTTCAGAGGCGGGGTGAAAAATAAGTGGTTTATGTGGAGGGGGGTATGAAATCAGTGAGGGGGCAACACATACATAAGGAGGGATGGAGGGAATCAAATTTTTGGACCCCCCCCCTTTGATTAGCTGTTGGAGGGGAAAAGGGGGTCCGAAGTTGATGAGGGTTATCGATATGAGCGGAAGAGATCGTGGGGCTTTATTGTAGCGCAATCGATACCATATACGACAAACAAGTCATATCAATAAACACTTTATTACAACTTACTAATCACAATTATAATTGCAATTTAAACTAATTAACTTGCTTAATTTAGTATCTAATGCGACATTAAGCTGGCTCACATATTTTTTATTTTTCTAGGGGTTTTGATCATTTTTTATTTTATTTTTCTGAATATATATATATATATATATATATATATATATATATATATATATATATATATATATATATATATATATATATATATATATATATATATATTTTAATATTTTTTCATATTCATTTCTTTTATTACCGTTTTCTAATTTTATTATTTTTCTCTTTTTTCTTTTTCTTATACATTCTTTTTTATTTTTAAATTTTAATTTAATTATTATTATTATTATTATTTTTAATTTTTAATTTTTTATTTAATTTATATATATATATATATATATATAAATATATTATTTTCTATTTTTTTTCAACAATTACATATAAAAATAAAATGATGCTACAACATAAGGATCAATGTACTAGACTAGGATCCCCAAGGTGATGTTAGAAAGAATCAACGTAGCCATAATAGTTGTTGAAAATGCAGCAAGATGATGGAGCTTAGTGAAATGAAGTCGCCTTCACTAAGTGGGCCCGCAGGCGAATTCTGGCACAAAGTCTATTTTTAGACTATGTCTATTTTTAGACATATGGAGCATGGTCCAGTTTGTGATGTTATTCTCTTATATTGGTCATGTTTGGTAAAAATAGATGAGATTCTATTTTTTGTGACCTATAGGTCGATAGCTCATGTCTATTTTTAGACCGCCTTTCCTATCCTAAAATAGGGAAGCCAAAATATTTACCCTAATATTATTTGACTCTAAACACCGCCATTTCCTTGAGCACTTCTACTGAAGCATGGCGTGGCTCATGCATCTGAAAGAGGAATCACGTGGTTCCCAAGGGTTCGATGGCATCATGCATGGTTGACTTCAGTTGGACTTCAGTGGCAGAAGTTTGGAGGAGTTAATGAGATAGATAGTGGAGTTGTGTTCTGTTTATTTTAGTTGAACTAGTTGAGATTAGTTTAACTAGATAATCAATTAGTTATGAGTGAAGTGAATTAAATATTATTTAATTCATTAATTATTAACTCATTATTCAACTCAAGAACACATCAAGCCTCACTACAAAGGCATGATCGGCTCACAATTTCAAGAGGATGAAAGGGTGGGAGTTAATATCGCTGGCGACATCGGGCTTGTGCATGAGATTTGCACCACACTTGGAGGAATTTCCCATGATGATAAACATGTCGTTTCAAGGAGATTCGAACCTTGGATCTCTATATGTACTAGAGCCCGATCGCAACAGTTTAGTTAGAAGGCTTACAGTGAGTTTTGAACTAGTAACCTGTTCAAAACCAAGCTAGTTTGTGTGTAACTTCATGATATAGTACTAAGTACTTGTGAGGAGTATTGTACTGAGTTTGTTACATGTTTTCTCCATTATAACATACACAATAGTCACAATAAAGTTGTGGCTTTCCCCCATACATACCGTGTTAATGTGTATGATGATTTGATGTGTTATCGCTTGTTTTATTTCCGAAGGTTTGATGGGACCCGAGGAAGAGATTATGTGTTGCATATAAATCTTGGAATTGTATGTGATCAGATAGTCTCGTGGGATAATTAATCATTATTCGAAATAAATTTCTACATGGTATCTGAGCTATTGGGATGAGAGATCGATCATCACAAGGATTACACCCTATTTCAAAAGAGATAAAGTTCAGTGCCAGTAGCTCTGATTCATCTTTCAAGTATATGTCCGCAACTTCAGCCAATCTATGTGCTAGAAATAATTTGTTCTCGTGCATCGGGAGCGACTGAAGCTTTGAGGTGAATTCCAATTTTGGTGTTAGCTTGTTTTCTGTGCCTTGTTGAAAATGTCTGTGTCTTTCAACGGTTTGCGACTCGAATATGCTCTTGAAGGCAGTTCGAATTATGTTGCATGGAAGGATCGCATGGAGGCGGTATTAGAAGATAATGGTCTGAAGGAGTTCGTAGATACGGATGTCCAAAAGCCCACTGATCCTGCTGAAGTCGAAGCATGGCAAAAGAAGATGGCGAAATGTCGAAGGATCCCGTTGGAGGGCGTCAAGGATCATATTGTATCCAGCCTGCATGGAAAGGCTACTCCATATTTAATGTGGAAAGCTTTGACGGATCTATTCCAGAGTAAGAGCGACCAAAGGAAGCTGGCACTCAAAGATAAGCTCAAGAACATCAAGATGGAGAAAGGCAACAGTATCGCCAAATACCTCACGAAGTTCACTCAATGCAGAGATGAGCTGGGAAGTGTGGGGGTGACTGTCGAAGACGAGGACATGGTCGACCTAGCTCTCCTTGGTCTTCCGAAGACTTGGCACTCATATCAAGATAGTGTCAATGGTCGGGAGAAGCTGCCGGGATGGGAGCGCCTTTGGGCGGATCTCATGCAGGAGGAGATAAGGAGGACTACTCGAGATGGATCTTCATCAAAGGGAGTTGATGAAGAAAACTACGCTTTGGTTGCCAAAGCAAAGAAGGGGAAGGGTAAGAAAACCTCTCATTCTGGTGCAAAGGGCAAGAAGCAGGATATGGCAAAAGTGAAGTGTTTTCACTGCCATGATCACGGACATTATGCTACCAATTGTTCAAAGAAGAAGAAGAACAAGCAAGCGGGAAGATCTGCAGATGGAGAAGATTTGGCTTCACAGTTCGAGCTTGAATTTTCACTGATCGCATGCTTGGTTTCAAGTGTGTTGGGATCGGTGTGGTTCTTGGACAGCGGTGCGTCATTTCATATGACGGGAGATCGGGATTTGTTCTCAGATCTGGAGGACAAAGATTTGGGTGTGCACATCGAGATGGGCGATGATGGTAGATACAGTGTGACTGGTATCAGTACCATATCCTTTCAGAGGGAGTCTGGTAAACCCTTTGTGTTGAAGGATGTCATGCATGTACCTGGATTGAAGAAGAACTTGATCTCTGTGGTGATGTTGGAGGATAAGGGGTATGATGTGGTCTTCAGCGAAGGAAAAGCCTTCCTGCGCAGTAATACTACTGGAGAGACCCGGAAGATAGGGGTTCGGACCAAGAACCTTTATCAGTTGCAGGTAGATGGCTGCGCAGCTATGGCATGCAAAGCGGGAGAAGTGGTGAGTCGGGATGATGAGGGCGAACTGTGGCACAGGAGATTGGGCCACCTTCACCATGGAGCTTTGAAGATTCTACAGCAGATTTCTACTGGACTTCCTAAGGGCACCCTTGCGCAGTCAGATCAGTGCAAGGGGTGTACTTTAGGGAAGTATGTGAAAGCCACCTTTCACGAGAAGGATAGTCGCGCCACGACGATCCCTGAGAGAGTTCACACAGACGTGTGTGGTCCTTTCTCAGTTGCTTCGACAGCAAAGCACAAGTATTATGTGATCTTTGTTGA
This sequence comes from Pinus albicaulis, assembly GCA_034641835.2. Classification (NCBI taxonomy): domain Eukaryota; kingdom Viridiplantae; phylum Streptophyta; class Pinopsida; order Pinales; family Pinaceae; genus Pinus; species Pinus albicaulis. The sequence continues at coordinate 95,492,657 of CM076572.1, read as the reverse complement.
TGATTTCTTTCGAAAGTGCTGGATCTTCTTCATGCAGAAGAAGAGCGATACATTCGCGAAGTTCTGTGAGTTTAAAGCACTGGTCGAGAAGGAGTCGGGGAAGAAGGTGATTTCTCTAAGGAGTGATAACGGTGGTGAATTCATCTCGGCCGAATTCAAGGAGTTCTTCAGCGCAGAAGGGATTTTGAGAGAGCTCATCGCACCCCATAACCCATAGCAGAACGGGGTGGCTGAGCAAAAGAACAGAACGATCGTGGGTGCTGCACGGGCGATGTTGCATTTCTACTCGTGGCCTACCCTTCACCAGGCCGAGGCATGCAATACAAGCAGATTTATAAAAGTGTAACCGTTGTTCTCACAAGGTTCTTGGCATGAGTACACCGGAGGAGGCTTATTCTGGCAAGAGGCCTGATATTTCCCATTTGCGGATTTTTGGTTCTCCTGTCTACATGCATGTGATGAAGGATGTGAGAAGGAAGCTGGATCCAACTGCTGAGGTTGGAATATTTGTGGGGTACACTGATACACCTCACAACTATCGGGTGTATTTGTCAGACAGTTGAAAGACTATTGTGCGACGGGATATAAAATTTCAGGAGGAGAAAGCCATGCAGTGTTCGCTTGAGAGGGAGCTACACTTGCATGCAGATGAGGAGCTGTTAGTTCCTAAGGAGGAGCTTCCGGATGTGGATCAGCCACAAGAGGAAGTTCAGGAGGTGGAAGAAACCACCCATGCAGTGCCAACCATAAGAGGGCGCATGCACACTACAGAAGCTGAGCGACTGGCTCGAGATGCAGAGAAGGTTGTAGGACCACCTACAGCACAGCGCAGACAGAGACAGTCACCGGATTGGTACACTGGATACATGGCTCTTGTGAGTCAATGTGTTGTGACAGAGCCATCCTCTTTTGAGGAAGCTGTGGAGGAACCCGCATGGGTTGATGCCATGATCGAAGAATATGATTCGATCGTCAGGAACAGTGCATGGGAGATTGTCCCAAGACCGGTGGGGAAATCAATGGTGGGTTCGCGATGGATCTACAAAGTGAAGCAGGCGGCTGACGGGAGTGTGGAGAAGTACAAGGCGAGATTTGTTGCCCGTGGCTTCTCACAGATCGAGGGGATCGATTATGAGGAGACCTTTGCACCTGTCGCAAGGTACTCTTCCATACGAACGATCCTTGCTCTCTCAGCGCAGATGGGGTGGCACATCCATCAGATGGATGTGAAGACTGCGTTCCTCAATGGAGTCATTGAGGAGGAGGTGTACATAGAGCAGCTTGAAGGTTTCGAGATCTTCAGCAGTGAGTCGCATGTGTGCCGACTCAAGAGAGCACTGTACGGGCTGAAGCAAGCACCTCGTGCTTGGTACACTCGGATGGACAGCTACTTCACCGGGCTTGGATTCTCCAAGAGTGAGGCGGATCCTAACCTGTACCAGATTGTGGTGGAGGGGAAGCTGTTGATCATCGTACTGTATGTAGATGATATGATTTTGACTGGCGATGAGCAGTTGATACTTTCATGCAAGGAGGATCTTGCACGAGAGTTTGAGATGAAGGACTTGGGCATCCTTCATTATTTTCTGGGATTGGAGATTTGGCAGTGCAGTGGAGGACTGTTTGTTTCTCAGGGCAAGTATGCCCGGGAGATTCTGGAGAGGTTCAACATGCAAGGCTGCAAGCCTGTTGACACTCCTCTTCCTGGTGGTTGGAGGAAGGAGGATGCTACTTCAGCGGAGGTAGTGGATGCCACTGTCTATCGGCAGTTGGTGGGGTCGCTTATGTATCTGGTCAATACACGACCCGATATATGCTATGCAGTTAACCAGCTTTCGCAAGCTATGGTTAAGCCTACCAAGCTCTTTTGGAAGGTAGGAAAGCATGTATTGCGCTATATCAGAGGCACATCGGGATATGGTCTATGGTACAAACAGGAGGATGGAGCGAAGCTTTCTGGCTTCACTGATGCAGATTGGGCAGGGAGTCCAACGGACCGGAAGAGCACTTCTGGAGGAGTTTTCAGCATTGGGTCGACAGCAGTTTCCTGGTACAGTAGGAAGTAGAGATCCGTGGCACTCAGTTCAGCAGAGGCCGAGTACATGGCAGCTAGCTTGGCTGCATGCGAGGCTATTTGGATGAGGAAGATCCTCACAGGTTTGTTCAGGTTGCATTTGGAGCCTACAGTGATCTACTGTGATAACCAGAGTTGCATCAAACTCTCGGCTAATCCAGTATTTCATGATAGGTCCAAACACATCGACATTAGGTACCATCATATCAGAGATTGTGTTCAGCGGAGAATCATGATGCTTTCATATGTTCCCACGGAGCATCGGGATGCCGACATCCTGACGAAGGCGCTCACCAGGAGCAAGTTCGAATTCCACAGAGGCAGGATAGGGGTTGCAGATAATCCATATCTTGCTGAGAGGGAGTGTTGAAAATGCGGCAAGATGATGGAGCTTAGTGAAATGAAGTCGCCTTCACTAAGTGGGCCCGCAGGCAAATTCTGGCGCAAAATCTATTTTTAGACTATGTCTATTTTTAGACATATGGAGCATGGTTCGGGGATTCCAGTATGAGATTCTTGGAGCATTGGTCATGTTGGTAAAAATATATGGGACTCTATTTTTTGTGACCTATAGGTCGAAGAGGTCGAAGTCTATTTTTAGACTGCCTCTCCTAAAAATAGGGAAGTCAAATATTATTTACCCTTAATAATATTTGGACTCTAAACAACAGTTTACTCTCTTGGAGCACTTCAGTTCGAGCTACAGAAGTGGCTCATGCATCTGACAGAGGAATTACGCTATTCCCAAGGGTTTTATGGCATCATGCATGGTTGAATTCAGGTAGGACTTCAGTGGCAGAAGTTTGGTGGAGTTAATGAGACAGCTAGTGGAGTTGTGTTCTGTTTATTTTAGTTGAACTAGTTGAGATTAGTTTAACTAGATAATCAATTAGCTATGAGTGGAGTGAATTAAATATTATTTAATTCATTAATTAGTAACTCATTATTCAACTCAAGAACACATCAATTCACTACAGTGCATGATCAGTTCAGTGGAGACCAGTGAAAGAGGTAGATGAAAGGGTGGAGTTAGCTATCAGTGGCGACATCAGTTGTGCATGAGATTTGCACCACACTTGGAGGAATTGCCCATGATGATTGCGCTGTAAAGCCAAGGAGATTCGAACCTTGGATCTCTATATAGACAGGCCTGGATTGCGCAATAGAGGAAAGGCAATTGGCGGTGAGTTAACCTGTTCAAAACTGAGCTAGTTTGTGTGTAACTTTATGAGAAAGTACCGAGTACTTGTGAGGAGTATTGTACTGAGTTTGTTACATGATTTCTCCATTATAATATACACAATAGCTGTGGGGTTTTCAGCTATAAGCTTTCCCCATACATACCGTGTTAATGTGTATGATGATTTGATGTGTTATCGCTTGATTTTATTTCCGCATGTTTGATGATCTGAGTGGAAGAGATTATGTGTTGCATATAAATTCGAATTGTATGTGATCAGGATAGTCTCGGTGGATAATTAATCATTATTCAGCAAATTTCTACAATAGTGACAAAAAAGATTCTAGGCCACGGGAATAAGAAAGGTATATGACCAGAAGGGTAATGACCTGGAGGAATTTCTCCTAGATGGTTAAGACTTGGGGGAATGGTTCCGAGATGGAAAGGACTATGAGAGACACCAACAAAAGGAAAGGGTCCTTTAGGAATTATAATTGAAGGGTGGGTTGAGTTGGGAGCAACAGGTTGTTGAGGGAATGGATGTTGTGAAGGCGTACCAGACCGCTTGTTGGCAACCCATGACACTTGAAGCATGCAAACACTGGACAAGTTAGGCTCAGAAGTTGTAGGCGGTGGACCATAATAAGAACCAAGCAGTGTGGAATCTTTGTAGACTCTTGGTGATACACTGGTGAGGGAGGAGACATTCTTATTTCCATTCATCGATGAAATAGTGGACTGAGGGGAAGTCTGAGACTTAGGATCATAGTAAGTCAACTGATCAGTAGTGATGATATTTCCATTATGGGGAAAATGCATCTTATGAAATACCACAGATGTGACCGCTGACATGGCACATGCGTAAATACAATCCAAGAGGATGTTATAATCTATTGGGGCATTAATGAATTTTATGTCAATTAAGACTGTCTTGTCAACAACATTAATTGGATAGTTGCGATGTAAGCCAATGAGTTGTGAGGGATGACTGTCCCATGCACAAATATTGATGGTGGATTGGGACAAATTAGGTGAACCAAGTTGCTTCCAAACACAAGCGAGCATCACACAGGTGGAGGCGCCTTCATCTATGATACACCATTGAACAGTGGCGTTTCTTATGGAGACTGGTATTTGAAAGGAAACAAATGAAGGTTGGGAGGGGGGGATGTTTTGATTTTTCAACGTCAAAGACAACCATGCGATCATTAGAAGGATCCATAACACCCAAAATATAGAGTAGATATTTCTGTTGGGATGGGCAAGTCTGGAGGACTTTTGAGCGTTGACATGGTAGTAGGATACTACGCCAAATCATCTTCTATGTTATATGTATGGGCGGATTTAGAAGCAACGTTTCTACGTAATGGAACTTTTGGGATCTTATGGAAAACCTATACCTTAGGTTCAAGGATCTGTAAAATACCATTTGATGACGACAGAGGCTCGGTGGAAAGTTGATGTTGGGACTTAGTCGTTGACCTAGCAAGTGGTGTTGTCCTCTGAGATAATTATAGGTTAATTAATTATGCCAGAGCATCTAAAATATTTTGTTGTTTTTAAAAGGGTTTTCAGATGAACAATGCTATGATAAAATTACAGGCATCTCTTTTAAACTATCAATAGTATTAAATATTAAGAAAGGGCTATTCTTTTACTTCAAACCAACGATTCAATTTTAGATATGTGAAAGGCAGAAAATATAAGAAACTATGATCTACTAAATATTCAAATTGAACCTTTAGTTTATCATGACAAACAATGTTTACAACTTAACAATATATATTTAACCTTATGAAGATGACTGATAATTAATAGTTGTATAGGGACTTATACAGACAAATAGTATAATAAGTCAATCTCTAAAATAAATAATAACTTCAGAGTATTTAATATAGACTCATATTCAATTTTCTCTTACCTATTTATCTCCATAAAACTTAAATATATGTGGAAAAACAAAATGAAATGTAAACTAGAAAGACTAACAAGGACACAAGTTGTTTGAAACAAATCCATAATCCTTTCATTAATGATCAATGATACCATCTCAAACAATTATGCTTTACAAGTGCTCATCCAAGGGTTCAACTCTTCATGAATTGTATGGAGAGTTATTTATACAAAATTATATCTTTTAGAAGCATCTAAAAAAATTACAAAAATAGTATCAAAATATAGGAATACAAAAAATGCTAAGTCGAGCTGGCACTGTCTTCAAGGAAGTGGTTGATGATGTGGCCCCAAAATGTGTTGCTTTGTTGTGCATTTGTTGGAGATGGAATTTACTTGATGGTTTCACGTAAGTAATCCCATCTTTCTTGACTTGGTATTTCAAGATTAATCAATCTTCTATAAACTTCATCCACTTCGGTATATCTTTCAAAAGTAGGCTTATTGATAAAAATATGTTTAATTTCATGTTTGATATTTAAATCAAACTCTAAAGCCTCCAAAAACGCCTTTCCTATCAGATGAACTTTAATCCTTGCAAATTTGGTTTTATCAGTTGAAATTGTATAAATATTTTTGCAATACTCATCCAAACTAATTAACTTGTCATTTGGTGCTACTAATCTTGGTAATCCTCTTTGATTCAGTAGATTGAACTTGATATGAAACCTCTGGACAACAGTGTCCAAAATTTGGCTCTTGATTTCCAACCGAGTTAATAAATTCTTTTTTCTGTAGAACCTTTTTGATTTCTAAAATAGTATATGTTATGTATGTAATATGAATCTGCTCTAATTCAGCTATGTTTTTTGAATTCAATACCTTAATCATATCTGAAGCTTCAACTGGTTTTTGTTTAAGTGCTTCTTTTTCTTGCTCAATGGCTGTTTTACATTTAGTGATTAATTCTTCCTGTTCAAAGATAATTTGGATGGAGGGCCATACCCCAGTCATGGCCTCACTTATTTCTGTCCAAATTCTTTCCTTGGCTTGGGCCAAGGTGCCTGCCATCAATAATTCACTTTCAAACTTCTGTGTTAAATTGTGGGTTTTCTACATTTCTTCCACATAGAGAGTATCATTCTTTACTTTCAGTTCTTCTATATTTTTGAATTTCTCTTGAATTTTTTCATTTTCCTGCATAGGTTTGTTTGTATCACCTATTGCTGATATAGAATTTACTGTTGTTGATGAAGAACTTGGTGTTGTCCCTACAAAATTGATGGGTACGACTGTAATTGGAATTATAACCATATGAGTAGACTGTTCTTTCTCTTTGAGTAGACCTTCAATCTGTTCTTCCATCTTCTTAATTTGTATGTTCTGTTCAATGATAAGTTTGATAATTTCCTTTGTGTTTTTCTCACTTTCCTCTCTCTACTTGGTTTGGGGATTCTCTGTAGAAGGCAATTTGAGTTGTTTTCGAAGAGCTTTAATGTCTTCATTATTCTTCTTGAGGATTTCTTCTACAAATTTGACATCTTTAGGATCATATCCAATTTTAATCACTAAATCTTCTAATGATTTGAGTTAATTATATTTGGCCAAAGAGGAAAGCTTCTTAATTTTTAATTGCAACTAGATATTTGAAAGAGATGTTCTCAATTTTGATAATGCCATGGTAGTGTTAGCCATTGTAGAGAAAAGCGTTTCTCCTGACAGTGTATGCATATCCATTTGGTCAATAGGATGAATCTGTTTGGCATCAAAAGAAAATATGGTGTTTTTGTAATCAAAAGGGGCCTTTGGAAAAGGGACTTAGGCTTGTAAGAAATCCATATGCATCCTTCCATTTTCACTATCAAATGCTGTCAAGTGTCTATGCTGTGAAGTGGAGTTCTATTTCCAAAATTGACTATATATATTTTCCTTTAGAGCTTCATTGTTCTGCTTAATTTCTAATAATTTGGAGAAAATATTAGGCTCACCCTGTTCACTTGATCCTGCTAACTGTATAATATCCATTGGCTCCTGTGAAACTGAAGAGGAGGATGGAGTGTTAGGAACATTTTCCTCTGATGCTGTAGAAACCTGTGTATCACCCAAATCAATAATTTCTGGCTCTTTCTCACTTTGATTAGTTGAGATGGTGAAATCTGTCTTCTGCTTCTTCTACTAGATGATTAATTCCTTTGCAATGCTTGCTGAAGATGATGGTTCTTCTCTAGGCCTCTTCTCCTGCTTGTCTTGAGAAATGGGATTTTGGAGAGTGGAGGTGGACACAATTTGCTCCTCTTCTTCCTGTAGTGTGTTTTCTGCCCACTATCTTAGTTCATGTATTTTTCAATTTATGTCCTAGGAGTGTGATTGTAAGGCATTGTTTTCAGCTGCACCCTCAAGTTAGAGATGATACTCAATGGATTATATGACCAAGTAAAACTTGGTTGAAAATTCATCTTCTTGAGGATAGTGTCTACTTCAATTCCTACTATCCTGGTGTTGCATATGAATTACCCCACCTTAGTCTTTATTTTAAATTGAGATTTCCTTTTACGTGAAACATAATGTAGCTCATCCATGTTTATCATTTTCCTATTATATTCTAGAAAGAAATTTCTCATTGGAACATATTTAGGCAACTTGTAAGGTGCCAATTCACAACCATATGCCCTGATCTCTATATAATTCTGGTAAAGATACCAATCTCCTGTTTTTACTTGGTCACTTAGATGAAGAATCTTTTTGATTGCTGAACCAATCCTAGGCTCATTTTGACTGCTTAAGAGTTGAGCAACTGGATGAATGTAAGAGTCAATAAATTCTGAAAATGAAAATTTAGTTGATCTTGATCTAACCAATGAAGTCCAATGTATGAATGATTGGTTAACACCTTGATTATCTTGCTTTTGCAAGGTTATTGGTAACAAATCTCCCTGCTGAAAAAGAAACATATAAACCAGTACAAAGGTGTACTTGAACATGCCTTGAGTGGTTTGATTCATAATTTTCTCATGGATATCATCAGCCAAGAATTGACTGTAATTATACATGAATGCTAGCTGACTTTCCTTGGAGAAAATTGAAAAGTAACCCAAAATAGGTTCATCTACTGTTCTATCAATTTGGTAGCCTAACAAGCAGGAAATTAGAGAAATTATATGCGTGGTTGCTTCTGGGAACATAGTGGGTGGATAAGGAGGATTTATTTTTGGAAGTTCAACATCATTTGGAAGAAAAGTTTTGAAAATTTGAGCTCTCTGGGGAAAGGTAAGTTTATGATATAATTCCATGAGGGAAGTTGTGGAAAAATGGCTAAGGGATTCATTCTCTCGTATTAAAAGCTCTTGGTTTATGGTTTCAAGTGTAATGGAAATCATAATGTCTACATTCTAAGCTAGTATGGTTCTCTTAAGAGGGTCATATCTAGTATGATACCATGTGACCAAATCAAGAAAATCATGGGTTTGAGGAAACATAAACATGGGTAACAATGTTTCCCAGAGTTCGACTTGATCTTTCTTATCTAGGTATTTTTTCTTTAACCATATATGTAATTCGTACAATTCGAATTCACATTCTGTGTCTGTGATTTTAAACAACTGGTCGGCTAACGAGATATGGTCAAGATCTAGAGTGTGGAGACATTAGGATCTTCTTCTGTCACTAATTTATGGCCCTTCCCTTCTGGTGCCATTTCTTTCAATAGAGAATGAGAGAAGCAATTTTTCTGATAAAATTATTCCTGACAAAGAGTGGTCTCTGTAAATACTGATAGACCCACGGATAAATTTGTTGATAAGGGCGATAGACAACAGAGACTAAACCTGAACTGTGTCTCTTTGAACCTGCAATTTGACAGAACGATAAACATAATCAAAAAATGGCGCGAGGAAGGTGGTATGTTTATTTATAACATGCAGGGGTTACCGTTGTGATGGATGGCTGTTGGAGAACAAGCCGGGGAGGGTTTTAATGACAAGCGGATAATGGTAAGGTAACAACTATTTTATAAACGGGTATGGTGGAATGTAACAGAAATGTTACATGTGGTAGGATGTAGCTAGGAGTCCAGAAATGAGTGTTTGGTGGGAAGTGAGTGAATGATGAGAGGATAGGTTTTTTTAGGAGGGGGTAGATGATGGTAAGAAGTATGGAGTGGGGGGAGTGTGAAGTGATATGGATTTGATGCGTTGCAAGGGGCCCGCCGAGATGAAACCACTTTTCAGACCCCCACCCTTGCCGTTAACGAGAAACGGAGAAAGGGGGTGTGAAATATCTTCCCCGCCGTTGATCTAGGCGGGGAAAATGATAACCGTTGAGATCTGCTTTGGCGATAGCGCAAATGACAAAAGGGTTTGTTTTGTTGCAAAATTTAGCATATAATGGTAACATGCTATTTTATTACAAAATAATTAATCACTTTTGAAGTGATTAACATTTAAATAAATAAATTAATCCTAATCTATTTGTGGCGCATTCCGTCTAGCTGCCAATTTATTTTTCCTAAGTCTATGTTCAACCAAGATTATAGAATTTGGTGAACTTTATTTCCTAATCTAAATACACAAATTTAAATAGTTTGATCATGTTTAAACATTATTATTCCAACCAAATAAATTTTGGGTTGTGGTATTATAACAAGTTGCACACAAAAATCTATTTTTTCTTTATTTTAAACAAAACAATTTCATTTCTTTTATTGCTTCTATCTATGCCTAACATTTTCAATTTTTTTTAGCATCAAATCCTAATTTTTTTTATATTGATTATTTTCTTTTCACATTCAGTCCTAACATTTTTTAATTTTCCGTTTTTCTTCTAAAATGTCTAACTTATCAAAACAAGAAATGTTATAACATCAGCTCCAACCGGGGACTGCTTCCTCCTGTAGGATGCAGAGAACTAGCAGATCCAAGTGCCTTCTCCTCGGGCTAATGGAGTCTTTGTTGAAAAAGAAACATACTTTGAAAATGAAACAAGTTGGTAAATATACAATGATGAATGTGGGAAACACTCTTTTGTTCTTCAATACCGAATTTAGTGCTTCAAATATCTTCCATTGACTAGCAATGAAGAATATTATCCTTCCAAGTTTTGCAAGGTAAAAGTGTTATTACCCTTGACTTCTGCAGTGCTAAAAGGTACAAACCAAAGGTTGTCAAAGTTTCCATGTTTTCCTTTATCTTCCCTCCTAGCATCCCATCTTAACACCAAATATCCTTCTCTAAAATCTCTTTCTCTAGATTTTCTATCAAAAATACTTTTCATTTTGTTATGATATTTCCTAAGTTTGTACTAGATTTCATCCCTATTTTCATTAAGTTCAATGATTTGATTGATCCTCCAAGAGAAATCATCAGGTTCTTCATTTACTTGCAAAAATTTCAAAACAAGGAAAGCTATATTTGTAGGGAAAATTTCTTCTTTACCATAAACCAACTGAAATGGAGATTTGCCTATAGATATTTTACGAGATATCTATTAGCCCAAACTGCATAAATGAGATGACTGTCCCAACTCATTTTATGATCTTCTAATGTCTTCTTGATAACTTTAACCAAACTCTTGTTTGATGAATCTGCCAGTCCATTTCCCTGTGGATAGTAAGGAGTAGAATGATGCAACAGAATTTGATATTTTTGACAAAATTCAATCATCTTGACACTGCTAAATGTTTCTGCATTATCTATAACTATATGCTTGGGGCATCCAAACCTAGATAGTATATTTTATTCAAAAAATTTGATGACTACAATGTCTGTGGCATTTATTACTGGAGTGGATTCTACCCATTTGGTAAAGTAATCTGTTGCAGTTAGTATCCATCTATGCTGGTTTCTTGAGGCTGGATGAATTTCTCCAATGAAATCCAATCCCCTTTGTAAGAAAGGTGCTGAAACTAGTACTGGAACCAAAGGAAGTGCTGCTAATTTTTGCTTTCTAGCAAACAATTGACATCGAGTACAACTCCTAACTTTTACTCCTACTTGTACAAACATGGTGGGCCAATATAATCATGCTCTCAATATTTTATATGCTATAGCTCTCCAGGAATAGTGTCCTCCACAAATACATGCGTGAAATTGTTCAATAATCCCTTCTGTTTCACTTTCTGTCAAGCAAAGCAAAAGGATATTGAGTGGATATTTCCAATATAAATTTACATTGATGATACAATACTTAATGGCCTTAGCTTTAGTGTCTTACATTGATTTTTTGTGAACTGAGAAGGACACTCAAAGTTTATAAGAAAATGTACAATATTAGCGTACCATTATGAAAACAAGAATATCTCAACAATATAAATAGGAATTGATTAAATTGAAGATGGAGGTTCTTGTGGATTCTTCCCTTCTAAGTCTTGAGAAGGTTCTTGTGGATTATTCCCTTCTAAGTTTAGAGAAGGTTCTTGTGGATTATCCCCTTCTGAGTTTAGAGAAGGTTCTTATGGATTCTTCTCTGCTGAAATTTAAAAAACAGAATTTATCCCCAAAACCTTACAATTAGATTAAGCTAAAAGTTTAGCTAAACCTTGACCTTTTACCAGTTTTGTAGTTTTGATACTAAGATCAAATTCAAGTATCTAGGCAATCCATATTCCTGTTCTCCCATCAGTGTCAAGTTGAGTCAACACAATTTTCACAACACTGTTGGGAACGTAAGCAGTAATGGATGAATGAAGCCCATATATTCTAAAAGCCTTTAAAGCTTGGATTAAGGAATAAGCCTGTTTTTCAATGATGTCATATTTAAGTTCAACGTCTCTCGTGACCTTGATGAAAAAGGAAATAGGTTGGTCATCTCCATCTTCATTCTTTTGCAAAAGGAAAACATCTAAAGTGGTTTCAGAGGTAAAGGAAAATATGCTAAATGGTTCAGAATAATTAGGGCTAGATAAAGTTGGGGCTTCAAAAATGGCCTTTTTAATCTGGTCAAAAGCATATGTAGTTGGTAATGTCCATTTAACTTCATGGTTTTTCCTCAACATATCAGTGATATCCTTAACTATTTCAACATAGTTAGGTATGAATCTTTTTATGAAGTTACTATTTCCAAATAAAGCTTGGATTTCATTTTTGTTCCTTGGCAATGAAAGTGCTTGAATAGATGAAACTCTTTTGGGATCAACTACCACTCTTTCCTTAGAAATGATGTGGCCGAGAAATTTCGCTTCTTTGATGGCAAACAGAGACTTCTTGGGATTGAGTGATATCCCAAATTTTCTACACCTATCAAAAACATTCATCAAGTGTTTTAAATGTTTCTGATCGGAGTTATAAAACACAGTAAGATCGTCAAGATATATAACAACAAATTTGTTTGTCTTACGTACAAATGATAAATCCATAGCTCTATGAAATGTTTCTCTAGCATTAGTTAATCCAAAGGGAATCCTTGCATACATAAATGTACCCCAAGGAGTGGTTAAGGTAGTCTTCTCTCTATCCTCTAGGCTCACCATTATCTGGTTGTATCCAAAGAAGCCATCTAGCATCAAAATTGTATTTTCACCTGAAATTTTTTGAAGCAACTAATCCATTTTGGGTAATGGATAGTTATCCTTTAAGAATGACTTATTTAAGTTCTTGAAATCTTAACATAGTCTGATTTCCCCACTTTTATTTCTAACAGGAACTAAATTTTCTACCCAATCTGAATATCTTTATGGAACTATTTTCTAAGCATCAAATAACTTCTTAAGTTCTTTCTCAATGGTAAGGAGTAGGACTGGATTGATTCTCCTTAATTTTTTCTTAAAATGTTTTGCTTCAGGCTTTAAAGGTATCTTATGCTGAATGAGGGTTGTACCATAGGTTTGTAATTCAACATAAGACCAAGAAAAAACATATTTGTAAGCTTTAAGAAGATTCAAATATTCAGTTTTTACTTCCTAAGGTAGAGATGTAGATATTTAAATGTTCTTTATTTCTTCAGGTGTTCCAATATTAGATCCTTCAATATCTTCCTCAGGTGAATTTGATAGTGGATTCTTGGGAACATCATTTTGGTCAAATATTTTTTTAGAGGGACTAGACCTTTGGGAATAAATTTGTTAGAAAATTTAATGATATTGTGGTCAACCATTTTTGAATTTAATTCGGAAGTTTGATTTTCCTTATTGAGTTCATTAATATCTTGCTGATCTTCTTCAATTTGCAAAACAAAAAATTCATCAATAACCTGTAGAAAATATTTCAATTGTTCATCATCCTCAAATATTTACCAATATTTAAGATTGTCAGGAATAGGTCTATATTTGACTTGAATTTGATATTGCAAGAGAATTTGATCTGTAATTTTGAATAAACTAGCTGAAACAGCTAGGGAGTCTGCATGGATATTCTCATTTATTGGGATAGCTGTGACGTTAAATGCATGAAATAAGTGTTCCACTGAATCCCATTACTCATTTATGTAATATCTAAGTCTGGGATGCCTTGTTTGACAAAGATTCCTAACTTGTTTGACTATGAGTTCTGAGTCACTGAATACACTTAAATTCTGCACTTTAAGACTTCTAGCTAACTCCAATCCTAAAAGAAAGGCTTCATATTTTGCTACATTATTTGTAATGTCAAATTCAAGTTTATAAGATTGATATATATATATATATATATATATATATATATATATATATATATATTGTTTTTTTGTTTTGATTTATTTATTATTATTATTATTAATTTTTAATTTATTTATATTTTATTTTTTTAATTTTTATTTTATTGTATTTTATTTTTTTATTTTATTTTTTTATTTTATTTTTTTCTTCTGGTGAAATAAGAACAACACCAGCTCCAACTCCTTCTTTCGAACAAGATCAATCAAAATATAATTTCCAAATATCAGTCTTGACATTTTTTGGGTTTTCTACAACGTCTTCAATTTTAAGTTGAGAATTCTGCAAATTATTTGAATATAGTTGAAAACAACCAAAATCTTGGTCAACTGCATAAATAGGATGGTTTCTTGCTTGATTTTATTTTCAAAAAATATTAATGAATCTAACCTCCTTGTATAACCTAAGGTGTTCACCCCCATATACATGAATCGTGGCGAAAGATGTGTCCTATTTTTACTTGGTCACTCAGATGAAGAATCCTTTTGATTTCTGAACCAATCCTAGGCTCATTCTGTCTGCTTAAGATCTGAGCAACTGGATGAAGGAAAGTTTCAATAAAATCTACAAATGAAAATTTAGCTGAACATGACCTAACCAATGAAGTCAAATGTATGACTGGTTGGTTAACACCTTGATTATCTTGTTTGTGGAAGGTTATTGGTAACAAATCTCACTTCTGAAAGAGGAACATATAAACCAATACATAGGTGTACTTGAACATGCCTTGAATGGTTAGATTCATCACCTTCTCATGCATATTATCAGCCAAGAACTGACTGTAATTATACATGAATGCTGACTGACTTTCCTTGGAGAAAATTGAAAAGTAACCCAAAATAGGTTCATCTACTATTCTATCAGTTTGGTAGCCTAACAAGCAGGAAATTGTAGAAATTATATAAGCGGTTTCTTTTGGGAACATAGTGGATGGATAAGGAGGATTTATTTTTGGAAGTTCAACATCATTTGGAAGAAAAGTTTCGAAAATCTGAGCTCTCTAGGGAAAGGTAAGTTTATAATATAATTCCATGATGGAAGGTGTGGAAAAATGGCTAAGGGAGCCATTCTATGGTATTAAAAACATCTTGTTTATGGTTTTCAGTGTAAAGGAAATCAAAATGTCTCCACTTTGAGCTACTATGGTTCTCTTAAGAGAGTCATATCTAGTTTGACACTAGGTGACTAAATCAGGAAACTCATGGGTTTGAGGAAACATAAACATGGGCGATAATGTTTCCCAGAGTTTGACTTGATCTCGCTTATCTATATATTTTTTTTTAACCAAAGATGTAATTCGTTTTATTTTCGACCCTTCCCTTTTGGTGCCATTTCTTTCAACATAGAACAAGAGAAGCGATTTTTCTGATAAAATGGTACCTGACAGAGAGTGGTCTTTGCAAATATTGATAGGTCTGCGAATAACTTTGTTGATAAGGGTGATAGAAAATAGAGCCGAAACTTAAAATATGTCTCTTTGAACCCGCAATTTGACAGAACGATAAGAAAAATCAAATAATGGCGCGAGGAAGGTGGTATGTTTATTTATAACATGCATGGGTTACCGTTGTGATGGATAGCTATTGAAGAACAAGTCATGAAGGGTTTTAATGACGAGCGGATAACAATAAGGTAGCGACTATTTTTTAAATGGGTATGGTGGAATGTAACATAAAGGTTATAGGTGGCAGGATGTAATTAGGAGTCGAGAAATGAATGTTTGGCAGGAAGTGAGTGAATGTTAAGAGAATAGGTGGTTTTCAGAGGGAGTAGGTGATGGTAAGCGATATGGAGTGGGGGGAGTGCGAAGTGATAGGGATTTGACACATTGCAAGGGGCCCGCCAAAATGAAACCACTTTTCAACCCCCCCCCCCTCCCACCCTTGCCGTTAACAAGAAACGAAGAAAGGGGGTGCGAAATATCTTCCCCGCCAATGATCTGGGTGGGGAAAATGACAATCGTTTAGATCTAATTTGGCGATAGCGCAAACGACAAAAAGGTTTGTAATGTTGCGAATTTTAGCATAAAATGGTAACATGATATTTTATTACAAAATAATTTATCACTTATGAAGCCATTAATCCTAATCTATTTGTGGCGCATTTAGTCTAGCTGCAAATTTGTTTTTCCTAAGTCTATGTTCAACCAAGTTATACAATTTGGTGAATTTTATTTCCTAATTTAAATACATAAATTTAAATAGTTTGATAATGTTTAAAAAAAATGATTCAAACCAAATTATTTTTGGGTTGTGGCATTCTAACAAGCTGCAAACAAAAATCTCTTTTTTCTATATTTGAAACAAAGTAGTTTCATTTCTTTTATAGCTTCGAGTCTATGCCTAGCATTTTCAAATTTTTTTGCTTTCATTTTTTTTACCATCTAATCCTAATTTTTTTTTTTTAATATTGATTATTTTCTTTTCACATTGAGTCCTAACATTTTTTAGTTTTCCATTTTTCTTCTAAAATGTATAACTTATCAAAGCAAGAAATGTTACAATAGGTGGCTTGTCATATTTGCATTATCGATTCTGAAGGTTGACTTGTTTAATATTGAATTCGTCAGAATTCATCATAAGGATTTGATAATCATTGTGACCAAATTGTGAAGGTTGTGGACCTGCATGACCTTGTGCAGGTTGAGCAATAATATATCCTTGATGAGGAAAGTATTAGTAAGCACAATTGGTTGAGTTGAAGCATGAGGAGGAGGAGGTGGAGCAATTGGCTAAGGTCCTCTAGAAGCAGTTGCTTAAGCTTCCCATTATTGGCGCATCTAAGGTAAAAAGGGACACTCATGAGTATAATGGAAAAATACGTCGCAATAGGCACAAGGTTTATTCATTTGAAGAGGCTTTTTTTGCTTGGATTTTTCGCCCTGTTGTTGGGTTATAGGATTACGTTGGTTTCCCTAAGGTGCATTAGGTGGTGGACCCTGGTTACCCTTGTTACCTTGAGATTTATGGTTCTGGTTTCCTTTCCCCTTGTTACATTTCTTAGGCTTGGGGGAATTAGTTGTGCTTTTTTGAGCATACACTTGACCTTGAGGAGGGGTTGCTGCTGTAGCAGAGGTGGAGGAGGCATGGGGGGATGGGGTGCTAGTGTCAACAGGGTTGGAGCGCTAGGAGGCACATACTAATAGTAGGGATAAGGGGAGAAAATATGATAAATAGGTGGAGAAACAACTGGCCCTGGCATCTGCTGATGCGGATGCGGATATGCATATGACATGCTAGGACTTGGATAAATGTTTCCATGTGAAGGATTGGGAGGGGTATAGGTGTAAGAGGAACTAGTCCCCCCCTGGGGTTGACCATAACTCATCGGAGGTGGAGTATATGGTGGAGGTTGAGGGTGTGAAATGGAACCAATGATATCGTCCATTGCATGATATGCCCTTAGTGCATTAGCAGAACGAGGTTGAGGTAGATCAGGCAGGACAATATAAACATATCACGACTGTGCATAGATCAGGTCATATTTCAAAGCTACTAGGAGCGCATCTTCCTCGTACTGGGAGAAGTGTGAAGATACATCTTTACCTATGGGGTCCAAAAGCGATCTAAAGAACCAATCAATGTAAACATGATATTTGAATTCAAAGGACCTACATATGCTCCTCCTTCTGCGCCATTCTTGAGCATGGCCAGATATGCGAGTGGCAGAAGTTTGACAAAAAGAAGTCAAGATTTCGATACTAGTGTTATAATTGAGAGGTAAATGGAAATAGGATATAAAGGATTTGGAAAGGGTCACAAAAGTGGAATGAGAGGCCATGGGTTGATCTACATATCACTTAGTAGCAACTCCAGCAAGAGTGAATTGGAAGAGAAGAAGAAAAATGGAGTATTCAGAGATAGAATTGGATGAACACCACATATGGAATGAGCGAACATGATTAGTTTGATATTCTCCAAGATTTCCTTCAAACTTGTGTATGTCAGAAGGAATATTGGTGGGCATAACAAGCCAAATGGGGTCATGTAGAAGAGGGTGGTTGATAAGCTGGTTAAAATCAGGGAGACTCAAACCAACCATAAAGGGTAGCAATGGAGTAGGAGTGACTATACCGGAAGAGGTTCCGCTTGTGGGGTTACCCTGGTTAGTACATGGGTTACCACATTGGTTTTCCACACCCATGTTGGTGCCTGACATGGTAATAGTACAAGGTTGATAAGACACAGAATCAAAGGAAGAACTGGAAGAATAAATAAAACCATATTCAGAATGAGGACTTAATGGAGGATGAACTCTAACTCGAAGGGGAGGAGTAATATTTCCTAACGGAAACTAAGGGAAAAGGCCTCGAATTCTGCATGACAAACTCTTAGGGGGAACAATGATGTCAAGACAATGATGACTTAAAAGACTAAAGGATGATAGGAGAAAAAGAGTAATAAACAACAAGAAAACACCTAGTGTAGTGGTGCCAAGTGTAAACTAACTATATTAAGATGCTACTCTATTTCAAAAAACACGTCCTATCAGAGAAAAATACCTCTAGCCTATAGGTGGTCTAAATCCTCAAACAAATCCTAAATCTACTATTTCAAATGGCCTTCTAAATAAATTCTTACTTGACAGAATCTGATCCCTACAAACAGAGTTGTGCAGAGAAAGGAGGGGTAGAGAACCAAATGCTACCCAAAACCAATCCTATAGGGTGTTTTCCTATGATTAGTCACTATAGTTACATTTTTCCCACAGGGGTGGTCGATTCTTGAGCTTCTTGGTGATTAGTCACTGCACAAAATTCCCTACCACGGGTTGGGTAGCTCTGAGGAGAACTGCCCGCATGATGACCTAGACTAACCCACTCTGAATCGAGTTTTTGGCGCACTCCAACTTTGAACTGTGTGATGGTGAAGGATTTTAAGCTCCCTACAAATTCAAATTCTCTGTCTTAATGTAAGTGATTGATGGGTGTTATTGGGAGCCTATCCAACTAATCCTACACCTAACTACAAATATTGTTTGGCCCTGGTGCCCAAGTGGGCTTAATCTATGCGTGTTAGATTATTATTATGTGGTTTGTTTCAATTCTTGGCTTGGAAGTGCACACCAAGCTCACATTCGCTTAGGGTGTGCAATTGTGTGTGACAAGTGTGTTTAGTGTATGAATTAATTGAGCATGTTTGATGATGCCATGTGCTGTTGAAATAAAGTGTTGAAAAAACTATAAATAATGATGTAAATGGATGGTAAAATAAACAACCAATCCAAGCACATAAATCCCACCCAAAAAGGATATCAAACAACTAAAAAATATGATGCAAATAAACTACTAAAAAACAAAAAAATGGCCTAAAATATCTCATGTCAAAGGGACCATGATCTAGAGGCACTAATCTATTGTAAATGGTGACAAACAACAAAAATCAAAGGTGAAAAATGTTGCAAAGGATAGGAAAAAAGCTCTAAAACCTAGGACACATAAGGGGATCCTAAGGGAGAAGGCAAAACAAAATTCAAAATGGATTTAAATGGTGAAGAAACCTATCCTAAAAGGCTCTAAATCAATGGATCAGACCTTGAAAATGAGTGGCTGAAAATGTTGTACCCTAGACTCCTCAACTCAACGAATCTCTTCCAAAAAGGTGGAGATGTACTCTAAACCCTAGGGGTTTTTTTACTCAATCAAAGAGAAAAAATAAGAGAATATATGCCTATGGGAGACTCAAAATAGAAAAGAAACCCTTCCGAGTCCACACATAGCACAATTGACAATTCTGAAAAATTTTTGAAAAATTTTCAGAAAAAGTGTAAAATGCAGGTACTGACCTGGAACAGTGCAAAATGCAGTAAACTGGCCAAAAAGTGTGTTCCAGAATGCATAATTGGGGCTGAAAAGTGCATTTTATCTCGTCCAGATTGTGTTGTCTCTAGCTCGGTTGGTTCTTGTGACATGCAGAAAGAATCAGAAAACCAAAAAAATCCAAAAATTTGACAGAAAAGAAAGGAGAGCTAAAAATAGAAATTGAGAGGCTATAAATAGTTGTATAAAATATTGAAAACCACTGAAACAAAATTCACTCAGGAGCCAAATTACTACACTAGTGGAGTTTCCAATCGCCGACGACAATTAATGTAGCTAAAGACCCAATTGAGTTTGCATTTGTTAGTGTAAAGATTTTGAGAAAATGTACAAAAAAAAATTCACTTAAGTCACTGGTGACAAGTGACCCTAACAATAATATATATTTGTTTACTCTTCATATCTGCAATAATAAAACGAGAAAATCCCGCAACAAAAATATTGTATGCGATCCAAACATAAAACAATAATTAATAACCAATGTAATAACCCAATATGGAAACAACTTTAAAATGAATAAATTTTTATTAATAACACCTGGTGAAGGAGATATACAAAAAGGGTCTTCAAATCCTCCTCCGTGGGATGTGTCCTTTTATGTCCTTGTGCTTCAGTGATTTATTCTCTCTCTCAATATGTGAAAAACCCAAAACAATGAAGAAAACTCTAGTGGGAGCTCAAATGCTAGAAGTTGATAGTGGTGATGATGATAGTGATCATGGTGAAAAATGAATCGAAAGCCCTCTTATTTATAACAAATTATTGGGTTGATATTGAAAATGGGAAATAATCAAATATTATTGACCAAATCAAGATCTAATTGTTAGGAATACTTCATTATATTTTTTGGAGAGGAAAAATATATTCAAAATGGTCAAATATCTTTATTTAGAAATAATTAAAAAATAAAATGATTTATTAATTATTTCGCGAGGATTAATAAAGGTGTGAAATTAAAATAATTATTAAATAATGATTTAACAATTATTCCTAGAGAAAAGTAAATAAATAATGATTTATTCATTTATTCTCACTGGATTTTTAAATTTTAATCAGAAATAATTTAATAAAAATTGTTTACTAAATTATTTGCCATGGTGAAAGTGATTTTACTATGGTAAAATTAATCCTACATGGTGTATTTCGATCCACCTAGTTAGAAATGGCTAGGTGATAATTTTCTGGTGACAAAAAAAGCCTTGACGTTGATCCGAAGGTCTGTCAGACCTCTGAGACAAAGTCATGGCTAATAAATCTAGCTTGAGATGTTCCATGCAACAACAAAACTTGTCATTGGGGCAATCACGAAGATCCTCTTCTAATTCAGAACATAAGGCGGGATCGATATCCCTTAATTGAGCCATGGTAGAGAGCAAGAGAAAACTTGTCGCACCGCAGAGGGATCGAACCCTGAACTTGTAATAAAGGATTGGGTAACCTTATACTTTTGCTGATTAGAACCCTAGCTGTGGATGCTTCCCATTAGTGTGACTTCATTCTCCTCTAACGCGATCGGTCGCGAAAGTGTTGATGTGACCCGGAAGGAATACCCCGGAAGATTGTTACGAGAGGAAGAAGGGGCTAATCGGGATAAAGACATCTAGGGCACACTGGTTACCACAAAAACTTGATTGTTATGTTATTGGTTGGGGATGGACCTACCTCATAGGTCATCTGGATAGGTTCACCTGTAACATTCGTAGAAGGTACATGCAGAAGGGAGTGCGATGAGGTGGTGGCACCACTATGTGTCCCAATCAGGAGCAAGGGTCATGTAGGGGTGCAACCCACCAAACTGACGTGGCCCGAAGATAAAACCTAGAGGTCTTACCTTGAAACATTTCTAAGGGTGTGACCAAAGAAGAGTTGGGTGAAAATAAGTGGGATGATGTGGCACTATGACATGTGCCTGACAGGATTTCTATTGGATGTAATGGTAGGATCAAAATCACATAGGCCTAGATGCCTAGAGAATAAGCATGAAAAGAAGGCAGAAAGTGAAAATACCAGGTAAAGCTTGGGGGGATGATGCAAGGAGTTTATGTGGTTGGTCCTGCACTCTATTAGTCAAACATTGGCCCATTTTTCGGGTCAACTCGATGCTATGTTCCTGATGGAATAGAGAGTCATCACAAGAGACGAGGTGTCGGGATAACATGAACCTATGGTGGCAATGATTGGTGGAAAAATTTGTGCCTATGAGGAGGAGGTAATAGGGTCCCACTGTTCATGTAAGCCTGGAGTAGAGAGCCCGACAGGTAACCAAGCATGTATTTTGGGTACCACTGGGAGAGTGTAAGCGGGGTGACATGTCCACTAGGACCCGCCGTGAAGGCCTTTTGCTAATGCAGAGAGATGAGGCTCATTGTGTTTTCAAGGAGCATGGTATATATATAATTACCCCATTCCTCTAATGGTAAGGGTTCGGGTGATGTTAAAACAAACCCCCCCACCTTTCTACTGATGTCATTAGGAGGGGGTGGGGGATCTAGTCAAACCATTGATCTCTCTTGTCAAATCCTAGCTTCTCATCATGCCAATTAGAACCTTGTGGTGGATCTGCAAGTGCGAACGTCCCCTCCCCCCCTCCCATTGACGTCAGAAAGGGCGGGGGGAACTAGTCAAACCATTGGTCACTCTTGTCAAATCCTACCTTCTCGTCATGCCAATTATAACCTTGTGGTGGATCTGTGAGTGCGAACGTTGGCCCCCCCCCCTCCCCCGGACATAAAAGGGAGTTGGGATCCACACTCTATTCCGGTTGTTGATCTCATGCAATAAGGAAAAGTCATGCATCAAACTTGTTTGAACCTTGTGGTGGATTCACTTCATGCAGTTGATCATCTTCATTAAATCCTTCGAGTGCTTCGAACATGGCTAATAAAATGTTGGTGAGCATGAAATTCATACTGGATCATTTCTACCAAACTCCTCTCCCCCCTGTACCACCACTATGGCCACATGTTGGGGCATTTTATTAGTGACAACCATCAATTTTAGCAAGATCATGGTCGTATTATGAAAAAAATTGCACTCATGGTGCCTCAAGATTCCACTTTCAGTCTTTCATACGCGTTAATTAGAAGTAGTCATTTCAATCTAAAAATTTTGCAGCTCAATATTTGGTCTAGTTTCCCACTGGGCACACCAGAGACTGACCCCCCATTTTTTTTGTAAGTCAATATTCTATTAAGTAGGAAAAATGAGTACATATAGTCTTTTACAAAACAGGTGGTCTCACCCTGACCAGGTTTTTTGACCAAAAATTGCACTAGATGAAAAAAATACAGACGAATAACTGGGGACATTGTCCATAACCAATAGGGCTAGAGGCACTATAACACAAATAAAACATAAAATACACCAGAGAGCATACTAGTCGTCCGACGTGATAGAAGCAGGATTGTCTGGGGCTGTTCCTAGAGGCGGTGGAGGACTAAAGTCACACTGAATGTGCCCTTCAAAGTGTGCCAGCCAAGTCTCCAACTTCTCTACTTTCTCGGTTAGCTGGTTTTGGCCTCGCCAAACCACTACCAGTCTCTCTTGGAGTTAGCACATAAAATTGTTCAGTCGGTCCAGCTTTACCACCATTTCTTCATGCTCCTTGCGAAATACTCTCTCGGCCGTGTCCACTTGTTCCATGAGGCTGTTGATTAGGGATCGACAATTTTCCAGTCAGTAGTGCTGGATTCCGTACCCTTTTGGCTCCGCAACTCGACTAGACCCGCGGCTCCCTTTACCACCCTGGGCTCCTCCACCTCGGTGACTCATCCGCTGCACCTTTTTTAATTTTGGGCAAGTGGGTTCAAACTCCATGTTTATTACTCATATGATGGAGATAATGTTTTTGTTGGATTCCTCTTTTGGAGAGGTGCAATATTGATCGAAATATCATCTTATTTAGATGATAAAAAAATATATTTTGAATTTATTTTCCACACGTGCAAATTTTCAAGGTTGGCTAGAATTGTAATGTAGACTCACAAGCCCCGAAAGATGTGTCACTCACCCCAGTCATGGATATAAATTGGAGAGACATGATGTTCATTTCATCATAAACTCGTCTCTCACATCTCTCTCTCATCTGATTAGTTCGTACAACCTAAGAGGCTTGTCTCTCCTCCACATGTGTGAAACATGTAGCTGGAAATTGCAGACTGATTTAGGGCTTTTTTAGGAGCGTTGACCAGCGTTGACCTTAGGTCAAACATTATTGTTTAACTGTGTTTTTGAGGAAAAAATTTCAATATTGGAAGGCTACATTTTAGGGCACAAAAATCGATGTCAAATGTTGACCTTAGGCCACAACATTTATTGCAACATTGACCACAGAGTTGACTGGTTTGAATGTAGATTTTTACTGCTATTTTGACAGTTTTGTGGACTGGTTTTTGGGGCGAGTTTGAATTTGAAGGAAGACCGAGTTTGACCATGTTTGATTGAACCTGATTGGAGGTTGAAAGGGATGGTTTGACCAACAAAGTATTTGCTGGATAGGGCATCCTACTGACTGATGTAAAACACATTTCTCTCTATCTTTGCTGAATAAGAAGAATTACAAATTCTTGTATCTTGTATTGGTTTGTATTCTGTTGATTTAATTTTATGTTCTATCAACATTTAGTTTCAATGGTTATGTGATTGCAAATATGAATTGGGCTAATAAGAAAGATTGAAGTAAACTGCACTAAGCATAGAACATACCATGATCATCTAAAATTAACATGGTTTCAGAGCTAATGTGAAGACAAATCCCAAGCAAAAAAGCAAGCACCGAAGAATTTGAATAATCAAGGACCAGGATCAATGGCTTCCTCATCATACAAGGGTTTCAAATCTGATGATAATTTGGCTAATAAGTCTCATTATCATGCTTGGAAAATGTCCTTGGATCTAAATTGGAATATCAATATGTTATGGATTATGTGTAGGGAAAGATCAATGAGTCTCCATCAAATGCACTGGTTGCCACTAAGAAAAAGTACAAGAAAGGGGACGTCAAGGCGAAGAAGATCATCAGGGATTCTATTCATAAGCACTTGGTTGCTTATATCTCTAAGTTGGGCACATCAAAAGAGATGTATGATAAGTTGGTTATCACTTTTAGGGCTAGCAATGCTAATCAAATTCTAATTTTGAAGAAAAAGTTGAAGGAGATCAAGAAGGATAAAGAAGAATCCATCCAATCATATTTCATGATAATGTTATTCTTGATTTCGATTAATTGTCGATGAGATGCACTCTAGAGGAGACAAGAATGATTGAGAGAGACCATCCCTCTAATGGGAATGGAAGTGACCCTACTTCCTTCACCGCTCGTGTGAAGAAGAGGAATAATGCTGCTCCGAGAAATCAAAATCATGGAAGAGCGGGTGCCAAGGGAAGAAAAGGAAGATGTTACACTTGTAACAAGTTTGGTCATTATGCAATAAATTTCCCTAATAGAAGGGAATATTCTGGAGATGATGGCAACAACAAATTCAGGGGGAATGGAAATCAAAGGAACAACAGGTTCAAAGGAAAGAGGAAGGCTCCCTTTGATCAAAGTGGAAATGGTCAACCTTTCAAGAGCTCAATGAATTCTAGGTATGATGAATCTAATGCCGTTGATAGGAAAAATGAATATATTCTTATATATGCCCTCTCTTCTGCATCTCCTTCCGACACCTTGGACAATTGGTTGATTGATAGTGGTGCCTCAAGGCACTTCACTAAATATAAGGAAGCCCTCTCTAATTTGATTCAAAAGGATACTAATTTGGAAATTATCCTTGGAGACAATGCCACCTATCTCGTGAAAGGGACAAGGGTTGTGACTCTTCATCTAAATCAACATCAAGTCATCCGTTTGCAAGATGTGTTGTACGTACTTGAATTGAAGAAGAATCTAGTGTCTATCTCGACAATGGAAGATAAAGGATTCAAGGTAGCATTCATTGATGGAAAGGTACGCATTTTAAATAGGAACTTCAAAGAAGTGTTTACTCTTGGTTTTAGGGTTGATAAAATCTATCACGCTGGAGGAAGTCCGCTGGAGGCCATGTTCATGTGACACAACTATTCAATCTGAGAAGAGAGAACGCCCTCGCCTTGGCGATGGTTTCATGATTCACCAAGGTGAAATTCCATCACTTACTGTCTTTGCACGCCTGAAACCCCACCAGAGAAACCAAACTCCACACTTAGATGAAACAGATACCACCACCCACCATTATAGAGAATTCACAGTCACGAGCCCCCACCAGAGAAACTGGAATCCACACTCACACAAACCCGATACTACCACCCACCACACCAAAGAAGCACACTGCCTCCCCCTGCTAACAGAGACATATCACCATCCCCAGAAGAACCATACACCACCTCCCACCATGCCAAGACTAAAAATTAAGAAAGAAACAAATGCACATAAGTCGCCTCTCGAACTTAGTTGCCCCTAGTGTAGCTGCCACCTTCCAAATTCGCTGCACAAATACCAGACACCAATCCACCATACACCATCATTCACATGAAAAAAGTGGCTAAATTGGATATAGAAACTAATTTTCCGCCACCACACACAGAGATTCCTGGACTGCTAAGTCCAACTTCCCTTTCTAGGACAAGCATACATTTATTCCTTAAGCCGCATGAGGATGAGCTGAAAGGTACCCCGTACCATCGACTTTATGTCTTCAAATTTACAATCGATAACCAGGAAATGAAGGAATAGGGTCCGATTGGGTAGCCTGCACCAACATTCACCCAGAGCAATCACACACCAACCCCTCCCACTAAATACCTTCTTAAGTCATTTCCGTTTCCTCCCCGACGACCATCTCAAGTTAGAGCACCAGACCAAGGTATGGAGACGAATGAAAAGTTATCGCAACATCCCTCTCCTTAACTGATTGCCTCCCCCAAACTCCAATGCAGATTTAATTTTTGCACAAATTGCCAGTCTACTGCAGGTACCACTCCCTCTACATCAATTATGGTGAAGGGACAGGGAGGAGTGTCCCTCAACTCCGTTCCATTTGTTTTCATGCATGAGAATCTATAACCACGTGTTGCGAGGACCTCACCCCCATCGGGGAAGAAACTGACCATTTTGGATTTCTATAAGCTTTAAAATTATTAATTTGAATTATATTACTAAAATAAAAAATCTACTCCAATTCAGAATCCTTTTCTAATCAATGGCCTATGCAACAATTCAACCGACCATATCAAAATTGTCCACACATACAACAATTACTCCCTCCACAACAAATGCAAAATTTTAATGAAGCACCAAAACCAAATCAATTACTTGCTCAACTGAATACAAACCCAAATATTAGGGTAGGTTAGGTAAATCAACAACCATAATCAAATTAGGTTGTTAAATCAGGTCAATTAATTTACACTATTGACTCTATTGAACATTCAACTCTTATTAAAATGAAATGTCAAGTCACATTTGTAAGATGAGGAAGAGTTTTAGTAGATCCAAGGCCACTCAAAATTAAGGATGTGAGTGAAGAAATGCGACAATCGAGTGAAAAAAAGCGACAATATAATGAGGAGAAGAATAATTGTGTATTATTGAATTCTCATGATTTAGATCAAACAGAACACAAAAAATTTAATCATTTTCAATCCCCACCATTTCCTCAAAGGATTATAAATACCGAGATAATTATGCAACTATCTTTTAATATGCTAGAAGAATTGAAAAAATATGTACATGCAAATCCCTATAATCCTAGAAATCAAGGATATACCAATTTATAAGAAGGTTGTAAGGCATGTATGTATTAGGAAAGCAGGAAGAAAGAAATGAGATCCTCTTAACATCCAAGAAATTGGTCAATTATTTGAAATTACATTTGGAAAAATTTTAAATATGAAATACAGGGATCCTCGTATTTCTGGGTTCCAAGTGCAAATAGGAAAGAAGGTCATTCCAAATACCCTAATTGATCTTGGAGCAACCATTAATTTTATGACTGAAGAAATTATGAGTAACTTAAATATTCAAAATCTCATGAGGTAAACCCCAAATTTATTACAAATGGCTGATAGGTCCACTATTAAACCATAGGGTATTTTGGAATATATCATTATCATTGTAGATTTGTGGGAATATCTTGTTAATTTCTTGTTTTGCATGCCAAAACTAGTATAGGAGAATATACAGTAATATTACGACGACCTTGGTGAGAAATTACAAATGACTATATTAAATGTCCCTCATGAAATATGAAAATTTCTCAAGGAGAATCAGTGATGAAAACAAAGTTATACTCTCCTCCAAAGTCCATTGAAGAACCATTATTGGATTCCTGCATACGATGAAAATGATTATCTTGATGAATATTCCACACCAATTCTTATTATAGATAGAGCATTAAATTTTAAAGAACAAATTGAACATAGACTGGGCTTTTATTAAGTGAAAAAAATTTATTCCTCTTCAGCTGAAATTAGAGAATTCAACAACTAAGAAGGAAAAAATCAAGAAAATCCAATTCATGAATGGAGTTCATCACAAAACTGATTTATTGATTATCCAAAACTTGTTTTAGAAGAGAGAAATGAACATATATATCAAGAAGAATATTTTACTTAAGAAGATGTAAATTCCAGAATTAAAGAAATTGAATTATTTCTAGGAAAGACACTTAATATTAACAATCAACTACATCCAATTGAAGAACAAAAATTGTGGGAATTTTTGCAAAACAATTAACAACATTTGCATGGGATTATAAAGACATGATAGAAATATATCCTTGAGTTTTCATGCATCATATGTATATTTTGGATGGAGCTCTTCCTATCAGGCAACCACAACGTATAATGAATATGGTTTAGAAGGATATTGTGAAGGACGATTTACAAAACTTTAACAACGTGATTTATTTATCTTATCTTTGATAGTGAATGGGTTTCACCAATTGTTATATTTCTGAAAAAAGGGGGAAAATGGAGAATCTATGAAGACTACAGAGAACTCAATAAAGCTACTCGAAAGGATAATTTTCCACTGCCATTTATTGACCACTTTTTGGACGCTTTAGCAGGGAAAAATTATTTCTCCTTTATATATGGTTTTAGTGGGTATAATCAGATATAAATTTGCTTCCGAGGACTAAGATAGAATTTCACTTACTTTCCCCTGAGGAAATTTCACTTATAAAGTGTTTCCATTTGGATTGTGTATTGCACCTTCAATATTTCAACGAGTTGTTCTTAGTATATTTTCTAATCTTATTCTTAAAAATGTTGAAGTTTGATGGATGAATTTACCAGTTTTGGAGATGAGTTTGAAGAAGATTTTTATATATTAGAAAAATTACTACAAATATGCATTGAATATCGTCTTTCATTAAGTGAAAAAAATGTTTCTTGATGATGAATGAAGGGATTGTTTTAGGATATCATGTTTCATCTCTAGGAATAAAGGTAGTGTTGGAAACTTGATTATACTGGGGGGGGTGAGTCAATATAGAGCATTCATGGATTTTTTTTTTTTTTTTTTACTTTTCCTTATATTTATCATTTGAGCTATTAAATGAGTATCATTACATCATATTAAAAGCAAATTTAAATTGTAAACAAAATTAAACTACATCATAGGACTCAACACAAAAAAGCAACAGATGTGGACACAAGATATAGGTGGAAACCCATAAAGGGAAAAACCACGAATTTGTTGTTGTGATGTAAAGGAAAGCTCCTAATTCCTCTCTTACATCAAATTTCTGTAGGATTCTACCTATAGGAAGCAAGCTCCAACTCCCTCTTTTACATCAATTTTATGTAGGATTCTTCCTACATGAGGCTTTTACATCTGTTTTCTACTACAAGATACAACTTGATTTGAAGCTCCTACTTCCTCTTCTACATGCTCCAACATGCTCTTTTTTAGGATACTACTTGAAAGGAGACAACAATCTCGTGATACATAAAAGAGTCAGTGTGCTAGTTTACCTGGTCTTTAATTCTGCAAACGTCCATTTCTTTGTATCTACCTTCTCTTCCTCAAATCTACTCCACATATTCTCTTCTCCTATCTCTCTTACTAGTCAATGCACGGACAAGGTCTCACAACAAATATTTCAACTCACAAGTTAACAAACCACATTTCCATCCAAAAGAACATCTTTTTATAAAAAAAACTTGATTATTGTTAGTATTCCATGCGGAAATATAAAGTGAAACTATTTCCTCTTTGTATTCCACTTATTAATTTCACACTTTTTTAGATTTTGAATATCAAAACAAATCAAATGAATTTTGAAATTTTCAAACAACGTAGATTATCATAAGCCAAATTTAACAATTACAAAATTCAAAGCTTGAAGTTTTCTTTATCCATGATGCAAGACAGAGGTGTTGGTTACCCACTGTCAATCTGGGCTGCAAAAATTGATGGTAAATTTTTAATCTGAGCCGTGGACGTTGGTATCCAACCTCTAATTTGCATCTGTTCCATGAATTAGGGAAACATAAAAAACTTTCACTCAATTCAACAACCTCTTTCATCACAACATATTTATGCACCTCTTTAGAAAATACTTTATCCAAACACTCAACCAAACACTCCAATAATGATATCACGAAGCATCTCCAAGGCCATACCTCTATTATGCATCTAGGGAAAGCCTTAGACCTTATCTCTATAGCTACTCACAAGAAACTAGGATGACACAGAAAACCTTCAACATCAAAACATACATATGAAAACATTCACATTACAACATCTGCCAAAAATGGTGGCCATACCTATGATAAGCTACATTTAGTCAACAACATACTCATATGCTTCAACACCCTTTGCCTTCAATTCCAGCTTTGCCAACAATCTCCCCCTTTGGCATTGGTGGCAACACATTCCCCCCCCCCCCCCTTTTGTCTTGAGATACATTTTTTCTTATTTATCATAACATGTGCTTACCTCCCCCTTTGACAGCAATGGAAATGGGGTTGGAAACTACCATGGTAACTTCTTTTGTCTCTTGTATTCCACATACTCTAGGTCTAATTGGTCTACAACATTTCTCATATGTGTAACATTTTCATTGTCCTCATCATTTGCACAACCAAGTAGATCTATTATAACTATATCATTCAACATGTCCATTAAGTAGGGCCTATTTCATTATCTTAAGTTTCATAGTTCATCAGTTATGGGATAGACATGAGTATAGGTGCATGGTATTTAAATATTTCATTATGAAGATAAAAAATTCACTATTGCATTTTCTTTTATTAACAAAACCAAGGTCCTTACCATAAGTACTCATTACATACAAGGCAATTCCATCAACGATGACATTCACAAAAAAACTTTGATTTGGTGAGTATGCTAGCTCACAAAGTAATTCATAGCCATGTAGGACAACCAATAAACAAAGGAACAACCTACTGCATAGTATTCATAGTTGGTGCAGAATAGGGGAATTTTAGAATACATGGATAAACACCAAATTGATCCTCTGTTCATCCAAGTTTCGTCAACTGTTGCCGACGACCTTTCCAAAATAGATATATATCAATAGATACCCATATATACAACAATTTATATGCCTCCACTAAAATATGTGTTTGGTTGAATGATATATTTTAATGTAAGCAAGGAAAATATCACCAATATATATAGATGGTTCATGCGAACATAAACACTATAGAGTTTTTCATCTCCATTTTCAACTTGAAGGACAAGTGATGATGTAATAAAACGAAAGGCATATTCCCCTACATGTGGATGATGAATACTTGCAACATCTTTAAAAGTCCTTGTGTTATGGTATGGATAAATGGAAACACTTATTTGCTTGGAGGCTGAGTAGATATGTTTGAAAAGTGGAATTTTATTTATGAACCATCCTCCAACCCAGAGAATGGAAGTTCCCATCCCTAAAGATAAAAATAAATACATAAAAAATATGAAGAACAAAGAAGTAATGAATCCAATTAAAACAAAATTAATGCCCAGTCTAACATATATTGGTTTGAAGAAGCCATCCATAAAGTAAAAAAACCACCATGTGATGTATGTTGGAATATGTAATTCCTATTTGTCTGAGTTGTGACTTTCTATGTAAGGAGTCTATTCCTATATCATAGGAGTTATCTAAATCTATAGGTTCCTAGTTTGGTGTGTGGTTGAGATATTATCTCAACCAACTTATTATGTGTCAAGATAGTTTCCCTATCTTGAGACAATAATTCATGTATATATGTAATCCTATTTGATTAATAGAACATAGTGTGCATACTTAGATTTTATTTTGGTATTAGAGCCCTCCTAGGCCTGAGCCTTGGCCCCTCCTGGGCCAAGGGCAATAAAAAGTTTGGTGAATGTTTTTGTTGTTGTTTTTCCATCATATTTTAATTGTAGCTATGATAATAGATCTGGAGTAGACAATTCGGGGCTTCTTCCATGATGGGGCCGACAGGTTGGATTTTGATGTTCTTGCTTGGAGAAGGCGAGGCTAAGGGGAAATATGTTTCAAATTTGCGTTTCACTGCTGGATTCAACAGTTCCCAACGGTGAGAAGGAACTATTATGTGTGTGGCCAAGAGTGAGCCACTTATATTAGAGTTCACCCAATGAAATGTGTGTCCAGTTTGTCTTGCATCGAGAAGAACAGGAGGAATAAGTGCGGGCATGGTTTTCCGTGCAAGTCTTGCTGATGTGTGGAAAGATTTCACACTCTAGAAAGCATGGATTACCGAGACACGTTCAAAACGATTGCAAAGCCACGAATTGGTGGATTACTCGCTGCTGTAGCGTCGTTGTAGGACGTGGGAAGTACCAGTTCCTGTTCGAGGGTTTTCATCTGACTTATTTTTTTATATTAAGTGTTGTGTTTTCTATCGCTTGGTGCCAGTAGATCTGTTGGAGAGGATAATTGATCCCGATTTTCTGCTTGAGGGGGCTGATTGTGAAGGTCGAGAAATGTGAGTGCTGTGAAGGCTGATTGAGGTCAATTGAGGCCGATTGTGAAGTCCGAATTGCTACTCAGAGGCTGTGTAAAGCACTACATTACAGAGTTCGGAACTCTAAAAAATAAGACAGATGAGTCATTGGATGATTTTACAAAGATATTTAATAAAATTTATCAAAAAATTCCCGAATAAATTAAGCCTCCTAAATCCACAACTATGATAAATTTTTCCAATGCTTTAGATTCTAAGTTTTTAAGGGATGAGAAAGTACAAACATTGATGGATATGCAAGAGGCTGCAATTGGAGTGTAGTCTAATTTTATGGCTTCAAATAAATTGAAAATGGAAGAGGATAAATCAACAAAGGACAAAAATAAAATGAAAGAAGAAAAACCTTCTTTCTCCAAAACTCTTGCAGTAGAAGAAAAGATTGATCAAATGTCCAATTTGATCAAAGAACTTGCCTCTAAGATGAAAAAATTGGAGTTAGAGAACAAACCAGCTGCTAGAGCCAATTAGAATGAAGCCAATAGAAATCAGGCTTCCTTCAAAAGGCCTTTTCAGCCTCAACAAATCTTACAACGCCCAAGGAGGAATGCTGATGATCAAAATGTTAAGTCTCCTTTGAATAATTTTGCTGAAGAAGAGCAGCAAGAACATGAGGAAGAAAATGAAGACATAAACCTTGTAGGAGAATCATCACAGTCAAATTGTTTGACTTTGCAAGAATATGAAGACTAGTCCAGAATATATCTATTTTTAGATGATGATAATGCTCAAATTCATGCACAAAATGATAAAAAAACAGCAAGAAAATCAAAACATAAATTATCCTATGAGGTCCAAAGGTCTTGTTCAGTAACCTCAACAAAAATAAGATTATGAAAAACAAGCTACTAAACAAAAGTCCAAAGTCAGTGATGTCCCTCCACCTCATAATTCTGCCCCAATCATCAAAATTTCTGTAGAAAATAAAGAATTAACTCCTCTTTATTTCAATTTCAAATCAGAACTGAATAAAATCAAGATCCCTGTCCCACTTCTTGAATTGGTGAAAAATCCAGCATAAAAAGAGTCATTTAAAAGCCTATCACAACCACCTCTCGCTCCTGATTCAGTCAATCTTGAGGATGAACATCCTACTATTTACTTAGGTTGCCATGTCCAAGACCAGAATGATGATAATTCACCACCTTTCTATCTTTCACTCAATATACATGA
Organism: Pinus albicaulis; assembly: GCA_034641835.2. NCBI lineage: Eukaryota > Viridiplantae > Streptophyta > Pinopsida > Pinales > Pinaceae > Pinus > Pinus albicaulis. The sequence goes on along the minus strand of CM076572.1, from coordinate 95,458,930 downwards.
CAAATTGTTGCATAACCGTTTATCAAGTTCTGGGACTTCTCACAATCTAATGCCAAAGAAAGTGATGGATGAATTAGGATTAGAAATCACCAAGCAATACGATGACATATACACCTTTGATTCGAAAAAATTCAAGTGTTTAGGAGTGATTAAAGACTTGGTTGTTTCTCTCACCCAACTTCCTATCAAAAGTTTAGTGATGGACATAGTAGTTGCAAACATACCTTCTAGATTTGGAATGTTGCTTTCTAGATCTTGGTCTAAAAAATTGGGAGGTACCCTTCAGATAGATATTTCATATGCCACAATGCCAGTGTTTGGAGGAGAATTCAGGAGGTTGTATAGGGAAACCCAAATGGACTATATCATCATTGATCAACATAATCCCTAAAATCATCCTATATATGCTGAGGAAAAGGAATTGGGGTCATCCATATTACGCCTTGCTGTTGCTGATAACAATTTCCAGCCTGAAATCAGTGAAAAACAACATTTCCAAGATACAAATGAGCAGCATTTAGAGGGGGGATAGATCTGGAAATCGTACTTTGATGGAGCCTCATCAAGAGAAGGATCAGGAGCTGGTGTAGTTCTCATTTCTCCCACTCATCAAAGGGTAACTATATCATATAAACTCCAATTTGCTACCACTAATTACACCACTGAATATGAAGTGCTTGTTTTGGGTACGAAGGCAGCGAATGCTTTGGGAGCTGAACAACTAGTTGATTTTGGTGATTTAGAATTGGTGACAAGGCAGGTGAGAAAAAAAATATCAAGTGAAAAATTTCAAATTTCAAATTATAGTAATGAAGCATGGGACTTGATTGAGCATTATTTTTCAGCATTCAATGTAAATTTCATCACTAGAGAGGAAAATCAAATGGCTAATTCACTAGCTATTTCTGCTAGTAATTTTGAAGTTCCTCTTGATGTCAAGGCAACATATGATGTTAAAATTAAAAAAAAGACCTTCTATTCTTGATAATGTCAAATACTAGCAAGTATTTGAATATGACAAGGAAATTGAGAAATTTTTAGAATGTGTTGAAGAGTTTGCAGACATTCAAATTGATGATGAGCAGGACATTGTTGAAAATCAAAACAACAAGTATTTCAGGAAGACCATGGTTGGGAAAGACATTATTGGTCTGAAAACTAACTACATTCCTAAAGGCCTAGTTCCTTTAGAGATATTGTTTGACAATAATGATGTCTTTTTAAAGCCTGAAAATAAAGCTGATGAAGAGAGTACAATTGACTACAATATTGGGACATAAGAGCAACCTAAATTAGTTAAAGTTTCTAATTTATTTCTCTAGAAACTAGAAAAAAATATGTCAAGCTGCTGAAACAATATGCAGACATTTTTGCATGGTCCTACAGTGAGTGGAAGACCTATGATAGAGGTATAATGGAGCAAAAAATTCCTCTAAAAGTAGAAGCAAAGCATGTAGCACAGAAGATAAGGCATATCAATCCCATGCTGCTCCCTATCATTGAAAAAGAAATCAGAAAATTATGGGAAGCAAAAGTAATTCCACCTTTAAGATTTTGTAATTGGGCAGCTAATATAGTCCTGGTTCGAAATAAGAATGGCGAAATAAGAATTTGTGTTGATTTTCGCAAGTTGAACTGGTGTTCATTGAATGATAACTATTCATTACCCAAGATGGATTATATTTTGTAGAAATTTATAGGCTCCAAAATATTGTCAATGATAGATGGCTTTTCAGGGTATAATTAAATCTCAGTTGATAAAGAAGACAGAGAAAAGACAACATTTACTACACCCAGGGGGACATTCATGTACAACAAAATGCCATTTGGTCTAATGAATGCATGCACAACATTTCAACGAGAAATGGATATTGCCTTTGCAGTAGAAAAAGACAGATTTGTGGTCATTTACTTGGATGACATTACAATCTTTTCGAAATTAGATGAAGATCATTTGAAACATTTGAAACAATTTTTTGACAAATGCAGAAAATTTGGTTTGTCCTTGAACCCAAAGAAGTCATGATTTTTTATTCAAGAAGGAAAATTATTGGGACATATTGTGACAGAAAGTGGTATCTTTATTGATCCAGGGAGAGTTGAGGCTATTCAGAAGATTGGTTTTCCAAGGAATAAAAAAGAATTGCAGTCATTTTTGGGGAAAATTATTTTTCTGAGGCGCTTTGCCCCAAATTTTGCAGAGCTGATCAAACACATAAATGTCTTGCTAAAGAAGGATGCAGAATTCAAGTGGCGAGATGAAGTAAAAAATTCTTTTCCAACAATCAAGTCTGCCTTGACTGAAGCTCTAGTTTTAATCAACCCTGATTTTGAAAAATATTTTCTAACTTTTTCTTATGCTTCAGAAGAGACAATTGCAGCTGTTTATTACAAAATAACAAAGAAGGTTTAGAAAAACCTATTTCATTTTTCAATCGTGCTTTAAGAGATGCTGAATTAAAGGACAACTTGACTGAAAAAAAAGCATATGCACTAGTTAAGGCTTTAAAGTCTTTTCGAGTTTATGTGTTACACTAAAAAATTGTTGCTTTTGTGCGAAATATCACTGTCAAGGATGTATTGCTACCGCCAGACACAGATGGCAAGAGGGAAAGATGGTTAACCAAGATTCTGGAATTTGATATTGAGGCCAGACCTACTAAATTGATAAAAGGAGAAGGCTTATCTCGCTTGATGGTTGAATCTAATTGCAAGGCTCTAGATCTGAATATGGAGGTAGCGGAAGAATAATATGGGGAAGGTATATATAATTATCCTAAAATATTTCATTCAAATTGGTATAAGGATATAGTATACAATTTGTTAAATTTCAGTTGTCCCCCTGAAATGGAGAAATAAAAAAGGAGAGATTTTAAAATGAAGGCTGCTAAGTATTTCATTTTGGAAGACCATCTTTTCTGGAAAGACCCTGTGTGAGTCTTATTAAGATGTGTAGATGAATCTAAGTCCCAGGAGATTATGTCAGAGATACATGCAGGGGTGTGTGGCGAACATTTGTATTGGAAATACACTGCAAACAAAATCTTAAGAGCTGGCTATTATTGGCCAACTCTATTCTCTGATGTTTTTTCAAAAGTCAAGAGTTGTGTTGAATGTAAAAAGTTTGCTGGTAAATAGAAGCTACTTCCATTACCTCTTATTCCTATTTGAGTAGATGTTCCTTTCTAGCAGTGGGGGTTAGACTTCATCGGTGAGATTCATCTGCATTCATCAAGCCAACATAGATGGATTATTAAAGCTACAAACTATTTTACTAAGTGGATCGAAGCTGTTCCAACTAGGAATGCCTCTAACACGGTAATAATCAAATTTATGTTGGAAAATATTATGTCTAGATTTGGCTGTCCTCAGAAATTAGTGACTGATAATGAAATGGTTTTTAAGTCTACTAAGATGAATAGCTTCTGTCAGAAATATGGTATTGAATTGAATCATTCTACACCTTATTACCCTCAAGATAATGGGTTAGATGAGTCATCCAATAAAATATTAGTGAGAATCATTAAAAATATGTTGCCTGAAAATAAGAGAAATTAGGACACTCAACTAGTTCATGCTCTTTGGGCAGACAGTGTAAGTGGCAAAAAATCAATTGGAATGTATCCCTTTCAACTTGTTTATGGTACTAATGCTATAATGCCATTGTAATTAGCTCTTTTTGTTATGATGTTTCTGCAAGATGAAATTGATGATGTAAATCCAATTCAAAGGAGAACGTTGCAGCTGATAGAAGCTCTTCAAATCAGAGAATCACTAATGGACAAAGTACATAAATATCAGACTAAAGTCAAATATGTTTCTGAAAAAAGCGAAAATCATCAATTATTTCAGGAAAATGATTTTGTGTTGCACCGGGATGTCAGGAGGGAAGACCATGGAAAGCATGGTAGGTTAGACAATTTATGGTTTGGGCCATTTAGAATTGCTCATGTTTTGGAAAACAATACATGCTCAAGCTTGTAGACGATGATCAACTGACCGAAGGTCTAGTTAATGGTCATTTTCTTAAAAATTTCTATGTTTGATAAGTTAGTTAGTCATTCCATTGTAAATATATGGAGTGATGTGCCAATAAAACTCCATGCCCAATAGTACTTGTGTTTGTAAATATGGTTAATCTTGAGTCCAGTGAATCAAAGGTTAGTCTTAGTCGTAATTTTCAGAAGTCTTCTGAGTCTTGAAATTTTTAAGGCACTAAGTCTACATTCCTTGAAGCCTCATAGGGAGGAATTCAAACCCAATAAGAGCCACTGTTAACGCTATAAATGTTAATAGCCTGGCCGCCATTGTATCATTGTTTTCAAAATTTTCTTGTTTCCTAGCCTATGTCAAAGTTCGAGTAATTTTCAATAAAATCCAAAAAGAGTCTCAAAAACAAAAATATTTTTAAGTTTTATAGGTGGTATTGTGTCTTAGGTTAATAAAAGAAGTTAAAACCACTATTTTAACTTAGGTTAGTGTGGAAGGTTATTGGTCATTTTTTTAATAAAATAATAGGGGCTCTTTCCGAGATTATAGCTACCTTTGTGAAAGTTTCATTGGTAACACAATGATAAAAAAGGGCAACTTTTTCTTCAACTTGAAGGTTACATTGGTGACACAGAGAAAAGGGCAGCTATTTCTTCGAAGTTTGGTTACATTGCAATACAGAGATAAAGGCAGCTATTTATTCGGAACTGCATAAGGTGCTGCAAGGAGTATTTTTAGGGAAAAGATCATTCCTCTTCGAAGTTGATTGAATATCTTCTATGTTATAACATGATTATTATTTTTAAAAGAGTATTTATTTTTGACTTAGGAGAATTATTATAGGTGAATGATTATATTATGAATGTAGCTAACCTATAGCTACCTTATTAAGGCTGAAGCGGAAATTAAGGTATAATGGATCAATTATTAAATGATGCAGGGGAGTGTTATGAGTTATGGGGTGACTTGGCACTCGTATTTGAATCATTTAAAATCATGCCATTAAACCATACCATGAATAAAGACGTAGCTTCAGAGGGTTAGACTCACTATTCTCATCACTGAGGTTCTCTGTGGAGGTTATAGCTAACGGAGTCACATCCTCCAACAACCAGTTCATTCCAAGGCAGGAAACCACGGTTGCGTGTAGGGTTTTACGTCCAAGTTGAGCAAATGTGAATTTAGAGGGAGATTAGCTGTTGAGATGAATGGGAAAAGGTGAGAACATTAACTGGTCTGAGTCAATAAACAACAAGTTTGTTGATGCTAGAGAAAGGCCCCAATTTAAGACAACAAGATGGTATAATTTTTTGCAGAAATTTTATAGAGAAAATGTAGCTTTAGCACAAGCCTTTGTCGAGAGTTTTGATGGGGAGAAAGTCAATCTTGGGAGAAAGAATTTTAAAATCTTCGAAACCATCATAGCCAGAGCTACTCAAACCTCGACCACTGGAGAATGTTGGTTCAAGAAGAAAATGCTACAAACAAAAGTAATCCTTTCCTCAAACCTGAGCATGCGAATGTCAAATGGACTCCAAATGTGCATATTTCCTATTTTATGGCAGAATGGAAACATGTAATCACCACTGTGCAATGCTACATTACTTGTGAAGATATATTATCCTTTTTTCATCAATACCAAATGAGATTTATTTCTCATATATCAGGTGACAAACCTTTGAATTTGCCTTTCTTCCTATATAGATCCTAGCTTAAAATGTCCTTGAAGTTGCAGAAAATCCCTAACTATTCCCTGCATAACCTCTATCATAGGGGTTTAATCAAAATTTTGATTGTCTACCACTTGAAGAAGAAAAAGAATACCTGGGATAAATTCCTAATAGAGGAGGGATTTGGTAGTATCAACTCTGGTAGGAGGGTAGGGAGACCCAAGAAGCAAAATGCCCATGAAAAAATAGCACAACACCTGTGCCAAATAGTTCACAGCTAGCTTGGTCTATCCCATCAACTAGTAGACAAAATAGAAGTCCAACTAAGAGAGTTAGAAATGAACCTGTCACTCCCATACCCATGGTACAACAAGTACAAAAGGTTTATGTGAGGAAACCTCCAAAGGAACCTCAGGCTTTAGAAACATTCATAAGAGAACATTCCATGAGATTCAAGCAAGGGAAAACTCAGCCTAGTAAGAAAGTTAAGTCTACATGTGAGGAAAATAGAGCTTCTTCCTCAAGATATAGAGGCATAAGAAGGTTGATCCTAGGAGAAGAAAATTCAAAGGAAGCCAACCTTGAAGTACCAGTTCAAATACCAGCTCAAGTACCAGTCCAACATCCTATTCCAGTTCAACACTCCATCCTAGCAGTTCAACACTAACTCAGTTGTTTTCTTCCCTCAATACATCCAAGACATCTACCAGGAGAAAATATAAGAATTCCATTCATTCTTATTCATCCTTTGAAGAAGACAAAACTAATGAAGATTTATCAGAGATAGAGTATGAAGAAGGTTAGTCTAGTAGTATGATGCAGAAGAGAATAAGGGTTTCCCATATTCCTAACCCATACCTTAAGAGGCCTCACACTAGACCTAAAAAAAAACTTAGACCGAATAGAAAACTAATTTCTAATCCTATACTGAGAGATGAAATCATGAATGTTGATGAAAGCCTAGAAAAGGAAGCCAAGAAGGCTAGAGCTCAGAAACAAAAGCATACAGGAAAAAGAACTAAAATTCTCACTATGGTAGAGTCTCTCAAATTTTTTTCTTCAATACTTGATTTTATCTAATCCTTTCAGGAGAGGCTCACACATTTTTGGCCTAGTCAACAAACACAACTATTTTCAAAATTTACGGTAATAGCTACCTAATTCTGAAAAGGGCAGCTATCATTTCCTGAGTTTTTGTATGAAGGAAATGGAGGAAGTTTTGTTCAAGTCTCGAAGGGTGCTACTGAGGAGTAATTACATGCATGCATTATCAATAAACTAAGCTGCTTCTAGGTGTCAATTAATCAAGCCCCCTCCTAAATTTTAGAATTCTGTTTGGCACTTTTTGGGGAAACATCCAGATGTCATCTTAAACTGTTGGTTGCAATTTTTGAGGAAGTGGTTGTACCAGAAAAGAGGAGTAGTCTGCTAGAAACTTGCCGCATCATTCCAGCAACTTCGAACTATAGGCCATCATGTTTTTTATTTTATTTATATTGCACTACTTTTCATTAAGGTTAAGGATAAGCCTCACCTTTTGTATAGGAATGTAATAACTTCTTTAGAACAGATTCACATTTTTTGTGGAAATGTCAGCGTAATATCTTTTGTATATATATGAAGAAACTCAATGGAGAAAAGGTTCATGGTTTGTGAATCTTATACTCATATGATCAATGTACTTTTTTAGTGAATGATATTGAAGAATAATTTTGAGTACTTTTTACCTACTTGATATGTGTATTGTTAATCTTTCTATGTGTTTCCACACCTCAATCTCTTCAGTTGCAGTTTGTAATTTCAAATGCTGCTGTATGTTTTTATGAGCCTCTTGATGTGTTTATGTATCTTATCAATTTTTATTAGTCTTACTCAGTGAGCTTTCTTGATGAGATATATATAAAGAAATTTTAAAGAGCATTCCTTATGACAATGACTTTTCATGATATTCAATAAGATTATTGTAAGTCTTGATATTGCCTTCTCTTGTTGATATATTGTCAAAATTTTTGTTGTGTTATTTTTCATCAAAGTAGTGGATTTATGCCTTGCAGAACCACTGTCCCTTCCACTATTTCACAATTTCTTCCCTCCATAGGCTACAAACTTATCTTTTTTCTACCATATCAGGGCTCAATACCCTCATTAGTATGACAACGAAATTAGATGAAATCTATTTTCAGTGATTGAGAGCTTAAACCACCTTACAATTATATAATACAAATCATTAAATTTCCCTAGTGCTTAGGATGTGACTATTCAAGCACTTGAAGCAGTCTAAGTGCTGATTCCAGCCCTAACATGTTTTGGTGCATCTGCCGGGAGATGAAGGCCTTGAAACAAAGTATTGTCCTGAGTCTCTTATTTTAAATTGTTGATGATCAATTCTTGATGGTGAAAAATAATTGGTGACTTGAAGAAGAAAACAAATTGGTTCACCTGGCAACTCCACAAAGAGGAAGAGGGATTTCAAGACCTCCTACTACAGGGAGAAATCAGAGATCACCATCTGTGATTCCAGTTGCTGACCTAGAGAAGATCATTAAAGATGCAAAAGGAAATCATAGATCAGTTGAAGCCAAATCTCAGTCAATGAAGAAGGTACATAAAAAGTACATTCCAATTCAAAAGGTACCCTCATCTACTTTAGAATCAAAATAAGTTTTAGTTTCAAAAGATTCTGCTGAAAAATCTCAAGTTGAAACTGCTTCCCTAGAAAATAAAGTAGATGCCGTTAACCTAGGATCAACTGAAAGTTTCTCTCACTCATCATTTACTAAATTTGAGATAATTAATATTCCAGTTAAAGAAGAAAAAACAGAGGTTTTAAGTGTCAATAAGGAATCAGAAGACTTTGTGCTGACAAAAGGGGAGTTAGAACAAGTATTGACAATTGAAAATTTTCTAGATAGGGATGTTTTGATTGAAGAAAATTTTAAAACCATTCTAAATTTCCTTCAAACTCATCCTGAATATCAGTATTTTTATACCCCTCAATAAGAATGTTTTCCTTTGTCTCGAAATCCAACTGTTGGGCCATCATCTTCTCATCCACTAGAAGGGAATGTTCCCAAAGGCTCGACTTTCAACTTATCTGACTTTTTAGGTCAGGAAAATAAAGTTGAATTTAATTCATCCCCTTAAGAGACAACATTTGAATCTGATTCTTCTGTAGAAGGTGAAACCAAGACCTCCTCTATTCATCTATTTGAAAATCCACTTTTTTTAGTCCCAAAACTTGAAGAATCAGCCCAAGAGTTCCAATTTTATGCTGTCCCAAATCAAATTCAAATTCCACAGATTGTAATTCCTAATTCCCAAGAACATACATCAACCAGTCATCCATCAGTTTCACATCAGCAAGTGATGGCTCAACCTTGCCTTACAAGGATGCAACAGATAGTGGTTGTAAGATATGCACCAATTTATCTTCCTCAACCTTTGCCTCCTCTTCCTCAAGGGGATTATAAGAAATATCTTTAAAAATACACAGGGGAGGGGGAAGAAGTTTCTGCTGAGGAATATTTTGTTGCTTTCTATAGTTATGATGATAACCAAAACATTAAACATGAATATGTTTGGTCAATAATCCTTGTTTAGATCTTAGATAGAGAAGCTCGTAAATGGTTTGGAAGTCTGCCACCAAACTCAATAACATGAATAGATGAATTGGATGAAGTATTTGTGAAACAATGGGGTGATAGAAAAGACTATGTGTACTACCTTGCAGAGTTTGGAACTCTAAAAAAGAAGATAGATGAATCATTGGCTGATTTTACAAAGAGATTTAATAAAATTTATCAAAAAATTCCTGAAGAAATTAAGCCTCCAGAAACCACAGCTATGATAACTTTTTCCAATGCTTTAGATTCTAAGTTTTTAAGGGTTGAGAAAGCACAAAAATTGATGGATATGCAAGAGGCTACAATTGGAGGGCAGTCTAATCTTATGGCTTCAAATAAATTGAAAATGGAAGAGGATAAAACAACAAAGGACAAAAAGAAAATGAAAGAAGAAAAACCTTCTTCCTCCAAAACTCTTACAACAGAAGAAAAGATTGATCAAATGTCCAATTTTATCAAAGAACTTGCCTCTAAGATGACAAAATTGGAGTTAGAGAACAAAACAGCTACTAGAGACAATCAAAATGAAGCCAATATAAATCAGGCTCCCTTCAGAATACCTTTTTAGCCTCAACAAATCTTACAACGCCCAAGGAGGAATGCTAATGATCAAAATGTTCAGCCTCCTTTGAATAATTTCACTGAAGAAGAGAAGCAAGAACATGAGGAAGAGAATGAAGACATAAAACTTGTAGGAGAAACATCACAATCAACTTGTTTGACTTTGCAAGAATATGAAGACCAATCCAGGATATATCTATTTTTAGATGATGAGAATGCTCAAATTCATGCACAAAATGATAAAAAACAACAAGAAACTCAAAACGGAAATTATCCTCTAAGGTCCAAAGGTCCTGTTCAAAAACCTCAACAAAAATCAGATTCTGACAAAAAATCTGCTAAACAAAAAGCCAAAGTCAGTGATGTCCCTCCACCTCATAATTCTGCCCCAATTATCAAAATTTCTGTAGAAAATAAAGAATTAACTCCTCTTTATTTCAGTTTCAAATCAGAACTGAATAAAATCAAGATCCTTGTCCCCCTTCTTGAATTGTTGAAAAGTCCAGCATACAAAGAGTCATTTAAAATCCTATTACAAGTACCTCTTGCTCCTGATTCAGTCAATCTTGAGGATGAACATCCTACTATTTACTTAGGCTGCCATGTCCAAGACTAGAATGATGATAATTCACCACCTTTCTATCTTTCACTCAATGTACATGACAAATTGCTACATAACTATTTATTATATTCTGGGGCTTCTCACAATCTAATGGAAAATAAAGTGATGGATGAATTAGGATTAGAAATCACCAACAAATACCATGACCTATACACCTTTGATTCCAAAAAAGTCAAGTGTTTAGGAGTGATTAAAGACTTGGTTGTCTCTCTTACCTAGCTTCCTATGAAAAGTTTAGTGATGGACATAGTAGTTGCAGACATACCTTCTAGAATTGGAATGCTGCTTTCCAGATTTTGGTCTAAAAATTGGGAGGTACCCTTCAGATGTATATGTCGTATGCCACAATCCCAGTGTTTGGAGGAGAATTCAGGAGGTTGTATAGGGAAACCCAAATGACCTATATCATCAGTGATCAACATAATCCCTCAAATCATCCTATATATGCTGAGGAAAAGGAATTAGGGTCATCCATATTACACCTTGCTGTTGATGATAACAATTCCCAGCCTGGAATCAGTGAAAAACAACATTTCCAAGATACAAATGAGCAACATTTAAAGGGAGGACAGATCTGGAATTTTTACTTTGATGGAGCCTCATCAAGAGAAGGATCAGGAGCTAGAGTAGGTCTCATTTCTCCCACTTAGAAAAGGGTAAATATACCATATAAATTGCAATTTTATACCACTAATAACACTTCTGAATATGAAATGCTTGTTTTGGGTATGAAGGCAGTGAAATATTTGGGAGCTGAACAACTAGTTGCTCTTGGTGATTCAGAATTGGTGATAAGGAAGGTGAGAACTATCAAGTGAAAAATTTCAAATTGAAGAATTATAGGAATGAAAGCATTATTTTTCAGCATTCAACGTAAATTTTGTCACTAGAGAGGAAAATAAAATGGCTGATTCACTAGCTATTACTGCTAGTAATTTTAAAGTTCCTCTTGATGTAAAGGCAACATATGATGTTCAAATAAAAAACAAACCTTCTATTCCTGATAATATCAAATACAGGCAAGTATTTGAAGATGACAAGGAAATTGAGAAATTTTTAGAATGCGTTGAAGAGTTTGCAGACATTCAAATTTCTGATGAGTAAGACATTTTTGAAAATCAAAATAAGAAGTCTTTCAATAAGACCATGGCTGGGAAAGACATTATTGATATGAAAACTAACTACATTCCTAAAGGCCTAGTTCCTTTATAGATATTGTTTGACAATAATGATGTATTTTTAAAGCCTGAAAATAAAGCTGATGAAGAGAGTACAATTGACTGCAATATTGGGAGAAAAGAGCATCCTAAATTAGTTAAAGTTTCTAAATTTATTTCTTTAGAAACTAGAAAAAAATATGTCAAGCCGCTGAAACAATATGCAGACATTTTTGCATGGTCGTACAGTGAGTTGAAGACCTACGATATAGGTATAATGGAGCACAAAATTCCTCTAAAAGCAGAAGCAAAGCCTGTATCAGAGAAGATAAGGCATATCAATCCCATGCTACTCCCTATCATTGAAAAAGAAATCAGAAAATTATGGGAGGAAAAAATAATTTCGCCTTTAAGATTTTCTGATTGGGTAGCTAATATAGTCCCGGTTTGAAAGAAGAACGGCGAAATAAGAATTTGTGGTCATTTTCGCAATTTGAACCGGTGTTCATTGAAGGATAACTATCCATTACCCAAGATGGATTATATTTTTGTAGAAAATTGTAGGCTCCAAAAGATTGTCAATGATAGATGGCTTTTCAGGGTATAATCAAATCTCAATTGATAAATAAGGCAGAGAAAAGACAACATTTACTACACCCTGGGGGAAATTGATGTACAACAAAATTCCATTTGGTCTAATGAATGTAGGTGAAAAATTTCAACGGGTAATGGATATTCCCTTTGCAGGAGAAAAATACATATTTTTAGTCATTTACTTGGATGACATTATAGGCTTTTCGAAATCAGATGAAGATTATTTGAAACATTTGAAACAAGTTTTTGACAAATGTAGAAAACTTGGTTTGTCCTTGAACCCAAAGAAGTCATGCTTTGATATTCAAGAAGGAAAATTATTGGGACATATTGTGACAGAAAGCAGTATCTGTATTGATCCAGGGAGAGTTGAGGCTATTCAGAATATTGGTTTGCCAAGGAATAAAAAATAATTGCGGTCATTTTTGGGGAAAATTATTTTTCTAAGGCGCTTTGTCCCAAATTTTGTAGAGCTGATCAAACACATAAATGTCTTTCTGAAGAAGGATTCATAATTCAAATGGTGAGATGAAGCAAAAAAATATTTTTTTTCAGCAATAAAGTCTGCCTTGACTAAAGCTTAAGTTTTAATCAGCCCTGATTTTGAAAAAGTTTATTATTATTATTATTATGCTTCAGAAGAGACAATTGCACCTATTTTATTACAAAAGAACAAAGAAGGTTTAGAATAGGCTATTTCATTTTTTAGTTGTGCTTTAAGAGATGCTGAATTAAAGTACAGTTTGATTGAAAAACAAGCATATGCACTAGTTAAGGCTTTAAATAATTTTCGAGTTTATGTGTTACATTAAAAAATTGTTTCTTTTGTGCCAAATATGACTGTCAGGAGGGGAAGATGGTTAACCAAGATTCTGGAATTCGATATTGAGGCCAGACCTACTAAATTGATAAAAGGACAAGGCTTAGCTCGCTTGATGGCTGAATCTAATTGCAAGATGTAGAGAAGGTATACCTAATTATCCTTAAATATTTCATTCAAATTAGTATAAGGATATAGTATACTTTTTTTTAAATTTCTTTTGTCCCCCTGAAATGGAGAAATAACAAAAGAGAGCTTTTAAATTGAAGGCTGTTAAGTATTGCATTTTGGAAGACCATTTTTACTGGAAAGACCCTGTGGGAGTCTTATTAAGATGTGTAGATGAAGCTGAGTCCCAGGAGATTATGTCAGAGATACATGCAGGGGTGTGTGGCAGACATTTGTATTTGAAAGCCACTGCAAACAAAATCTTAAGAGCTGTCTATTATTGGCCAACTCTTTTCTCTGATGATTTTACAAAAGTCAGGACTTGTGTTGAATGTAAAAAGTTTGATGGTAAACAAAAGCTACTTCCATTACCTCTTATTCCTATTTCAGCAGATGTTCCTTTCTAGCAATGGGGGTTAGACTTCATTGGTGAGATTCATCCGCCTTCATCAGGCCATAATAGATGGATTCTTATAGCTACAGACTATTTTACTAAGTGGATCAAAGCTGTTCCAACCAGGAATGCCACTGAGACGGTAATAATCAAATTTATGCTGGAAAACATTATGTCTAGATTTGGTTGTCCTCAGAAATTAGTGACTGATAATGCAATGGATTTTAAGTCTACTAAGATGAATAGCTTCTGTCAGAAATATGGTATTGAATTGACTGATTCTACACCTTATTACCCTCAAGGTAATGGGTTAACTGAGTCATCCAATAAAAGCCTAGTGAGAATCATTAAGAAGATGTTGCCTGAAAATAAGAGAAATTGGGACTCTCAGCTAGTTCATGCTCTTTGGGCAGACACGGTAAGTGGAAAAAAATCAATTGGAATGTCTCCCTTTCAACTTGATTATGGTACCGATGCTGTAATGCCATGGCAATTAGCTCTTCCTGTTATGAAGTTTCTGCAAGATGAAATTGATGATAAAAATCCAATTCAAAGGAGAATGCTGCATCTGATAGAATCTCATCAAATCAGAGAATCACTACTGGACAAAGTATAGAAATATCAGACTAAAGTCAAATCTATTTTTGACAAAAGAGAAAATCAACAATTATTTCAGGAAAATGATGTTGGGATGTCAGGAGGGAAGATCATGGAAATCATGGTAAGTTTGACAATTTAGGGTTTGGGCCATTTAGAATTGCTCAAATTTGGAAAAAAATACATTTCTGCTTAAGCATCTGGATGATGATCAGCTGACTGGAGGTCTAGTTAATGGTCATTTTCTTAAAAAGTTTTATGTTTGATAAGTTAGTTAGTCATTCTATTGTAAATATCCGAAGTGATGTGTCAATAAAACTCCATGCCCAATAGTACTTGTGTCTGTAAATATGGTTAGTCTTGAGTCCAGTGAATCAAAGGTTAGCCCTAGTCATAATTTTCAAAGTCTTCCGAGTCTTGAAAGTTTTAAGGCACCGAGTCTATTGTCCTTGAAGCCTCACATGGAGAAATTCATCCCCAATAAGAGCCACTGTTAGCACTATAAATGTTAATAGTCTGACCACCATTGTATCACTATTTTCAAAATTTTCTTGTTCCCTAGCCTATGTCAAAGTTCGAGTCATTTTCAGTAAAAGCCAATAAGAGTCTCAAAGAAAAAAATATTTTTAAGTTTTATAGGTGGAATTGTGATTTAGGTTCATAAAATAAGTTAAAACCACTATTTTAACTTAGGTTAGTATTGAAGGTTATTGGTCATTTTTGTAATAAAATAATAGCTTCTCTTTCTGAGATTATAGCTAGCTTTGTGAAAGTTTTATTGGTAACACAGTGATAAAAAAAGGTAGCTATTTCTTCAAATTAAAGGTTACATTGGTGACACAGAGAAAAGGGAAGCTATTTCTCTGAAGTTTGGTTACATTTCAATACATAGATAAAGACATCAATTTCTCTGAAACTGCATAAGGAGATGCAAGGAGTATTTTTAGGGAAAATATCATTCCTCTTCGAAGTTGATTGAAGTTATTTTATGTTATAACATGATTATTATTTTTAAAAGAGTAATTATTTTTCAGTTAGGAGAATTATTATAGGTGAATGATTATATTATTAATGCAGCTAACCTATAGCTACCATATTAAGGGTGAAGCGAAAATTAAGGTACACGGTATCAATTATTAAATGATGCAGGGGAGTGTTATGAGTTATGGGGTGACTTGGCACTCGTATTTGAATCATTTCAAATCATGCCATTAAACCATACCATGACTAAAGGTGTAGCTTTAGAGTGTTAGGCTCACTATTCTCATGATAGAGGTTCTCTGTGGAGGTTATAGCTAATGGAGTCACATACCTTAGCAACTAGTTTATCATTCCAAGGCAGGAGATTAGGGTTGCGTGTAGAGTTTTACCTCCAGGTTGAACAACTGTGCATTTAGAGGGAACTTAGTTATTAAGAAGAATGGGAAAAGGTGGGAACATTAACCGGTCTAAGCTAGCAAACACCAAGTTTGTTGATGTTAGAGAAAAGCCCCAATTTAAGACAACAGGCTGGTATAAGTTTTTGCAGAATTTTTTCTAATAAAATGTAACTTTAGCACAGACCTTTTCTGAGATTTTTGATGGGGAGAAAGTCAAGCTTGGGAGCAAGACTTTAAAAATCTCCAAAACCATCATAGCCAGAGTTACTCAAACCTCAACCACTAGAGAACATTGGTTCAAGAAGAAAAGGCTACAAACAAAAGTAAGTCCTTTCCTCAAACCTGAGCATGTGAATGTCAAATGGACTCCAACTGTGCATATTTCCTATTTTAGGCAATAATGGTAACATGTAATCACCATTGTGCAATGCTACATTACTTGTGAAGGTAGATTCTCCTCTGTTCTTCAATAACAAATGATATTTCTTTCACATATATCAGGTGAAAAACCTTTGAATTTTCCTTTCTTCCTTAACAAATCCTTGCTTAAAATGTCCTTGAAGTTGCAGAAAATACCTAATTGTTCCCTGCATTACCTTTATCATAGGGGTTTAATCAAAATTTTGATTGTCTACTACCTTAAGAAGAAAAAGACTTCCTGGGATAAATTCCTAACAGAGGAGGGATTTGGTAGTATCAACTCTAGTAGGAGGGTAGGGAGACCCAAGAAGCAAAATGCCCATGAACAAACTAGCACAACACATGTGCCAAACAGTTTACAACTAGCTCGGTCTATCCCATCAACTTTTAGGCAAACTAGAAGTTCATATAAGAGAGATAGAACTGAACCTGTCTCTCCCATACCCATGGTACAGCCAATAGAAAAGGTTTATGTGAGGAAACTTCCAAAGGAACCTTAGACTTTAGCAGCATTCATCAGAGAACATTCCATGAGATTCAATCAAGGTAAAACTCATCCTAGTAAGAAATTTAAGTCTACATGTGAGGAAAAAAAGGCTTCTTCCTCAAGATATAGAGGCATAAGAAGGTTTATCCTAGGAGAAGAAACTTTAGAGGAAGCCAACCCTGAAGTACCAGTTCAAATACTAGTTCAAGTACCAGTCCAACATCCTATTCCAGTTCAACACTCCATCCCAACAGTTGTAGAAGAGCAAGAAGAAAATAGGGACACCACTTCAGTAGAGGAACCAACACTAGCTCAATTGTTTTCTTCCCTCAAGACATCCAAGAAATCTCCGAGGAGAAAGGATAAGAGTGTTATTCATTCTTTTTCATCCTTTGAAGAAGACAACACTGATGAAGATTTCTTAGAGACAGAGTATGAAGAAGATCAGTCTAGTAGTATGATGCAGAAGAGAAGAAGGGTTTCCTATATTCCTAACCCATACCTTAAAAGGCCTCACACTAGGCCTAAAAACAAACTTAGACTGAATAGCAAACTGATTTATAATCCTAGACCGAGAGATGAAATCATCAATGTTGATGAAAGCCTAGAAAAGGAAGCCAAGAATGCCAGAGCTCAAAAACAAAAGCATACATGAAAAAGAACTAAAAGGCTCACTAAGGAAGAGTCTCTCAAAGTATTTGCATTAATACTTGATTTTATCTAATCCTTTCAGGAGAGGCTCACACATTTTTGGCGTAATCAACATACACAACTATTTGCAAAATTTCCGGTAATAGCTACCTAATTCTGAAAAAGGAAACTTTTATTTCCTGAGTTTTTGTACGAAGGAAGTGGAGGCAGCTTTTTTCAAGTCTCGAAGGGTTCTACTCAGGAGTAATTACATGCATGCTTCTATTAGGTGTCAATTGATAAAGCTCCCTCTTAAATTTTAGAATTCTATTTTGCACTTTTTGGGGAAACAACCAGATGTCATCTTCAGCTGTTGGTTGCACCTTTTGAGGAAGTGGTTGTACCAGAAAAGAGGAGCAGTCTCATAGCAGCTTGCCACATCATTCCAGCCACTTCGAACTATAGGCCATCATGTTGTTTATTTTATTTATATTGCACTACTTTGTATTAATGTTAAGGATAAGCCTCACCTTTTTTATAGGAATGTAATAACTTCTTTAGAACAGATTCACACTTTTTGTGGAAATGTCAGCATAATATCTTTTGTATATATATGATGAAACTCAATGGAGAAAAGGTTCGTGGTTTGTGAATCTTATACTCATACAATCTGTGTACTTTTTCAGTGAATGATATTGAAGAAGACTTTTGAGGAATTATTACCTACTTGATATGTGTATTGTTAATCTTTCTATGTGTTTCCACACCTCAATCTCTTCAGTTGCAGTTTGTAATTTCAAATGCTATTGTATGTTTTTATGAGCCTCTTGATGTGTTTATGTATCTTATCAAATTTTATCAGTCTTACTCAGTGAGCTTTCTTGATGAGATATATATAATGACATTTTAAAGAGAATTTCTTATGACAATGACTTTTCATGATATTTAATAAGATTATTATAAGTCTTGACATAGCCTTCTCTTGTTGATATATTTTCAAACTGTTTGTTGTGTTATTTTTCATCAAAGTAGTGGATTTATACCTTGCATACCCACTGTCCCTTCCACTATTTCACACTTTCTTCATTCCATAGGCTACAAACTTATATTTTTTCTACCATATCAGGTCTCAATACCCTCATTAGTGTGACAGTGAAATTAGCTGAAATCCATTTTCAGTGATTGAGAGCTTAAACCACCTACCAATTATATAATCCAAATAATTAAATATCCCTATAGCTTAGGATGTGACTGGTCAAGCACTTGAAGCAGTCCAAGTGTTGATTCCAGTGCTAACATCTTTTGGTCCATCTGCCGGGAGACAAAGGCCTTGAAACGAAGTATTCTCTCGAGTCTCTTGTTTTAAATTATTGATGATCAATTCTTGATGGTGAACAAGAATTGGTGACTTGAAGAAGACTGCAAATTGGTTCACTTGGCGACTCCACAAAGTGGAAGAGGGGTTTGAAGACCTCCTACTACAAGGATAAATCAGATATCACCTAATGTGACACCAGTTGCTGACCCAGAGAAGATAATTAAAGATGAAAAAGGAAAACAGAGATCAGTTGAAGCCATATCTCAGTTAGTGAAGAAGGTACATAAAAAGTACATTCCAAAGCAAAGGGTACCCTCATCTACTTTATAATCAAAAGAAGTTTTAGTTTCAAAATATTTTTCTGAAAAATCTCAAGTTGAAATTGCTTCCCTAGAAAATAAATTAGATGATGTTAAACTAGGCTCAGCTGAATTGGATATAGAAACTAATTTTCCGCCACCAGACACAGAGATTCCTAGACTTTTGAGTCCAAATTCCCTTCCTAGGACAAACATACAGTTATTCCATAAGCCGCATGAGGATGATCTGAAAGGGACCCTGTCCCACCGACTTTGTTTCTTCAAATTTACAATCGATAACCAAGAAACGAAGGAATAGGGTCTGGTTGGGTAGCCTGCACCAACATTCACCCAAAGAAATCACACACCAACCACTCACACCAAATACATTCTTACATATTTTCTGTTTCCTCTATGACGACCATCTCAAGGTCGAGCACCAAATCAAGGTATGGAGACGAATGACAAGTTCCCACAACATCCATCTCCTTAACTGATTGCCTCAAATCCAATGCAGATTTAATTTTCGCACAAATTGCCAATCTACTACAGGTACCACTCCCTCTACATCCGTATGGTGATGGGTCTGGGAGGAGTGTCCATCAGTCCTGCTCCATTTGTTTCCATGCATGAGAATCCATAACCACGTGTTGCGAGGACCTGACCTCCATCGGGGAAGAAACTGACCATTTTGGAATTATATAAGATTTAAAATTATTAATATGAAGTGTATTCTAAAAAAAAATCTACTCCAATTCAGAATCCTTTCTTAAACAATGGCATATGAAACAATCCAACCAACCATATCAAAATTGGCCACAACAACAACAATTACTCCCTCCACAACAAATGTAGAATTTTAATGAAGCACCAAGACCAAATCAATTACCTGCTCAGCCGAATACAAACCGAAATATTAGGGTAGGTTAGGTAAATCAACAACCATAGTCAAATCAAAATTTTCAATCAAGTCAATTAATTTACACCAATGACTCTATTGAACCTTCAACTCTTATTACAATGAAATGTCAAATTGCATTTGTAAGATGAGGAAGAGTTTTAGTAGATCCAAGGCCACTCAGAATTAAGGATGTGAGTGAAGAAATGCAACAATCGAGTGAAAAAAGTGACGATCTAATGAGGAGAATAATTATTGTTTATTATTGAATTCTCATGATTTAGATCAAACAGAACACAAAAAATCTAATCATTTTCAATCCCCACCATTTCCTCTAAGGATTATCAAGACTAGGATAATTATGCAACTATCTTTTGATATGCTAGAAGAATTGAAAAAATGTGTACATAGAAATCCCTATAATCCAAGAAATTAAGGAAATACCAATTTATAAGAAGGATATAAGGGATGTATGTATTAGGAAAGTAGGAAGAAAGAAATGAGATCGTCTTAACATCCAAGAAATTGGTCAATTATTTGAAATTACGTTTGGAAAAACTTTAAATATGAAATACAAGGATCCTTGTATTTCTATTATCCAAATGCAAATAGGAAAGAAGGTCATTCCAAATACTCTAATTGATCTTGGATCAACCATTAATTTGATGACTGAAGAAATTATGAGTAACTTAAATATTCAAAATATCATGAGGTAAACCCCAAATTTATTAAAAATGGCTGATAGGTCCATTGTTAAACCACAGGGTATTTTGTAATATATCATTATCATTGTAGATTTGTGGGAATATCCTGTTCATTTATTGTTTTGCATGCCAAAACTAGTATAGGAGAATATACAGTAATATTAGGACGACCTTGGTGAGAAATTACAAATGACTATATTAAATGTCCCTCATGAAATATGAAAATTTCTCAAGGAGAATCAATGAAGATAACAAAGTTATACTCTCCTCCAAAGTCCATTGAAGAACCATTATTGATTCCTGCATATGATGAAAATGATTATCTTGATGAATATTCCACACCAATTCTTATCAAAGACAGAGCATTAAATTTGAAAGAACAAATTTATTATAGACTGATCTTTTATTAAGTGAAAAACATTTATTCCTCTTTAGTTGAAATTAGAGAATTCAACAACTAATAAGGAAAAAAATCAAGAAAATCCAATTCATGAATGGAGTTCATCACAAAACTGATTTATTGATCATCCAAAACTTGTTTTAGAAGAGGGAAATGAACATATATATCAAGAATAATATTTTACTTAAGAATATGTAAATTCTAGAATTAAGGAAATTGAATTATTTCCAGGAAAGACACTTAATATCAAAAATCAACTACATCCAATTCAAGAACAAAAATTGTAGGAATATTTGCAAAAAAAATTAACTACATTTGCATGGGATTATAAATACATGATAGGAATATATCCTTGAGTTTTCATGCATCATATTTATATTTTGGATGGAGCTCTTCCTATTAGGCAACCACAACGTAGAATGAATATATTTCTTAAGGATATTGTGAAAGATGATTTACAAAACTTTAACAACGTGATTTATTTATCTTATCTTTGATAGTGAATGGGTTTCACCACTTGTTATATTTCTAAAAAAAAGGTTAAAATTGAGAATATATGAAGACTACATAGAACTCAATAAAGCTACTCGAAAGGATCATTTTCCACTGCCATTTATTGACCACGTTTTGGACACTTTAGTAGGGAAAAAGTATTTCTCATTTCTATATGGTTTTAGTGGTATAATCATATATAAATTGCTTCTGAGGAAAAAGATAGAATTTCATTTACTTTCCCCTGAGGAAATTTCACTTATAAAGTGTTTCCATTTGGATTGTGTAATGCACCTACAATATTTCAGCGAGTCATTCTTAGTATATTTTCTAACCTTATTCTTAAAAATGTTGAAGTTTGATGGATGAATTTACCACTTTTGGAGATGAGTTTGAAGAAGCTTTTGATATATTAGAAAAATACTACAGATATGAATTGAATGTCATATTTCAATAAGTGAAAAAAACGTTTCTTGATGATGAATGAAGGGATTGTATTAGGACATCACGTTTCATCTCTAGGAATAAAGGTAGTGTTGGAAACTTGACTATATTGAGAGGGGGGTGAATCAATATAGTGCATTCATGGAAATAAAATTTATGTTTTTACTTTTCCTTATAATTATTTTTTGAACTATTAAATGAGTATCATTACATCATATGAAAAGCAAATTTAACATGTAAAAAACATTCAACTACATCATATAAATCAACACAAAAAAGCAACAAATGTGGACACAAGATATAGGTGGAAACCCATAAAGGGAAAAACCACGAATTTTTTGTTGTGATGTAAAGGAAAGCTCCTACTTCCTCTCTTACATCAACTTTATCTAGGCTTCTACCTATAGGAGGCAAGCTCCTACTCCTTTTACATCAATTTTATTTAGGATTCTTCTTACATGAGGCTTTTACCTCGATTTTCTACTGAAATCTACAACTTGATTTGAAGCTCCTACTTCTTCTTCTACATGCTCCAACATGATATTTTTTAGGATACTACTTGAAAGGAGATAACAATCTCGTGATACATAAAATTTTTAGTGTGCTAGTTTACCTGGTTATTTAATTTTGCAAACGTCCATCTCTTTGTATCTAGCTTCTATTCCTCAAATTTACTCCACTTATTCTACTCTTCTATCTCTCTTGCATGTCAATGCACGAACAAGGTCTCACAAAAAATATTTCAACTCACAATTTAACAACCACATTTCCATCCAAAAGCACATTTTTTTATTTAAAAAACTTGATGACTGTTAGTATTCCATGCAGAAATATAAAGTGAAAAGCTTTCCTCTTTGTATTCCACTTATTAATTTCACACTTTTTTAGATTTTGAATACAAAAACAAATCAAATGAATTTTGAAATATTCAAACAACATAGATTATCATAAGCCAACTTTAATGATTACAAAATCCAAAGCCCAAATTTTTCTTTATCCATGCTACAAGACACGGGTGTTGGTTACCCATTGTCAATCTAGTTGCAAACAATGATGGTAAATTGTTAATATGAGCTGTGGACGTTGATATCAAACCTCTAATTTGCGTTTGTTCCATGAATTAGGGAAAAATAAAAAAATTTCACTCAGTTCAACAACCTCTTTCATCACAACATATTTATGCATCTCTTTAGAAAATACGTTATCCAAAAACTCAACCAAACACTCCAATAATGATATCACAAAGCATATCCAAGGCCATACCTCTGTTCTGCATCTAGGGAAAGCCTTAGACCTTATCTCTATGGTTGCTCACAAGCAACTAGGATGACACGGAAAACCTTCAACATCAAAACATACATATGCAAACATTCACATTACAACATCTGCCAACAATGGTGGCCATGCCTATGATAAGAAATATATAGTCAACAACATACTCATACACTTAAACACCCTTTGCCATCAATGAGAACTTTGCCAACAATCCCCCTTTGGCATTGGTGGAAACACATTCGTCCCCCCCTTTTGTCTTGAGAAACATTTTTTCTTATTTCTCATAACATCTGCTTACCTCCTCCTTTGACATCAATGGAAAGGGGGTTGGAAACCACCATGGTAACTTCATTTGTCTCTTGTATTCCACATACTCTAGGTCTGATTGGTCTAAATTTTTTTTCATATGTGCAACGTTTTCATTGTGCTCATCATTTGCACAACCAAGTAGATCTATTATAATTATATCATTCAACATATCCTTTAAGTAGAGCCTCTTTCATTATCTTAAGCTGCATACTTCATCAGTTATGGGATAGAGATGAGTATAGGTGAATGGTCTTTAAATATTTCATTACGAAGATACAAAATTCACTGTTGCATTTTATTTTCTTAACAACAACAAGGTCCTTACCATAAGTACTCATTACATACAAGGCAATTCCATCAACGATGACATTCACAAAAAGACTTTGATTTGGTGAGTATGCTAGCTCACAAAAAAATTCATAGCCATGTAGGATAACGAATAAACAAAGGAACAACTTGCTGTATAGTCTTCATAGCTGGTGCAGAATAGGGGCATTTTAGATACATGGATAAACACCAAATTCATCCTCTGTTCATTTGAGTTTCGTCAACTATTGCCGACGACCTTTCCAAAATAGATATATATCAATAGATACCCATATATACAATAATTTCTATGCCTTCACTAACATATGATTTTGGTTGAATGATAGCTTTTAATTTTAGTAGGGAAAATATCACCAATATATATAGATGGTTTGTGGTAACATAAACACTACAAAGTTTTTCATCTCCATTGTCAACTTGAAGGATAAGTGATGATGTAATAAAACCAAAGGCATATTCCCCTACACGTGGATGATGAATACTTGCAACCTCTTTAAAATTCCTTGTGTTATGGTATGGAGAAATGGAAACACTTATTTTCTTGGAGGCTGAGTAGATATGTTTGACAAGAGGCATTTTCTTTATGAACCATTCTCCAACCCAGAGAATGGAAGTTCCCATCCCTAAATATACAAATAAATACATAAAAAATATGAAGAATAAAGAAGTAATGAATCCAATTAGAAAAAAATTAATGCCCAGTCTAGCAATATTGGTCTGAACAAGCCATCCATAAACTAAACAAACCACCATGTGATGTATGTTGGTAATTCCTACTTGTTTGAGGTGTGACTTCCTATATCATAGGATTTAGCTAAATATATAGGTTCCTAGTTTGGTGTGTGGTTGAGATATCCTCTCAACCAACTTATTGTGTGTCCAAGATAGTTTCCCTATCTTGAGACAATACTTCATGTATATATGTAATCCTATTTGATTAATAGACAATAGCGTGCATACTTAGATTTTATTTTGGTATCAGAGCCCGTATGGGCCTGAGCCTTGGTCCCTCCTGGGCCAAGGGAAAAAAAATTTTGGTGAATTTTTTTTTGCTATTTTTCCATCATATTTTAATTGTAGCCGTGGCAACAGATTTGGAGTGGAAAATTCGGGGCTTCTTCCATGACGGGGCCGACAGTATGTATTTTGATGTTATTGCTTGGAGAAGGCAAGGCCAAGAGTGAGCCACTATTATTAGAATTCGCCCAATGCAATGTGTGTCCAATCCGTCTTGCGTCTGGAAGAACAGGAGGAATAAGTGCGTGCATGGTTTTCCCTGCAAGTCCTGCTGTTGTGTGGAAAGATTTCACGCTCCAACAAACGTGGTGCAGTGAGCATGGTTTACCAAGACACATTCAAAATTACTGTAGAGCCGTTGACTGGTCGATTACCGGTTGTTGCAGCGTTGTCATAGGCCTTGGGAAGTACTGGTTCCTGTTTGAGGGTTTTCATCCGACTTATTTTTTTTATATCAAGTGTTGTGTTTTCTACTGCTTGGTGCCAGTAGATCTGTTAGAGAGGCCAATGGAGGCCGATTTGCTGCTTGAGGAGGTCAATTTTGAAGGCCGAATTGATACTCAGAGGCTGTGTGAAGTACTACCTTACATAATTTGGAACTCTAAAAAAGAAGACAGATGAGTCATTGACTGATTTTACAAAGATTTTTAATAAAATTTATCAAAAAATTCTTGAAGAAATTAAGCCTCCTGAAACCACAGCTATGATAGCTTTTTCCAATGCTTTAGATTCTGATATTTTAAGAGCTGAGAAAGCACAAAAATTGATGGATATGAAAGAGGCTACAATTGGAGTGCAGTATAATCTTATGGCTTCAAATAAATTGAAAATGGAAGAGGAGAAAGCAACAAAGGACAAAAAGAAGAAAGAAGAAAAACCTTCTTCCTCCAAAACTCTTACAACAGAAGAAAAGATTGATCAAATGTTCAATTTGATCAAAGAACTTGCCTTTAAGATGACAAAATTGGAGTTAGAGAACAAACCAACTGCTAGAGATAATAAAAATGAAGCCAATAGAAATCAGGCTCCCTTCAGAAGACATTTTCAGCGTAAAAAATTCTTACAACACCCAAGGAGGAATGTCGATGATCAAAATGTTCAGCTTCCTTTGAATAATTTTTCTGAAGAAGAGCAACCTGAACATGAGGAAGAAAAAGAAGACATAAACCTTGTAGGAGAAACATCACAGTCAACTTGTTTGACTTTGCAAGAATATGAAGACCAGTCTAGGATATATCTATTTTTAGATGATGAGAATGCTCAAATTCATGCACAAAATGATAAAAAACAACAAGAAACTCAAAATAGAAGTTATCCTCTAAGGTCCAAAGGTCCAGTTCAACAACCTCAACAAAAATAAGATTCTGACAAACAAGTTGCTAAAAAAAGGCCAAATTCAGTGATGTCCCTCCACCTCATAATTAAGCTGCAATCATCAATTTTTTTTTTCTTCAGAAAATAAAGAATTAGCTCCTCTTTATTTGAGTTTCAAATCAGAACTGAATAAAATCAAGATCCCTGTCCCACTTCTTGAATTGTTGAAAAATCCAGCATACAAAGATTAATTTAAAATCCTATTACAACCACCTCTCGCTCCTGATTCAGTCAATCATGAGGATGAACATCCTACTATTTACTTAGGCTGCCATGTCCAAGACAAGAATGGTGATAATTCACCACCTTTCTATTTTTCTCTCAATATACATGACAAGTTGTTGCATAATTGCTTATTAGATTCTTGGGCTTCTCACAATCTAATGCCAAAGAAAGTGATGGATGATTTAGGATAATAAATCACCAAGCAATACCATGACATATACCTTTGATTCCAAAAAATTCAAGTGTTTAGGAGTGGTTAAAGACTTGATTGTTTCTCTTTCCCAACTTCCTATGAAAATTTTAGTGATGGACATAGTAGTTATAGACATACTTTCTAGATTTGGAATGCTGCTTTCTAGTTCTTGGTCTAAAAAATTGGGAGGTACCCTTCAGATGGATATATCATATGCCACAATCCCAATGTTTGGAGGAGAAATCAGGAGGTTGTATAGGGAAACTTAAATGGCCTATATCATCAGTGATCAACATAATCCCTGAAATAATTCTATATATGCTGAGGAAAAGGAATTGGGGTCATCCATATTACACCTTGCTGCTGATGATAACAATTTCTAGCATGGAATCAGTGAAAAACAACATTTTCAAGATACAAGTGAGCAAAATTTAGAGGGAGGACAAATCTGGAAATTGTACTTTGATGGAGCCTCATCAAGAGAAGGATCGGGAGTTGGTGTAGTTCTCATTTCTCCCACTCAAGAAAGGGTAACTACATCATATAAACTGAAATTTTCTACCACTAATAAGACTGCTGAATATGAAGCACTTGTTTTGGGTATGAAGGCAACACATGATTTGGGAGTTGAACAACTAGTTGATTTTGGTGATTCATAATTGGTGAAAAGGTAGGTGAGAAACAACTACCATGTGAAAAATTTCAAATTGAAGAATTACAGGAATGAAGTGTGGGACTTGATTGAGCATTATTTTTTAGCATTCAATGTAAATTTTGTCACTAGAGATGAAAATCAAATGGCTAATTCACTAGCTATTGCTGCTAGTAATTTTAAAGTTCCTCTTGATGTAAAGGAAACATATGATGTTCAAATAAAAAACAGACCTTCTATTCTTGATAATATCAAATACTGGAAAGTATTTGAAGATGACAAGGAAATTCAGAAATTTTTAGAGTGTGTTGAAGAGTTTGCAGACATTCAAATTGATGATGAGCATGACATTGTTGACAATCAAAACAAAAAGTCTTTCAAGAAGACCATGGCTCTGAAAAACATTATTGATCTAAAAAATAACTACATTCCTAAAGGCCTAGTTCCTTTAGAGAGATTGTTTGACAATTATGATGTATTTTTAAAGCCTAAAAATAAAGCTGATGAAGAGAGTACAATTGACTTCAATATTGGGATAGAAGAGTAGCCTAAACTAGTTAAAGTTTCTAAATTTCTTTCTCTACAAAGTAGAACAAAATATGTCAAGCTGCTTAAACAATATGTAGACATTTTTGCATGATCCTACAGTGAGTTGAAGACCTATGATAGAGGTATAATGGAGCACAAAATTCCTCTAAAAGTAGAAGCAAAGCCTATAGCACAGAAGATAAGGACCACATGACCATTATAAGGACCACATGACCTCTTCCTCATAGTGAATTTCATACGAGAATCAAAGGAAAATTCTTTGCTAACTACAGGAAGAACTGGAGCATCACTATTTGAATTCCCATGTTCCTGATTCCAGTCACAAATCTGTTGCCGATGAAACACAATTATACTTTTATTTTTTCCTTCTTCAAGTGTTCCAACATCTTTCCTTCTCCTTTTCTTCATCCACTTTATTTTCTATAATATTATTTGTCCAAAGAGATATATGATAACTGATGAACACTAAATGTTTCTTTACAAGGTCCCTCAAATACTCTTCTCGAGGTATTTCAGTTGATCATGGTCAACATTTTCATCATAGTCTCATTACAAAGACTCTAAAATATCTGATATATCTTGAAAATATTATTGGGGCCACTCTCCTACTGAGGTGCTAAACACTGACCGTATCCTTATTTGTTTCCTTGAGCAACTCCCCATGAGCCCATGCTAACTTCAATTTTTCATTCAAGTCACATGTTTCTCTTTCTTTCTTTTCCAATATTTTGTGGGTTGCTTTCTATTCTTTGCATCTCCTTTTGATTTCTTGCATAATTTTCTTTGACTGTTCTTCTCCATTTGTCTGGTTTACTTCAAAGAATTGGGAAACTTGAAATCTTTGGCCATGTGGCCAATATTGTCACATAAATAACGACCAAGAAAGGGAGGAAAGGGCTTGTGTCTGATTGTGTTGTTATTCATATAAAATGTACTCCTACTCTTCTTTGAATAGGGTTTGTAATTAATATCCTTATGGTCGAAAGCATTGCATGAATAATAACAACCATAAAAAGAGTTTTTGTACCTGAAGCCTGCTGATCTTCTTGTAGGGAATGATATACTTTGATTTCTTGCTTGAGGGATCTTATATTTATGCTGCATCTTTTGTTGATAATTATTGGTTACACTTCTCCTACAGTCAACTGCTACATTCCCAAGTTTATGGAAATTGAAGAACTTCTTGTCTTCCAATAGGGGAGCAAAGGAATTTTTATTTCTCCTTTGGAATCTTGTAGGCTTCATAAATTCATTTCTAGGACTAGATGGCATTATTTAAAAATACACTTTTCTGACTCACTCTACTGCTAGTTCTACTTCTTGTTCTTGTTTGGTTCCTTGCTAATCACATTGTTGACATCTTCTCCTATAAGTATTTTTGGCACTATTTTATTATATTGAGTGGTTTCGTTTGAGCTATTTATCCTTTTTGACTTATTTATCTTGGAGACAACATCCTCTAACTTTTCATATGATTTTATCTTTTTATCTAGCTCATTTCTTGTTGAAATGACCTCAACTTCTAATGTTTCACATTGTTCCTCTCTTTCCCCCAACTAAATTCTCATCACCTCTTCAATTCTCTTGGATTCTTCCAACTATGACCTCAACTTCTTTGAACTCGTGCTCTTTCTCATCACATATTTATTTTGATCTCCATTTTCATTTGCAACTATTTCTATTTCAACTGAGGTTGAGTCAAATTTATCTTAGTCTTCAACTAACTTCTCCTCATGACAATTATGTTATTTCATACTAACAGAACAAGTCTCATTCAAGTGAACAATTTGTTTCTGAGAGCCCTTTTTCTTCTTCCTCTCTCTTCTCTTTTTATCTATTGTTTCTACTAGTATCTCCTTCAAACATGACCTGCAACTTTCCCATATATGTTTTGTAGATTAGAGATCTATTATCGTCTCAAGATCAAAATTCTGAAGTTTGTTGTAAACTCTACATTTAGCCTAGGCATTCCACTTTTGTTATTTCTTTGAGGGGGAATATTTACTATATCCATTGCCTACTAACCTCCAAACATTAGGTCCATAAGTTATCAATTCAACTTTTATCTTCTCTCTCCAATCTTGAAAGTTTGCAGTACTGAGCATAAACACACTTTGATCATCCATGACTCAACCAGGTCTACCTTTTAGCGGTTAAGCTGATACAAAAGGAACCCGCTCTGATACCAATTGTTGGAAACTTGACTATACTTAGAGGGCGGGGGAGGGGGGGGGGTGACCAGTATAGTGCATTCATGGATATAAAATTTATGTTTTTAAATTTTCTTTTAATGACTATCTGAACTATTAAATTAGAAACATAACATCATATGAAAAACATATTTAACATGTAAACAGAATTCAACTACATCATAAGAATCAACACAAAAAATCAACACATGTGGAAACTAGATATAAGTGGAAACCCATAAAGGGAAAAACTAAAAAAATGTTGTTGCGATGTAAAGACAACCTCCTACTTCCTCTCTTACATAAATTTTTTGTAGGCTTCTACCTACAGGAGGAAAGTTTCTACTCCCTCTTTTACATTATTTTTTTGTAGGCTTCTACCTTGATTTTATACTATAAGCTATAACTTGCTTGGAAGCTCCTACTTCCTCTTCTACAAGCTCCAACCTGCCCTTTTCAGGCTACTACCTGAAAGGAGACACCAATCCCTTGATATATGAATGATTTAGTGTGCTTGTTTACCTTGTATTTAATTATGTATAACTCCATCACTTTGTCTTTGCCTTCTCTTCCTCAAATCCGCTTCACATATGCTCTTCTTCTAATATGAACGTAGGATTGATTATTTTCCAAGTGAATTGAATGTATAACTATGATTGTGTTAGGTGTAAAGAATTGAAGGAAAAATAATTTTTAGAAGATCTTGCACATACTGAGTACTAAAATATCAACATAAAGCAAAACAAACAAACTCAAACACGATGTGATGATGGAGTTCGTCCCTCCTGGCCTACGTCTCCGGGTCAACTTTTAATTGAGTGACCACTGTATTAGGAAGATGTTGAAAAATTTCTTATAATGAGATTCCAATTGAATAGTGCCCTTCGACATTGATGGATTCTATCAAACAAAAATTATCTGACTTGGCTTTCTGACGACCAGCTTACAACAATAAGCGTTGAATTGGAAAAATTATGGAAGATTTATTTGCACACAAATTTATCCAACTGAATATTGCACGTAGACACTTCTGGATGATGTGTAAATATGGCTCTCTGAATTATCTTTCTGTCACCTATCTCTATGCACAATTTTTCTTCATGATGCCGAATTTACACCAGGAAGAGATTTGACCACATGGAGGAAGAACTGATTTTCAACTCTCCAAAACAACTCTCTAAAGCAGATCTTGAAATTAGCTCTCCAAAGCTGCTTCTCCAAATTTCTGCTGCAAAAGATTCATACTTTTCTGCCCAAATATGCCCCCTTAAGTTGATGTGATGACAGAGTTCGTCCCTCCTAGACTACGTCTCTTGGTATGATTTTAATTGAGCGACCACTGTATTAGGAAGGCACTGACAATTTTCTTACAATGAGATTCCAATTAGATAATGTACTTCGACACTGATGGAATCTGTCAAATGAAAATTCTCTAACTTGACTTTCTGACGACCAACTTACAATAACAAGCCCTGAATAAGAAAAAGTATGGAATATTTCTTTGCACACAAATTTATCCAATTGACTATTGCATGCAGAAATGGTTGGATGCTATGTAAAGATGGCTCTCTGAATCGTCTTTTCATCACCTATCTCCGTACCCAATTTGGCTTCACGATGACCAGTTTATTCTAAGAAGAGATCTGATTGTATGGAAGAAGAACTGATTTTGAACTCTTCAAAACATCTCCTCAAACAACTCTCTAAATCAACTCTCCAAATCAGCTCTCCAAAGCTGCTTCTCCAAATTTCTGCTGCAAAATCTTAACAATTTTCTGCCCAAATCTGTCCCCAAAGCAGCTCCCAAAGTTGGTGTAAAATACCTCCTTTTATACACTTTATAATGTTAATTTTGGAGTTTTGTTGTTATAACAACTTAACAAGTTTTGGCTATTCCAATACGTTCGAGATAACGCATTTATAATTACAAATTATGCATTGTTAAACTATTGGACCATAGCTTTAACTTAATCCTAAGTTTTCGAATGGTTATTAACAACCATGACTTTGCTAAACTTAAGGTTGAATTTCGAACTCCACTGAAGCCACGTAACAAGCTTTTCGTTGTAGATTTTAATGCACCTTCATGCATTTCATTGGTGTTTAAATGTACATTCCATAACCTTCATATTACCATATGCACATCTTCCCATGAAACTACGAACTCCATGCCATGTAACAATCCACCTTCGTTGGAGTTTAAATGTATTTTTGTTGGAGTTTGTAACCATCTCCATGCACATCTCCATAGCTTTCGTTGGTGGAGCCACGTAACAAAGCACATTTGTTGGATTTTAATATACACCTTCTGTTGGACAGAATTGTGAATTACAGATAAAACACGCTTCCCTAGACAGGTGCTAGTCTAGAACAACATATTAAAGACTCTACGACTATTTCTCCTAAATAAGAACAGACACACATAATGTATTAGGGGCTTACTTTGGATCCAAGTGCTTCTAAATGGCTCCTTCTGTCGCTTTCGTGTGCAGCTTCAAATTCAAGCGGTTTGTGCGAAATGCTTCCTGCAAGAATGAACACTAAACAACAGAAGATAGAAATAATACAAATGTCTATTCAAGTTAGTTTTATAAATTAGTAAAGCATAAACCATATACATCAACCAAGATCTTTCAATATGGAAAATCAAAGCCAATACAGATGCATATAGGGAAAAATAAGTTGTACTCTTTATTAATGATAGAAGGAAAGGTTACAACCAAGTGACTGATTTGAAGTGACCCTTCCAACAACGATCCTCAGTCTCATCACAGTATAAATCTCTCTAACAACTGTTACACAAATATAAATCTCAATTGAAAATTCACCAGCATCTCTCTACTCAAATTCTTCCTTACCAAGCACTCAGATCTGTGCTCAATTTATAGAGAAGCTGAAGGTTGTTTTACAATCAATGACTTTCCAATAATAGGCAAGACATGTTCCCAATCTT
This sequence comes from Pinus albicaulis, assembly GCA_034641835.2. NCBI lineage: Eukaryota > Viridiplantae > Streptophyta > Pinopsida > Pinales > Pinaceae > Pinus > Pinus albicaulis. Next base: position 95,426,200 of record CM076572.1, on the reverse strand, counting down.
GTAGATGTCAAATGGACATTTGGATTCGAAGCTTGACACATGTGAACTCTTCTAGAAGGCACTGGCCAAGTGGAGATTCCGGAACAATGAGAATTTCGCTCCCAATGTGACCAACACACCTGTGAATGTCGGGAAGTGCTTTGCAGAGCAGCCTTGCATGGGGCTACCTGCATATGCAACACACTTAGTCCCTTTAGAGGCTGCGTTGGTGATCTCTCATATGCTATATAATAAACTTCAAACTTTGGAAACCTTTGCTTGATGAAAGTCTTGCTTGATTTGTCTTGTTCCTGTCTTAGGGCATGTAGCAACTTGAAATGATAGGGAATGATAGACCCTTAATCATTGGTCTTGGAGATGATGTCTAGTTAACCAGGTCATTGGGAATGGTGCCCAAATTGACCTATAACAATTTCCCCCTAAAGCATGAAGTCAAAATAATAATAATAACTTTTGATTGAGATGCTTTACACTGTGATGGGCTGGAGATGAAGTGGAGTGGTCACCTGCATCAATATTACAATACATTACATCATGATATATCCTCTTTGATCATAATTGTTGAGGGTAGGCAATCCCATGTTCAGCACATAAACAATCTAATGACATTTACATAATTCAGAAAGTCATCTTCATTGGAATCTTGCCCAATGCAGACATGCCTACAGATATAGGCCCATGTTTTGGATGACAATATGTATGTAAGGTCACCGTAGAGATGATGTGTACAACAATCTTGAAATCGCAGTCCGAATGGCTGAAACTAGATCTGGGGTCTTCTTATCTTGTTCACTCGATCATTCGGGTACAAGTCTAGCCATGCAAATATATGATTTGTAGTCGAACATGGAAATAAATCGTTTGATTACTAGCCAATGATATGAGCTGTTAACAAACACGAGAGAACCACCATTAATGTCAATGGCCCTCAAGGTACTGCAATACATTTCGTAAGGTGTGAATAGATGATTTGATGTCGAACGCCAAACAAAAGCTTTTGGTCAAAGGTCCGGAAGCGAGGATCTTGTCGATGCTGTAACAAGTCTCATGGTACTGGAATCTAATGTTTCTAAGTGAACTTCCTAGATATTGATTTGTCATCGACAGGAAGTCACCTTATTGCGAAACGGGAGTTACCGATTTCAGAGAAAAAGGTATGACTTGATATAGCAATTTTTAGGGATGACAGTCATGAGAATGAAGGTTTAAGAGTATTGCAGAAGGATGAAGTATTCACTGGATGACTTCTCTTGAAAAAATCGGTGACACTGTGATGAGTTGGCAGCATTGACCCAAAACCGAAGTGAAGGTATGATGAACCATAGGTATGAATGAACCATCAAGAAGATTACCCAACCCAAACAGTGACGAACATGGAGTGAAGGAAGTGTCATGTTCAAGAGCGACTTGCTACCATAAAGAATTCTTGCTCATTTTTCTGAAATTTTCCCCGGTCATTTGTTGACCAATACCTATTTATTTTTTAACAAGCTTAAGGAGGATAACATTTTCTTGATCTATAATTCAACCCTTCGGGTGAATAAACTATCGCTATTTAATAATTTAATGAGTATAGTGATGAATGAAACTCGATTCTTGACATGATCGACAAGCCCGTTGCTATTTTATGTTTTAACGAGCTTAAAGACAATGATAGCCCGGTCCTTTTTCATATTTAGAGAGTTTGAAAAAGAGGACGAAAGAAAACTCCATAAGTACTTTTTCGTAAATTTGTCACTCAGACCCGAAAAAGTGTAAAATAATATCTGAGAGAACCTCTTTGGTCATGTTTAACTAAGGTATTCCTTTTTTGTAAATAATCTATCTCAGTCTAGAAAAGGGTTAAACTTATACTGAGTAGATATCAATTCATTTACTTTTACAAGATTGTAAGGACAAGTGCTCAACAATATTTTCACATTATCGGAGTCTGAAAAGAGCTGAAAGAAGACTCCAGGGGTTCCTTTTTTGCTGTTATTGAAGCTCGAAAAAGAGGTAAAAGTGTGCTTCAAATCCTTTTTCATTTTTAATAAAGCTCGAAAAATAAGGATAAAAAGTATGCTTTGTGGTCAAGTCATTCTTTGAATAGATCTGCACGACTAATCTATTCATCAGTTGTATTTCCCGTTCAGAACAACATCAAATGGATTAAAAATACTTGTTTCATGATAAAAATGTAATAAAACTATAATCATAGCAATAAATTTACCTTGAAAATAATTAAATGACTATTAAAAGTAGTTACCATTTGCATTTTGGAGCTTTGAACTTGATTTTGCCCCCGAACTTTAGTCGTTAATTACGATTGTTTTTGTGGACGGATTTCATCTCCGTTTGATCTAGATTAGTACCATGAACCTCCTCTTTCCCTTGGTATTCATATAATCTCCAATCCCTGTAAATTTTTAGGGTTTTAAGGCCCCTAGGGTAAATTCTGCTCAAATTGAGGGCAACGCACTCCTGAATGTCAAAACTTGTGTTGCATAGCAGGTACAGTGAAGAGTAATTGCATGTGCAACGCACTGTCTCTTATTAGGGAGTGCATTGGGTGCAATTCAAGTTTTTTATTTTCATGTTATGCCTAAAATTTTCCTAGTTTTTTTGCAATGAATGAAATCTAATGGATCTTATGGTTGTATTTCAGGTTTCCATCAGATTAGAAATGACGACTACATGTAGGGAAAGAGAACATGAAGAACAAGATATGATTTCCTTAAATGATCCGAGTACTGTAAGAGCCATAAGAGATTGTGGACTGCTTAAGTACTTCAAATTGTCGAGAATGAGGCAACAAATAAAACTCTTGGAGTTCTTAGTTTAAGCATGGGATTCAGTGATAGAGTCATTTCATATTAAGAACCAAGTGGTTCCCATAACAGTTGAGGATGTGTATTTTCTCATAGTTTTGTCGAGGAGAGGTTTTCCCATTTCACTCTCAGGGTCTACTGTTGGAGGAGAGACAATGGGGGATTATATTATGTAGTATTTATATCCAGGGGTAGAACCTAGCAAAGATGGAAAAATAAACATTCGGGATGTCAGATATTTGCCTTTGAGAACTATCCTTTTCATGATCATTAAACTAGCTGGCACCGTTACACTATATGTAGCGAATAGATCATATATGCAGTACGCGCTAGAGTGTTTAGAGCCAACAGTCTTCAACTGGTCTGAAGTTGTTCTTTCTCAGATAAAGGAAAAAATGAACAAAGAAAAGGGAGGAAGGAAGAAAAATTTGAGTTATGGTTCAATCCTTATACACTTTGCTTTGGAACAGATTCCACTGATGCAGCCACAACATGTGACACTAGATATAGCTAGTCCTAGAGATCCTCAGATGTAGAGATGGGTAGAACTCATGGGTCAACATGCAGGATAATTGACTGTTGTGTTCTCTACTGCATTCTTTTCCTGGTTTTGGTGACAGATCATCGCCATCGATGAGCAAGCATACATAGGCGTTGATTTTTGAGGAGATCCAGATTTAGCATTACCAGAAGGTGCTCAGTGGGGTGCAATAGGTAAGAATGTTTTGACCATGTTTTTTTTTCCTAAGGTTTATACAATGTTTTTGTATTTTGATGTTTTCCCAAAACTAAACTAAATTTTTGATGTAATTCAGATGTTGGTCGTGTTCAATAAGTAGAGGAACTAGAGCGCGAAGCAGATGTGCTAGCAGAGAGGGCTGTTGGGAGAGAAATCCTTCAGGACCTTGATATGGCTGAGACTTTAGCTGAGCTTCGACAACACATAGAGGGGTTGACCTTCGGGATTTCAGATTTCCGGATCGAAGAGCTTCCAATGCGACTGCAGTGACACACTATTGAGGTTCCTAAACGTTGGATTGCTATATCTGTTGTGTCTCAATCTAGTCTCCTAAACTGAGTTCATTTAATTGTCAACCAGGATTTGTAAACTGCTGAAGTGAAATGTACCATATGTACCTAGGTGCTTGTTTCCTAGTGCGTTGTGTGTAGTATTTTGTGATGTTTTGGTCTTTTATGTTGATTTATGATGTTTTTGGTAGTTTTAAAGTTTTGTGTTTACAATGAAAGTGCCTAGGAAACTAATGAAAAGAAATTGGTGGTCAAAAACACAGTTGAGCCTAATGTATGGAATGGAAAATGTAATCAAAAGTACTGAAGCAACATTTAAACTATAACTGAATAGAAACAAGAGCTTGATGATGACTTCTTAAACAAATGACACAAACTAGACTTTGAGAAATGATCACTAAATATGCAAGTTTTCTAACTAGACAGTTAGACATTAATCATGATGCAACATTCTATTCTAAGCTCATCTATTTCATGACTAATTCCTAGTTCTATTCTGCAATTTCAGTTGAAGGTCAGAGTCTATACTCCAAGAGTTATTGGTTTCTTTTCAGGGTAGTTCTGTTGAGGAAGAGCTCTGTTTATGGTGATGGATTTGCAGAGATATTTTAGACCTTGAAATGATGTTATCTTCTGTTCCTAAGGTTATGGATCACTGGTGGTTTTCAGAACAAAAAGATATTTGTAAATAATGAAGGCTGTCTTATGAATCCTATCAACTAAAGTGATCTACTGTGCAAAGGGTGACAATGTGACTATGAGATGTAAGTGCAATGAATTGATTTAAACATGAGCTTAAGATGCTTCTAAACTAGAACAATGTTAAACCATAAGCCATCATCAAGCTTTGAAATGAAGTAGCTGGACATGAATTAAATGCAAAATGAAACTCCGGAGCATTCTAATTATCATGCACTATTCTATGAAGTTACACAATCGGTTTGTTCATCATGAGTGATATTTTGGAAAAGTTCCTTCTTGTGGAAGAGGTAGAACAATTTTGACCGTGGACTTGTATGCAATTGAAAGCAAATGAACTGAAAGCAAATGAAACTAAGTTGTCACATCACAGTCATATCTTGAACTTCTTAAGGATGTCTTGGAAGGATTTCTTCTTGTGGAAGAGTGATTAGGACAAGTGCAACTGTGATAGTGAAGACTAAAAACTACAACTAATTCCTATGATACTATAGCTATTCATCATTCATTGTTATGATCTGTTGGAAGAATGTCTTCTTGTGAAAGAACTGGAATGAATATAACTACAGTATCTAGTTAAAACAAATACAACTCCTATCATACAGTACCATAGTCATTAAACATTCATCATTTTAATTTATTGGCAAAGTGTCTTCTTGTGGAAGAACTGGAACGAATATGACTACAGTAGCTAGTTAAAAACAAATACAAGTTTAACTCCTATCCTACAATACCATAGTCATTAAACATTCATCATTTTAATTTATTGGCAAAGTGTCTTCTTGTGGAAGAACTGGAACGAATATGACTACAGTAGCTAGTTAAAAACAAATACAAGTTTAACTCCTATCCTACAATACCATAGTCATTTAAACATTCATCATTTTGATATGTTGGAAGAGTGTCTTCTTATGGAAGAACTAGAATGAGTACGACTACAGTATATAAAACAAAACAACTACTAATTCAATATGCAGAACGTAAAGACAGCTAGGAAAAACTTATCTAGTTTACGCAAAAGAAATCCGTTCAAGGGGCAGGGGCTCTCTACCACTTGACGGCATTCAACTTCAAAATTAAATCACGCCTTCAAGATAATTTTGTCTGCTCCATTAACGATGCAATAGTTTGAACATAATGCTCTGTGTCTTCAAAGACGTAACACAGAGTTTTCACAAAATCTAGCAGCAAATCTAATACAAAATCTCTAACTAAGCTCTCGACCTACTCAAGAGTTTATAAAGTAAATGCAAGTAACAATAATTACAATAATTTAGGAATGATGTCTTTCCTTATCCAAATCATCTTAGGAGTCTTTGAGGAGGCTGCGTGAAGGAGAAAAGACACCTGGACTGAGACAGTCCTAGTAGGAGTCTTCCTTCACAAATGTGTTCCCACGTGCATAACCGTACCCAGAATTCATTTTCTCTTCCATGACGAGCAACACACCATGTAGGCACGACGTGGATCATGCCCATATGCGTTTTTCCTCAAGAGGCCACCTGGAACATACTCAAACATAAAGGTAGCTGCAGAATCGCCGGTTAGCTACGGAATGTCTGCATTCTGCAGCTAGTTCCGGTCAAAAATGCTTAACAATGGCAACAATCACAAAATTCAACAAGTCAGTCATGTAAACCATTCTAGAAGTAATTTTAACTATTTTTATTGATCAATTGTGTTTAAAATAGAAATGGACAAGGGAGAATGAGGTAAAATGAGGTGAAGGAAAGCACAAATTTGAGGCTCAACATACCCCCACTGCTGTCTCTTTGCATGTCCTCATGCAAATTATCCTATAAATTCAGAGGCTTCTGCAAGGACATCTAATCCCCTTCTTCTCCTTTGTCTGAAAGCTAGAGGCCTTCTGGGTTTCCTGATCACAAGTTTGAACCTGAGGTTTGTGAGTGCCCTGATCAACTTTTTGTTCCTTGTTTTCATCTTCTCATTGGTCCTCTCCACTTTGTCTATATGCCGGGATAAGGTTGAGTTCATGTCAGTCTTGAGCTTGATTTGATCTTTGAGAATTTCATTCTCATTTTTGATGTGTCTATTCAACAATTCCAACTCATACCTATCCCTCCTCAATATATCAATTTCAGTTAGTGGAGGACTGGGGGTTCTCTCTTCTCTTTCTGAAGCTGTCCTTTCTAAAGTTTCCACATAATCATAGATTTTCTATTGAGCAAGATCAATCTCAGGGGTGCCTTCATAAAAATCTTCATCATCATACTCTTCCATGGATGTTTCTTCATCTTCAATATTGATTACCCCTGTTTGTTTGATTGATGTTTTCTTCAGTTTTCCTTTTAATCTGTGGCTTCTCCTAAGTCGAGAGGACCCCTCCCCTTTCTCTATAACAAATTCCTTGATTATCTTCTTTTCCTTTAGTTGGCTCTTGATTCGAGTCAACTTCTCCAAAATGACTTCCTCACTGCTTTCTTGAACCAGTTTGTCACTTTTACCTTCTGGAGTCCTCCATTTCCTACTTCTTTTTATGGGCTGTGGTTCAGGTGATAGTTCTTTTGCTTCTTCAAAATGATTTCTTATTAAGAAATCATCCCATGTATCATTTGATTTAGATAGATGATGCTCAATTAAAATTTTGACTAACCCATGATGATACAGGGTTGTCTCCAAAAAACTGAACTCTTCTCTGAACACAGGAAGCCATTTTCTTCAGACTTTGATACAAGAAATATGGTAGATTCAAATCTTCTCCTAGAAAATGCAACATTAGTCTAATATGGTAGACATAAAATGTCCCATATCTACCCTCACATGTAACAAAATTTTGTAAAAGAAGTAGTATGTTTCTCCATTTGCTTTTCAAGGCTGTACTGGGAATTCCTTTCTTGAACACACTAACATCCATATTTGGTGATTTTAAAATTTGTTTCCATGAGTCATTGTGAAATTCCCTATTTTTAAACTATCTTTCCCCAGTTCTGGACAATCCTGTAGCCTCTGCTATAAAAACTTCAGTAATAGCAAACTTGACATCCCCTATCTCAACTTCAGTACCTTGGAATGATCTGGCAAATGTTTTGGTTACTTCCTTATGGAAGCCATTAAATTTTTCCAAGAATTGAAGCCATCCTATTTGTTGTAACATCTCCTTGCATTGTGGGTAACCTTATAAATATTTTGATCCCACAGGCTCAGTCCTTACGATGAAACCCATGATGTTTTTCAATATCAAATTAACACTCTACCCACAAAACAATGTCTTTTACTTTCGGACTAAAATGGCTTCAAGCTCTAAATGAAATTGGCTTCAATTTTGGAAGGACATACCTTTGATTTATAATAGCAACAGTCTTCAAAATCTCTGGTTGGTATGCCTCTGTTTGATAATGAAGAATGCCTTCGAAACCTCGGACTGATGTACTTCTGTTGAACTTTGGAGAGATATGAAAGCAATTTCAATTTTCGAGCTAATATGTCTCTGATAGACAGTGGTAGATGGTTTCAAGTTTCTTTTTTGTGCAATACCTCCGTCTTTGGTAACAGAAGACTTCAAACTCAATCACTGAAAAACACTTCTGTTTCTAGTAACAACAGACTTCAAACTCAACCTCTGTCTCTGATAGCAAATGGTATGCTTCAAATTCAACACTACAACCTCTCTGTCTCGGGTAACAACAACTTCAAAACCAGTCACTACCACACCTCTGTCTTTGGTAATAACAGACTTTAAACTCAATCACTACCACTCCTCTGTCTTTGGTAGCAAAAGTCTTCAATTTTAGCACCTCTGTCTTCTGGTAGCAACAGGCCTTAAACTCTACACGGCCACAATTCTGTGTTGACAGTGAAAATGCTCCAAACTTCGTTCTCAGTGATATGCTATCTGTTCATTGAGTTCTCACACCGTTATGCTTCCAATTTACCTCTTCTGTTATGCTCCTGATGATAATAATGCTTCTGCCTTCGGAATGGAATACTGGCTACGGAATGACGTTATGGAAAATGGTCACGGCATAGAGTGGTGGAGTGAGGTGGAGGATTGCATTAATGATTTGAGGAGACGGCGGAGGATTTACGACGGCAGGAAAAATCTTCATCATTAAAGAACTTGGTTAAGAGTCGTGGGAATTTCAAATGCTTTGGCCGTTTCACCGCTCAAATGCTATCGGATGGAAAATTTGAATCGGAAGATTTTAATACAAAGTTTATAGAGGATTTGTTTGGTGTTTGATCAATAAAACAATTAAAACAACCTTTCGAATAATTCCACAACTAAACTATGCTAAATTTTTATGAATTGCCATCGTAATTTAAATTTGTTACCTCTGCCCTTTATTTGATGTTTGTGTAGCCTTTGTCTTCTCTGCTCATCTTTGGAGGAATATTTCACAATTTTTCTTGATATTTTTGATTCATGAATTCACTGGATCACTTTGTTGTAATTCTGATGTCTGCTGGTTGATGCCTTCAGGGTTTATAGCTGCCAAAAAGACTGTCGGGCTGCAGAAAAGGTGATCAGCTGCAGAATGTTCCTGTAGAACACTTCAAACATGAAAATGAAATGTTTCTGGAGAATGGGTGAAATGTTTATGAAAATGGATGAAAATTGATGGTGGATTATGAAGTGGATAATGGAATAAGAATGGATTCAGTTCATGGAATGAAGGAACATAAGGGCTGTACTGCAATTCATGGCATATTTTTATTCACTTGCAGCAAGATATCAAATTCTATGTTTTGACATGAAAATGAAGTGAATGGAAGATGGAGTGAAATGAATGGGATGTGGAATGGAGTGAAATGTGAATGATGGATGAGATGAAGTATGGATGGATAAGTGAATGGAGTGAGATGAAATGAATCATAAGTACTATGGCACTGAACTTATGATTTTTATAACAGCTGCTTAGAAACAAAAATGGGAAAATTTAGAGTGTCAGAGAGACTCTGATTTTCACCCTATCTTTTCTGTATAAACATGCCAATCGGTGATTGGTTTTCATGTTTATACCTTTATTTTTTTTTATTTTAAAAAAAAAAAAAAAAATGCTTCAGAAAATTTCATCAAGTTGATGAAGAAGAGAGACTCTTCTTCATTAACTTCACATCATTGTCTCCTTGGAACTTCTTGACAAACTCTTCTCTTGAGAGTGGCTTGTGGTATAGCTTCAGTCTATGGCCATTCACAAGAAAAGTGACGTCTTCTTCATCTATAGTTCTGATTTTTACTGCCCCATTATCAAAAATTCGAACAATTTCATATGGCCCAAGCCAATGTGTCTGAAATTTCCCTTGAAAATCCTTGAATTTTGAATCAAACAAGAGAGCCCAATCACCCTCTTTAAATTTATTCTCTTTGATGTACTTGTCATGCCATATAGCCCTTTGCTGTTGGACTAGACTTGTTTTCTGAACTGCATCTTGTCTGATCTCATCCAATTCATTAATTTGCTCCAGTCTATGCTTTTGTGCCTCCGTTAGATCAAGTCCTAGTTGAACTGCCATCTTGAATGTCTGGATTTGGAACTCTATAGGAAACAAAACTTGCTTTCCATAAACAAGCTCATAAGGAGTATGGCCTGTTGTGTTTCTCCATGTAGTTCTATAGGCCCACAAGGCTTCAGGAAGCCTATCTACCCAATCTCTTCTATGTAGATGAACAGCCTTTGTTAGGATTCCTTCAATGACTTTATTAGTGGATTCCACTTGACCATTTGCTTGTGGATGATAAGGAGTAGATGTTCTATGTCTGATTTTGTAATTCTCCATCATTTGCTCCATTAGCCTTGATGTAAATTGAGCTCCTTGATCTGTAACAATTTCCCTTGGGACACCAAAACGAGTAAAAATATCCTCAAAAAGAAAAGTAACTACAGATGATTCATTAGCAACAAGTAATGGTTTAGCTTCTACCCACTTAATAACATAATCAGTGCAAACTAATATGTATTTCTTTTGTCTTGATGGAGGACTAATAGGTCCTACAAAATCCAAGGCCCATTTTTCAAAAGGTTCAATGTGTACCCGAGGTTGTAATGGCATCTCACCTGAAGGAGAAGGTTTCCCTACCCTTTGGCAACTGTCACACCTTTTGACATATTCCCTTGCATCTTTAAACAAAGATGGCCAATAATATCCTAAGTTAAGGATCTTATAGGCTGTCCTCTTATTTGCAAAGTGTCCGCCACAAGGTTCATCATGACATGCCTTGAGAATTTCAGGCATCTCATCTTCACGAACACACCTTCTAATGATCAAATCTGAACCTGTCTTGTACAACTCATTAGCGACCCATGAATATCTTGCACTATCATTAATGATTTTTCTTTTATTCCTTGCATTCATAATTGAAGGAAACTTTCCTGAAACTAAATAATTAGCAATATCAGCAAACCATGGAGTTTGAGTAGAAACTGCAAAAAGATATTCATCAGGAAATTGATCTTCAACCGGAGTGTCATCTTTGATATTTTGAATTCTAGACAGGAAGTCAGCCACAGTGTTTTGTTTTCCAGGCCTATCTAGAATAGTAATGTTGAATTCTTGCAATAATAACAACTATCTTATAACTCTACCATTAGTGATTGATTTATTCATTAAATATCTAATGGCAGAATGATCAGTGTGAATAAAAGTTTCATAGCCTGTTATATAGTGTCTAAATTTGTTAATGGCATGAACAACAGCTAAAAACTCTTTTTCAGTTACAGTATAGTTTAACTCTGCAGGAGTCAAATTTTTACTGATATAATAGATGGCATAAGGAATTAAATCTTTTTGTCCCAATACTGCTCCTAGAGCTGTATCGGAAGCATCTGTCGAGATATGAAAAGGTAACTTCCAGTTAGGTCCCTTTAATATAGGTGCTTCAGAAATTTTGGTTTTCAGGGTTTCAAAAGCTAACTGGCAATCAGAAGTCCACTTAAATTCACAATCTTTGGTGAGTAATTTGAAGAGAGGAGATGTTATTTTGGTGAAGTTTTCTATAAATCTCCGATAGTACCCCGTAAATCCTAGAAAACTTCTTACATATCTTTGACAACTTGGAATGGATAGGTTAGAAATGACTTCAACTTTCGCCTCATCAACTCTAATCCCATCCCCTGAAATGTGGTGCCCTAAAACAATACCTTCAGTGAGCATCATAAAACATTTTTCATGACTAAGAGAAAGGTTTGCTTCTTGACATATTTTTAAGACCTTTTCCAAGTTTTCTAAAGCCTCTTCAAATGTATCCCCATAAACTGTAAAATCATCCATGTATACCTCTACACAGTCATGTATCAGATCAGAAAAAATTCCTAATACTGCCCTTTGGAATGTTGCAGGTGCATTGCACAATCCAAATGGCAATACTCGGTAGGCATAGGTACCCCAAGGACAAGTAAATGGGGTTTTATCTTGGTCTTCAAGTGCTACTTGGATTTGATTGTAACCACTAAATCCATCCAGGAATGAAAAGTACTTTTTACCTGCTAATGTATCTAATACTTGATCTATGAAAGGTAAGGGAAAATGGTCTTTAAGAGTAGCTTTATTCAGTTCTTGGTAGTCAACACACACCCTCCATTTTCCATTTTTCTTAGGTACAATTACTAAAGGGGAAACCCACTGACTATCTGAAATAGGATAGATGAAGTTAACATTTAACAATTTTTGTAATTCTTCCTTGACAATTTCCCTAAGATTTGGATTCATTCGTCTTTGAGGTTGTCTGATTGGTTTGCAATTTGCCTCTATATAGATGTGATGAGTACAAGTCTTGGGACTTATCCCTTTCATGTCAGTGTATTCCCATGCATATGCATAAGAATGTCTCTGTAATACTTTGACTAGTTCTTCTTGTTGAGATTTTTCCAGATTTTTGTTTATGTTCAAGGTTTTGCCTGGAAAAATTTCACTTGTAGAACTACCAAATTTGTCCATAGAATGAAGAGACATCTGTCTAGATGACAAGAACTCAATATTGGATTTCTCTTGAAATGATTCTTGTTTGTGCTCTGGAGAAGATTCAAAATTTTCTAGAGTATTCAGAATTTGATTATCTTCACTAATTTCCGAAATTGTGAAGAGTGGTTGCAAATATTCTTCATCCTCTATCCATTGAGTGTCATCTAGATCTGTAATTGTCCTAGCTGGAGGATATAAAGTGAATTTCTTTGTTAAACTTCCATCAGAAATATACATATCACCGGACCTACAACTAATAAAAGCATCAGCTGTAGCCAACCAAGGTCTTCCTAGTATAACAGGATGGCCTCCTAGATTATTCTTGGGTGTAAGGATCATGAAATCCACAGGGTATTCCCAAGAGTCTAGGGACACTGGAATATCTTCTATTACCCCATCTGGTCTGATCATAGATCTATCTGCTAGTTGTAATAGTGTGGGTGCAAAGAGAAGATTAGGAAGTTTTAGTTTGTCCATGATTTGTCTACTCATGATATTTATTGCTGCTCCTAAGTCAATGAGTGTGTTTTGAATTTCAATTCCATTGATGTGAATTTTGACAACTGGATTTCCTGGGTCAAGGTACTTTGGAATAGTAGTCTTTCCCATCTTAATGTCTGCTATTTGTCCTACCAGTTGAATTTTCTTGGTTTCTCTTATTCTTTTCTTTGTTGTCTTCATACTCAACTCCTTTATTGTTTTGGCTAAAATTGGGATTTCCTTGATGGCTTGCAATAATGGAATTTTAATGCAAACATTTCTCAATTCATCCAAGAAATCATAATTAGGCACCATTATTTGTTTTTCTACACCTTTGTCAATTTGTAATCTTTCCGAAAAGGGAGGTATAGAAGTAGATGTGGATGGTTGCTCTACTACTGGAGTTGGGCTTATTGGATCTTTTTGTTTCAGTTTTTCAATGTTTTGGCCTTGAAAGGATGTTTCTTCCTCAAGACTTTTATTAACCCGTAGGGAGTCTTCCTCCGAATTATCTTGTTCTTGTATGATCACAGAAGGTTTCCTCTTCTCAAGTATCCTTCCAGACCTAAGTTGAACATCACTAAGGTCTAGAGGAGTAATTAAATAAGTTGGAAATTGTTGTCCTTCTATCATGTATGTATTCTGGGGGTTCTTATTATTGGGGTTTGGTATGGGCTGAGCTGGTAATTGATTGGATTTTTTAGGGAATGGTAATGGAAGTGGTTGATTTTGATGAGGTTGGTTCTGATGATGTTGTTGAGAATTTTGTTGAAAATTTTGTTGAAGATTTTGAGGAAAATTTTGTGGGTATGGTGGATAGGATGGTGGATACCGATAATATGGAGAGTATCTTCCATAGGGACCTTTTGATCCTTCTGCCCAAGCTTGTGATTGATTTTGAAATTGGGGCCAAGGTTGCTGCCAAGAATTCCAAGGTGGAGGTTGATTATACATTTGATCATGAAATCCCTGTGTTTGAGGTCCCTGCCAAGGTCTTCTAGATACAAAGTTAAGAGATTCTGTGGAATCTGTAGGAGTTTCTTCTTTAAAAACAGCCTTGAGACCAGGAATAGAAGGACAATTCTTGGTCTCATGTTTCTCGGAACAAATAACACAGGTTTCTACAACTTTTACATCCAAAGGGCACTCTCTCAAGGCATGTTTCTTCCTACATTTGGGACAAAAGATTGCCAAGGCATCAGATTCAGCCTTTTGCTTGTTTTGTATCTTGAGGGTGTCTATTTGTTCACTAAGACTCCCTAAGATGTCAGATTTAAAATCATCAAGCATATGTCCTATATCTGATCTACTTACTGTCCCAGAAGCAGATTTACTTGCCCTTGCAAGAGCAGGATCTCTTGGACCTTTGGCAGTTTTAGATTTCCCTCTGGAAAGGTTGATACATAACTCGGATATTTCAGGTAATGTGAGTTGTGATATATCCCCTTTTCCCATCATGTTAAGGATATCCAACCATTCATCCCTAATGGTTTTCAACAAAAGAGATTTTAAAGTGTCTTGATCTAGGTTTTCCATTTGTGCCCTTTTTTATGTTGTATTTAAATCTTTCCAACAAATCTTCTAAGTTTTCATCTTCTTTTTGTAACATCTTGAACACTTCTTCCTTATGATTAACCGGCATACAATAATCCAAGTATCTCTCTAGAAATGCTTGTTTCATGTCTTCCCATGTCCTAATTGAACTACTGCTTAAGCTCATAAACCACTTCAATGATGCTCCTTTCAGAGTTGAAGGAAATAATTTCAATTTTTGGGCATCTTGAAGGTAGTCATAAGTCCTACACAGCACTTCAAATTCGAATAAGAAAGTTTCAGGATCCTCAGTTTTAAGTCCATAGAAGTTCGGAAGGACATAAGGTGAAATGTTTTTCATGGTTGTATTGGTTTCTCCATCAAGTATAGGGAACCCAAAAGAGCTTCCTATTCTACCTCTTCCTCCATCTGCACCTCTACCTCCTCTTCCTCCTTCTCCTCTACCTCTACCTCTACCTCCTCCAAATAATGTGTTTTCTCCATTAACAACTCCTCCTCCTTCTTCTGCCATGGTTGACTCTCCTGTGGAAGTAGAAAGGTTTGTATCCTCAACAAAAGTTTTTGGATCCTCTTCTATGGCAGGTTCAATGGATGAAGTGGAAGGTTTCTCTAATGGAATAGGTGACCTTAGATCTTCTAGAAGTCCGGGATCAGTAAAGGATGGAAGATGGGTTTGAGTTGAAGGTGTACTAGTTCTGGATCTAGATGAAACAAGTGGTGTTCTAGATGTCAAACTTCTGCCTCTGCTGCTTATAACTCTTCCCCTTGAATCTCTCTCCCTACGCATAAATTTTTTTTTGGATGTTAAGAAACAAAGATTACCTAGTTTTCACTTCCCCGGCAACGGCGCCAAAATGTTGTGTCTCAATCTAGTCTCCTAAACTGAGTTCATTTAATTGTCAACCAGGATTTGTAAACTGCTGAAGTGAAATGTACCATATTTACCTAGGTGCTTGTTTCCTAGTGCGTTGTGTGTAGTATTTTGTGATGTTTTGGTCTTTTATGTTGATTTATGATGTTTTTGGTATTTTGAAGTTTTGTGTTTACAATGAAAGTGCCTAGGAAACTAATGAAAAGAAATTGGTGGTCAAAAACACAGTTGAGCCTAATGTATGGAATGGCAAATGTAATCAAAAGTACTAAAGCAACATTTAAACTATAATTGAATAGAAACAAGAGCTTGATGATGACTTCTTAAACAAATGACACAAACTAGACTTTGAGAAATGATCACTAAATATGCAAGTTTTCTAACTAGACAGTTAGACATTAATCATGATGCAACATTCTATTCTAAGCTCATCTATTTCATGACTAATTCCTAGTTCTATTCTGTAATTTCAATTGAAGGTCAGAGTCTATACTCCAAGAGTTATTGGTTTCTTTTCAGGGTAGTTCTGTTGAGGAAGAGCTCTGTTTATGGTGATGGATTTGCAGAGATATTTCAGACCTTGAAATGATGTTATCTTCTGTTCCTAAGGTTATCGATCACTGGTGGTTTTCAGAACAAAAAGATATTTGTAAATAATGAAGGTTGTCTTATGAATCCTATCAACTAAAGTGATCTACTGTGCAAAGGGTGACAATGTGACTATGAGATGTAAGTGCAATGAATTGATTTAAGCATGAGCTTAAGATGCTTCTAAACTAGAACAATGTTAAACCATAAGCCATCATCAAACTTTGAAACGAAGTAGCTGGACATGAATTAAATGCAAAATGAAACTCCGGAGCATTCTAATTATCATGCACTATTCTATGAAGTTACACAATCGATTTGTTCATCATGAATGATATTTTGGAAAAGTTCCTTCTTGTGGAAGAGGTAGAACAATTTTGACTGTGGACTTGTATGCAATTGAAAGCAAATGAACTGAAAGCAAATGAAACTAAGTTGTCACATCACAGTCATTTCTTGAACTTCTTAAGGATGTCTTGGAAGAATTTCTTCTTGTGGAAGAGTGATTAGGACAAGTGCAACTGTGATAGTGAAGACTAAAAACTACAACTAATTCCTATGATACTATAGCTATTCATCATTCGTTGTTATGATCTGTTGGAAGAATGTCTTCTTGTGAAAGAACTGGAATGAATATAACTACAGTATCTAGTTAAAACAAATACAACTCCTATCCTACAGTACCATAGTCATTAAACATTCATCATTTTAATTTATTGGCAAAGTGTCTTCTTGTGGAAGAACTGGAATGAATATGACTACAGTAGCTAGTTAAAAACAAATACAACTCCTATCCTACAGTACCATAGTCATTAAACATTCATCATTTTAATTTATTGGCAAAGTGTCTTCTTGTGGAAGAACTGGAACGAATATGACTACAGTAGCTAGTTAAAAACAAATACAAGTTTAACTCCTATCCTACAATACCATAGTCATTTAAACATTCATCATTTTGATCTGTTGGAAGAGTGTCTTCTTATGGAAGAACTAGAATGAGTACGACTACAGTATATAAAACAAAACAACTACTAATTCAATATGCAGAACGTAAAGACATCTAGGAAAAACTTATCTAGTTTACGCAAAAGAAATCCGTTCAAGGGGCAGGGGCCCTCTACCACTTGACGGCATTCAACTTCAAAATTAAATCACGCCTTCAAGATAATTTTGTCTGCTCCATTAATGATGCAATAGTTTGAACATAATGCTCTGTGTCTTCAAAGACGTAACACAGAGTTTTCACAAAATCTAGCAGCAAATCTAATACAAATTTTCTAACTAAGCTCTCGGCCTACTCAAGAGTTTATAAAGTAAATGCAAGTAACAATAATTACAATAATTTAGGAATGATGTCTTTCCTTATCCAAATCATTCTAGGAGTCCTTGAGGTGGCTGCGTGAAAGAGAAAAGACACCTGGACTGAGACAGTCCTAGTAGGAGTCTTCCTTCACAAATGTGTTCCCACGTGCATAACCGTACCCAGAATTCATTTCCTCTTCCATGACGAGCAACACATCATGTAGGCACGACGTGGATCATGCCCATATGTGTTTTTCCTCAAGAGGCCACCTGGAACATGCTCAAACATAAAGGTAGCTGCAGAATCGCCGGTTAGCTACAGAATGCCTGCATTCTGCAGCTAGTTCCGGTCAAAAAGCTTAACAATGGCAACAATCACAAAATTCAACAAGTCAGTCATGTAAACCATTCTAGAAGTAATTTTAACTATTTTTATTGATCAATTGGGTTTAAAATAGAAAAGGACAAGGGAAAATGAGGTAAAATGAGGTGAAGGAAAGTACAAATTTGAGGCTCAACAATATCTATAGCATGTTACCATGAGCACCACTAGTTTATTTTTGAAATTTTGCATACATTTTGAGGTCAGATGACTAATGTGTCTTGGGCACAATTTTTTTAAAAACCTATAACTATCTATTTATATGATTTCAGAGTTTTTCCTATGTTTATCGTGCAATCCTATTCAATGATGTGAATATTTTCTTTACATATGTTGCAAATTTCTATCTAAAAATTGATTAGCTAATGAATCGGTCAATGTGTTCAAATTTCTAGAAATGTGTTGATATTGAATAAAATCAAAATGTCTTTCCAAAAGTCGAACTCTTAGGAACAATCTAAGAAGTGATGGATTTCTAACAGTATAAACATTGGTAAGTTGTAATACCACAAGTTGTGAGTCTAACCTTATGATTATGCGGTTAATGCCAAATGAAATGGCATCAGAGAGAAGTTCGATTAACGCGCTATACTTAGCGATATTGTTCGTCGATCTACCAATACAAATCCCTTGAAAACTCACTAACTCGCCGTTTGGAACGCAAATGGGACACGCTATAGAGGATAGATTCTGCGTACTATGACTAGCACCATCAGCATATCCAACAAATGGTTCCAAAGATTCAAACATCTGCGATGAAATTTAAAGCGGATTGCTAACGTCAAGAAAACTCTAAAAACAAATTAAGATAGTGAATGGAAATCAACAACATATATACAATATAATACAAAAAATTACTACACTCATGATTAAGCATAGTAACATTTCAGATACAACCCATTTCTAGGCTATTCCAATGGAATTCCATCATAATCAACTAACTCATAGGCACCCTTAGCAAGAACTCTTTTGATAATATAGGGGCCATGCCATAATGGCTCAAATTTCCCTGTACCTATTACATTAGCTTCTTGATCGTAAAGAAGGACCAAGTCGTCCCATGAGTAGATGCGAGGCTGGATATTTTTGTCGTATTGCGCCTTTATACGTCTCTTATGCGCTTCGTTGGCCAATTGGGCTTCATGACACGTTTCATCAAGATGGATGAGGTTAAGGAGACACACTTCTTCTTCTAAGGTGTCAGGTAACAAGTCTATTGCGAGTTTAACAATGATATTTCGCATTGGATTGGTAAGATAGCTTCCATACCATACACCAATTGGAAAGGAGTAAATCCGGTCGCGTTTCTCACCAAGGTTCAATATGCCCACAAGGCGGAGTACAGGATGAAATGCCAGTTTCTTTTACGAACTCTATCATTCGTTTAAGAATATTGTTAATAACCTCAACTTTTCCATTTTATTGTGGATAATAAGGAGTAGAATTATCATGTGACAATCCTAACTTGGCAGTCAATTCAGACATCACGTGGTTACGAAAATGCTTCCCATGATCCGTAACTATAACTTGTGGGACCCAAAACTGTGCAATAACATGATTAAAGAAAAACAATGCAGTTGTCTGTCCTATGTTGTTGAATGTAGGCATCGCTTCAGCCCATTTGGTAAAATAGTCGACTGCGACAATAATATAACCATGCCCCCCGGATGAACGAGGGTTACAGGTCATGAAGTCAATACCCCATTTCATAAATGGTCCCACAGAGATGACATGATGCATTGGCACTGGTGGTTTACGGATTTTACGATAAAAAATCTGGCACGCATGACAAATTCTGACCGTGAGGATGAAATCTCAAAAAATAGTAGGCCAAAAGTAACTGGTGTGGAGTATGTTCTATGCGGTAGCATATCCAGATAAATGTCCACCACAAGCCCTAGCATGACAATTATTTAACACTTAAATAATGGTATCGAATGAGGCACCTCCTTAAAATGGTATCAACACCACGATGATAAAGTGTATCGCCGCCGATCAAATAATATTTGGCTTGGTATCGAATACGTCACTGTTCAGAGCGAGAGGTATCAGGTCGAAAAGTTTGAGTTTGGAGATAAATGATGAAATCCCCATACCAAGGATCAGATGATCTGATTAGAAATAGAGACTCATCTGGAATTTATGGTTCCGACGTAGTTGCAGTACTATCAGAGGGAAGGTCACAGAGAAGCTCAGCCAAAACTAAAGACTTCTTTGAATTGGATTTGATGAATTCCAAATCAAATTCCTGCAAAATGAAAATAATTTTTGAATATTCCCCCCCCAGCAAATGACGTGATAATATATAAGTCATGGGGTTGCAATCCGAAACGATAGTCGTTTTTCAGAGCAGGATATAATGGCAAAATCTTTGGACATCTTGAACAACTGCCAAAGAAATATTTTCTACGTGTGAGTACTTAACTTCCGTAATGATTGAGATTATGACTCAAATAATAGATTGGATGTTCAATTCCATCTTCTACTTGGACCAATACCATAGCAATGGTAGTTTCAGCCGTGGCGATATATAGGAAATAATCATTTTGATAATTAGGAGGATACATTAATGACGATCGGACAAGATTATCCTTGACATCATCAAAAGAAGCTTACGCAACTTGGTCCCAATGGAAGGGAACCCCCTTTTTCAATAGTCAAGTAAATCCTTTAGCCATTTCGGCGTAATTTGGAATGAACCTTCTTAGGAAGTTAACCTTTCCTTGAAGTTTTTGTATCTGAAGTAAATTTGATGGTGCAGGCAAATCAAGAATGGCCTGAACCTTCAATGGGTCTATTCGAATTCCTTCTTTTGAGACTACGAATCTGAGAAATCGACAAAAACCAACACAAAACACACATTTATGTGGATTGAGGTGTATTTTGTAGTGTCGGCAGCGTAAGAAAATGGCTCTCAAATGCATCGGGTGATCAGTCCGATTTCGTGAATGCGCTGGTAAATCATCTAGATATGGTTGAACAATGTGCTTGATGTCGTTGAAAGCATATTCTATTTCTCTCTAAAAAGTTTCCCCATCGTTCTTTGAACCAAATGGAAGTATCCTATAAGAGAATGTGCTCCAGGGACAAATGAATGCTGTCTTATGTTGATCATCTAAGCGGATATTGATTTGATTGTAGCCAGAAAATCCATCCATGAAAGAAAAGATTTCGCATCCAACACAATCGTCAATAATCTGGTCGATAAAGGGAGTAGGATAGTTGCCTTTTGGAAAAGCCATATTGACATCTCGATAATCGACACACACTCTAATGGTTCCTTGTTTTTTCATAACATGAATGATATTGGAAACCCACTCAGTAAGTGGAATAGGGTAAATGAAACTAGCACACAAAAGTTTTTCAACTTCTGCTTTGATGGCAACGGCTTTCTTTGGATGAACAGGACGAAGCCTTTGGCGCACCGGTTTGACATCAGGATACATATTAATAGTGTGTTCAACTATACTAGTATCTATGCCTGGCATTTCCTCGTAAGACCAAGAAAATACATCACGAAATTCATGAAATAAAGAGCGATGTGATTCAAGTTCTGATGGATAAACATGAATATTTTATACAACGCCAGGTTTGGTCAAAATATTGATAAAAATGGTTTCTTCAATATTTGAAAAATTTCTCTCAGAATCGATTGCATTAATTGGTAAAGAATTCAAAAAGAAAATTTTGATTGATGGGTGATATAGTTCACTAAGATAGTTTTCTTCATAATAAGGAAGATGGGAACGATGATGATAATCTTCCCATGTTTCTCCTTCTAACATCATAGCTTCCAAAATATTTTCACTTGTCAAAAACATTGAGGAAAATGGATCAGATGGAGTACCAAAATCTAAGGAACGATCAACCCAAACACTTGGCGACGCTGATTTCATATTTTCCGCCTAAGCTAGATAGATTGATTGCTATGTCAGCTCAATAGGGCTGGGCGGTAAAAATTCATCCAAAGTAGAAATATCAAAATCACCTGTACTCTCCCTTAAGCCAGATAGAGTGGAAGAGCTCATGTAGCAGGCCTCTATACTTGCAATTTATATCGACGTTGGAGGTGGCGGTAATGCAAAGGATCCCATGAGAGTGGAATCTTTTAAGAGTCCTACACGAATGTTCTGAATTTCTAGTTGGGATATGTGAACACAAAGAACGCTTCCAGTTACCTGCGAAGCGGAGGCAAAGAAGGATAGTTGATTAATGACTGTGATTGTACCTTTATGTGGAAAGGAAATCATTCTAAAGTATGTAGAAACAATTGTAGTCATCGCATATACCCATGGCCTTCCAAGTAAAATATTATAGTCAAGGGGTCCGTCAACGACCTCGACATCAATATTTACTGTTTTCCCCCCTAGTTCAACATGCAGGTTATTGATAATACCACAAGGTTTATACATTCTTCCATCAAAAGCCTTCAACGTTGTTGATGTTTGTGATAAACATGGCGAGCCAAGTGACTTCCAACAATTTAAAGACATAATACATGTAGATGCTCCCTCATCAATAATAGTGCGATGAACAAGGTGATTGAGAAAATTTACTTGTATAGAGAATTCTAATTGTACTAGTAGTTGCGGCACATAACCTTTATGATTAAAGACGACAAGATTAGAATCAGTCGGATCAATTCCACCAATGGCCGACAATAAAGCCTGTTTTTGGGAGGGAAAATTTTTTAATACCTCAAGAGAAGACATAGCTGAAGGGGATTGAGCCAAATCTTCAACTATATTATAATTTTGTGTAGCTCTTTCTCGAGGATTATATGTCGATTTATGAATTACTCCCTTTGGTGGCTTAATTGTCAATTCAGGAATAAATGTAGGTGGTACTGATTTCGTAGATGGATTCATAGTCGAGGTAGTAGGTTGATCTGTGGCCTGACTACCATAATCTTTATTACACGTTGATACCAAAATATCTGTTGAAGGTTTTGTGACGGATAACATTAACACTTGGGAACTAGGAGCTGGATCCGTAGCAACCAAATTAGTGTCCGGATTTGGAAATGGGTTTGTCAACGCAGCTGATGCATGGGAAGTCTTGATTATTTTTGAGACTTCAGCACGGTGAGGACCATCCCTAAAAATATGTTCCTCATTATAGAGTATGCATGGATAACGAGGTTTCCGAGGTCCAGATGGTTGATCAGATGATCTTTCCTGCGGGTTAGAAGTTTGCTTTTTCTTTGATTTCCCCTTTTTCTTACTTCCTAGTTGCTTGTCACCTTTGCTTTTTTCAAATGACACGACATTAATTTCAGAAGTAGGATCAGGATCAGATGCAGTAGTGGTGTGTTCTTGCAGTGCCTATCAAGTCGTCTCTGGCATGAGATTCCTTTAATTGAGGAGGAACATTGAAATTAGATCTCGGCACATTAGGAATTTTTTCATGGAGCATGCCAGACTCAGTGTAAATCGAGTCTAAATATTGGGCATGAGCGATAAATTTCTCTTTTGTAATGACGCCACCCTTAGCCACATCCTCAGTTATAGATGGTAACAGGGACTTAATGAACCATTCAGAAAGTAGATGATCCAGAACAAATGTCTTAACCATTTGTCGACGACAACGCCACTCATGAATATGATTAGAGATGTGAATAACATTAGTCTGTTTGAAGTTGGTGAAGAGTTCTGTTCTAGTTTTGTATCTGATAGGTAATTGGAAATGGGTAAAAAAGACAGTAGCTAGGGCAATGAAATTGTCAAAAGAATCTCTAGGTAAATCAATGTACTATTTGGTAGCCAGACCTGTGAGCATACGGTGGAAAATACATCGTCGGACAGAATCATCATTCAAGGAGTTTGATGAACATCATAAATGATAAGTCATTACATGAGTTGACGGATCTTCTCCAGGGTTTCCATTGAAATTAAGAATATCTGAGGGCAATTTATGAGGTATCATCGGCCACCAACGATCATAGTTGACTGGATCATTGGATAACCAATTTAAATCTGGCAATTCTAAAGTTGCGACAAAAGAAAATTGTATGTTAAGGTCAGGTTGAGCATAGCCAGGGTATGATGGAATTGCTTGAGAAACAGGCCTTTGAGCACCAGCATAAGGGATCTGCTTCTAGTAACCTTGATAGGGGTTGTTTTGCATAGAAAACTCTTGAGGATTCTGTTGACCAAAACCTAGATATGATACTTGTTGAAATGAAGTTGGAGGCATTTGCGCCTGAGGTTGCCAAGGGGTCTATCCACCAAATTTATAGCCCAAATTAGGATAACTTGGATTTGGTTGATATGTATAACCAAGTTGTGGTTGTGACATCCCATAAAATGGTAGACCAACTTGTGAATAAATGATTCCTGATACAAGTTGTTGTAAATTAACCAAAGGATTTGGAGTCTGTGGACCCAAAATTTGATGATATTGAGTTGAAGGACCCACTTGATAAGTTTGGTGTACAACATTTTGATTCTGTAATAGGGGTAAAGATGTATTAACAAGTGGTAATGAAGTGGGTGTAACAGGTTGAACTGGTTGATATGAATGTACAACCATTTGTGGTTGGATAAACAAAGTGGGCTACCATTGAAAAACATTCAATTCAACATTAGGTTGACCAAAAAGTGACTAAGTACTGTCATATTGGGTGACCAAAGTTTTCCCCCCAGCATGAGGAGAATAATAAGACAGAAAACAATTCTCTCCAAATGCTGGGAGTCCAGTTGATATGGTACTTAAAGGAATTGACCCAGAAGGACCGACTTGATATTGCCCTGACGATGTATATAATGAATCAAGCTGTTCAGTACTAACGATAGGATTAACAGTTAAAATATCGAATGATGAAATTGGTAAAGACCATGGTCTTGAAGATGCACTAGAGAAAGTGCCAGATAATGTTTTGTAACCTGATGGGACCGTAGGGCCACCATGAAAATATGACTCTGGTGAAGTTGTGAACATCGACGGAGTAGCGAGGGCAGGAGCTGACGTAATTGGAAAAACTGTCCCAACTGAAGATGTTGGTTTAGGCACGGTTGCTTGACCAAATGTATACCCTTTAAAATCGACGAGAGATTGAATGGGAACATGATCAACAAAAGCAGATGGAAACGATTGAGGAAAAGAATTGTACAGATAAAGGTCCCCCCCAAAATGGGTTGGAGTTAAAGGTGTATCGTCTTGTGGGATTTCTTTAATCGTAATTAAACCAGGTGGAAGTATTTCGCCGTCAGGCCCAAAGTATATTTCAGGCGGGGGTTGACTATGTGATATAGGAGTTTCAATGGCTACATAAATTTGTGGGATGACCAAGGTAGGAACAACTTCCGGTTGTTCGACTTCTAGATTCAGATGTTTTGGAAAAGAAGAGATAGGATCTGGATCAATTTGTGGTTGAACAACGTCGGGTCTAGAAGGTATGGTCTCACTAATTGGATGGATCTTGACCACAGGTAGCTGTGAAGACTCCGTTTCGACAATAGTAGATGAACCGGGATTTGTAGAAACAATTTGAGCTAACTCTGGTTTATTGGAAAATGATGTTTCACCAGAGGTATGGATTTTACTTGATTCGGCAGATCGTGATTGCCTTCGCCTACCAGAAGTAACTTCTGGTGGCAAAGGTGGATTTAAAGTTAATCTACGCGAACAACGAGGGAAAGGGTTTTGTTCTTCCACGATTGCTGATTTATTTTAACCAAAAAAAAAAACAAAAATAAAAGGGAAATTCTAGGAAAAAGGGTTTACCAAGAAACTGTGAACTGCAGAATACCTCCTGGCGAACCAAGAAGTACAGGAAAGAAATCTCCCCGAATGCTGTGTTCGGTGTATCAAAATTTACAAGGCGGCCGACTCGGTTCACTATGGATGGATAACACCTATAAGTTTTCCTCCCAAATATATCCGAAGGTACGTGGAGGCCCAAGTCCGTATTAGCGCTGTTTGATGTGAAACCGCACAGTGAGAGCACCCCTTTATACTCATCTTACTGTAACACCGCCCGATATACCCGAAAGTATGTGGACGAGCTATGATATACTTACGTACGTGGAGTGAGGTATCACACTCGGAATGTATCGTAGACAAGTTAACGACAACTGCTATGTTTTACGATGCCAGAACACGTCTCTATCCTATACCTTCTAAATGTTATCATTATGGTTCCAATGATTTGTTAGGTAAATTGAGATTAATTTTATGTTGATCTTGCTTAACAATTTTCCTTTCAAAGGTTCACCGCGATGATGTGTAGGAAACTCCAAAAATGAAAACTAAGAATGATAAACAATATTTCACTTTCAGTTTCTTCAATGAAAAACCTAGCTACTAAGGGGAAAGAGAAAACAATTTGTGAGCAAACAAATCAATGAGCACAAACTAAATGCAGATTTCCTAATTGTTCCTTTTGAAAAACACACAAAATTCTACATGCAAATGCAAGTTTTTCTTTTCATTTTCCTTAATGTTATGAATGCAAAAAAGAAACTAAGTGCACTAATTCAACAATTCAAATGCCTTTTACTTTAAATGAAGAATAAAAACAACAATTTCTCTTTTGAAGGAAAAATGAGGAATTTAACAACAATTTCTCCTATCAAGGAAATGAATATTTTACGACAATTTCCTATTTCAAAAGCAAATGATTCTCAATGCGACCATAAAAAATACTTTTAAATCAACTTGTCAATGATAAAGAAAAACATTTTAAACAAACATTGAACAAATTTTCATTCAAAGGAGGAAGAAGTATATAGATTCACTGGTCAATATGAGGATCAAACTTTTCAAAACACAATAGAAAACAAATTGAAGCAAATTTCAAAGGAAAATTCAAAGGAATCTCAATGGTTTCAGGAGGCAACGCAGTCTCCAAGGGGAGACAGTGCTTTGCAATGCAGGCTTGAAAGGGAGACAATGATATGCAAAGCACTGTGTCCTGTCCAAGGGTGTGTTGGGCGCAGTGTATAAGGAAAAATACTACTGTTCAACACACTCCTTTTGCAAATTTGGCTTTTAAAAAGTTTAATATTTATGAGTAACAACTACTGGGTGGATAAACAAAGAAAACCAAAGGCTCAAACACCTAGAACTAAGAGAAATTCTCCCGAGCGGAGTCGCCAATTTGTTGGACATAATTGTGAATTACGGACAAAAGACGCTTCCTTAGACAGGTGCTAGTCTAGAAAAACAGATTAAAGACTATACGACTATTTCTCCTAACTAAGGACATACACATAGAATGGATTAGGGGATTACTTGGGATCCAAGTGCTTCTAAATGGCTCCTTCTGTCGCTTCCGTTGCAGCTTCAAATTCAAGCGGTTTGTGCGAAGTGCTTCCTGCAAGAATGAACACTAAATAGTAGAAGATATCAATAATACATATGTCTATTCAAGTTAGTTTTGTAAATTAGTAAAGCATAAGCCATATACATCAACCAAGATCTTGCAATATGGAAAATCAAAGCCAATACAGATGCATATAGGGAAAAAAAAGTTATACTCTTTATTAATGATAGAAGGAGAGGTTACAACCAAGTGACTGATTTGAAGTGACCCTTCCAGCAATGATCCTCAATCTCATCACTGTATAAATCTCTCCAACAGTTGTTACACAAATCCAACTCTCAATTGAAAATTCACCAGCATCTCTCTACTCAAATTCTTCCTTACCAAGCACTCAGATCTATGCTCAATTTATAGAGAAGCTGAAGGTTTTTTTACAATCAATGACTTTCCAATAATAGGCAAGACATGTTCCCAATATTGTAGATGTCAAATGGACACTTGGATTCGAAGCTTGACACATGTGAACTCATTTAGAAGGCACTGGCCAAGTGGAGATTCCGGAACAATGAGAATTTCACTCCCAATGTGACCAACGCACCTGTGAATGTCGGGAAATGCTTTGCAGAGCAGCCTTGCATGGGGCTACCTGCATATGCAATGCACTTAGCCCCTTTAAAGGCTACATTGGTGAGCTCTCATATGCTATATAATAAACTTCAAACTTTGGAAACCTTTGCTTGATGAAAGTCTTGCTTGATTTGCCTTGTTCCTGTCTTAGGGCATGCAACAACTTGAAATGATAGGGAATGATAGACCCTTAATCATTGGTCCTGGAGATGATGTCCAGTTATCCAGGTCATTAGGAATGGTGCCCAAATTGACCTATAACACCTTCACATTAACATGTGACACATATGACTTTCATTGGTGGATGGAGCCACACCCATATTATGTCCCCCATGTGATGCATTGAATTCTCGTTGGTTGCATTTGAAACTTTTATGAATTTTATTAATGATGTATTATGTGCCTTTATACTTAGGCTTTAGCACATAGATTAAATACAACATAAACTAACATGGTAGAGTGGTGAGATAGGTTTATAGATTTAGGCTAGGTCTAGGGTTAGAAACCCATTGCACCCATTTTCTAACCAAAATAATTTCACCTTATACCTTTTTACCATTTTATCGACGAATTACTATGTGACACGTGTTGGCATCCGATACTTTGAATTTTCCTCATCGTCATTGAAACTTTGACTTGAAGTTTCTTCCTCATATGGAAGTCAATTTCCGAACCGTGAGTACCGCTAGAACCAATGTGACGAGCACTTTCATTTGATGCTATATTTATGACATTCTGAGATAGGTAGCTATCAAGCATTCAGAACTTCAAATTTTTCTCCCATCATTATTGAAACTTTGACTTAAAGTTTCTTCCTCATTCAGACTCTGTTTTAAAAGAAACAAATTGTGTCGGGTTCAGAATGACAAGATCAGGGAAAATTTTAAGGATGGAAAATTATTTCGAAGTTTAAAAAGTTGGCGAATCTCACTAGTACCTAATATGCAAACAATAAAATGTTTATTGATGTATTTGTAAAATTATTCAAATTTATAATGATATTATATATATTTTCTATATAATGTTGGCGATTTTTAAGGTAAAATAATTTTATATTTTAAAATTTGGGAGAATCATTTTTATAAAAAAATGGGAATTGGCGAATCTTTTTTTTGGAAAAACCATGGAAAATTAGCCCACCTGCGAATATTAGCCCCTAAAATTTTCCATGGACAAGATCTTTGCGGTTTTTCAGGTTGCACACTGATCCAAAACTTCAATTTTTTGACCTGCATCTTTCGCAAGGAGCACGAATACCTTTTGTATTATTTTTCCTGCATGCAAGTGCTTCAATAGACTACACTTCCTTCTCCTTCACCTTTGTCCTTCAGAGGCATAAGTGTTGAATTGTTGTTTGCATATGGAAGCATGAATACCAGCTGTAATCTTTGTCTGCATGTGAGCTTCATCAAGTTACACTTCATTCTCCTTCATCTTTGTCCTTCAGAGTCATAAGTGTCAAACTCTTACCTGCATCTGTCACAAACTTGTAATACAATCTTTCACACTTACATGCATGACTAACAAAATCAAACATGACTTAAATAATTCATCATACTTGCCAAGAGTTTATCACATACTCTTTGCTCAAGTTTACATCATGAACAAAATAAACTAACATCTCATCATTGCTTTGATGAAAAACAAAGAAGATTTATTCATTGTCACCTTCGACCTTCCTGGTCGACATTCAATCAGTGAACAGTATGACTAGGCTTGATGTATCCATCTGGATCACACCTCCCAACAAAAATACCTTCTGGAACTCAAAAATTCTTATTACAATTCAACATATTTATTACATCAACATGAAATTCATTTTCATCTTACAAACTCAACTATGCCTACTGATGTGATGACATTTAAAAACCTGCAACTATACATAAAGCATGAAATCTGCCCAATTCCATGTAGATGATTTCTTTGAAGACTTCGAATTATCTTTGTTTGCACTCCTTGATTTACCTCTGGTGGAACATGATGTTGTTTCTTCACGAGGTAGCATGGGACATGCATTCTTTGAATGTCCTGACAATTTTCATTGTGCACAAATTCCTTTACCAAGTATGTCACTGTCGTCCTTTTGCTTAACTTTTCCGGGCTTGATGATGAAAAATCTTTCCTGGATTGCTTCAAATTCTTTTCATGGATTTTCTTCACCTGCAGAGTGGCATCATCTTTCCGTGGGCTGCTTCTAATAGTACACACCTTTTTATTGTAATTTTTCTGTTTCCAGCAATCAACTACACAATGGCTGTTACTCCCACCAAAGGTACATGGATATATCCTTTGAATACTTTGCATAATTAAGTTTTGATTAAAGGACTCACCTTCCGAATAACTACTAATAGAATTATTTTTTTTACCTTTTTGATCCTGCAACTTCTTCAGCATAAGTTCAAGATGAAGGGACCAACATCGATCCGATATGTGACCTCTTTTCCTGTAATAGTCACATGTTAATTGATCGAATCCCAATCCTTCATATCACGGTCTTTATTTTACTGATATCAGCTGGAGTCTGCCTTGACCATCTTTGTTGAGCCCTTGCCCTAACAGATATCCCATCTTGTTCATCAGTCTCATACCTATGCCCTTGGTATGCTTTTAATAGGCTCCAATTCCACGATCACTTGCAACTTCGTCCTCTTCTGTTTCTGATTAATTTCTAGGAATTGCTGGGGTGTATGAAAGTTCCTTAGAAGGCGTATAGAAAGTTCCAATGGCTTCTTCTGCTGATTGAGTTTTTGAAGAAGATGTGGAGAAATTCTACTTTTATCAGATCGATGAAGCGAAGGTACTGCATCATTTTCCATGATTGATGGAATTCGAGCAAAGGGAATTTTCCTCTCTCGACTTTCTTGCATAGCTTCAATCATTGTTTCTCCTCTTGCAACACTTGTACCATGTGTCGCAATGCGACATTCTCTTGTTGATACTGATGATTATGCTGCTCCAATTCTTGTAGGCGTATCTGTCTTGTACCCTTTCCCATTGTTGTGACTTGATAAGAATTTGTCGCTTTCCAATATTTGGGCTTATCTCCTCAAGATTTCCTTCTCCACATCACAACCTGGATTCAATGAAAATTCACTGGAAAAAATCCTACTTATAAAATTTCAACCTGATCTGATACCAAAATATATGATCTGAACGTAGGATTGATTAATTTTCAAGTGAATTGAATGTATAACTATGATAATGTTAGGTGTAAATAACTAAAGGAAAAATAAAATTTAGAAGATCTTTCACATATTGAGTACTGAAAGACCGACAGAAAGATAAAAAAAAGCAAAACAAACAAACTCAAACACGATGTGATGACAGGGTCGTCCCTCTTGGACTACGTCTCTGGGTCCACTTTTAATTGAGTGACCATTGTATTAGGAAGGCGCTGCAAATTTTATTACAATGAAATTCCAATTGAATAGTTCCCTTCGACACTGATGGACTCTGTTAAATGAAATTTATCTGACTCGGCTTTCCGATGACCATCTTACAACAACAAGTGCTTAATAGGAAAACATATGGAAGATTTATTTGCACATGAATTTATCCAATTGACTATTGCATGCAGACCCTATCGGATGCTGTGTAAATATGGCTCTTCGAATTGTCTTTTCGTAGCCTGTCTCTGCGCCCAATTTGGATTCACGATGACCAATTTACACCAATAAGAGCTCTGATCGTATGGAGGAAGAAATAATTTTAAACTCTTCAAAAAAGCTCTTCAAATATCCCTCTAAATCGGCTCTCCAAATCAGCTCTCCAAATTTGCTTCTCCAAATTTCTGTTGCAAAAGCTTCACACTTTGCTGCCCAAAGCTTCCCCCTTAAGCTGATGTGATGATGGAGTTCGTCCCTCGTGGACTACGTCTCCGGGTCTGATTTTAATTGAGCAATCGTTGTATTAGGAAGGCGTAGAAGATTTTATTACAATGAGATTCCAACTGAATAGTGCCCTTCAACACTGATGGAATCTATCAAACAAAAATTCTTTGACTCAGCTTTCCGACGACCAACTTACAACAACAAGCGCTGAATAGGAATATTTATTTGCACACAAATTTATCCAACTGATTATTGCACACATACACTATTTGATGATGTGTAAATATGGCTCTCTGAATCATCTTTTCGTCGCCTATATTTGCACCCAAATTGGCTTCACGATGACCAATTTATGCCAAGAAGAGCTCTAACCGTATGGAGGAAGAATAGATTTTCAATTCTCCAAAAAAACTCCTAAAAAAACTCTCTAAATCGGCTCTCCAAATCAGGTCTCCAAAGCTGCTTCTCCAAATTTCTGCTGCAAAAGCTTCACACTTTGTTGCCCAAAGCTGCCCCCAAGGTTGCTCCCGAATTTGGTGTAAAATACTTCCTTTTATACACTTTACAATGTTATTTTTGTAGTTTTTGTTGTTATAATAACTTAACAAGTTTTGGCTATTCGAATACATTCGAGATAAAAAAATTATAATTACAATTTATGCATTGTTAAACTATTGGACCATAGCTTTAACTTAATCCTAAGTTTTTGAATGGTTATTAACAACCATGACTTTGCTAAACTTAAGGTTCGAACTCCACTGAAGCCACGTAACAATCTTTTCGTTGTAGCTTTTAATGCACCTTCATGCATTTTGTTCGTGTTTAAATGTACATTCCATAACCTTCGTATTACCATATGCACATATTCCCATCAAACTACGAACTCCATGCCATGTAATAATCCACCTTCTTTGGAGTTTAAATGTCTTTTTTTTGGAGTTTGTAACCATCTCCATGCACATCTCCATAGCTTTTGTAGGTGGAGCCACGTAACAAAGCACATTTGTTGGAGTTTAATATGCACCTTCACATTAACATGTGACACATATGACCTTCATTGGTGGATGGATCCATGTCCATAATGTGTCCCCCACGTGATGCATTGAATTCTCGTTGGTTGCATTTGAACCTATTATGCATTTTATTAACCATGTATTATGTGCCTTTATACTTAGGCCTTAGCACATAGGTTAAATACAACATAAACTAACATGTTAGAGTGGTGAGATAGGTTTATAGGTTTAGTCTAGGTCTAGCATTCGAAACCCAATGCACCCATTTTTTAACCAAACTAATTTCACCTTTTACCTTTTTACCATTTTACCGACAAATTATTGTGCGACCCCTTTCGGCGTCCGGTACTTTGAATTTTCCTCATCTTCATTGAAACTTTGACTTGAAGTTTCTTCCTCACACGGAAGTCAATTTCTGAACTGTGAGTATCGCTAGAATCAGTGTAACGAGCACTTTCATTTGATGTTGGATTTAGGACATTATGAGACTGGTAGCTGTCAAGCATTCATAACTTTGACTTTTTCTCCTGTCGTGATTGAAAATTTGACTTGAAGTTTATTCCTCATTCAGACTCCGTTTTGAATGAAATGAATTGCGCCGGGTTTAGAATGACGAGATATTTGTGGTCATTCAGGTTCCACGCTGATTTGACAACTTCCTTTTTTTGACCTACGTCTATCGCAAGGAGCACAAATACCTTCTGTATTCTTTTTCCTACACATAAGTGCTTCAATAGACTACACTTCCTTCTCCTTCACCTTTGTCCTTCACGGCCATACGTGTTGAATTGTTGTCTGCATCTAGAAGCATGAATACCAGGTGTATTCTTTGTCTGCACACGAGCTTCATCAAGTTACGCTTCCTTCTCCTTCACCTTTGTCCTTCAGAGTCATAAGTGTCGAACTATTACCTGCATCTGTTGCAAACCTGTAATACAATATTTCACACTTACATGCATGACTAACACAATCAAACATGACTTAAATAATTCATCAAACTTGCCAGGAGTTTATCACATACTCTTTGGTCAAGTTTACATCATGAACAAAAGAAACTAACATCTCATCGTTGCTTCGATGAAAAACGAAGAAAATTTGTTCATTGTCAACTTCGACTTTCTTGGTCGACATTCATTTAGTGACCAATATGACTAGGTTTGATGTATCCATTTGGATCATCTTCTATCTCTCGTTACTAAGAAATGCACGAACAAGGTCTCACAATGACTCTTTCAACTGATAAGTTAACCAATCACATTTCCATCTAAAAGAACATCTTTTTATAAACATAACTTGCTGAATGTTAGTTTTCCATATGGGAATCTAAAGTGAAAATCTTGCCTCTTTATATTCCACCTATTTGTTTAACACTTTTTTAGATTTTGAATATCAAAACAAATCAAATGAATTCCAAAATATTCAAACAACATATATGATCATAAGGCAACATTAATGATTACAAAAGCCAAATCTCAAAATTTTCTTTATCCATGCTACAAGACACAGATGCTGGTTACCCATTGTAAATCAAGGTTGTGGACACTAATAATAAGCTGTCAATTTGAGATGCAAACACTGATAATTAGGCTCTAATCTGCGTATGCTTCCTGAATAAGGGAAACATAAAAATTCTTCACTCAGTTTTGCAACCTCCTCCATCAAAACGCATTTATGCACCTCTTTAGACAATACTTTGTCCAAACACTCAACCAAACACTTCAATAACTATATCACCAAGCATCTCCAAGGCCTTACCTATGTTTTGCATCTAGGGAAAACCTTAGACCTTAAACCTTATATCTGTGGTTATTCACAAGCAACTAGGATGAAACAAAAAACCTTCAAGATCACAATGTACATATGAAAACATTCACATCACAACATATGCCAACAATGGTGGCCATACCTTTGAAAAACAACACATACTCAACTACTTCAACACCCTTTGCCATCAATGACAACTTTTACAACAAGTAGACCCTGCAAAAATAATCATAATTAAAAATCTACCTGTGCCTCTAAAGCAAAGGGATGTAAGAAGTTTCTTAGGTCATGTTGGATATTATAGAAGTTTTGTAGAAAATTTCAACAAGATAGCTTCACCGTTGTTTATATTTCTTTCTAAGGATGCTAAATTTGTTTAGACAAGAACCTGTCAACAAGCTTTTGATACTTTAAAAGAAAGAGTGACCACTTCCCCTGTTTTAATGGGATTGAATTGGAAATTATTGTTTCATATCTACTCTAATGCTTATAACAAAAGTATGGGTGCTATTCTAGGACAAAAATAAGGAGCAACAATGCATGCCATTTACTATATCAACAAAAATATCGCACTTGCAGAGTTGAATTACACTATGATGAAAAAAGAGTTTTTGGCGGTAATATATGAAATTAATAAATCTACACACTACATCACAGGATACCATAGTTTTGTACATACAGATCATTCAATCATTAAATATCTAATGAATAAACCTCTTATTATTTTTAAAATAATTCATTGGCTTTTACTTCTTAAAGAAATTGATATAACTATACTAAATTTTTTTTGTTAATAAAAATCATAACTTTATTCAACTTCAAAATCATGGAACAAAAGTACATTATCTTATAAAATTGCAATTTTTTTAACAAAAATTGGAATTTTATTCAAATTAAAAATCAAGGAACAAAATTGCATTGTAGATGCTTGAAAGCATTCCCCATATCAGCCATGCAATTGATACAATAAAGAAAAAAAGGAAAAAAAAATACATAAATATATATGATCAAGTGAGATAGAAATCACTTATTTTCCCTTATTTTCCTTTTTTTTTTCTCCACCTTCTGCC
Organism: Pinus albicaulis; assembly: GCA_034641835.2. Classification (NCBI taxonomy): domain Eukaryota; kingdom Viridiplantae; phylum Streptophyta; class Pinopsida; order Pinales; family Pinaceae; genus Pinus; species Pinus albicaulis. The sequence goes on along the minus strand of CM076572.1, from coordinate 95,390,999 downwards.
ATACTCGTTTTAGGAGCGATGTTACTATTGCTAGTTGAATTTTGTTTGTTTGTGGTGGGATCTCTTAGATACATGAGGTCTCTTAATGCCACCCGAGTCTTTGTCCATTGGCATCTCCATTTCCTGTTGCTTTGATAACATGTTTTCTTTTGATTCTGTGGCCTTCTGAGTTGTGACCATTGATATGGAATTATCCCCTTCTTCAAGTTTTGAGTTGTTGTGAGAAGGAGGTTGAGGATCATAACTTGGATTATTTTCTTCTTCCTCTTCTTTATTATCTTCTGAGCTGTTGAGGAACTGCCATCCCCTTGGTTTAGTGGATTGCCTCCTCTTCCTTTTTGGTGCCTTCCTTGTTTGAGGATAGGAATTCTGAAGATGCATTGTTTGAAAATAAGTTTGGCGACAAAATGTTGTATTCTCATAGTCTAACACTTGTGTCCACCAAAATTTTTCATGTTTTAACAAAATGCGGCCAGGGATATCTTTGCTTAGATTGATCTCTACACATATCTTGGCAAAAGTAAAAAATCCCTTTAAGGTTCTTCCAAGTCTATTTTTTTGAAATTTCCTAGAATGTTTCCGATATCCTGCAAAAAATGAGTGTTCTAAAAATGAAGGGGAAGTTTTGGAAGCCTTACTCACACTAGCATCATTATTACCACTATGTTTGCTGCATCAAACCCCAGAAAACATGGGGTAACGAAAAGCCCCGCCCTACCCAAAAATCATGGATGGAATTTTAGAACGTTTTCCATGTCTTGCTTGTTCTAAAATTGTACAATGAAAAACCCTTTGGAACACAAAAATATGGTACATTTTGTAGTCCATGAAGAGTGTACCCAGTCACACAGATCTTCCGTTTTTGTCCAAAAACCATTAAAACAACAAGTTATTGCTGAGGATTTTAGATCATCGTGATAAAACTTAACCTCTCGGGTTTTGATGCCCATATCTAGAGCCTTGTCTGTTTGATCTACAATGTACGAGCCTCATATATTTTGAGATGGTTATTATTTTGTGCTTGCCTTCCCTTTAAGCGCATATCTGAACAAATTAACTCCACTTTGATTTCTGGAACATCCCCACATCCCCAGATTTAATATTAGTGTTGAAAATTTTGTAACACCCGAAACTTCCAACCCATGATTATCTTTGAGTACCTTTCCTGCATATTCTAAGACTTGGAACAACGCTGTTATACCCATACTCGTATGAATCATTTGCTTTGGATTTCTCATTAGATCCAATCCATGGATCCAATAAATGCAAGTCTCCCACCTAAGACTCTTGATAAAAATATGAAACTTTTCCTTTTTTCATGATTGACTTCCTGATATGCATAGAATGTATTAGTTTTTTTGTGCTAAGTATCCAAACAATAATTAAAATGTGTGCATAAGTTTTATTGAAGTTTGCAGGTGAAACAAATAGTTTTGTCTTATTTAAACGGATTTCTGGTGAGGTTAAAGCATGTAAATTGCTTATAAAACACTGTATAGTAGTAAATAACAGAGAATTAAACATCACATGTAACAATACTCATCAAATTTGATGATGCAGTTCACCCCTCCTAGACTACATCTGCTAGTCCAGCTCCTAATGGCACATCCCTCATATATTATTGCACAAAAATGGTAAGTACATGTGAATAAAAGCCTCAAATGGCTATGATCTTTGTAAAAAATAGCTTCAGAATGCTTGAATTAGTCAGGAATGACTATTCATTTGCAGATAATAGAGAATGGATGCCCAAAACACTAAAAACACTCTAGTGGCCCTAGTGGCTCCTTAACCTCTCTTGAAGATAAACCTGCACAATATGACATCCGATGGCTCTAAAACCTCTGCCAATGTGTTCAGAATGTCAAAATTAGTTTAGGTAGACTCTTGTTTCACCAAAATTGGTTGAAAATTGACTTCTCCATGCATTTTACCCAATGACACCTAGGAAAACTCCACAAAATGTGGAGACTGTCAGTTAACTGGAGCTAACTTTAATAAAAACCCCAAAATTGGGGGACGCGCTACAAATTTTTTGGCGGTCAGGTGATGGAATTAAACGTTAGTGCAGAGTGGTCACATTAACATCCGCAACCGTCAGACCAACCATGAATTAGCTCTGGCATTTACTGTAATGGCGAGAATGGTCACATTAAACATCCACCGAAACTGCGAAGTTTAACCCGTGATGATAAATTCTTCCTTATCCACCGGGAAGGCTCTAACCACATGGCCCTTCTAAACCGTGTAGATTAATTGTTTCTTTAACCTCCGTTTAATTTTTATCCTCGTGGTCTTTAGCGCCGGTTCCATATGGCGGAAAATGAAACTTTAAATATAGACCTGCTGGTATAATGGTTAAGTATCACCAACAGCTCGAGTGGTTGGGCGCTCTGCACATGGGCAGGAGGTCACACGTTCAATACCCACCGACTTTAAAACATTTTACCATACCACTTGACCTCTGGCTTGGGGCCACGTGGCATCCTCTGGGCAGGCCATGTGGCGCCCGCTGATAGGCCCACAAAACCATAGTATAAAAATATTTTTTTCCAAAGATATATTTTTTCAAAATTTTCATATAAAGTCAAAATGGGTCAAAGGTCCAGTTTTGGGAGTTTACTGGGCTTTTCAAACCTTCATAAATTCTGCATACGACCTCTATTTTGTGAACCGTTCATGGTGCCAAAATTGCAGTCACGAGACCTTTCCGGTAACTCAGGTTGAAAACACTTCTAAGAACTTTCATTTTTGAGCATTTTTGAGCAATGGACATGATCTCCTGAGCACACCTCCCCATTGGGAAAATTTTGGACCCCAAAAGCCTCGAATTACCTGTTTAAAAGATGAGGGTACAAATCCCTCACCTTTTCCACTTCCATCCATCTTGCCTTACTTGGTTTGCTTCCCTTAATCCCAATCTGAAGATAATCGACACTTCCTCTCTTAGAAGTGTGTGTCCTCCTGTCGAGGATGGCATCCTTTTTGAGCTCGTCTAGATATTCTGGCGAGAAATATTCTATTGATGGCAGCTAAATGTCACTCCATTGATCAAAAATCAATGGAGGCTCATACAAACGTAAATTCTCCACATTGATAACATAATACATTTGCATATATCGAGGCAAGTCAAGTTGAAATGCATTATTACCAACTTGTTTAATAATCTTGAATGGAACATAACGAATAAGCTTCAATTTTTTACCTTCTCCTTGCAACCTTTATTTTCTTATGTGCAACCATACTTCATCTCCTTCTTGAAACATATGATCAACTCTATGTTTGTCATGCCTCTCCTTGTACTTGTTTTGACTCTTTTCAAGCTATTCTTGAACTTGCTGATGAATAAGCTGAATTCACTCAATGAACATGCGAGATTTTTCAATGTCACTATGCCCATCAATGGCAACATCCTTCTCAAGAATGAAATCTAGAGGTGAATTTGGCAGATACCCAAAGCAAGCTTCAAAAGGTGAAGTATTTGTAAAAGAGTGCTTGGCCCGATTGTAAGCATGATGAATGTAATGCAGGTGCTCATCCCATAACTTAGTATTCTTGCTACAATAACCTCTCAAAAGATGCAAAATGGTTCTATTCACTACCTCGGTTTTGCCATCTGTTTGCAGGTGAAAAGCAATACTCTTTTTCAACTTGGTGTTCATCATCCTCCATATATTGGACCAAAAATTCCCAACAAATTTGGAATCCCTGTCACTAACAATAGTAGTAGGCAAACCATAATGAACCCATACATGTTGAAAATATAATTCAACAGTTTATTCAACAGTAATATATTTCTTAAATGGCATATGAATACACATCTTGATGAATCTATCAACTACTACATAAAGATAATCATGTCGCTTTCTAGACATACGTAGACCTCCAACAAAGTCCATAGAAACACTTTCCCATGGCCTTAATGATACCGGTAATGACGTATATAACCCAAGCTTCCTATTGCTAGGCTTGCTTGTAGCACATAATGAAAAAACTCTATTGAAACATGAAACACTATCTACCATGCAAGGCCAATAACAATACCTCTGTAAATGTGCCACCGTTTTGCTTACCCCGAAATGTCCAACAATAAGAGAAGAATGAGCTTCTCTCATGACACTTAGTCTCTCTCCTTGTGGTAGACACAACTTTCCCAAATGAAACATCAAATTGTTATGCATGTGATAATCATTCTCTTCAACTTGATTTCCTTCACTCATGTTAGAATACACATCCTTAAAATGAACATTTGATGCATACTATTCTATGTAACTCTCATGTACAATAGAATCATTCTTAAGCAAAGTAAAAGCACTAATAATAGGCCTTGAAAGTATATCAACAACTTTATTGAGAATACCTTTCCTTTACCTTATTTCCAAGTGAAATTGTTGTAGGAAACCCATCGATCTGAAATGACGTGATTGCTGCAATTTACTTTGCGACTGCAAGTACTATAATGGTTGGTGATCGGTATGTACAACTGTCTCTTTACCCATCAAATAGTGTTTCCACTTTTTGACACTTTGAACCAACACACACAACTCCTTATCATATGTAGGATAATTAACTACAACACCATTAAATGTATCAGAATGAAAAGCGATAGGCTTACCATGCTATAGGAGAACTGCACCCATAACATAAGCACTAGCATCAGTTTGAATCTCGAATGGCTATCTCAAGTCCGGTAAAGCAAAACTACAAGGAAAAGACCCTCTAGCGGAGGTTATAAAGGAGGTGTTTAGTGTTATAAAATTGGCCAAAATTGTCAAAAAAACATATGCTACCACATCCATTTCTGGTAACGGAGGTTTTGGCAGAGCTTTTAACGAAAATTCAACACAACTAAAAAAAAAAGGGTGGCCGGAGGTTATTACGGATGTTTTTTCATCGTTGCTCTTATCAGGTTTTAACGCACCGGTGCATATCGGTAGACAACGCACCAGGGCGGTCTAAGGAGAATGCATCGGGCCGTTAAGGAAAACAACAACACCGGGCCTAGTGTTGGTGATACAACGCACGGGGCCATTCTAATTGGTCTTGGTATTTGAGCGGTGCCCATAGGTCATATAAGCGCACCAGTGCATGTAACTTTATGAGGCACCGGTTCTCCGTATCACAAAAATAAACTGAGATTTATAATTGGTATCGGTATTCGTGCGGTGCACATGGCATCTACAAATGCACCAGTGCTTATAGATACATAAACGCCCCGGTGCGCATTATCACACAAATGCATCGATATTTATAACTGGAATCGGTATTAGTGCGGTGCCCATAGAATCATAAACGCACCGGTTTTAATTTTGTTTTTTTAGAAACATCCACCTTTGATAGTCCAATTATTGTGATTGTTTTAAATTCATTATTCATCAAAGGTCGACACATCTTATAACAATATTCATATTAATTACATTTTTATTAATGCATTTGAATGTGATGTTTGGATTAATTTGTTATATCATATCAAAATTATTGTGGTTTTTTAAAATTCATTATTCATCAAAAGTCGACACATATATATAATATTATGACAATATTCATATGAATTAAATTTTTATTAGTGCATTTGAGAACGACAATGGAAAACGCAATAGCGACAATGGAGAATGCAATAGAATAAATTAACACATATTTTATGATTATATGTTAGGTCCCTATATCACTAGTATAGTCCCTTATTATTGTTAGTGTAACCCCCTTATTGTTATTATTGAACCCTTGTAACCCCCATTTTGTTATTATTGTGCCCTTAAATTATTATTGTTAGGTCGGCTAGGATTACATTGTGCCCCACTAGGATTACATTATGGCCCCATGGACTCCTATATATAGAAAGGAGGTTTTGTGAATTGTATCATCCAAGAATTGTTCATTTATGTAATGTATTGGAGGTTTCCCCCTCGAAGTGGCTCATTTATAAGGCGTTGATATCTCTTTTCTTTTCTTTTTGGAGCTGGTTACACAACATTTGGTATCAGAGCTTTGGATTCTAGGGTTTCGCTGCTCCAAACAGGTCATCGTGGAATTTTCGCTATAAATTTTTTTTTACGAAGTTTCAGAAGCTGAAATTTTTAGGGTGCGAAGCTGAAATCGTGAGGAAGTTTGTATAAAAATTTCAGAGCTTGGTTCACAATATTTTCGGAGATATGATCTGTGGAAGTTAGGTATTTTTTCAGGCTCCTAAACAGGTCATCGTGGCATTTGCGCTATAAAACATTTTCTACAAAGGTTTAGAATCTGAAATTCATATGGTGCGAAGCTGAAATCCTGAGGAAATTTTTCAAAAGATTTCAGAGCTTGGTTCGAAATATTTTTGGAGATATGATCTGTGGAAGGTAGTGCTTTTTCAGGCTCCTGAATTTCATCTCAAAGAGGTGATTGTGGGAAAAGTTCAATAACTCTCTCTTTGGGCATTGGATTGGAGTGCCGTAAAAAGTGGTTGCAAGTACACGGACTGTAGTTTCTTTGCTATCAATTTCAGAGACGAAGGACGAAACAGTGACATGTGGCAAGTCGTACAAGTTCGCTCTACTGAACTAGTCCAAAATTGGGTCATTGTGGGAGATTGGAAATAACTTTGTCTTGAAGAATCCAAATCAGATCATACCTGTGGAATTTGAAAGACAGTTCAGAAGGCTACTACAGCAGTGAATTTTAGATATTGAAGATTCTCAATTACAGAGATAATTCAATTTCAATACTGAGCTCCTAAAAAGCAAGTAAAAGGTGTGTATTTTTTTCCGAATTGCATAAGTCTTGTTTGAAGAATCAAGTTGAATTGATTCCAAGGGAATATTGTAGAATAGATATCAGTATTGGATTCTAAAATGGCCCCTAAAAAGAATTCAACTCCCATTAAGCCTTTATAAGGCTCTACTGTGACTCAGGAAGATGAAGAATGGCAACATGACATATCAAAATTACAAGAGCAAGTGCAACAAATTTCACTCTCGCAAAGAACAACAAAAAATGAAATGGAAGTTTTGAAGAAAGGCATGGAAACTAAGGTGGATGGTTTGAAGAAAGGCATGGAAGCTAAGATGAATGGTTTGGAAGCTAAGATGGATGGCATGGAAGTGGGCATGGAAGCTAAGATTGATGACATGGAAGCTAAGATCGATGAAAACATGAAAGACAACATGGAAAACATGAAGAATGCTCTAAAAGCATACATGGAAGGTTTGATGACAAGCTTAAAACAAGAAACGATTCCTAATGGTGGAAATATAGTAGAAGAACTTCATGATGAGAACAAAATAAATGTTAATCGTGATTTCATAACCTCTAATGTTGGCGGGAAGAACCACCATATTCCAAAAATGGATATGAGGAAGTTTGATGGAAAGGATCCTGTAACATGGATACTACAGATGGAGCAATATTTTGATCTCCATAACGTGCAAAACACACAAAAGGTACGCATTGCAACTTTACATTTAGAACAAAATACATTTGTATGGTATCGATGGCTTTGCTCCCGTAAAAAAAATTTCACTTGGTCAATTTTTATGGAGGAAATGATAGAAAATTATGAGGATACAAAGAGCAACACCTTCTTTAGCCAATTGATAAATCTCAAACAAAAGGGTTTAGTGGGGCAGCACATTGAGGACTTCCAAAAATTGAATATAAGGGTAACTGATATTCCAGAGGAACACGGGATCGATCTCTTCATAGGCACTTTAAAGGATAACATCCAACATGAAGTTCGTGTTTTGGAACTAGATTCATTGGAGAAGGCATTCAAGTTGGCAAGAAAAGTTGAATGTAAAATAATGGCGACAAGGAAGCCTACCACTCAATTCTATAAAGAAGGAAGTGTTGCTATGCCTAGATTTCCACAACCTACAAGGTTGACACCACAACAATTGGAAGAAAAAAGAGCAAAAGGGCTTTGCTACGGTTGTGATAGAAAATACACTAAAGGTCATAAGTGTGCTGAGAAGAAATTATTTTACATAGATTGTGAAGAGGAAGAAGAAAATGAACAAGAAGAGGATATACACCAGGAACCAACCCTAGAAGAGGAAGAAATGAATTCTACCATATCGTGTAATGCACTGGCAGGAATTACCACTCAAACTCTCAAGATACAAGGACAAATCAAGAAGAAAAAGGTAATAGTGTTGATTGATTCAGGTAGCACCCATAATTTTATTCATTGTAAGGTAGCCAAGGAATTAAATTGTTTCCTATACCCAGCACCAGAATGTCAAGTGATGGTTGCAAATGAGGGAACTATAAATTGCTCTGGAAAATGCCATAATATCAAGCTAACCATGGGGGAATATGTGTTGACTTGTCCAATTCTTTCCATTCCTATGGGAGGTGCTGATGTTGTACTAGGAGTACAATGGTTACAATCTTTGGGGACGATAGCTTTTAACTTTCAATAACTTTTCTTGAAATTTTTTTCAGAAGGAAAGGAAGTCGAATTACGGGGTATTGAAGGGAAGCTAGGAAGGATAATAAGCTCTAATGTCATGAAAAAGCTTCTAAAGAAAGAACAACGAGGTGTAATTGCACAATTATGCTCACTAGAAGTTTCGACATCAAAATCATCTATTTTTGTAGATCTCCAACAAGTCTTGGACAATCATTCCAAGGTGTTTGAAACTCCCAAAGGACTCCCACCTATTCGTGATCATGATCATGCTATTCATTTGATTTCAGGAAGTGTTCCTCCAAACATCGGGCCTTATAGATATCCTTACTTCCAAAAGAGCGAAATTGAACGTATGATTGCAGAAATGTTACAGGCGGGTATAATTCAACCTAGTCAAAGTTCTTTCTCTGCTCCTGTAGTTTTGGTACACAAGAAGGATGGATCATGGCGAATGTGTCCGGATTATAGGGAGCTCAATAAGATCACCATTAAAGACAAATTTCCCATTCCTGTGATTGATGAATTATTGGATGAATTACATGGAGCAATTTATTTTACCAAGTTGGATCTTCGTTCGGGATATCATCAAATTAGAATGAAGACTGAAGATATTCCAAAAACAACATTTCGAACTCATGAGGGTCATTATGAATTTTTGGTCATGCCTTTTGGCCTTACCAATGCACCTTCTACATTTCAAGGGTTGATGAATTCCATTTTCAAACCCTTCCTTAGAAAATTTGTGCTAGTATTTTTTTGATGATATACTAATCTACAGCAGGTCTTGGAAGGATCATGTTGAACATGTTGACAGGGTGCTCAAACTATTGCAGGAGAAACAATTATATGCAAAAAATCCAAATGTTTCTTTGGAGTACAAGAGGTGGAATATTTGGGTCACATTGTATCTCACGAGGGTGTTAAAGTAGACCCTAACAAAATTAAAGCCATTAAGGAATGGAAAGTCCCCACAACCATAAATAAGTTGCGAGGATTTCTCGGGTTAACAGGGTATTATCACAAGTTTGTTAAGGATTATGGGAGAATAGCGGCACCTCTAACAACATTATTGAAGAAAGATGCATTTTCATGGACTCCTGAAGCAACTAAGGCCTTTGAACGTCTTAAGGAGGCAATGTTCCTAGCACTGGTCTTAGCTACGCCAGACTTCACAAAAACCTTTATTGTGGAATGTGATGCCTCAGGAAATGCAATTGGTGCATTTTTAATGCAGGAAGGAAGACCCATTGCTTTTGAAAGTCGTCCAATCAAAGGAAAGTATTTACAGAAACCTATTTATGAGAAGGAAATGTTAGCAATACTGCATGCACTAAAGAAATGGCGAACTTACCTAATGGGAAGACACTCCAAGGTAAAAATTGATCATGATAGTCTAAAACACTTTTTGGAACAAAGACTATTATCAGAAGAGCAGCAAAAATGGGTCACAAAGATGTTGGGTTATGACTTTGAAATAATCTACAAAAAAAGAAAGCCTAATGTTGTTGCAGATGAACTCTCAAGAAAGAATGAAGAGGTGGAAGCATTGCTTTGTGCCATTTCTATTATCCAACCAGATTGGATAACTGAAGCAAGAGATGAATGGAAGAAGGACAAAGATGTATGGACACTCATTCAAAAGTTGCAGCAAGATCCTAGTACATCCGATACACTTAGTTGGAAAAATGATTCCTTATGGTACAAAGATCGCTTATATCTTTGTAAGAATTCCCAACTAAAACAAAAGATTCTTCTGGAATTGCACACTTCTCCTTTAGGAGGACACTCAGGATTTTTAAAAACTTACCACAGGTTGAAGAAAGAATTTTTTTGGGATGGCCTTAAATCTGATATTCAAAAGTTTGTGGCGGAATGTTTGGTTTGCCAGCAGAATAAAGTGGAAACAATTAAGACCCCCGGACTTCTACAACCTTTATCCATTCCAAGTCAACGTTGGGAGGAGATTTCAATGGATTTTATCACAGGTTTACCTAAGTCCGAAGGAAAGAGTGTCATCATGGTGGTAGTTGATAGACTTACCAAGTATGCACACTTTTGTGCATTATCTCATCTATTTAAAGCAAGTACAATTGCTACTACATTTATGGATAGAATTCAAAAGCTACATGGAAGCCCAAGGGTTATTGTGAGCGACAGAGATCCCATTTTTACTGGAAATTTTTGGACGGAGTTATTTTCTTGTTTCGGTACTCAATTAGCTCATAGCTCATCTTATCATCCTCAATCTGATGGTCAAACTGAGATAGTAAATAAATGTTTGGAAGGATATCTTCGTTGTTTTGTATCTGATAAACAAACACAATGGGTTAAGTGGTTACCTCTTTCCGAATGGTGGTATAACACTTCCTTCCATACTGCAGCAAAAATGACCCCATTTATGGCACTTTATGGATATCATCCACCATCCATCACATCATATTTAAGATAAAATTCGAAGGTTCAAGCAGTGGAAGATCACATTGAGCATCAGCAAGAAGTTCTCCAACTCTTAAAGGATAACCTGAATTTGGCACAAAATCGAATGAAACAACAGGCAGATCAACATCGCAGCGAGAGAAGTTTTGATGTAGGAGATTGGGTATTTTTACAGCTGCAACCATACAAACAAATGTCCCTCAAGCAAGCTAAGAAGGATAATAAATTATCACCAAAGTACTATGGTCCTTACAAGGTGTTGCAAAGATTGGTTCTATGGCATACAAATTGGAGCTTCCTGCTTCTTCGCGAGTACATCCAGTTTTCCATGTTTCATGCTTAAAAAAGGTTATAGGTGAAAATCTTCCAGTTCAAACAATATTGCCAGAACTTGATGAGGAAGGAAAAATCATATTGGAACCTGAAGCGGTCATGGAAACAAGAACTCGACAGCTACGGAATCGATCAATTTCAGAGTATCTCATCAAGTGGAAGAACTTACCCACCGAAGATTCTACATGGGAGGATGAGAATTTTATACAGAAGCACCCGGAGCTACTCAAGTGTTGAGGACAACACTTTTTTGAAGGAGAGGGGCATGTTAGGTCCCTATATCACTAGTATAGTCCTTTATTATGGTTAGTTTAACCCCCTTATTTTTATTATTGAACCCTTGTAACCCCCATTTTGTTATTATTGTGCCCTTAAGTTATTATTGTTAGGTCGGCTAGGATTACATTGTGGCCCACTAGGATTACATTATGCCCCCATGGACTCCTATATATAGAAAGGAGGTTTTGTAAATTGTATCATCCAAGAATTGTTCATTTATGTAATGTATTGGAGGTTGCCCCCTCGAAGTGGCTCATTTCTAAGGCGTTGATATCTCTTTTCTTCTCTTTTTGGAGCTGGTTACACAACATTATATATATATATATATATATAAGAGAATATTTATCATACAAAATGGGACAATTATTCGTATCTCTTTGTCTTTCAATTGGGACACTATGTCCATTACATTAAACAAAATGTCTGATTTCACAGACATATTTCAAAAAATAAAATGCCTTGCTTTGATATCCAAATTACATAGTGATCATCATTCTTCGCTTGAACTGCTGTCACTGCTAGAGCTACTTCCATGACTTGGATTATTTTTAGGAATGTTGTGTTCACGGCATTGATTGTTTTCTTCTTCTTCACTTTCTATCTACAAACATAAAAATAAACTGAAATGAGTGTATATACATTGGTGAGAATAATGAAAATTCCAATATTAATAATATACATCAATGTAAATCGAAAATAAAAATGACGTACCATAGCGAAAATTGACTCATAAACTATACACATTCTTTCAAAACCATGTACCATGCCATCTTTCAAAATTTCATCTGTTGGCGCAGTTCCATACTTTGTTTCCTGCAAGTTTTATACCCCATAAAAAATCATATATTTAATATAAAATATGTTTTTGTTCTATTAATTATAGAAGGAGCTAATTAAAACAAGATCGATAGATGCTTACAAATTCCACAATTAAATTCTGATATGCTAACATATACTCAGAACCCATATTTAACCCAATTTCAATCAATTCGTCTGATGGTTCTTCTTTGTATGTTAGCACCTGTTTGAAGACATTCAATGATGATTTTTGTAAAACAACTTAAAAAATCAAAAATGAAATCTAGTTAAGTTGTTATAAGAAAGTAACAATTACTCAAAAACTTCGAGATCAACCATTTTCTTCCTTGTCGTCCTGTTTTATGTACTGAATGGGTTCCATTTTCTTTTCTTTTCTGCAAGAAAATGATTGAAAATTAATATTTAATGCTAAATTGTTTATTTATTGTACCTAATGATCGAAAAATTCAATGATTACATATTACATTTGAAGCACGTTGTTGTATTCGTTCCACTGGATCCCTTAAACTTTTGTAAAAGTTTTTCCCCCTTTCGTTAACTTCCAGCACCACTCCAGATGAGCCAAGGAGCAATTCATTTTCATTTGCATGTTCTATTTTTTTCTTTTCTTAGAACAAAATTCCTTTTCTGAGTTGTTGGTCCTTGTAGAACATTAAACAGATGTGAATTAGTAGACTGTTTGACACATGTTATCTAATAATTTTAAGTATAATATTAATGATAATTAAAAAAAGAAACTCATATTGGATCGATAGTATTGTTTCATTCACTTTATTCATCTTTTTGCAATTTTTCCATTAAACTTTTACGCTCTTCTGGTCGTAGATAAGAAATAATCATATCGAGCTTCATCATTTCGTGGCTCTGCATGATACACAATAAACAATACATATTAGTTAAAGTTACATATAGTTCAAAAATAATATTTTTTATAAAGAATTTACAAAGAACTTGCCTTTTTTGCTTTTCTTGATATGTTAACAGTATTTTTGTTACTTGATATCTTTTCAATCATTTCTTTATCAATCTGAAACCTGTAGCATATCATTCATTAATATATTTATAAATAAATTCTCAACTTTTCAGGTAGAAAATAAATCTTGAGACACCGGTGCGCCTTTCATGAAATCCGCACCGCCGCCGATGCGTGGATATATTAAAAACGCATAGCAAAACAGTATAATACATAGTACGGTGTGTTCGGTATTATAAACGCACCAAAAAAACAGTGTAATAGATCTAACGGTGCGTGGGGTATTATAAACGCACCGCAAAAACAGTGTAATACACCCTACGGTGCTTTCCTAGTTAAATAGAGCACCGTTGCCCTATTTCAGATTTGGCGCACGGATTTAAAAAAATGTTTTCACTTTTGTACGACACAGAACTTGCTGGTGCACTGTAATAATACAGAGTACCGGTGCGGTGGCATAGTGCACCGATAAAGAAAAATCCATTTTTTCAAAATTTCATGCAATGGCCGAATGGATTGGGATCCAACTATGCAAGTCATCCCGTGGGTTGGACGTCAATCTAAAATAAAAAACCCAAATTCTGAAATCACAGAAACAGGGAGAAGAAATGGAAAAAACAAAAAAATGAAGGGTTTAGGGTAAAAATGGATAAAACTGTAGGAAAAAAAAAAAAACTGCAGAAAAAAGTTAAAAAAAGAATTAAATTTAATCACGAAATGGTTTGAAATTCTATCATAAGGATCTTGAATCACTAGAGTTTTTGTTTCTGATTGTCTGAATACTTCTATTCGAAAGCATTTTTCCATCCACAGTGCCCTCGTGCTCTCCTAAAAAAATCTAACTGAAAATTTTTAGCAAAAATAGTGAAATAATGAAAAGTGTTTAGTATTTAAAGAATTATTTTATCAAATTAGATTTTTGAAAATATTTTGCCGCCCATTTTTCAAATTGCCGCTTTTTTAAAACTTAAACAAAATAGAGTTGCATTTTTTTATTTGCGTTTATTCATTTTCGGTGCGTGGAAATGTGACGCACCAGTGTGTTGTATTAATACGAGGCACCGGGGCCAGTTAGGATGATAAGCGCACCAGACTTTTTAAAGTTTTTTTTTTTGTATGTAAGATCATAATAAAATAATGATAATTATAAAGTACATGAATTTATTTTCATTATTTTCTAAACTTTATATATGTAAGATCATAATAAAATAATGATAATTATAAATTACATGAATTTATTTTCATTATTTTCTAAACTTTATGTTACAAAAATTTGTATTATTCTAGATTTTTTATTTTACAATTATTTTCAAATTTTCAAATTTAAATATTTTAATAAAATCATTTCACATTAATACAATTAAAATTTTCACATTAATAGAATTAAAATTTTACAAATTATTTTTTTACATACAATTACATTAATTAAAATTACAATTAAAATTAAAATTACAATTACAATTTTACATTAATTTCACATACATGAATTACGATTAGAATTAGAATTACAATTTTAATTTTACATATAATTACATTTACAATTTTACATATAATTACATTTACAATTACAATTACAATTTTACAAATATTTTACAGACAATTCAATTAAAATTACAGTTACAAATACAATTACATTTAAAATTTTACATAGAATTACATTTACAATTACAATTTGATGTAGGGGAATTAGACACTAGCCAACAATGTAGGAGGTTTTGTCCACATGTTTTGGCTAGGATGGTTCGAAAACATTTGAATTGTAACAGCTAGGTGTCAATACCTCAGCTGACTGCTTCATTTAGATTAGTTAGAATTTGTAGAAGTCGAATAGTTAGATTCGATCCATCTGTCATGTTTCAGTTAGTTGAATTATTGTAATTAGGCTTTTGATTTTCTAAACGGTCCTCATAGAGGAACCGAAGAGACACATTGTAATGTATATAAATTGTATCCCTCGGATGTATTGAGGGAGAGAAGAGATTTCTGCAGTAAAAATCTGTGTATCAAACAATTGCTTCCAGTTGAATGAATTTCAGTTCCCGTTGATTTTCAATTTGTCTCAAATTGATACTTGCGAGGAAATTTGCTAACTGTGAGGCGATTGAACTCTCTGCGTACATAATTTCTGAATTGAACTGTTGCACAGTTTCTCCATTTCTCTGTCCACTATTTCTCTCAAATTTGTTCGAACAGGCTCTGTTGAATAAATCTCCACTCATAGAAGAAGTCTACGTAAAATTGTGGTCAACTAATTCTATCCTAATGGTAGTGAAAATCCCGTCGGAAGAGAATTAAATTTGTTTGTTGTTAATTGGAAACCCTGCCGAGGATAGACCTGAGTTAACTGAATAAGAAGGATCGTGCAACCCTGAATTAACTTTGGTTAGTCACTATTCCAAAACTGGGAGTGGATTGCGAAACCAGATTTCCCATATCGCAACGCTTTTGCGGAGTAAGCGGTATTTTCGAATTCGGAGCGATTCCATTGAGTGCTCGACACGTGGCAAAGGCGGGACCCCTGAAACTGCTCTCACTGCACGCCATCGCACGTTAACGTTCGACCAGGGAGGGCGCGCGATATCGTTGATCGCCGTCGATCTGGGAGGAAGCCATCGGACAGTGGTCGCTTTCAGAAGTAGCGTGAAGGATAACCAAGATACGATGCGAGAATTTGATTGGACTATTGATCATAGGTGTGGGGCCTGGAACCAAAGGTGTATTACAAAGTCATTTATTCAAAAAGTATTGGGCTATTAATATAAAGTTCGGAGATATAATTTAATTTCAAGGGTTGCAAAGTATTTGTTTATTTGTCAATTTCTTCGAAATTGATAAATAAATTCCCAAGAAAAAAAAGAAGACCACGTGGAGGAAAACTAAGTTAATCGAGAGAAATGATGACAGAGCTACGGAAAGAGACCAGCTCTCCTTAGGGGGCCGACTTTTAGTTTTTTTGCCGTCATTTGTGGTATCAGAGCGTTTTCGAGTTGTTTTTGTAGAGAATTAACATGGCAATCCGAGTTGGTAGAGGTGCTGGCAGAAGGAGACTTGTTGCCAATGCAGAGGTGTTGGGGATGTTGCAGAGGGTCGAGGCCAGAATGGATGCCATAGAGCGAAGACAGCCCAGAGATCCTGAAGACATCATTGAACCTGAAATAGAAGAAGCGGAAGAAAATGTTGAGATTCCTTTTGACTTGAGGCTCCTCAGAACTGTTCTGGGGTCTGCAGTTAAGCCCAAGATTGAAGTATCGAATTTTGCAAGAGGATTGAATCCAGAGGAACTGGTGGATTGGATAAATTAAATGAACAAGTGCTTCGACTATGAAGAAACAAGCGAAGATAAGAAGGTTAAGTTTGCAGTAACAAAGCTGAAAGGACATGCTGCACTCTGGTGGGATGGAGTGCAGGAAGAAAGGAGGAGAGTTGGCAAGCAACCTATCAAAATCTGGACCAGAATGATGGCTAAATTAAAAGGTAAATTCTTGCCTAGCGATTATCAGCTGACATTGTTTAGGCAAATGCAGAACCTGAGACAGAGGTTGCTAACAGTAAAGGAAAACACAGAGGAATTCTATAGAGTGAGCATAAGAGCTGGGCAATTTCAAGACACACCAGAGAAGACTGCCAGATATGTGAATGGTCTCAAGATGGAGATCCAAGATGAGATTGGTCTTCTGTCTCCTAAGATAGTGGAAGAGGCCTACCAGATGGCCTTGAAAGCAGAAGAGAAACTCCTGAGGAAGCAGTCTGCCAAGAAGAGAGGTACTTTCCGTGGAAAGGGAAATCAGGGTGGTAGAGGAAAGCCTACTACACCCAGGGATGGAGCTAGCAGTAGCTCACCTTAGAATGCATCTACAGAGGATGATGCAAGGGGTAGAAGGGGTTCTTACAGAGGAAAAGGAAGAGGAGGCAGAGATAGAGGCAGAGGTAGAGAATTAAGGTGCTATAGATGTCAGCAAGTGGGACATAAGCACTATGAATGTCCAGAGAATGTGGGTGCTGGTCCAAGAAATGTTGTTGTTGCCCAGGCTAGAGAAGAGGCAGAAATTGAAGAAGAAATTCTACCAGAGAGGGGAGAGTCCTTGGTGGTTAATAAGGTCCTGTTGAAGCAAACCAAAGAGGTCACTGAACCTGCACAAAGGAAGAATTTGTTTAGGAGCATATGCAAAGTCCAAGGGAAATGCTGCCAGCTAGTCATTGATAGTGGCAGCACAAAAAATCTGGTTTCCACTGAGGTAATAGAGAAGTTGAAGTTGAAGACAAGGGAGCATCCAACTCCCTACAGGGTGTCCTGGCTGCATAAAGGGCACCAGCTGGTTGTAAAAGAACAGTGTGAGATAGAGCTGCAAATGGGCAAATACAAAGATAAGGTCCTGTGTGATGTAATGCCCATGGATGTGTGTCACATATTGCTGGGTAGATCTTGGCAGTTTGACACAGCAGTAGTGCATGATGGCAAGAAGAACACCTACAAGTTCTTCAAGGATGGGGTACATCATACATTGATACCCATGGAAGAAGGAGAGCCATCAAACAGAGTGATTGATCCAAAGACCTTGTTGCTGAGCGAGAAGGAATATCTACAACAGACAGAAGAAGAAGAGGTAAGCTTTGCTTTAGTTTGAAAACCTAAGGTAGTTCTTACTTCTACAAAGATTTCTAATTTGCCAGTAGAAATCCAAGAGATGTTAGACAATTATTGTGACATTGTTGTGGATGATTTACCTGATAAGCTGCCACCTGTGAGAAAGATCAGCCATTAGATAGATTTTATCCCTGGTTCAAATCTGCCAAATAAGGCAGCCTACAGAATGACTCCCACAGAAAATGAGGAAATCAGGAGACAAGTACAGGAGTTGGTGGACAAGGGACTGATCAGAGAAAGTTTAAGTCCATGTGCAGTACCAGCAGTATTGAGCCCAAAGAAAGATGGAGGCTGGAGAATGTGTACTGATTCCAGAGCAATCAATAAGATCACAATCAGGTACAGATTCCCTTTGCCCAGAGTTGAGGATTTTATGGAATGTTTGAGTGGTGCTAAATATTTTTCAAAGATAGATTTAAAAAGTGGATACCATCAGATTAGAATAAGAGAGGGTGATAAGTAGAAAACTGCCTTTAAAACAAATGAAGTACTGTATGAATGGATGGTAATGCCTTTTGGGTTTTCAAATGCACCTAGCAATTTCATGAGACTTATGAATGAAGTATTGAAGGAATTCATTGGTAAATTTGTGATAGTGTATCTGGATGATATATTAGTTTTCAACAGAACTAAAGAAGAACATTTAAGGCATCTTAATCATGTCTTGAAAAAGCTGCACCAAGAGAAACTGTTGATAAATTTAAAGAAATGTTCATTCATGAAAGAAGATTTGGTGTATTTGGGTTTTGTTGTTTTTGCAGAAGGATTGAAGATGGACCCAGAAAAGGTTAAGGCAATTATGGAGTGGCCTTCACCCAAAAATGTTTTTGAGGTAAGAAGTTTCCATGGACTTGCCAGTTTTAATAGGAAATTCATAAGAAACTTCAGTAAGATTAATGCACCCATAATTGAGACAATAAAGAAGAGAAAACAACCATTTAAGTGGACTGCTGAAGTAGAAAGAAACTTTAAACTTTTAAAGCAAACGATAACTGAGAAGCCTGTTTTGATCCTTCCTGATTTTGATAAACCATTTCAAGTAAAGTGTGATGCCAGTGGAGAGGCCATTGGAGCTGTGTTGAGTCAGGATGATGGAGCTGTGTTGAGTCAGGATGATAGGCCTGTAGCCTATTTTAGTGAAAATATGAATGACACCAGAAGGAAGTATTCCTCTTATGAGAAGGAATTCTATGCAATTGTTCAAGCACTGAAAAAGTGGAGGCATTATTTGATGTCAAAAGAATTTGTACTATATTATGATAATCATGCTTTGCAGTACATTGTACAACAGCCCAAGTTGAATCATAAGCATGCCAAATGGGTTGAGTATCTCCAAGGTTTTAATTTTGTTTTGAAACACATAAGTGGCCAAGAAAATAAAGTAGCTGATGCTTTGAGTAGGAGGCACATGCTTGTTCAAGAAACTAATTTTGAAGTTGTAGGGTTTGATTTTCTCAAAGAATTGTATAAAACAGATTCATATTTTAAGGAAGAATTTGAGGCATGTTATAACCCTGTTCTAATAGATAGAAGCCAGTGGCTGGATTATTTCTTGCAGGAGGACTTACTATTCAGAAGAAACCAACTGTGTGTACCAAAATGCTCCATGAGAGAAAATTCGATCAAAGAAAAGCATAGTGGTGGACTTGCTGGACACTTTGGTACTGATAAAACTTATGAGCAGCTGAGTCACTTCTATTACTGGCCCAAGATGAGAGCAGAAGTGGACAAGTTTGTGAAAAATTGCAAAATCTGTCAATATGCTAAAGGAAGGAGCCAGAATGCAGGATTGTACACTCCCTTGCCTATTCCAGACAGGCCTTGGGACATGGTGAGTATGGATTTTGTTCTAGGATTTCCCAAGACTCAGAGAGGGAATGATGCAGTCTTTTTTGTGGTGGACAGATTTTCCAAAATGGCACATTTTATTCCATGTTATAAAACTTGTGATGCCACCCATGTTGCTAACTTGTTTTTCAAAGAAGTTGTTAGGTTGCATGGGTTTCCCAAGAGTATTGTTTCAAACAGAGACACCATATTTTTGGGCCATTTTTGGAGGACACTATGGAAGAAACTTGGTACCAAACTAAGTTTCATCTCAGCTTATCATCCTCAGACTGATGGACAAACTGAGGTAGTGAATAGGAGTCTAGGAAATTTGTTGAGAAGTCTTGCAGGAGAGCATCCCAAGTAGTGGGATCATATTTTTCCCCAGGAAGAATATGCATATAATGACTCACCAAACAGGAGCACAGGGCAGAGTCCATTTCATATTGTTTATGGAATGCACCCCAGAGGAATATCAGAATTGAGAAATCTGGGGAAGGCAGAACTAAGGAGTGTAGATGGTGAGGAATTTGCTTCAGAGATCCAAGCCATACATGAACAAGTGAAACAGCAACTACAAGGCAGCAACATCAAATACAAGAGTAGAGCAGACTTGAGCAGAAACAAAGTTCATTTTGAAGTAGAAGATTTGGTTTTGGCACACTTGAGAAAGGAGAGATTCCCAAAGAAGTAGTATAACAAATTGAAGTTCAAAAAGATTGGGCCATGCAAGATACTTAGAAATTTTTCTGCAAATGCTTATGAGATTGAATTACCTCCTGATGTTGGAATATCTCCCATTTTTAATGTTGCATATTTGTACAAGTATGAAGATGATGGTGCAGAAGAAATATCAGCAACCAAGGAACAGATTGAGTGGAAAGAGCAACTACCTCCAGCACAACCATTGCAACCAGAGAAGATATTGGACAAGAGAGTGTTCAGGAAGACCAGAGGACAAGAGTACTTTCAGTACTTAATCAAATGGAAGGACAAGACAAAGGAAGATGCCACTTGGATGACTGAAGGAATGTTGCAGAAGATAGGCAGATCAGTGGAAGAGCTCATGGACAGGAGCCCATGAAGAAAATTGCCCTCGGGAGTCTGATGCAGGGGCATTAGACACTAGCCAGCAATGTAGGAGGTTTTGTCCACATGTTGTGGCTAGGAGGGTTCGAAAACATTTGAATTGTAACAGCTAGGTGTCAATACCTCAGCTGACTGTTTCATTTAGATTAGTTAGAGTTTGTAGAAGTCGAATAGTTCAGTTCAGTCCATCTGTCATATTTCAGTTAGTTGAATTGTTGTAATTAGGCTTTTGATTTTCTAAACGGTCCTCACAGAGGAACCGAAGAGACACATTGTAATGTATATAAATTGTATCCCTCGGATGTATTGAGAAGAAGAGGAGAGATTTCTGCAATAAAAGATTTAGTGTTAAGCAATTGCTTCCGGTTGAATGAATTTCAGTTCCTGTTGATTATCAAACTGTCTTGAATTGATATTGTGAGGAAATTTGTTTAACTGTGAGGCGATTGAACTCTGTGTGTATATAATTACTGAGTTGAACTATTGTATAGATTCTACATCCCTCTGTCTATTGTTTCTCTCAAATTTGTTCGAACAGGCTCTGTTGAATAAATCTCCACTCATAGAAGAAGTCTGCGTAAAATTGTGGTCGACTAACTCTATCCTAATGATAGTGAAAATCCCGTCGGAAGAGAATTACATTTGTTTGTTGTTAATTGGAAACTCTGCCGAGGATAGACCTGAGTTAACTGAATAAGAAGGATAGCGCAACCCCGAATTAACTTTGGTTAGTCACTATTCCAAAACTGGGAGTGGATTGCAAAACCAGGTTGCCCATATCGCACCGCTTTTGCGGAGCAAGCGGTATTTCCAAATTCGAAGCGATTCCATTGAGTGCTCGACACGTGGCAAAGGTGGGACCCCTGAAACCGCTCTCATTGCGTGCCATCGCGCATTAACGTTCGACCAGGGAGGCCACGCGATATCGTTGAACGCCGTCGATCTGGAGGGAAGCCATGGGACGGTGGTCGTATTCGGAAGATGCACGAAGGATAACCAAGATACAGCGCGAGAATTTGATTGGACTATTGATCATAGGTGTGGGGCCCGGAACCAAAGGTCTATTACAAAGTCATTTATTCAAAAAGTATTGGGCTATTAATATAAAGTTCGGAGATATAATTTAATTTCAAGGGTTGCAGAGTATTTGTTTATTTGTCAATTTCTTCGAAATTGATAAATAAATTCCCAAGAAAAGAAAGAAGACCACGTGGAGGAAAACTAAGTTAATCGAGAGAAATGCTGACAAAGCTACGGAAAGAGACCAGCTCTCCTTAGGGGGTCGACTTTCAGTTTTTTTGCCGTCACAATTACAATTTTACAAATATTTTACATACAATTCGATTAAAATTACAATTACAAATACAATTACAATTTGTGAAATTTACATACAATTAGAATTACAATTACAATTTTACAATTTTTCATATATACAATTACAATCATTTCACAATAAATTAAATATTACAATTACAATTAAAATGTTACATTAATAAATATTTTACATACAATTACACTTAAAATTACAATTAGTACAAATACAAATACAATTTTACAATTTTACATAAAATTAAAATTAAAATTACAATTACATTCACGACATAATATTTAATAAATATCATGGTCATTTAATAATATTAAATTAATTAATAAACATCATCACGATCATGATAACCATCGTACAAACATCATATTCGACTAATAAACACATTCAATTAACATCAAATTAGCATTATATATTAACATTATCACAACACAAACATCAAATATACATCTCAATATAATGTCAAATAACTCATGCGCCTATCACATATACACATCTATCTGCAAGCTAAACATTAAATGAACATATCTAACATGAATAACAATATGCGCCACATCATGATGATCATCAACATGAAAATTAAGTACAACTGCAACATGAACATAAAATACATGGACCATATATATATGTATATATATATATATATATATATATATATATATATATATATAACTGAATAATGTTAAAAATATACAACTGTAATATAAATTATGTCATGGATCAGGTGCTGGTGGTAGTATAACAACATGATCAATAACACTAGTAGAAGTGGATGGGACCTGTTCAGTAAAGCTGGGTGCAACCTCAACAATCGATGGTCAACTAGCCTGCTCATGATCATGATGATCACTGGTACTGATGGATGCATCCGCTGGTGGTAATAAAACATGATCAATATGAGACACAGTAGTAGTGGAGGTGGCCTGCTCAGTCAATAGTACTGCAGCCTCAACGGTCAATGGTCCAACCTACTCATGATGATCGTGACTAGTACTCATGGTGGATGCTACAGGCTGCTGACTGGACATGGCTAATGGTCCAGCCTCATCTCCATGATGACTAGTGTCAGATGCTGGCAGTGGAACCTCATGATGATCATCAGGCGCACTGCGAGGTGAACGATCACGAGATGCATCTGAGTGGCTACTGGCAGACTGTCCATCATCATGTGGCGCAGGTCAACTACACCTATAGCTACGGACAATCCTCCTCAATCGCGTAACAACTGTCGTAGCTCCTACGACATGCTGCATCAGGTCGTACATGTCACGCGGCATGCCTCTTCACATCCGTATCAATCTATCATCGCCCTGTATCTCTCTGTAATGAGCAGGCCTGATGCCTGCATCTGAAATCAATCCACAGAGTTGGCTGCCCAACTCCATCCGGTATCTGGTCTCTGGTCGACCACGCCTAGCAAAAGGCGGTACCGGTGCACCATGAGGCGCATGAGGATCAACACGTCTCTCTGCTGCGCCACTGACCTCATCCTGATCTGGCACATCAGCCATCTCCTGATCGTAATCGTCAAGATCGAAACCTGGATCATGTGGTGGATTCGACATCTCATCGCCATGAAAAGACCCAATGTCTGCAAATTATATACAAGTACACAAAAATAATTAAACAATTTCATTACACAATTTAATAAAAACAAGTTAAGGAACATGTTAGAATAAATATAAATAAAACAGTAATATTACCTCTATCATCTGGCAGCTCATCAGGAGTGAAGAGGATGTTGGGACACCCTCGCCAATCTAGTCCAGCATAAGGACATGGGACCATAATGAAGGGATGCAGCTCGCCAACGCTGGCTAGTAAGTCCAGTGAATCATGTGATATACTTGCTGGAAACATAGTGTCTCCCTTCTTGGGCATCATTTTCCCCCACATGCTCATCTGGGCCTCCAACATCGGCCTACGAGGCTGTCGAACAAAACTGGGCCTCATCTTTGGAAACCTCTCAAAAAATAAACAAAACAGCTCTGAAGGAAAAGGGAAGTTGACCCTCCCTTGTGCATGAGCACGAAATCTATCTAAGGTCGTACAAAACTGTCGCAAAAAAATGGCAGACCACATGACAAGTCATGGCTGCTGTACTAGAGAATCAACGTAATATAAAAGCGAGAAACTAATGCGTTGCCCGTCATTGGTGTTGTGCGAAATGATCAAAGCGATAATAGAGAGGCACTGCACATCCTTTCTACCAAAAGCACCTATACGTAACTGACCTCCAGGTACCTGAAACTCTGAAGGAGACAGTACATGTGCTCCAATGTATCTCTAGGAGTAAACTAACTGACTCCCTGCTACACAACCAGGTGGCACGTCTGGGAATGAGGGAAAATCCACCCCTCTCCTCGATAGTCTTGTAATAAAATAAATCTCCTCCTCAGTGGGTGTGTACCACTGGTTAGGACCAACCTGAAAAGCCTGTCGGTGGGCATTCCACCTACTGATAAGATGTCTCAAAAGCACACTATGGGCATTTAGGCCGGAAATAGCCTCCTCATAGAACTTGAGGAGGCCTACCTGCTTAAGGATCTCCTGGGTATCTGCAGTAATAGGGAGAGGGCATCCATCTCTCTCCCTCTCTCTCGCCTCCCATTGGCGAATCATGTCATATTGTTCTACTTGTTGTTGCTGCTGTTGCTCCTGTTCTCTCTGAATCATTGCCATATTAAATAATTTTATTTTATTAAAACATAAATGTATTTATAAATATACACATATAATTTTTTTTGAAAAAAAAACAAAGATACAAGTCGATGCTCCATAAAAACAATCACGCACCGGTTCCAGTGCGTTCTAATATTTTAGCGCACCATCCCCGGGGCCCCTAACGAAACAGACCGCATCGGAGTCGGTGCCGATGTCTATTTTTCAAGCACCGTGGACTATACATAATTCAGAATAGCGGTGTGCTAACTGAAATATATGCCCCGTCGCATATAGTCGTGTCAACGCATCGACTTCATGACAATGACATAGTTGACGGTGCAGTCTTTTACTCGGCCGCACTGTTGACCCTCTTGGAATGAAAAATGCAGTGCACTGACATAAACCGGGGCGGAAAATGCAGTCAACGCACCGCACTGTGATTGCCTAGGTCAACGATGCACCAGTATAAATGAGCGCACCGTCTTTTTTATTTTTTATTTTTAGTTTAAAATTTATCGGGGTGCCTTCTGGCACTGCCCCGGAAACGGTGTGGTTACCGTTAGCACCGGTAGCAGTGCTGCCTGTAAATTTTACAAGTAGCCCCGCTATTCGGTGGAGCCGAATAGCTCGAGCGCACAACACAACAAATTATTATTATTATTTTTTTAATGGTTATTTTTAAGTTTATTTCAATTTCTAATCCGCTAAAAGGCTTAATTATAGAAAAATAGAAAAATACCTGTACATTTTGCCGTCGAGGAGGCATATTGGCTGTAAAATTTGGAAAATAAAATTTTCCCACTGTTTTTCAAAATGCAAGTTGGAGATTGGTGGCCAATGCAGAGCAACAGTGCGTAAAATGGGTGCAATGAGAGCACTGATATCAGGGCAGCTCATAAATAAGGAAATAGAACCAGGGCTTGAGAGCTCTGGAGCACTGAAGAAAGTGAATAATGAATTTTTTTGGTTGTAATTTTTTTTTCAATTAACCCTGTTTCGGTGCGCGGGGTTTTCTAAGCGCACCGGTGCTGTTAAACAAAACCGCACCGAGATGTTTCAGTTTCAGCACGAAAATTTGATGATGCACCGGGGCGGCGTAATTGTAAAGCAGCAGTGCATAATAGTCATCAAGCACCAGTTTTTTGGCCTTATTTTTTTTTATATAACGCTATTTCAGTGCGTGCAGTTTCGGGCGCACTGGTGCTATTAGAGAAGAACGCACCGACTAATTCCTGTTTTGGCGTGGTGTTTTATGATCCACTGGTGCGGAAGAGTATTGACACCCCAGTGCGTTACAGTAATTGGACGCCTCGGTAGTGTGTGTACTTCGCGCACGCTGTCCGGTGTGCCAATGTTGGGTGCGCACCGGTGCGTTCTGTGGTATCATGCGCACCGGTAATTGATAGCTCAGGAGCACTGAAAAACTGAAAAATCCTAGTTTTTTGTCGTAAATATTTTTTTAGTTTAACCCTTTACCAGTGCGCGTTGTTTATAGGCGCACCGGTACTGTTTGTTACAAAGGCATCGACCAATTTTTGTTTTGGCGCGTTTTTTATGATGCACAAGTGCGGTTTCTTTATACCACACTGGGTGGTTTCGGTGTTGGCGTTGTGTTTTATAATGCACTTACGCGGACGAGTTGTGAGGCACCAGTGCTTTATTATATTATGACGCACCGGGCATGTGTGTACGGAGTGCACGGTGTCTGGTGTGCCAATTATTTTTTCCACACCGGTGCATTATTTTTTTGAGAGCACCATGGTGAGTTGTAACTATAAGAGCACCAATAGGAAAATATCCACAAAACCCTTCACCCGCCAACCTCCTCTAGTAACCTCCGCTAGAAACGGATGTATGGGGTATTTTTCTTTGTGGTTCCTCAAAAACATCTGCTAGAGGGTCTTTTCCTTGTAGTGCAAGGACTAGAACTGAACTCGGATCTTCTCTTTCAAAGATTCAAAGGCTTTCTGTTGTTTTCCTCCCCATTGGAAAGAACGTTTCACACTTGTCACTGCATGCATAGGAGCTGCTATGGCAGAAACATTAGCAATAAACTTGATCCAATATTGAGCTGCACCCAAAAAAATTCTTACCTCTGTAATGGATTTGGGAGTAGGCCAATTCACAATGGATTCTACCTTAGAAGGATCAATTCTCAATGCACCTCCTCCTACAATATGTCCCAAATAAACCAAAGAAGTCTTTCCAAATTCACACTTAGACATCTTAAGAAATAATTTCTCTTTCCTCAAAACATCAAGTACTTTCTTAACATGCATGACATGCTCTTCTCTAGTCTTGCTGAAAATCAAGATGTCATCTAAGTAGACGATAAAAAAATCATCAAGGAATGGACGCAAAACATCATCCATAACATGCATGAAAGTTGCAGGTGCATTACATAAACCAAAAGGCATAACTAGCCACTCAAAGGGTCCTTGTTTGGTTTTGAATGCAGTGTTCCAAATATCACTTTCTGCAATTCTGACTTGATGGTATCCACTACATAATTCTAACATAGTGAAAATTTTATCATCTTTCAGCTCATCTAACAAATAATCTATCCTTGGGAGTGGGTAACAAATTTTTACCATAATCTTGTTCAAAGCTCTGAAGTCCACACACATATGCCAAGTTCCATCTTTATTTGGAATCAACACTATCTGTGACCCACATGGCAAAGTGCTTGGTCTTATGACTCCCTTGTCCAACAAGTCTTTAATTTGCCTCTTGTTCAAAGCTCTGAAGTCCACACACATATGCCAAGTTCCATATTTATTTGGAATCAACACTATCTGTGACCCACATGGCAAAGTGCTTGGTCTTATGACTCCCTTGTCCAATAAGTCTTTAATTTGCCTCTTTATTTCAACATTCTCCATGATAGACATGCGGTACATGCCTATGTTTGGAAGAGGACAATATTGTTGCAACTGAATCTCATGTTGAATCTCTCTTTTAGGAGGAAAACCTGTTGGCTCCTGAAACATCTCATGATGTGCATCCACTACATCATATAAATCTGAATTTAACTTGGGATCACAATCTTCAAATGACTCATGATTCACATAAGCTTTAGGCTTAATCATAAGAAGTACGAAACTCTTACTAGAATTCACTAGCCTTTTTACCTGTCCAACATTTACCATCGCAATGTTTGTCTTCTTGTGATGTGCTCTAACAATAAACTACTTGCCATATTTGAATAGATGATACTTTTTCTCATGGCGATAGAAGATAGCTTTCCTATCATATAAGTAAGGACTTCCCAAAACAATTCCTGAAATAAAATGTGCAGTGATTGCAAAGCGCAATATACACTTCTTTGAAACATGTAAATTTGCATCCATACAAATCCAACCAAGTGGATATGGTTTTGGATGTGGAAGGGTCTCAAGATTTAGTTGCTTGACTAAGTCTTCAAGGATAAGGTTCGCTTGTGACCCACTGTCAAACAATGTGTCAATTTTTGTATGTTTTGAAATAACCCTCACATGAAACAATTCAATTCTTTCTTCTTCATTTGGAGCTTGTACATGACAGTTTGAAGTACTAGTACTTGGTTTAGTTTCAGTTTCTTTTCCCTTCTTGTTCTTCAAACCCATGGCTGTAATTTTAGTTTCGTCACCTGAATCATCACCTAAGTCTTGTTGTGTAGTAGTAGCTGTAGTTTTTTGCTTCCTTTTGTTTTTGTTAAATTGGGTTCTTTTTTCAGGATATAACTTCCAACAGTTTTTCTCTTCATGGCCTTCTCTTGAACAGTGTTTACAAACCACTTTCTCTCCCTCTTTTTTGACAGATGCATTATTTTTGCCTTTTTCTTTTGAGGTTTTGTCATTTTTTCCCCCTTGAAAGGCTTGTTTCTACCCTCTTCAAAAGTGTTTTTCCCTCTAGCCTCTAAATGTGTGGCTTGAACACAAACCTCATCTAGACTAGTAGGATTGAACATAATGATAGTATGTCTAAGGTAGCTGTGTAAGCCTCCTATGTACTTCAACAAAGTGCCTTGACTCTGCAAATCTACCCCTAATAAGAGAGCTATTCTCCTAAATTTTTGGGTGTAGTCTTGTACATTTTGTCCCTTAAGTTGTCTGAAATTTTTCCAATTCATGATAGCTTTCTGTAAATGAGCTAATGGATAAAACTGTTGTTTTATTGCAGTAATGAAATCAACCCATGATAAAATAATCTTACCATGTTTTTTAATCTCCTCTTTTGTCTTGGCTTCCCACCAAACAAGTGGTGCACCTTCCATTCTCAAAGAAGCTAGTTGAATTTTAGTGTCGTCACCATGAAGGTTCTGGATTCTCAAATAAACCTCTAACTGCCTAATCCAATTATCAATTTTTTATGCATTGACTTCACCATTAAAAATTGGCAATTCAAACTTAACATCAAGTTTTAAAAAAGGACTTTTACCAGTGTTCTTTGACTTGTGAGATTGATTCACTGAAGTAGAGGATGGCGATGATGAGGATGAGGATGAGGATGAAGATGAGAATGGTAGATCTCTATTTCCTCCATTTCCCTTCTTTGACTTATCTTCATCTTTCTTTCCTCTTGAAGATCCCTCTCCTTCCTTATGAAGTTTAGACCCTTCTCCTTCAAGTTTCTCATTTCTTTCTTGATAAATAACTCTCACCATTTCAGTGAAGTCAAGGAATGCTTTCCTGAACACTATTTCTTCCTCCTTGGGATCAACTTCTTCAGGAATTTGTCCTTCTCCTGAATTCATGCTTATGGCTTCTTCTACTTCTCTTTGAGGTGAAATTGAAGGTGGAGATAATGGCACTCTTTCCCTCCTTGGCTGAGGATTTCTTTGAGCTTTCACCAATTGACCTTCTCATCTCTTAAGCTTTAGCCTAGTAAGCATTAAAAACCTTGCAAAATTTTAAAAAAACTTTGCACAATAACAATACTGAGAGTAAAACTCTATCTCTGATACCAACTTGATCTAAATGGAATGTATTAGTTTTGTTGTGCTAAATATCGAAACAGTAATTAAAATGTGTGCATAAGGTTTACTGAAGTTTGCAGGTGAAACAAATAGTTTTATATTAGCTAAACAGATTTCTGTGTGAGGTTAAAGCATGTAAATTACTTATAAAACACTTTACAACAGTAAATAATAGAGAATTAAACATCACATGTAACAATACTCAACAAATTTGATGAAGCAGTTCACCCCTCCTGGGCTACATCTGTTGGTCTAGCTCCCAATGGCATGTCGCTCATATCTTATTGCTCAAAAATGGTAAGTACATGTGAATAAAAGCATCAAATGGCTGTGCTCTCTATAAAAAACAACTTCAAAATGATTGAATTAGTCAGGAATGACTATTCATTTGTAGAAAACAAAGAATGGATGCCCAAAACACTGAAAACACCCTAGTGGCCCTGGTGGCTCCTTGACCTCTCCTGAAGCTAAACCTACACAAGATGACCTCTGATGGCTTTGAAACCTCTACCAATGTTTTCAGAATGTCAAAATTAGTCTAGGTAGACTCTTGTTTCACCAAAATTGGTCAAAAATTGACTTCTCCATGCATTTTTCCCAATGACACCTAGGAAAACTTCACTAAATGTGGAGACTGTCAGTTAACTAGAGCTAACTTTAGTGAAAACCCCAAAATTGGGGGACGTGCTCCAAATTTGTCGGTGGTTAGGTGCTGGCATTAAACGTTAGGGCGGAGTGGTCACATTAACATCTGCAACCGTCAGACCAACCGTGACTTAGCTCTGGCATTTACTGTAATGGCAGGAGTGGTCACATTAAACATCCGCCGAAATTGAGGAGTTTAACCCATGATGATAAATGCTGCCTTATTCGACGGGAAGGCTCTGGCCACATGGCCCTTCTAAACCACGTGAATTAAATGTTTCTTTAACCGCCGTTTAATTGTTATCCCCGTGGTCTTTAGCGCCGGTTCCATGAGTGTGGGTCATATGGTGGGGGCTAGCCCCCTTTGCCGCCAATACAAATCATATGAAACTTTAAATATAGACTCGCTGGTATAATGGTTAAGTACCACCAGCAGCCCGAGTGGTCGGGTGCTCTGCACGCGGGCGGGAGGTCACACGTTCAATACCCACTAACTCCAAAACATTTTTCCATACCACTTGACCTCTAGCTTGGGGCCATGTGGTAGCCTCTGGGCAGGCCATGTGGCGCCCACTGATAGGCCCACAAAACCATAGTATAAAAACATTTTTTCCAAATATATATTTTTTTCAAAATTTTCATATAAAGTCAAAATGGGTCAGAGGTCTAGTTTTTGGAGTTTACTGGGCTTTTCAAACCTTCATAATTCTGCATAAGACCTTTGTTTTGTGAATCGTTCACGGTGCCAGAATCGTAGCGATGAGACCTTTCTGGTCACTCAGGTTGCAAACACTTCTGAGCACTTTAATTTTTCAGCATTTTTTAGCAATGGACATGATCTCCTGATCACCTCCCAATCCTTATGATCCCAATCATAAATTTCAGGAGCAAGAATTTGATATGAATAAAAAGGGGCCCAAATCATAGATCTGGGGTGATATTGATTCAAAACAAGTAGTTTGATGCAAATTTGGTCAAAATCCATAAGATCTATGGACACATTTATCGAAATAAAGCCTCAAATGGCTTCATTCAAGATCAAAGCACTCATGTAGGTGAATCTACAGTTGCACAAACTTGTCAGAGGAAAAAACCTCATAACCTCCTCTATCTTTAGCACTCGCAGCATCTTCAAAACCCATTAGATACTCACAACTCTGATTTCCTTCTTGTTTGGACACGATGATATTGTAGTCCATACTATGAGCATGACATATACTTGTTCTCCATGCCACACCATGATCCCTTGGTTTGATACGAAGCCACAATACTTGGTGGCGACGACATGATGAGAAGAAAATACCTTTGTAACCCTAATATCCATCTCGTTCCTCCCAAAGTTAGATCTTGACATAACTATACTTGATAAGCCTGGTAGTGAGAATGCGGTTGCAAGCTTCTTACCAAGGAATAATAGCGATAAAGTAGATGAACCATTGGATGAGTCCTTTCCGAATGAGCATTTATTTGCAGTTTTAGTGATGACACTTTAGTTTATAGACATAGCAAACTATTTAGTGGCACACAAGTTTCCTAAACATTTTTCATCTAAGAAAAATAATGGTTTGATTAGAAAAATTGCACCTTACACTTGGATACAAGGATATTTGTTGTAGATAGGACTAGATAAAATTATTAGAAGATGCATTAGAGAAGATATGGCATCCTGAAGTATTTTCATGATGAGCCATGTGGTGGTAATTTTGTAGCCACACCAATTGCAAAGAAATTTCTCTCTAAAGGATATTATTGGCCAACATTGCATAAAGATGCAAAGGATTATGCGAGACATTGTGATGATAGTCAAAGAATGGGACAACCTACTAAAACAGAAGAAATGCATATATAGTCCTTGATTTCATTTGAACCATTTGAAAAATGGGGATTTGACTTTGTAGGACCATTTAATCCACCTTCAAATCAATATAATTACATATTAGTATGTATGAACTATATAACTAAACGGGTGGAAGTGCAACCACTGAAAAATATACAAGAAAAAGAGAATAGTAGAATTCTTGTATGAAAACATCTTCCCAAATATAGAGTGCCCAAAGAAATTGTAT
This sequence comes from Pinus albicaulis, assembly GCA_034641835.2. Classification (NCBI taxonomy): domain Eukaryota; kingdom Viridiplantae; phylum Streptophyta; class Pinopsida; order Pinales; family Pinaceae; genus Pinus; species Pinus albicaulis. The sequence goes on along the minus strand of CM076572.1, from coordinate 95,358,550 downwards.
GAGATTCAAGAACAAAATTTACATTGAGGCTAGTGGAAAGTCTCATGAATTTGTACAAGATAAAGCACACAAAACTACACGATACCATCCTTAATCTAATGGGTAAGTTGAAGTAACTAATAGAGAAATAGAAAATATACTCACAAAAAAAATGTTTAGTTTCACATAAAGGGTTGGGAAAATAGATTGCTAGAAGTAGTATGGGCCTTCCAGAGCACATGGAGAACCTCAACTAGATTCACACCCTATGAATTAATGTTCGGTAACATTGTACTATTTCCCATTTAGTTTGAAATTAAAACTTCGAGGAAAACAATGGAGCTAGGGATGAATCTTTCTGCAACAGAAAAATAAATGATTGCTTAATTTAATCAATCGGATGAATACAGGCAAAAAGCTCTCAAACACTTAGAAACAACTCAATAGTAAAGAGCTCACTAGCATGACCAACACATTAAAAATAAATCATTTTAGTAAGATAATTGAGAATTATTGTATGATTCAAGATTTCAATGTTTTAATGGGAAAATAACTACTAGGTGGTTGGGACCATATGAAGTTGAGCATTTGTATGAAAATGGAGTTGTAAAAATAAAAACAACTAATAAAGAAAAGTTACCACTGCGATAACATGGACATAGGTTGAAGCTTACTTAAAATGAAAAATGGTAATGACATCGTAGTTTATAAAACCGATTTCTACTGTAGAAAATTTTGAAAAAAATACTTCAATGAAAACCAGTAATGGCACTGCGAGCTATGGTAATTTTTGAAAATCAGAAATGGCAAGAATTATTGTAGTTAAAAAAAAAAAGAGAAAAAAAAATTGTTATTTTTTTTTCAAATAACAACTACTCTAAATTTTGGAGAAGTTATTTTAGAAAATATAAGCACAAATTTTCATAATTCATTAATGCGCTTGTAATAATTTGTAATGTGTGTTTGAAGCTGAAAGAAATGCAATTTAAAATATTATCAATTACAACAATGAAGAATTAAATATTTTTTTTTCCAGATTAAGAAATCTTGCATTGCCGAAGAAATCAACAACAACATCAACATCACACAAATTCCAGAAAACACAACCACAATGTCAAAGAATCTGACGAGAATTGTTACAACCTTATTCTGCAACAATAACACGTTTATCAAATTTCCAAATGGACAACAACTGAATAGATACTTTGCAACAAAGGCAACATATTCAACTTTTCAAACACCACGTTTCAGGTAACATTGAACTAATTATTTAAATTAATTGTTTGGTAATAATTGTTGAGTAATTATTATGTTTCCACTCACAAAAATTTAGAATTTCATACACCATCATCCTTCATATGAGTTCATTTAATCCCCACTTAATGCCAACTCAAACAATTTAACGAATGTACTTGTCAAAGCCAGACATCCACATAATGCCCGATTAAGACACAATATGATCGAGGTTGTTGAAAATAAAAATCATCATCGATCATCACCCTAACCCATTTAACGTATTGGATATGTATGACAATTAATGATCATCAATAAATACAGATTGGGAAAATCCACGAAATCCAAGGAATTTCCGCAACACGGGGTGTTAAAAAAATCAGTAATTATTATTTTCACTCACTATAAAACCATTCTATAGCTAGGAATATAAAACTAGCAATTGCACCGGGGGTGCAAGGGAATGCTGGAAGGAGGAGACATGAATCATTTTGTGGTACATGTTAGGGAACATGATGAATGTGAATTTATGAGGGGTAAAATCTGCCATTGATTGATTACATGAATTTTTAGATTTAAAACTATGAAAATTAAATATGTTGTTTGCTCAACTTGAAGGATGAAAGAAGGTAGGTAATTTCATCTCCATGACTTTAATTTTATAACTTTGTGGTTATTATCTTAAATCATTATGTCTTAATAATAGTAGAAGTAATTTACTCAAATTTGCACGAATGTAGTTTAAATTAGAAGCAAACTATTTGAAAATAAACAATAGCTTCGCTTGTGAATCGATTTATAATCGTATAAAATGAGAGCATATAAAGGAAATAATTTGTGAGATTTAGATATGTAGGCATAACTGATATGATGAAAATAGATAGTATACAATATAGTAGACCATAGATCTCTTGTGCATCATATAGATTTTTGTGAAGGCATCATTGACTTGTATTGATGTAATGGTAAAAAGGTTTTACATGTTCTTAAAACTTGCAGTAGTAGGCAGTTTTATATCATGGTACAAGCAAAAAGAGTAAGAGTGATATTGTTAAATATAGAAGAAAATCGATTTGGAACAAAAAGGAGGAACAAGTGATAGCATAGGAAACTGATCATGCATGCAAGGTGATTGGTTGCAAGTAGGGGGTATTCCTAGTCGTAAATACAAGGGGTTGCCCGACAGCGACAAGACCAATTGACGTCCAAAGTTGGGACGCGACTGAGATAGTATGCTCGAAGATGCCTGTGTGCATCTCTTTCATGTACATGAATGAGGAGACAGATGAATTTTTTGATCTTTTGGAGTAGTTGCAATGTTGGGCGCAAACGGTATAGTGGTAGAGTAGGTGGAACTAAGAAGCGTTGCTGTACAATGAGGAGTGCATTCTCCTATTCAGTGATTTCTTCGTAGAAGTTGTTGAGTTGAGAAAGGTAGCTATGATCCATAGTTGCTGCAAGGAAAGGAAAAGCATGTAAGTGAACATGTAAAAATTTTACACTAATAATGGAAAGCATAATAAGAAACAAATAGTAGGAACAAATATGAATTGAAATGATATTGGAAAGTGAAAATGTAAATGAAGCAGGAAATTTGCAAGGTCTTATTATGAGGAAGAAGATGAAAGAAGTAAAAGTGGAATGCAAGCAAAGGGAAGGTACCAATAGTAGGAGCTCTTCAAGGAGTGTGAGTAATAGATTTGGAGGCAAGGTATGCCTCTTCTTGTTTCCTGCGCATGACGTAAGGGTTTTCCTGCATACGTGAATAGCGTGAGAAGGAGAAGGTAGGGGAGATGCAGAGATCATTCAGCGAGCGAACTCTTGAAATAGCTGTGAAAGTGAGCCCTTGCCGGTCAATGTTGTCGATGTCGATTGTTGCCTTATCTAGTGTCATGCCTTGCGATTTATGGATTGTTAAGCCCCATGCCATGCCGAGAGGCATTTGTGTGCGCGAACCCCTTGTGATGGGGGGGATTGGCACAAATTTAGGATTCGAAGGATCCCATGGTGGACCGTTGTAGTGAGGGAAGGCAACTACAACAAAGGATGGTAGTTTTGGTTGTGTACAACTTGGTGCATATACGATTTCGCGAATGGTGTCGAGCGAACCGTTAACAAGACCAGCGCCAACCCACAAATTGCTTTTGAGAATAACACATTAGTCAATGCAGAGGAGTATTTTCTTTGATAACTGATCATTTTTTGGTTGTGTAGTTTTGAGTTGCCTCTTTTCGGTAGCAAAACAACGTGCAACTGGGTGATTTAATAATTTTAACATCGATTTATTGTGCAGGTCAATAACGTCATTTGTTGAATAAAGATGCATTGAATTGGAGAATGATTGGACTTCGGCTTCAGGAAGATTTGTTTTTGAACGTGTCATAAGAAGATTCCAATCAGTAACAGTGGGGGTTGCATTGCGAAGGTTGGAGAGGATTTCGTGGAAGGAAATCTGTGCAGGACTTGTTCCTTGTTGCCTAAACACTATTGCAAGCGTAACCATAGTATCGAAGCTTTGCCAAAGTGCAGTGCCACGAGAAGTTCCTACATACATTGGTGTGTCTTTTACAGGTGGTATTTGGCCAAGGTCACCCAATAGGATTATAGAACGTCCACCAAATGGGTTGTTTCTATTTGATGGGAATGCCTTGCACAAGCGATCATCAATTTGAGAAAGCAATTTAGGACCAATGAAGCTCATTTCGTCAATTAGAATGTAATTGATATGTTGAAGTTGTTCTTGAAGGTTTAGGAGGGATTGACCCTCTAAAGGCTCCATAGAGGATATAGGGATGCGAAGAGCAGAGTGGATCATCAAAGCATTAATGTGGAATGCTGCAACATCGGTAGGAGCAAGTAGTAGCAGGGGGTATTTTCCGATGGTGGAGCTTTCAAGGAATGCATTTTTTAAGAACTCAATTAGGAACGACTTGCCGGTACCAGCAGTGCCTTGGATTATCATTTTGAGTGTTTTTTTGGCAATGTTGTTGCGGAAGTGGGAGAAAATGATATTGAATGCAATGGTTTGGCTTGGGGACAAGGAGGAAAGGGAATGTGCACATGGAGTTAGGAGTTGGTGGGATCTTGTGGAGGAGCGGGTCGAGTCGATGAAGCGGATGGCTGTTTCTTGTAAATGTGGAGGGATTGTAGAGTGGCCCCAATTATGGTTTGTGTCAAACTCACGATGGCCAAGCATTTCAAGCTCATCGAGGAGGAGGTTGTTACCTGGGTGGAGTTGAGAGAGAAATTGCCATTCATGCATGTCAAGTGTGAGGGCATGGGGAGGGTTGTCTGGGGATGAACAGATAGAGTCGGAAAGGTCCGGGGTGGATGGTTTGCGATGAACATGCCAAGGTTGATATGTGTGTATAATTTATTCCCAGTGTGCAACAATTCCTGCGTCGGATATGCCAATATCATTAGGGAGGCTATGGAAAGGGAAGTATAGAAGGAGTTCACTCCAGCAGAAGTCTACATAGGATGGTGATTCTTTCAATGGAATGGAGGTGTAACAAGAAAGAACGCGGACAACCATGGCAGGGAATATTTGTTTCCATGGTGACGTTTTTCGACAGGCGAAGAAGGACCAGGAGCGTGCAACTTCAATAAGAGACAAACTTTCAAGTGCAGGTGGTCTTTGCATGTAGGAGGCGATGAAAGGTGTTGATGGAAGATGACCATCTAATTCATGCGATACACGTTTGAAGACTTGTTTTTTTACATTGAGGGAGACAAAAGAACGACTAAACTTTGTTAGTGGGAGTTTTTGTAGCATGTGGCATGTTTATTGTGCACCAGTGTCTCGATCAGCAACAATTTCGGTGAGGACTTTGCAGACGATAATGATAGTAGGAGCATCTGGGGGGGAGCACTGTGAGAGGCGTGAGAGCATTTGGTAGTAGCTTTCAGACTTTGCCTCTGATTTTGCTGCATACTTTGAAATGTAGTTCAACACAGCATGGCGTGAGAGAACTGGTTGAAAATCAATGTTGGCCCTCCATATTGCAAGTAGTTGAGCATTGTGCACGTTGATTTTGTCATCATTTCTAGCAGGGAAGTACACTTTTTTTCTAGAACCATCAATGTGAAGAGATGACGTGTTGCGAACCTCCCATGGGGCTCCATAGCGGCAAGTTTATGCGTTATTTATTTTGCGTAAACATGTAGAAGAGTGGCAATTTGTGTGTCTTTGAACAGAATTGAGGACTTTTTCATAGTCTTGTAACTAGTTGCCTGTAAATATTTCATGTGTGCTAAGGAGGCATGGATCTTGTAGAGATGAATGATTTATTCTAGGAGCTTGATTGTGAAGCGGGCGAGGATTCCAAGCAATGCAGTACTTATCAAAATATTCTGTAGCCGCGCGGACATATGTGGGGTTGGTCCAATCGAGAATGTCCATAGCAGGTGCATTTGGAAGCCACAAAAACCCATGGATATGTGCGGAGCCGCGATGTTGCCATTCATACCTTATAAAGGAAGGGGATAGATAGTAAGATTGGATGCGTGGAAGTGAAAGGAATGAAATATAAGAGAAGGAAGGAATAGTATGCATACCTGCACCAGTAATCCTTTACAAGGAATCCTTTAAGTAGGACCTCTTCTAGGAATATTGTGAATCTGCAATGGATATATTGAGATGCACGATGCGGGTTTCTAACAATGTTTTGGATTCTCCATCGAGTGTGCTCATTTGAATTGGATGGAGAGTTGGAAGGCATCAAATTATGCAAGTCAGGCCATTTTGTATCAGCTGCAGTTAGTGTGAAGAATATGGTAGGGGTACCAATTTGATTGATCATGTCCGTAAGTTCCCCTTTAGCCCTGGTCTAGAAATAACAGCTTCCATGCAAGGATGACCCAAAACACATAATTTGGTCTGGAATGGTGCAAGGTGGCGTTTGTTGGAGTTGGTGGCGAAGGTCAGCGACTTTTGCTGGAAGGGTGTTTGAAAGGTCCCTTTTAATGAAGACAAACGCAGTTGCTTGGCTGTGATGGCACATGATAAGGTTGTACAAGTAATATCAGAAGCGAGGATGCTGTGCAAAACGATTGTCATTGTAGCGCATTATATGCAAAGCGTATTCTTGCATATCCACTTTTTCAATTCTTGGTTGGTTAATCATGGGAGATCCTGTGGGGAAGAGGGTGGGGAAGGCCATGGAGAATAGGCCCTCTGTGTTGTATTCATTGATTGGGGAGAGGCCAATGATCGGCCATTGAAGTGAATGGGTGGTTGTTGAATTGGACGAATCTATGTAGGCAAGTATTTCATCAAGTTCAGAATGACAGTTTGGTAGAGTTGAAACAAAGGAGGATGGGTGGAGGTCAGACGGGCATGAGTGGGGAAGTTCAAAATTAGGAATTTCTGGAATGGCTTCATGGAGTGCGATGGAAGATGTGTTGATATGGTGTAGCATGTTGGAAATGTTGGTAGGTGAAATAGGCAAAGCAGAGAGGGAAAGTTGGTTAATATGGACATCTTTGTAGTATGGGTCGTTTTGTAGTTTGAATTGCAAAGCTACATGGACATGTGTTCGACTAACAAAAAATGCATAGTTTTTTTCATCATAGCTAGTTTTGTTTACAACAAGGATGTCTAGTTCTGACAACATGCGAGGAAGAGAGGTGAAAATATTTGTGATATCTTGTGGAAAGCTAATAGTATGACCGGAATATTTCAATTGGACACCACGTGCATGGGTGACTTGAAGAACGGGATTGACACGAGTAATGAGCATCTCTTCAACTTGAGTTAGGCAAGATAGGACATGTGGTTGGATATCTGGGTCCATGTTATTTGTAGAGGAGAAATGATGCATTGATCGTTCGGCAGCACAACGGGTACAATAAATTATTCCATGACTTGTTTTTGTTTTCATGGATGGGTAAGCTTCATGACAAATTGAGCAAACTTGGATGGGACAAAGTGCATCGATCCTTTGATGAAAGCGAAAATGTGCATGTTGGAGAAGGATGGGGAGAAATTGTTGGGGAGGTGGAAAGGGAGGAACATGGGGTGGCATATGTAAAGGGTAGGCAAGATTTGAAGGAGTTGAAGCGTTTCGAAAGGGTCGGTCAGGAAGTGGAGATGGAAGGGGAAGTTGGAAATTTTGGGTGGGATGTATGGGGAGGACGAAATTTTGTGAAGGAATGGGAGTATTGTTGGTTTGAGAGTGAAGGTTTGTTCGACGATTTGAATAGAGGAGGCGATGACATGCATTGATGATGTCTTTATTAAGTGCATAGTGGCATTGTTGTTGTTCCATTCCCACATTGTTTTCTGGCGGGGTTGGCATAGCTGTTGCAAGTAAGGAAAGGTTTGTCAAATGCATGAAGAATATTGCGAGTGATTATTAAAGCGAAAATGTATTGAGTATGGGTTGCTTAGAAATGTGTGTTGGATATTTCAAATTGAAAAACATTTATTTTGAAATCAACCACATGTTGCATGTATTGGCTAGAGTAAAGTGAAGACATATTTTGTATTTTACAAAAAGAGAAGAAGCAATTTATGTATTATTTTTTTATAGTAAGCATAGCATATTGATATGTACATTTAGAAAATGTCTGTGTTGTAAAGAAGAACAAACAATGAAGGAGGAAAGGCAAAACTATGTGAATAAATGTTTATATATTAGAAAGATCCATTAAAGCATAGTGGAATGACATATATACAAAACGTCACGAAGAAAGGAGTGGGCGATGAAGCGTTTAGGAGAACTAGTAGAAAGTAGAAGGGGAATGAAAATATATAGTTACGATTACAAAACATGTCTGAAAAATGGATGAGGAATGGCAATCAAGGTTTAAGAAGACTGAAAGGGGAACGATGGGAAGGAATTGAAAATGTGTGGTGGAGGGTGGGAAATTTAGCAGGAAGCTATTATGGGGAAAGTATGTATCGAATGAGAGGTGGGGGAGAGATGAGTGAGAGCAAGAAAAAAACGGTTAGAGTTTGTGTTAGAATGGGTTGGGGAGGGGGGGGGAGGAATTGATTGCAGGGCCTCTAGGAGGGTAGTTGATGCCTCATTGTACGCAAGTTCTTCTGCGTGCATAAGAGTTGGGCGTAGTCGTTCAACACTGTTGAATCTATCCCTCTTTAAAGATAGTGTGAAGAGGAAATGTCGTGCTTTGGTTTTGTTGTATATGTCGAAAACACTTTTAGGATCGGTTGAGAGGAGGCAGAGGTCCTTTGCGGAGACGCCAAGAAGGGCAGTTGCGGCTTCGTCGAAAGCGACAACATTTTTGAGGTGGCCAGTGTGGTCTTGCAAATGGAGTCGAAGAATGTAGCGATAGTCGCACTCATTGAACGAGCCTTCACATTTCGAGCATCGGTAGGTGTTGTCATCTTGTCGTAAAGCCTTTCTCATGCATTGGATCCCATCAATGATAAGGGGACATGCGAGGAAGTAGAAATCATCCATGTTAATAGAGTTAGCAGTAGCACAGAGCGAAATCCATGGGGTATTTTCGTCAGGATGCATTGACAAAATGTCGACAATTGTTTTCGAACTCAAAGGCCTCTTGCTTGTACTTTTGTATTTGTGGTTGAGCGATGGTGAGGGTGCTTTATTTCCTTCTCCGTCACACCATTCTTTCAGTTGTTGTGTTTCAGGGACATCTGGATTTATAAGTAGCAAAGTGGTCGGGATTGTGCTGATAGTTTTCCCATTGAACTCGACGATCCTTCCCACTTTAATTGCAAGCACAGTGTTAGCCATCAGTATTTTTTACATGTTAGTGATGACTATATCTACAGCTGAGTTTTCTAGAAACTGATTTCCTTATGTCAATATGTCATCTAGAAAACCCTCCTAAAATTTTTTTTGCCCTTCTACTTTTCAGTCCACCCCTGTCGAAATCAAAACCTCATTATCACTATCCTATCTAGATTCAGCCTTATTGGTCTGCCCACCAGCTTTAAAAGGCAAATCCACATCTGTTTCAAAAGTCTCCCCTATGTTAGGAAGTGGCGCTTTAAGGCATTTTACCCTTGGAAACCATCAAAAGGCCAAAAAACCTCCATCTGCTACAAACCAATCATGACTGACTTCTCACTCTGCAAATGAAATTGACAAACAGCTCTAAGTCGCGCCACTCACACCCCCTAGATCTCAGCACTGCATAAACCCCAATCTCAAGCTAACTATTAGGTGTTTCACAGTGTTTTATGGTTTCTACAAAGGAAGGAAATATAACTTCATCTCAGGGGGAAATGCTTGAATTTACAGTTAGAAGAATAGCTGCTTCTAAATGTAACATGAGCTTGAGATATATTTGCAAAATAGAGATCCACTCAGCAAGACCTTACAGCTCTTTCCAGCATAAAAATCACAGTAAGAGAAAGACACCACTGTCACAGCAAACTGGTAATTTTTCATGGCCCAGAACCTCCTTCATTTACAAGCAGAGGGTTAGGGCGCCTCCTTCATTTACAAGCAGAAGGCGCTGGCCAGTATTGACTTTAAAGGTTGCAGAAGTCCAGGTTTGCCTTTACTGAACAAGTGAAACAATATCTCCAGGTTTTATGAATAAGAGTAATGATCATAACAGGGATAGAGTTTGAAATATGCTAGCTCAAAGGAAAAAAGAGTCTGGTATAATAAAGGAGGTCATTTGAAGCTTTCAAATCATGTGAATTGTTGAACTTTAGAAAGGCATGTCATTAGTAAAAATTCAAGGTATCATAAGCAGCCTGCTTGTCCACAAGATCAAATTGAAAAGGTACTGACAAAACAGGTCATTACACAGGCAGAAGGGAAGTTGTTTGCTTTTCAAAAGGTGCTGACCTCCATAGTCACAGAGACTATCTTTCCAATAATTTGTCATGGGATGACCAAAACAAAGGATGACATTTCAGTCACCCTCAGAGCAGTACAGGAAGACAGTGACACTTTGGCTAGGGTTTTTCTGAAGCACAGTAGTGATTGCAGGCAGAGGTAAAAGAAGTAAGGTTTCCAAAGTTGTTTGCCTGCCCTCATATGTAAGAAAACCCTTGTCAATATACTCATCAGATAGTCTACATGTAGTTGGGACATAAGTTTAAAGAACATCAGACTGCAGCTGCATTTTGTACCCACAGTCAGAACATGAAGTTAAAGGACACCTATAAGTCAAGATTAGTTTCACAGTGGCCATCTTTCAACCCCAAAGCATTAAGAGCAAAGTATTAGTTTATGTGAAAAAGGAAAAAGAAGCTCTGTCAAAAGTGTCAAAGAATACTCCCTGCAGCTTAAAAGAATCCTCTACAAATGTCCTCTTTCATAGCAAAGCATCCAGAAGCAGACATATTAGTTTAAAGAATCAAAGGATAAATCTATCTCCTTGAAAAAATTACTAGAGTTGCCTCATCATCTTTAGTACAATGCTAAGTAGTTGGTCCAGGGTTGAAAATATTGTGAAAAGGTCTAACAGTGGCAGAGGTTACCTTCCAAACATAAAAGCACAGTGAAAGGGGTTTAGCTTTTTGAATGTTTGTCATAAGTAAATAGGCTGGCACCCACTAAGGCTGTTAAAAAAAAAACATGCATATGCTTTGCCAACATTGTTCAAATATGGGCCCTTCATAACATGTTCAAAGTCATTTTGTTTTCCTTGCAAATGGATGAAGCAGCTGTTTAAAACAAGATTCTTCCAAACCCTCTCAAGAGAAACCCTAAATTGATGAGCAGGACAAAGACATTGTTGTTTGAATGAATTCCTTCACTAATAAGCTGAGGGCCCAGAATTTGGTGTAAAAATAGCACCTCCTTCATGTACAAGCAGAGGGTGCAAGGAGAAATTTGGAAAATAAGCACATAGGCGAGACAAATCATGTGTCCTGCCTAAGACCAATTTTTCTTAAAACAGTGTTTCTGACCAAAAAGAGATGAAATTTACAAAAGTGAGAGAGGTTTTTGTTCCTCATAGGTCCAAGAAGAAAAACCTCCTTCAGTTTCTACACAGGGACCATGGTTTATGAGAAATGTGAAAAATACAGATGTCACGGGAGAATTTCTGCACTAGGATTCATCATTTTGAACAGTGATGGGACAGTCAGATTTTGAACAGCCAAATGGACTCCAAATGAAACAATTCAAGTTGCTATGGAAAATATACTTCCATAGCTTTCCGATGAGCCATCTCAGGCCAAATTCCGACAAAAGGAAGGCATCCAAAAGTAGCCTGCAATCAACGCTATGTTTTTCTACACCAGCATTCACCATTTTTGACCAATGATGGTACAGTCAGTTTTTGAAGGATCAAATGGACACCAAATGAAAAAATTCAAGTTGTTCTGGAAATTAGACTTCCACATATTTCCAACGAGCCATCTCGCGCCCAATTACGACACCGGGAAGGCATTCAAAAATGGCCTACAAATAGCTCGATGCATTTCTGCACCAGGATTCACCAGTTTTGACCAGTGTTGGGAAAATAAATTTTTGAAGGATCAAATGGACACCAAATGAAAAAATTCAAGTTGTTATGGAAATTAGACTTCCACATATTTCCAACGAGCCATCTCGCGCCCAATTCCGACACCAGGAAGGCCTTCAAAATAGACTGCAAAGTTGCGCGACACTCCTGGAAAGGTGCGCGACGCGCCTGTGCACAAAATTTACAAAGGAATGCACTGCTGCGCGACGCGCCTGTAGCAGCCCGTGGCACTCCTGTAGAAATGGTCAAGAAAATTACCTGAAAACCTTAAGAAACTCATTTCAAAGTGTCTCCAACTCTCAAGCAAAGATTGGCATCATGTTTTGAGGTACTATGTCTTGCTGCCCCTTAAATTCAAGATTGCTAGATGGTGTTTGGGGTAGAGGAAGTCTGATTTGAAACGAGATATGTTAAGTGGCTGTTTTGAAAGAGGGATAAGGTGCTTGATTTAAAATTTGAGTTTGCAATAACTATATTTTCCCGGCAGTAAGCTTAACCCAATGATGTTTTCCTATTAATGATTCAAAACCTCACAAGCTGCCCTAAAACAATATTGGAAGAAGAAACATAGGGTTTTGAAAGGTGCATTTGTGGTCCTATGTTCAAAACAGCAGTTGACAAGAAGGCAAGGTTGTATGCTTGAAAATAAATTTCCACAGGCTATTGGAGGCAGGGCAGCAAGGTAAAGAAGAAAACATTAATAATATGCAGCACAGTGTGAAGAGCAGTAGAGTTTAAGAAGGACAATTTTCTATTTTGAGGAGTGTTGATGTTCTTGTTTAAAGATCCGGGCCTGCATGAATTTGTTTGCTCAAACACTGTCATAGTAGGGTAGTGTATTTGATGAATGATAAAGGACCAAGCCAACTGTCCCCACAAACAATGTTAAAGGATGAAAGGCACTATTTGAAGGCAGAAACACAGTATTTGAAGAAGAAGCCCAGGGTTTTGAAAAATGCAAATATAGGTCTATGTTCAAACAAGTAATAGTCATCCTATGAACATGTTTGATTTTTCAAAAGGTTTCCTCTGTGGGTTAAAAGGGAAATACTGTGTCTATGACTTTCTATTCCATAAAGCACAAACCAGCAAGTAAAACTACCATTTGCATGCAGGGGTGTTGTCAAACGGAAATATGAGGGACATTAGAGTTCAAAGAAGGTAGTATTGATTGTGAGGAGTTTTTTGTTGAAAGCTACAAGATTTTTGTTACCACACCAAAAACACACCATGCTCTGTCACATTATCCTTTAACACAGTGACTGCTGATTGTGTAAATCCACTGTGGTTGACTGTATTTATGGTGTTAAATTGGTCCAGTTGCCCGACAAGAAGAAAGCAATATTTTGTTGAAAGGGGGTCTATATGGTTGAAGTGCTACAGGATTCTATATGACCAATCAAAAGCAAAATAAACTGTCCTTTAAGCACAAGTAACCTTGGACTGTGTTTCGCCTTTTGATTAACTATGTTTACATGGATAAACATATATTGGTGAGCTGCATACGAGGGGGTTAATCTTTCGACCAAAGAGGAGCTTATTGACATTGGACTACTACAGGTTTTTGTTACCACATCATAAAAACATTTCCAACTCTGTCACCATATCTATAAACAGTGATTTTTGCTGTGTGGATATCCTTTGTTTAAAACTGTGATGTAGTGTTGAATCTGCTGATGAAGTGCCTACAAGGAAAAAGAAAGTTTTGAAGCTAAGAAGATGGTGTTTGGCCTTCTTATAAAAAGGGACAAGGGTGTCTTATGTCCTCAAAACATCGCAGGGAAGGGTGACCTTGTCACTATACACAACAAATCCACTTGACTGTCTATCTTCATTTGATTGTATTTTTTTTTTTCCTTAAAAGTCTGCTTGTGGATATTGGCTGATTGCATATCAAAGGTTGGGAAGGCCACATTTTGAAGAAACATGGGTCTTGTATCAAACAAGGACATTTTAAACAACATCCAAGATCCTTTTTGCCTTACCAAACAGTGTTTAACCTTTCATAAAGCAGAGTTAGTGAGGAATATGCCACTATAATTCGAAGTATTGTCAAAATTGGGTATGATGAACAGTGACACATAGGAAAGGCAGTGTGTTTTGATTGAAAGGAGTGTATTATTATTTGATTACTACAGGTCTTTTTGTGTTCACATCAAAAACACCAAGGCCTCCGTGACCTTTGTCCAAGCTCAGAAAATCAGTTAACTGTCTATGTATTTTAAACTAACTGTGGGCTTATCTTTAAAAATTATTTGGTGGAATGGCACATAGAGAAAGGACAAGGTTTGGAGGGAGCAAGAATCTTATACCCAGAGAAGCCCTCACACCCAACATTTGAAACCATGGTTACCTTCATCAAAACAGTGATTGACAGAGAAGGTAGAGTTTTTCTTAGCAGCATGAAGATGATCGAACAAGTTAACAGGCTGAGAAAAGGCAGCATAAGAGAAATTGAAGAAGGTAAAGGGGAAGCGCCTAGCACGGAAGGAAGGGAAAAACATATCAGCCCTTGATATTTTGGCCTTAGCTTCGGAGCATGTTGCTATAGACCCTTGAGGGTCATGCATGCCAATTTTGGGCCTATTTCGGCAACTTTTTGTTTTTTGGCATTTTTTGGGTTTTTGGCCGAAAACTCATAAATTCGCCATTTCAGTTTGATGAGTTGTCAAGGGAGGAGGATGATACCGATGGATGCCATAATTCCATGATCAGGTCTCCAGCGATTTTCAGGGCATTTGAAGATCATTCGCCCCCTCAAATTGGCGAAAAACGCCCTCTTTTTGCACATTCTGCCCGCCATATCAGCAGTCTGCTATTTTCTGGGTTTTTGCACACAGGTACAGTTTTGAGGGACTTCCAGAGATCAGATTGAGGTGATTTCAGTTGCGCCGGAAAGCAGATACAGAGAGCTTTCTAACGGACCATCATGAGCCTCATTTAGACACCGGGAAGGCTGCCATTTGCCTTCAGCAAGTCAGGGGACCTTTTTCAGGCATAAATATGAAGGTATTTTTGTAATTTTGAACTCCAAAAATCTGCTTTTCCCAAATGTGCGTTAAGCTATTTTTATCATTGGGAAATCATGTAAAGTCAATATAATTTCCATTTTTAGCAGTTTTTTAGATATTTTATGGGATATTTTGTGCCTTGGGCTTTGCAAAGCCTCAAGGACAAATTTAGATATTTTGACTTGGCCAATGGGATAGCTAGTTGCTCCATGAGGTTTTCCTTCCTCAAGCCTATTTATTCCATGGATTTCATTGTAAACAAGAGAGGCTGAACTTGAGAGAAGAATTAATACATTGGTCATATGAGCTTTGAAGAATACACTTGTGTTATGATTTTTGGACTGCCTCTTGGATGCTTTTGAGGAGTGATGAAGGATTGTTGATGGATTCCATGACATGGTAGAATGGTATAGTGTTTCTTGCTATGTTTTTGTCTTCTAGTTTTCATCCATAATACATGCTTCTTGCTGCTATAGATCAGTAAAGATTAGTTTTGAGATATGCCCATGGAGGCACCTCAAAATTTCTGAATCTTCATAGCTTGATGTTTTCTTCTTCCTTTGTTATGCTAAAGAATTCTTAACTGCTCTTTAGTAACCTAAGGATAATGTTTGCTAGTTTTATTTACAAGTTCTATGCATGTTGAGTAGGATGTATGGTGTGCCCTGCCTACCTATAAGCTGTCCATAGTTCTGTCCATAAAACTTCTCTTTGACTGATTTGTTGTCATCTTGTTGAACCAAGGAGGCCTAGTCCCGATCTAGCCCTTTGCCTAAAACTATGAAAGCTTGTTTGTCAAAGTGCCCAATGACTTAGAGACTATGTTTAGGCATTCCAGCGTAGTTTATGAGTTGTTAGTTTGTCTTATGTGTTTTCCCCAAAGTCTGATAGCCATTTCCCGAAGTTAGAGGGTCTTATACCTTTATGTATGGCTGGAATGTTTGATTTCTATGTATTAATTAGCTCATAGTTGCATTTAGCATGATTAATGGCTTGCTATAACATGTTTATGTCTGCTATAAACTAGTTACACTTGAAATCCCTTGCCTTTCACCAACTTGTTGTCCATTTAATCCATTTTGCCCAAAGATCCCTTCTACCGTGAATCAAATCGGCCCTACAGCAGCTTTACATCATCACCTCATAGCTTCCTTGACCTGTTTGACCCCATAGCCCAATTTATCTACATCTTGTTATCCGGTTTATGTATTTGATCAGTTTTATCCCTCACCAACTTAAAAACTAAAAAACCAAAAACACACTTCTGCTTCTCTAATATCACTTTCCACATGAAGTAAACACCATGAGCATCTTTTACACATATAGAGAGAGCCACTCTGCGAGTCGGGGAAAGGCTAGGTCCTTGGGCTCCAAAGCTTGGTTTGATGTTACATCGTCATTTGGCTAGCCAATCGGCCAAATCACGGGACCCTAACACACAGAAATTTCACGAGCCATGCGCATTTTGGAGAGTGCACGACCTTCAGCATGGCAGTGTTCGCCCCACAAAGTGACATCAACGCTTCTCCCGGACATATCACGAAGAGCTATAGTTTTCTTGGGAGTCTCAGAGTCATCGCGTTTGTGAATGATAGACGCAGGAGAGAGGGAGGCGACAATACCTATGACATCAACGATTGAATTAGGAGGTGAATGTTTGAGGGAACTTATAGGCACAAATTGATAGGTATGGGTAGGAATTGTAAGGTCATCAGCAAAGATTTGTGACACTTTTGATGAAGAGAAGAGGAGGATTTCGAATGGCCGTTTGAGATGGTTATATGAAGGGTTGGGGATCTTTATGGTCTCATTTGCAACATTGTAAATGTGGCCAATTTTAATGAGAGCATGTAGGGATTCTGCCAACTTATTGAAGGCGGAGACATGGATTTGATCACTGTCGCGATTGACAAGGTCAAACCCTAGTGATTTTCCAGTGCCCCGTGCATTGCTAAATTCACGAAGGGGTGTCTTTGAAAGGACTCTGCCCTGGATGGACCAATATTTTCGGGTAGGGGAGAGTGCTTTAAAAGGGAGAACAATTGTAGATGATAGGGTGGAGTTTTGGGAGGACAAGGAGTGAATGTCAGGGGGGGTGGCGGTGAAAAGGGAGACGAAGAAGAGGAGGACGAGGTGGCTTGGATCATCTATTCAGTGGAGAGAATAATAGGGGTTGGGTCACCAACCAATGGTGCAACACGCTGCAGTATGTCAAGATCGATGAGACAAAGTGACCTGCAAGAATGAGATATTTATTAGCAAAGAGGGGAAGTAAAATGTTAGGAATGAGAATTGAGATAAAGAAGGGACATAAGAGGAGAATCTGTAAAGGGGAGGAAGCGGGGAGGTGGCATGTGCGTAGCTTACATGGAATGATGTGCATACGTGCACGAGCTTCTTTTGAGGCGAATTATCGAGCCTATTTGCAACTCCTCATTTTGCGCAAACTCTGTATGTGAAGAAGGAAGTAGAACGGTGTGCTTGTGAGCACCATCGGATAGTGATACGCGGTAGCGAGGCGTTATAGCTCGAGCATCATTTATCTGTTCAAGTGCAATGATCTGTAGGGTTGGTTGTAGGTCGATAGCACCAGCAAGGAGCGACAAGAGCCCATTGCGGGTCAAGGATGTTTCCATGGCGATGCAGCTGGTTTCGTTAAACAAGGTGTTGCTAGCGAATATAAATATGAAGGTAAAGAAACTGAAGAAGAGGATGTGTACATAAAGGAACGAAATCTTCTAAGTTCGCAATTTAAGAGAGCTGAAGGAAATAAACAAGAATTGACAAGATTCATAAAAAATTTCTATTAAATTTTTTAGGTGCTTACCTTAAAGCATAAATCCATTGTGCCTTGAATGCCCCAATATAACGAAAAATCTTATACAATGATAAATCCATAGTCCTTGGAATTATTAAAATTTTTATGCCTTCTATAAATAACAAGAATTTAATACCTTTCATGTCTTAATGATCACAAATTTGATTTCTATAAAAGAAGAAAAGTTGTCTAAAATACAAATAATGCAAAATTCATGTTCAAAATTAGTGGTTGGTGGTTGAAAATTAATATTTGTGTTTCTTAATTGAAATTTAACTAAACAGTTCAATGATATAGTTGAAGATAATAAATCATAGATTGTGGGGTGTAAATTTTCTAAGATGTATTGAAACTAATTAGGTTAAATAAATTTGTACAACATTAACATTATTTTCAAATAATATTTATCAAGAGAAATTGTGAATATATCTCCATTGTTAATAATTTAGTTTTACGAACTAATCATGTTGATTTTAGATAAATTTTCAATATGCCTCCATTGTTAATAATTTAATTTTTAATTTTCTGAACCAATTATCTTGATTTGTGTTTAAGATTTTCTCCCATTTCAAGAGTATGGAAGAAAAGATCTTAAAAATAGGAACAATTTGAAGTTGGACAAATGCAAAGTTTAAAAAGGTTAACATTTTGAAGTTGGACAAATGTAAAGTTTCTACTTCAGATTATAGCTTCATGGGATGATGTCACCGAAAAGTTTAATTTGACAATTTTAATGTATATTATATTAAATTATTTTAATATATATATTTTGAAATAATAATTTTAGTGTATATTATATTAAATTATTTTAATATATATATTTTGAAATAATAATTTATGATTTAGTAAAAGTTGAGATTTCCAAAGTGTTAGACTTTATTCTTTGAATATTATTATAATGAGTAAAAGATTTCCTCACATTAAATTTTAACTTTATTTAATTTTAAATTTAACTAATAAACAAATTTGAATTTAATGAACTAAGTTGTGAGTTAAATTTGACAATGTTGTCAATTGTGTATTTTTTTAAACTATTTTAAGACGAATGATTTTTATTTTTATTTTTATATTGATTGGCTAGTGTTGAGGAGTGGCGAATCATTTAAAAGTCTGACACAGGATGAAGGGAACAACACATGTCAAACGCGAGCCATTCTTGCTTTCTTGTTACGTAATTTGACGGATTCAATGTTGAGCCATTCTTGCTTTCTTGTTAAGTAATTTGACGAATTCAGTGTTGAAGGGATCGGCACATGTGAAACACTAATGCCATCTTGTTTTCTAGTCAAGTGATTCCACTGGTTGAGCGACCTTTTTGCTCAGCAAAACTTAGCTATTAATATGTGGGTAGTATATGTTTATTTGTGGATATTATACTTGTTTCAATTAATTATGGGTATATATTATTTTAAAGTATTTATAGTTAGTTAGATTTGTAAATATTGATAGTCTTTTTCTCAAAATTGTTCAATAGAGATACATAGAAACCACAACCAATATTTACAAGTACTCGAAAACAATATATGCCAACTATTAATTAAATTGAAACAAATATATTATTCAGCCATAAACATATACGACCTGAGTTTTATTGACACCTAGAATACGGCAGACCCCCTCTGCTAGAGAATAATGTGGCCACGTGTTCTGCTGCATGACAGTTTATCTCCCTTTCACACTATCTCGCCACCTAACTCAATTCTCCGCTTATCACCCGCGGTGCTGTAACTGTGGCGTTTTTTGTTTACCCGTTTCTAATTTTGTTTGCTCTCGTTTTGATGTGTTTTCGCTGGTTGTTTATTCTATCCGACTCTTCAACGTTCTGTAATTTTTTTCTGATAAAAGATTTAAATTTATTTCCATCCCTGCTTATTTCGGTATTTCGAGCTGTGAATATTTCGATTCACCATCTTCCTTCTGGCAAAAGAAAAACAGTAATGCTGGTCCTGCTGGGTTCACATGTTGGATTTTACATGAAAGAGCTCTGTTTCCTACAGGACGATGATGTGAAAGCAGAGGGTGAAGAATTTGCACCCACTTGTATTTCTTGCGGTGAAGCTTAACTCTGTAAATAAGTAAAGGGTAAGGCCGAGTTTTCGTTTGCATTCTACTCCATTTCACGGCATTGTTCACATTATTCAGTCTTATCTTGTTTAATTCTTAAAATTTGTTGAAATGTGTTCATGCTGGAAACCCAGAAGTTGTGAACGTGTTGACTTCATCCGATTTTTAAAAAATTTGTTACTTGGTATGTTGCAGGTTGATTTGCTCCCTCCATCTTCACCAACTGTAGCCACTTCTTCATCTGCTTGCTGTGAGTTATTCCCCATGAATATTTTGATCTACTTTCTCCCAACTTATTTCTTATAATGGTGTGTATTATTACATAGAAACCAGATTAAATGATGTATGGTGTGTGTATGAAATGAATTGTACAGCAACTCCGCGAGATCGGGAGAATGTATGGAGAAGTGTGTTCCATCTGGGGAGTAATATCAATACCAAGACAATTGGGTCTCAAAAATTCGTCAAAGCAGACCCACAGAGCCCTACTGTTTATGATTGGTAATGGTTTTTTTTTTAATATTTTTTTCTAACTGAAAAAATCTCACTTGGAGCAATTCTAAGTTTATATAGTTTTGCTTTAGATTGAACCACAAAACTTTTTAAGTTTATATAGTTTTGCTCTCGATTGAACAACAAAACTTCTAAGTTTATATAATTTTGCTCGAGATTAAACAACAAAACTTCTAAAAATTAAATTAAATTTTTGTTTTTGGATAATATATTTAAAACTCGTAGTTGGACTTATATAATCTTGCCAAGAGATTGAACCGCATAACCTGTAATATTAAATTTAATCCCGATTTGTGTTTCTTTTTTTTGGGATGGTGATCAACAGGCTCTACAGTGGAGAGACTAAATCCAAATGGCGTTAAAGACCTGCTCCTGTCATCAACTTGCTCTCGATTGAACAACAAAAATTCTAAGTTTATATAGTTTTGCTTCAGATTAAACAACAAAACTTCTAAAAATTAAATTAAATTTTTGTTTTTGGATAATATATTTAAAACTCATAGTTGGACTTATATAATCTTGCCAAGAGATTGAATCACAGAACCTGTAATAATTAAATTTAATCCTGATTTGTGTTTCTTGTTTTTGGGATGGTGATCAACAGGCTCTACAGTGGAGAGACTAAATCCAAATGGCGTTAAAGACCTGCTCCTGTCATCAACATTTCCAGCTTCTTGAATCCATTCATGGTGATGAAGCCAGAAAAAATCAGCGAAGGGTAAGGGACTCTATAATCAGTTTTTTAGTCCTGTTTCGTGTTCTAACAGGATACACAGTGACAAAACAATGACATTTCTACTTCGTTTTCTGTTTCTTGTGCTTCAAAAATATACATATGCGAACTACATATTTATGTTCAAACCAATTATTTTCACCAGTTAAACTCTTCAGAAGATTGTAATCGTTCTCCCATGTTCTTTCCACATGTCTCAAAAGGAGGATCAACTTTTAAAGTCTGTGGAGAATTCAGCTATTAAGATGGAGACTACGCAGACGAAAGTGGACGAAATATAGTGGCAGATTGAGGAGAAGGACGGCTTAATCAAAGCTGCCATCTTCAGTTATGCTATAAGAAGGTAACTTAGAGGACATTGTTGACTGTTTATGAAATTTGCAATGCTGTTTGAATCAAACAGTTTGTTCACAGAGTTGTATTATTTTCAGTTTGACTTCATCTAATATTGTAACCCTTTTCACTGTGCGATGAAAACATTAAAAAACATCTCGTTGATATTCTTCCTAAATTTGCAATGCACTGATATTCTTTCTAATTGCAGGTAACAGAAGCTTACCAGCAATTTCTAAATCCGAAGTTCTTCAAGGTGGAACTCGGCTGCAACTGCAAGTTCTTCAGGCTGGAAGCTGGAACTGGGGCTGCAAGCTGGAAGTCGGCACTACTCTGTTTAGTCAGATCGAAGTCCATTTAAGCACATCGAAGTCAGCTGCAAGCTGGAAGTCGGCAATATTGTAGTCTTCAATGCATTAAATGGATTAAATGGTTGGGTGGCTGGAGTTGATAAACCAGGATTCCAGGAATTAATATCGGATGCCATGAAAAGACACAAACAATTGCAGGGAGCGGAGGTGCGGTCACTTCTTATCCACCAGCAAACAATTCTTATCCACCAGCGATCAAATATGTCAATCACATTCAATTTTAGATCTATGTAAATTTCATTGATTGAAGAATTTCAAACGTAATCAATTTCAATCTGCCATGTAAATTTCAGTCATTCAGTAAAATCAAACTCTAGTGCCATGTAAATTTCACTCATTCAATAAGAATTTCAAACGTAATCAATTTCAGAGAAATCTGCTGAGGAGCTGCCACATGTCAAGATCACTGGCTGTGAGGAGCTGCCACATGTCAAGATTTCACTGGCTGCAAGGGCGATGAGAAATGTTTCTCATTGGCTAGGGTGAACAGTGTTTGCTCACCCCAAGCCCGTAAAGAAAATGCCTCCAACGTAATGAATCCACCTGAAGTTTCTGAAGCAGGGTGGTAGTATTAGATTTGTGTAGAATGACGTCACAATGAGTGCTATTTTGTTTAGTCATGAGCCCACTGTAACAAGTATGGTTATGAAAAATACAGAAGTTGAAGATATTTTCAGAAGAGCAGGGTGGCTACCATTTTTCCATAGAATTAAGAACATCATTGTATCCCTAGTAGAGCATTTTGCTCTATATTTTGACAAGTATAGTCATCTACGACCTAAGGAGCATTCCTTGAATAAGGAAAAGTACCAAAATATACCAGACAAGAAGTCAGACACCTATCATTTCCAAAACCACGGAACAAAGTGATATAGCACATAATCAGGTACTTCACTTGTGAGGGAAAATCCTCTCTTTGTGTGACTTACGATTTCTGTTTCCTAGCACTTCTCAGATGAAATATAAAAATTAATGTTCCATAATTCTTATTAAAATTCTTACAAGCCATGGTGAGCCAGTTTTAGAAGGGTAAATATGACCAATTAGCACACCATGGGCTAATTTATCTTTTAGCGAAAGCTAAATTTACTGAAAAAAGAACAATTGCCAGTTGGGAAGGGATTATTGAAAATTTAGTCTCACTAGTGTATGAGTCTGAACCACCCCTCATAACTTCTCGATAGAAACAACAAGGCTCTACCAGTGAAACTAAGAACCACTGGGAAGAAGGTGAAAGAAACGTAGTGAAATTACAAAGTCTTCTAGCAGAAAGATGGATACCAAAGTTTAATATAATTCCATGCATATAGAAGATCCCGAGATGAAGACATCCCCTGAGAAAGCCAATAGGAAAACCCAACAACTTTTAAGTGTTGATTTTCATTTAATGGAGGAAATTGAAAAATTGAGAGAACAAGTAAAAGAGATCAATCTTGAGTGAGACACGAGGAAAAGCTTATATGCTTCATTTAATGTTGAAGAATACATTCTCATTGAAACTTATCAGAAAAGAATTCAAGAAAAAAAGAAAAAAGAGTTTTTGAATTTTATAGTAGTCAAGCAAAAGCAATTTGGAATCCACAAGAGAAAAAAAATAGTTGGGAATTTTTTTTTTTTGTAGCTAAACAAAATTATGATGAATAGATGTAAGAAAATGAAGAAGAAATTCAAGAATTGAAGACTATAATTAACAAGTTGGATGAGTTAACTTAAGAACTGATATTGTGTCAACCTTCATTGCTGGTATATATTTTGTATTTGAAAGAACAATGGATTCAATTTCAAGTAGAACAACCCATTTCAGACTTGCCTTGTAGAAAATAGACCTTTTAGTAGAAAATTATGTTCACTTAAATTTTCTAGTCTTCCTAAGAGGAGAGATATGGTGTGTGAATTTTATTTACCTAGTTATATAATTCATGTAAGTTCAAATTGGAATCCAAATAATTACATTTGAGACATCAATTTAAGAGCTTTCCAATCATGGCTGGAGAATGAATTGAAGAGATCTCATGGATAGGAATTGTACAAGACATAAGAACTTACTCCACCTTTAATGGTAAGAGAGAAACTAGATTCCATTAAAGGTATTCTTAAAGAACATGGTAAAAATATACATGATATGTAAATTAAAAGAGTTATATAGGGGCTACAAAATGAGATAATTGAAGATTTTACAAACTTCAGGAACAACTATGAGATGTCAGCCTTGAATACATGCCACCAAAGATGGGAGGAATTAGATGACACACTGAAGGCAAAGGAATCCCATTCACTTCTGAATCTTCATGCAACAATTTACAGAATCAAACAATATGTCCAATCATTGAGAATGAAAGGACTGCAATCGATCGAGTTAAAATTTAAATATCCTTTAATAATGCATCCCATTCCAGA
Organism: Pinus albicaulis; assembly: GCA_034641835.2. NCBI lineage: Eukaryota > Viridiplantae > Streptophyta > Pinopsida > Pinales > Pinaceae > Pinus > Pinus albicaulis. The sequence goes on along the minus strand of CM076572.1, from coordinate 95,334,676 downwards.
TTAGATTACAGAGGAAATATACAAATTAATAAAGAAAAGGAAAGAAAATATGGGAGTAAATTGATATATGGGCAAGATTTATCCAGAAAAAATTAACACTCGTGTAGTTCCACATAATTTTCGAGTTGCCTATGAAGAAAAAAACAGTCATCTCTTCTGATTCTGATTCTGATTAGTTGCATAAGGGACATGCAAGGAATTATGTTATTAAGTAATGATGAGGGTTTAAATTGTCACTCTTAATCACCCCTTTTACCATTATTTTATCATCATTTTTCTTATAAAAATAACATGTTTGTGTTAATTTTCATCCATTCCTACCTTATTATTCATCATAACTATAGTTATTTGATTTAGTGATAATGGACATGTATTTTTTATAATTAATTATCAATTTTGCGTGCTCTCGTGAATGTTGGTTGGTTATGAGTTTGTAGGTATCAAACAAGAGAATCTTTTAATAGCTTCACTTGTGAGGTCGATTGCAGGAATTTTCGTTAGGAAATCATGAAGTTGAACAGGTCTTTAGGACATAACTCTGAAAGAAACAAAAGACTCCAAAGAAGGAGCTCTGATACCATAACAAAAAATGCAAAACACACTGACTTATCATTTGCATTAAAAGAAACAGATATTTATACAAATCTGTGGATTTTGGAATGTTGGTGGAGATAGCTTCCTCAAGAAGCTAGATGATCTCTCCAGAAACACCGAGACGACTCTTTGCATTAAATGTTGTTAGCAGGGTTGGTTTGAATTAATTTTCTTCCAACACTCCCCCTTAATTCCAACCATATACAGACAAAAAATACCCAATAACAAAATACATAAGACACAAACATATGTCCCTTAATTGACATGGCTGCTAGTCTCAGTGTCAGCTAGGCTTACAATAATACATAATGAAAGACATGACAACAAGACTTTCATTTTTGTCTTCTTTCTAAATGGTCCCTGTTTGTTTATTTGAAAACGTTATTTCATCTTCACCTTTCTCGCCATAAGATAGTGGTGAAGTTTCTCCTTTCCTAAATGTAGACTAACATTCTTTCCATTCACCATTGCTGGAGGTTTTCGGGATTTACACTTGTCCTCAATGCTTGCCATTTCTCCAAGTTTTATTGCTTTTTCCTCAGTGTTAATATCTGCACAATCTTCTTCAAAGGGGCTATTAAATTTCTTCAGTTCATCAACTATTATCGAGTCTTCCACAACTTCATCAGCTACTATTGAGTCCTCTACAGCTTCATGAGCTGCTATTGAATCCTCCACAATTTTTCTCTCTGCAATCTCTACATTATTATGTAGATCTTCATCTTGCATAGTTGGTTGATTCATGATTTCAACTTCTTTAATCAACTTTGTTGTTGCAAACATGTCATCCTGCATTTGATTTGTATATGGAGATAGACATATCTTCTCACCAAACAACAACTCATCAATAATATGCTTTTCATGCATCAAATTGAACCAGTCTTCATGAGATACGTAATTCTCATCAAATTTGACTTCATAAGTTTTTGCATCATAGAGAGTTTCGTGACTATCACATGCTACTCTATTGTTAGCTAATATTTCACCAAATTCATTTAAAATGCTTGACAAGATGTTTTCATCTAGAGCTGATATAATGAGAAACAATGCTACCACACGTCTACTTTTATCTGAGGGATTTATAGAAGTATCTTGAACAAATTCCCATAAATCTACTGAACCTAGCAGTCTCTCTATTTTAATAGCCCAAAGTTCAAAATTTTTACATGAGAATGATGGCAGCACTGGCATTAATCTCTTCAATAGCATCAGTGTCGTCAAATTCAAATTCTTTCCGCTAATCTAAATCAGTGTTTGGATTTATGTCTTCATTATGCATTGATTCTATAATGGGAAACAATGCATATTGTTCAACAGCTTCTACTTCTTGATCCTTTCTCCTTTCTCCTAATATTTTTGAGTTCTCTTAAGAATTATTTGAGTCTTTTCTGCTGACCCATTGCTCCAATGCATGCCATCTTCACACCAACCATTAAATTTCAACAACCACTTTTCAACGTAGTTGCACCCTTCCACGCCGGCTCCAAGCTCCACGAGAGCTTCGCACAACTTTTACTTCACACAATGGAGGGTTGTTTAACCCATTCCACTTTGCTATCTATGCCGCGCCACAGTGCTATTACTCGACACAGATTCACACAAGCTTCTGACTCACGCATACCAACAATGCCTCCTCCACATGCGAGCCGGGTCAAATGACTTACCTCGCATGTCAACACTAATCTATTTAAGTACTCACATCGAATTATTTGAATCGACTTCAAAAAATATGCTTTGACACACTTATTCCGTTGTCTCTCAACAACAGACCTCAACGCTAAGATATGCCACACCAACGCTGAGACAGACAACACAACACGGTCCAAAACATGCTTTACTCCTCTCTTCTTCTGCGCTCAAACCAACTGTAATTTTAACCTAAGAACAACGTTGCTACATGATGTCCACAGGCCACGCGAATATTTTTTCCACCTCCATAGGTGACTCGGCGCTCTCATGCACCCTCACGCATCAAACGCACAAATGGTGATCAGATGAAACACACAACATAGATACTCCAACACGTATAGGTGCTAACACTCAGCTCTCACACATAGCAATTCCTCAGCGTTCACACGAGTGAGCCCATAGGCCTTTCTAATCAATTGGCTTATCAAAAAGTTTCAATGCTCCTTTCCACACTACACAAGATCTTAAAAATGGCTTGGAGCCATGCTACTCCATAGTCTTTCGGCTTGCCTCCTTCACACCACGCGGATTCAGCCAGTCTGGACTCTCAGTCTTCACACACATCACACTGCAATCGAATTTCCTCGGTCGTCTTTCACCAAGTCCACAGCACTGAACTAATTTGCCCCCTTTTCACGCCTCTTTCAATGGCAATTGATCACACAACATCTCAGTAGTTCAGCTCCCACGGTCAGCTCTCACAACTCCACACTGCATTCACCAACGATTCAAAATCTACAGAGGGCCCTCACTATCGTGGCTTTATAATTGATGAGTTTGTAATCCATCAACTCCATCAATATAGAAGATAACGACCAAAAGCTCCAAAAACCATTCTTCAATAGGCCACAAGTGCTCAACCCACACAAACTCGCACGATGGTGCTCCTTCAAAACAATGCACGCCAATATGCATGCACTTAGCTCTCTTCTCACACTCTATGCTAGCTCCTTTGTTTAGGTTCACAGGAGAAACGATGAAACATTTGCACCCTTTTCACACCTCCGTGTGTGAACGACTTTACAACAGCACAAGGCTCAACACCTCCAAAACAATCAGCAAATATTGAACACATGCTTTAAACTCCACTAAGCTCTAAGACACCATTGAGCACACAACTCCTCACCGAGCACTCATAGCTCTCACCGAGCAGACAGATCTCTCACAACACAAACATCACTGCAAGCACTCACCCCTGCAAACACCAAGCCGAAACCATCGGCTCTGATACCATGAAAGAAACAGAAGACTCTAAAGAAGGAGCTCTGATACCATAACAGAGAATGTAAAACACACTAACTTATCATCTGCATTACAAGAAACATATATTTATACAAAGCAGAGAAGCTTCTGGATTTTAGAAGGTCGGTGAAGATAGCTTCCTCAAGAGGCTAGATGATCTCTCCAGAAACACCGAGATGACTCTTTGCATTAAATGTTATCAACAAGGTTGGTTGGACTTAATTTTCATCCAACAAAATCAGGCTGGAGTATCTTTATACAACACTAAAATCCATTGTATAACCATACTACGAAATTTCTCTATAGACGAAGACATTTCCAAAGAAGGAAGCCATTGTTGTTGAAACTTATATTAACAACCATACATTTTTCTATTGTAAATATTTACGCTGTAAAGCGTACTTATTTGAATTTTTTTTTCCTAAATTGCTACATGTACCATTGTGAGCCTTTGATTTTAATGTTAGACGATTCAAATCATCTCTGCCTTACGATTAAAAAATGTCACATTTTTAATCAGTTAGGGTTTCTGCTCTCATACATCCGAGCTCATTTTCTTCTTCGGTTGCTGCGAGCTCAATAAATTATCTGGTGGCTGCGACTCACTTTCTGCAAACTGGGCGCACTCTGGTCTACTGCAATTGTCTGTTGCAGCGTTCACAGAAAAATTTATTTTCCCCTGTTTCTAGGTTGGGCCTTCTTATTTATGCCCTGTTTCTTTTGATTTTTTTGCCCTGTTTGTGGGCCGTGATTTGTTATTGATAAGAATGGGGGTTTATATGATTATGTTTCAGAATCAATCCCATCTCTTCCTATGCATGCAACAGTTCAATTATTGTTTCATGCTCCTTTGCTCCTCTTCCTATAATAAGAAAAAGAAATCTGTAGTGAGCACAAGGTTTGAGAAGGCAAAATCTATAGCAAGCACAGGGTTTGAGAAGGCAAATGCAAGAACTTTAGTTGGCGTGCGTTGGATAAATTCTCAGTACAGCAAAAGGAGGAATCATATCTCACAACACGACCAGATCTCCCACTTCAATACCTCACAACACGAACCAATCTCCGATTTCTATCAAATTTGTCTATGTTATGGAATTTAGTGGTTTCCGCGGTGCCTTAGTTACTAATTCTCTACAGAGTGTTTTCGAAATTAGTTTTTTCTTATTTACTTGTTCCATAGTCTAAATTTTGTTGCTATCATTTTCCTTTGGAAGCCATTTTTTGCTTTCCAGAGGCCACTGCTCTTATATAGAGGATGTTACACTATAGGTTGTCTTGAATAAATACCCCATGCCCTTTTACTTCCTGATGGTGGAAATACATTAGATATGATCTAGACACTTCCCTGACAATACTTCTGAGGCATTTTCCAATTCACCCAAAAACAAGTCTTGATGTCCATTATCCATATTCCTTGTGCTTTAGGTGTTGTGCAGGGATGGGCAGCCATTGTAATGGGTGTGTTGTTTGGAAGCATTCCATGGTACACCATGATGGTTCTGCATAAGAAATCGAGGCTATTACAGATGGTTGATGACACACTCGGCGTATTCCATACTCATGCTGTTGCGGGAGTATTGGGTGGAGCACTTACTGGCCTTTTAGCGGAGCCTAATCTATGTAACCTCTACCTATCAATCCAAGGTACAAAGGGAGCCTTCTGCGGAGGAATTGGCGGGTGGCAATTCGTTAAGCAGCTAGTGGGAGCAGGTTTTATAATAGGGTGGAATGTTGTAGTAACAACCATAATATTGCTTGTGATACGCTTGTTGATCCCCTTAAGGATGTCAGATGAGCAACTTCTGATTGGAGATGATGCAGTCCATGGCGAGGAAGCTTATGCTTTGTGGGGAGATGGTGAGAAATATGATATCTCCAAGCATGGATGGTCTGATGATACAACAGGTCACGGAGATGGCATAGGGCAAGGAGCTAGAGCAATAATTGAATTAGGGAAGCCTGCCAAAAGAGCAACAATTGAATTATGAGGAAGTTTGGTGTCCTGCAAAGCCTAGTCTCAATTGTTTGTTGATTTCTATATTTTTTTAGAGAGATTGTTACTGTATTTCTGTATTGTCTGTTCTATTTCAATTTGTTGTATTTTCTTATCTTATTTCATCCAAATTTTGTTGATGGCTATTAGCATCTTTTACATTTTGTTGATGGCTGCTAGCATCTTTTACATTTTTGAAAATGACAAGTTGGTTGTGTTAAGTTTGGTTGTAAGTAATTTTAATAGTGGAAATGTTGATGGCTGCAGGTATTTTGCTTCATATCCATATCTCCTTTAAGCAACTTTTAATAATTCATACCCTGCGAAAATAAAATCAAATCTCTCAAGGGTTCACAATATAATATGTAGAAAGGGGTTTATGGCAGTATTAAGGAATCTAATGAGCAATTATAGAATATCAATTTCTGGCTCTATTCTCTGTGAACAGACCTGGACCTAATTTGAACTATAAGTAATCTTAACTAATTATCCATATTCCTTGTGTTTTAGGTGTTGTGCAAGGATGGGCAACCATTGTAATGGGTGTGTTGTCTGGAAGCATCCCATGGTTCACTATGATGGTTCTGCATAATAAATCGAAGCTATTACAGATGGTTGATGACACACTCGGCGTATTTCATACTCATGCTGTTGCAGGAGTATTGGGTGGAGCACTTACTGGCCTTTTGGCAGAGCCTACTCTGTGTAACCTCTACTATTCACAGTCAAGTGTAAGGGGAGCCTTCTATGGAGGAAGTGGCGGGATGCAATTCGTTAAGCAGCTAGCGGGAGCAGGTTTTATAATAGGGTAGAATGTTGTAGTAACAACCATAATCTTGCTTGTGATACGCTTGTTGATCTCCTTAAAGATGTTAGATGAGCAACTTCAGATTGGAGATGATGCAGTCCAGGTGAGGAAGCTTATGCTCTGTGGGGAGATGGTGAGAAATATGATATCTCCAAGCATGGATGGCTTGATGATCCAACTAGTCACCGAAGTCGCCCAGGGAATAGTTCCAGAGGAGCAACAATGGAGTTATGAGGAAGTTTGGTGTCTTCTTGAGACCAGTATATTGTTTTGTTGATTGCTGTGTTTTGTTGTAGAGTTTTTATTACACTTGTATTGTTTGCTCTACTTTAACTTCTGGTATTGTGTGGTTTGGTATATTGGAATTTGAATTTGTTGGAGAGTTATTACTCTTGTATTGTTTACTTTGTAACTTTTTCTGGTATTATTGTGTGGTTTGGTCTATTGGAATTTGACTTTGTTGTAGTGTGTGATGTATTTTATATTTTTCTTGGATCATTCTTACAAATTGAAGTATTCTTACAAATTGCTTAGTTTTAAGTATATTTTATCCTCTTGAATATGAAAAAATGGGATGTAGAAGTAGCTCGAGCTCTTTTTGATGTGCAAGTAGCATTGACGATATCTCGTGGAGAAGAAAATAATAATATGAAGTTTGGGGGGAAGTTGAGGTGGTTTCTAGCAGTGATCAATTTAGAAAAGCAATTACTACTCTTGGTAATAGTTCACTGCATTATTTCTTTTTTTAGTTTTAATTTGATTATGACAATGTAGCAGAGCATAGAAGATGCATCATTTAATTTATAAGATTTCTTGGTCCATCAATCAGGTCTAGCAGTAGTACACTTTAGTACAAGATACAGTGAGAGATGCAAGCATGTATCTCCATTTGTTAATCAGCTTTGTGAAAGACATCCATCTGTCAATTTTCTCAAGGTATCATAGTTCAATATCCCTATTAAAGATATGCAATTTTTTTGAACTTATCTTGTTTCTGCCTTGCTGATGATCTAATTTGACTTCATACATTTGATGTGTTCTATGAATGTGAAGGTGGATGTCGAAGAGAATCTATTTTTGGCTAACTCAGAGAGTGTGAGTACTGTGCCCAAATTCAAAATTTACAAAAATGACCTCAAAGTCAAAGAAGTTTTTGGGCCAAACCAATAGGTGTTGGAGCACTCAGTGAAACATTATAGCCTTTAGGCAGTTGTCCATAAATTCTTGCATTTAGTTGAACATATTTTCATAAAGAAATAAAGTGGATCATCTCCACAGTTTTTTCCCATTCTTTAGGCCTGTGCTTCTCTCTGAGACAGGCTCTGGTATTCCGTTGTATTTCATCTCTGCCCCTGTAATAGGTCTATTTTTCACTCTTTCCATTTTTATTTTTTTGTACCTAGGGTAATTAGAACATAGAGCATCACAAAATTGTATCAGACCGCAGTAAAATGCAATGCAAAACCATATTCGATGGGTTTGTTCGTATTTAGCAAAACGTGGCACAAAAAAATACACTCTACCGTCAATTTTGTCATCATTCGACATCTCTCTCCTAAATTACTACATGCCTCTTAGTTGGTGAAGGATTGTGTCATACAAGGTAAGGTGGATGACAGTAGAATGTCTTGCCATGTGCCAAATGATGAAACCTATGCAGCAAGGACTGAACCAAGGCCGAATTGGTTCTTCTCCCATGTCTTGACCTCAATATTTATGGTGTATGGAAATAATGAATTCAAGATAAGGAGGAACAACATACATCTTGAAGCATGGGAAATTAAATTCAGGAACATGTGTTACATTCAAGGATGAAAATTTGAGAATGTGCAATCCACGGATAATTTTTTTGGATTGGGTATAATCTGCTTCAGTATCATTGGTGTATTTGAGTGCTTCCCCTCGTCTGGTAGCCTCCAGTTCATTAAAAGGATTCATGGTTGGTTAGAGTTAATTTGGTTGGTCGCCCTTGATCCCTTAAGGGCTGAAATATTTGATACCGAGACCACAAATATCTACCCCACTCAGGCGCCACAAGGTCATTCAAATTGGTTGACAGGTCAACATCCTCTGTAGTAGTAGAAGCTGGTAATAGCTCAAAGAAACATTCTGGAGGGCCCGTTAATTCCTCTCAACTAGTAAATTTGCAGGGTTTTCATAATTCGATAGTGCATGCTCTCCTCATGATGCAGGGACTTATCTTCTCTGTAGACTTCTTGATATCGTTTTCCAATGTTTGCAGCACATCTGCTGGCACCATCAGCCCTGCCCACACCAAACTACATTCAAAACTCTGACTTCAACAAACCCAAAAACAGAACAAAACAGTTCACATTGAAATGCCATTACAATTATTTTACTGTGAATTATATCCATAACAGCTGGCCAGTCAAGAGGGTCTAGCTCATGTGCTAGAGAGGAGTGGCTATTATGCTCTCCATAGGGTTCTAGTCTTACCAAAATTGATAAGCTCACGGGTTTTTATATTGAAAACTCAACAAGATAGAAATTGAACACAACCTTGTATTTGGCTAATGGGATGCTCTACCACTGCGTATTCATAATATATATCATTAATGGTTTGGTAATTTCCCTTAATGGTTTGGTTTTTGGTTTGAAGTTGTGAATTGATAATTTTCCCTTAATGGTTTGGTTTGAAGTTGTGGATTTGTAATTTCCCCAAAAGTTGTGGATTTGTAATTTCCCCTTGAGCCACTCTTTGGCTCAATCATCCTGACCAGGAATTGAACTCACAACAAAACCCCAACTGACATGCTGTTTTTGTTCAATCTAAAAGTGTAACTTGTTACCTCCAATATTTTCTAGCTAGCAATTGCTATTAATAGGATTGCAATAAAACTGCTCGAAGAACTTTATGACTCACTGAAAGTGGGAGCTTATGAATATATGTCTCCTTAACCGGCCATATCTAGAAGCCAAAGTCATAAATAAACACAATAATATTGAGAATATTTATTGGCCAGTCAGTGCCAATAAGGTCATGGTTTCCAATATTTTTTCCTCTATACTATTATTTCCTATATTACTGCTTTACAACGTTTCCTTTGCAACATATGGTGCAATTGCTAGTTTACTATTTAATTTTATTTAATTTCATATGCTAAATCATACTTCCTATTTTGTCTCCATCTACTTCAGGCCATTCAATCCACAAGGCTTGAAATCATACTGAAGCAGGGCACTTATGGGAAGGAATTTTTTTTTTTTTTTTTTTTTGGGATAATATTTGGGACACATAACTGCTATAAATGAAAGCAATTGTCTCCTTTATTGCTAGAAAATAAAAAGTAATTGTGTTCGTTATTGTATAAAAATTTTGAGAACCAAAAAAAGATTTTTTTTCTTCAATTGGTTTGTACAATTTTATTTGGTTAATAAAAATCACTTGTTTGAGTTCCTGAGAGTGTGCAACATGTAAACAACCAACAAACAGTAGAGAAAGGGCCACTCTACATCGGTGGTGGCTATATTTTCTTGCTAGTATATATTTCTATATTTTCTTGTTTGTTAGTTCCTTTAGTATTCATGTTTTTACTATAAATGTTCTCTACTGCACATATTTGTTTCAGTTTATATATTAGAGATATTTCATCTATTTTTGTAGTATATAGTTTAATTTTGTAATTATAATTCTATTCCATAGAATTTTACTTTCAACAATATACTCTATTTTTTCGCTAATGCATTTTATTTCCAGATAACAGATAACTGTATTTTATCTATGTAGCAACACTTTAAATTATTTTTCTTTCAGTAAAATAGATCAATTGGTTTTTTTGGTAATTATTTTTTCTTTTGCATTCATTTCCTTGTTGTTAATTATTTCCATAGCCTCTTTTGATGTTCTTAATTAGCATTGCTATAAAATTAATTTTGCTTTGTTTAACTTTTTGTTTTCAATAAGAACTAATTTAGACATTTCGCTACGATGATTTTGTTACAATTTTTCTCGTAATTAATTGTAAATAAGTTGAACTTAGTTTTCTCACTTCTCGAGCTAGGAATTGCATAAATCCCAAAAATGCAAATATTTTGCTTAGAATTTCGTAAACTTGAATTGATATTAAATTAAGGCATTTTACAAGAACAATGTAGAAGCCTGCCACCCAAAATTCTTCCCCTTGTTGTTTTATTTTCACATAGGTGGTCACAAGAGAAAATGATCAACTATCCAAGGCAATACTGCCCATTGTTTATCTACACCAAGAGAAATTCTTAGTACTCTGAGGTTTTGTTAATGAATCTAAAACATTCTTCAATATGTCAAATTATACCTACAATACCTTCCTTCTTTCAACCATATCTCTCACAAAGTGATACTAAAAATTAATATGCTTTGTCTTAGAATGATACCTTAGATTTTGGGCTAGAAAAATTACACTTTGATTATCACAATATATCCTCACAACTCATTGTATGAATCCAATAAATGAACACAATATTTGCAGCCATTTTTCTACCTTTATTTAATGAGTTTTTAACATGTATTCAACTTCTGCATTTGAGAGTGCGTGACTACAGACTATCGCTTTTTCATCCTACTTATTGCTTCTCCTTATAGGTTAAATGCATACCCACTTGTAGATATTATATGATCTATATCGCTAGCCCTGCCCGCATCAACAGAGCCATGTATGTCCAACACTCTATCCAATCCGTGTCTTCCTTGGTATCAAAATCCATATCCATTAGTGCCACATAGATACTTGAAAACCCTCTTTATTGTTGTTCAATGCTCCTTCCTTGGTTTTGACATATACGTACTCATTCTCCCTATGAAAGTGCAATGTTAGTTTAATATACACCATGGCATATGTAAAAATTCCAACTGCATTGGCATATGGAACATGAGACATGTCCTCTTCCACTTTAATTTGAGAACAAAATTTATTTTTGGCCTACTTCAATTAATCATTAACAAAGAGAAGATGGCTTTTAAAAATGGAAATGCTTAAGGCTTCATTTTCCAATATTGTTATTCTGCCGAGATGTGCTTGTTTCACTTCTTCTATTTGTTTTATATAATTGTTTTCTACCTAAGACATTTGAATTTAAAATTTCATCTCAATTTGATGTTTTTCAACCTCAAATCTCATTTGTAGCTTCTTGGTATTTGATTGCAATTTTTGGTCATGATCCATCTTCAATCCCTGCAACTTTGTTTAAAGCTCATTAATTTTACTTTGTGATTGATCAAGTTGCTTAGATATCTCATCAATGGACCATTTATTTGTTGTGGAAAATTTCCTAGTGTAGATGCATTTTATTGAGTTATTTCTATTGATTCATGAGTGGGGAACCAAGTTGCTTTAGAAATTTTTGGTAAAGTTGAATCAACTTTCCTCTTATTGGATCTTCTTATCACAACTTTGAGTTGAGAGATAAAATAATACTCCTCCAGGGATACAATAGACTCGGTATTTGGTTCAACTTAATTAATAGTTTAAAATAAAGAAGAAAAATCTGCAACATTGATTGCTAATGGGGTCACATCACCTGATGGAGAAACAAACCATGTAATATGAGCATAATTTTTAGGAGTTTTAGTATAAACACCATATAGATATTGATACATGTTTTGAATATCAATAATGATTTTTTTCCTTTTTTTCTCTAAAGATTCTCATTGCTCGACATTGGGTATTGCATTCAAATGTTATTGTTGTTCTATCTCTCAAAGATTTTCCTTACTATGTTTTGCAATTTCTTCATAATTGACATATCTCGCTTGTTGACTTAGTTGTTGTTCTTTATCATTAAGAGCTTCAATTGAGGAATAATTTCTCTGAGTATCATGTTCAACTAAGTTTTCATTATCTTCATATTTATCTTGAATAAATAAGGGGCTAATACTTTCCCTTGCCTAAATTTTTGCACGTGGAACAACTGAGACTTTACTCCTTTTCTACAAGAAATGCAAATACCTTTTTTCCTTGAAAGATTTCTTGAACCATAATATTATTTGTTGTAAAAAATATGGACAATAATTCATCAAAAGAAATAATATTATTTAGAAAATGCTAAAAAGGAGGATCATGATTACCATAACTCTTGGAATACATGACAACCTTTAAATTGGGCACTCACAATATCATTAGGATCATACATATGGAACAAAACTGTATCCAACCGGATTTATCTTAATTCTTTTTCTTTTTCAACAACATGAACTTTGTCCTAAAATGAATAAAGGACAATATTTATAGGGAATGTTAACCACAACTTCTTTGAATTATTAGACAACCCTTTAGTGATTCCATCCATAATTATTTGATTGGAAATTTATTTCAAAGCTAATCTGTTTGGGATGTACATAGGAAGGATGTGAGGGGCAGTGTCAGATACAAATATCCTGAAATAGGTGAATATTTCCTCAATACACCAATGTCCTATTCCATGTAGAGAATTCAAAACATCTTTACTAGTTCTAAGAGGAGCTTCGTTATGCAACAACTAGTATATAAGCAACATAAAATGATTACAAATATCATAAAAGTGATTTGAATATTGGTTGCTCAAGTGAATTGAAAAATATTGGGAACAAGCGGTTTATCCACCGTCCATAATCATTCAAGTGTTGGAAATGGTGAAACCACTATTGCAACATCTAAGGGATATGAAAAAATGCAAAATTATGGCCCAAAACATATAGGGGAAGAGAGTGTTTCCCTAACTGCATTGGTCAAATTATGTGATAAACTACTAGCCCAATTGAAAGCCTTGGCTTTCTGTACAATACCATGGAATAAAGGCACCCATTCTTCTCTAAAATTATTTGGGTTGGTTGACCATACAATCTAGAGACCGTAACAATAACAAATGAATAATGATTCTTAAATTTTCCAATAGGGTATAATTTATTCATTTTTTCTTTAAAACCTCGAGGATCCATTACCCATTTTTTGATGCCCTAAGCAGGCTCCATTTTGTGTTTAACTAATTTTTTTCCTAGAACTTAGACATATACTTTGCCTTTAAATCAAACTCTAGGGTTGGTAACTTATATATATATATATATATATAGATATAGATATATATATATGTTGATGGGGAAAAATGTACCACCAACAGTAAGGGGATCTCCCTAGTGTGAAGTCTCAATTAGATCTCACACCATTCAGGATAGGAGTCCCATCTAATATGTGGGATCAATTGCCACCATGTTTTCTTTCTCTTGGCTTTCAAATGAAGATATGTTAACGTCAAGAAAAGTATGAAATATCCAGAGAATGAGGATGAAATCAACCCACAATTGAAAAACTTGCAATACAAAGCAAACAACACAACAATAAGAGGAAGTATGTCTCAAGAGGAATTAGTTAGCTAACACCATCTAAGACATATAAGAGTAAGAAAGTACTAGAATTTAATTGCAAATTAGTTCACAATTCATTACTATTGTTAGCATAGAATGAAACAACAAAGACCCAATGAAACATATGAACAATAAACCATGAATTAGTTCATTAATATAATAGTCACGTGAAATCAAACATACACATGTAATATGAGTAAAACATAGCCATTACAACCATTAGAGGAGTGCACGAGAATCTATGCCAAGAGTAGAGAGATTATTGTTGATAATGCTGCAAATTCAAGTACATGTACATCAGATCCATCAAAATATAATAGTGTGTTGTGAAACCAGCTCCAAAAATAGAAGAAAAGAGATATCATTGCCTTAGAAATAAGCCACTTCGAGGGGGAAACCTCCAATACATTACATGAATGAAAAATTCTTGGATGATACAAATTACAAAACCTCCTTTCTATATATAGGAGTCCATGGGGCCACAATGTAATCCTAGCCGACCTAACAATAATAATTTAAGGGCACAATAATAACAATATGGGGGTTACAGGGGTACAATAATAACAATAAGGGGTTACACTAACAACAATAAGGGACTATACTAGTAATATAGGGACCTAACATGCCCCTCTCCTTCAAAAAAGTGTTGTCCTCAATGCTTGAGTAGCTCTGGGTGCTTCTGTATAAAATTCTCATCCTCCCATGTAGAATCTTAAGTGGGTAAGTTCTTCCACTTGATGAGATACTCTGAAATTGATCGATTCCGTAGTTGTCGAGTTCTTGTTTCCGTGACCGCTTCGGGTTCCAATATGATTTTTCCTTCCTCATCAAGTTCTAGAAATATTGTTTGAACTGGAAGATTTTCACCTATAACCTTCTTTAAGCATGAAACATGGAAAACGGGATGTACTCGCGAAGAAGCAGGAAGCTCCAATTTGTATGCCATAGTACCAAACTTTTGCAACACCTTGTAAGGACCATAGTACTTTGGCGATAATTTATTATCCTTCTTTGCTTGCTTGAGGGACATTTGTTTGTATGGTTGTAGCCGTAAAAATACCCAATCTCCTACATCAAAACTTCTCTCGCTACGATGTTGATCTGCCTGTTGTTTCATTCGATTTTGTGCCAAATTCGGGTTATCCTTTAAGAGTTGGAGAACTTCTTGCTGATGCTCGATGTGATCTTCCACTGCTTGAACCTTCGAATTTTCCCTTAAAGATGATGTGATGAATGGTGGATGATATCCATAAAGTGCCATAAATGGGGTCATTTTTGCTGCAGTATGGAAGGAAGTGTTATACCACCATTCAGCAAGAGGTAACCACTTGACCCATTGTGTTTGTTTATCAGATACAAAACAACGAAGATATCCTTCCAAAAATTTATTTACTATCTCGGTTTGACCATCAGATTGAGGATGATAAGATGAGCTATGAGCTAATTGAGTACCCAAACAAGAAAATAACTCCGTCCAAAAATTTCCAGTAAAAATGGGTTCTCTGTCGCTCACAATAACCCTTGGGCTTCCATGTAGCTTTTGAATTCTGTCCATAAATGTAGTAGCAACTATGCTTGCTTTAAATGGATGAGATAATGCACAAAAGTGTGCATACTTGGTAAGTCTATCAACTACCACCATGATGACACTCTTTCCTTCGGACTTAGGTAAACCTGTGATAAAATCCATTGAAATCTCCTCCCAGCGTTGACTTGGAATGGATAAAGGTTGTAGAAGTCCCGGGGTCTTAATTGTCTCAACTTTATTCTGCTGGCAAACCAAACATTCCGCCACAAACTTTTGAATATCAGATTTAAGGCCATCCCACAAAAATTCTTTCTTCACCCTGTGGTAAGTTTTTAAAAATCCTGAGTGTCCTCCTAAAGGAGAAGTGTGCAATTCCAGAAGAATCTTTTGTTTTAGTTGGGAATTCTTACAAAGATATAAGCGATCTTTGTACCATAAGGAATCATTTTTCCAACTAAATGTATCAGATGTACTAGGATCTTGCTGCAACTTTTGAATGAGTGTCCACACTTCTTCGTCCTTCTTCCATTCATCTCTTGCTTCAGTTATCCAATTTGGTTGGATAATAGAAATGGCACAAAGCAATGCTTCCACCTCTTCATTCTTTCTTGAGAATGCATCTGCAACAACATTAAGCTTTCCTTTTTTGTAGATTATTTCAAAGTCATAACCCAACATCTTTGTGACCCATTTTTGCTGCTCTTCTGAAGATAGTCTTTGTTCCAAAAAGTGTTTAAGACTATCATGATCAGTTTTTACCTTGAAGTGTCTTCCCATTAAGTAAGTTCTCCATTTCTTTAGTGCATGTAGTATTTCTAACATTTCCTTCTCATAAATAGGTTTATGTAAATAATTTCCTTTGATTGGACGACTTTCAAAAGCAATGGGTCTTCCTTCTTGCATTAAAACAACACCAATTCCATTTCCTGAGGCATCACATTCCACAATAAAGGTTTTTGTGAAGTCCGGCGTAGCTAAGACTGGTGCTAGGCACATTGCCTCTTTAAGATGTTCAAAGGCCTTAGTTGCTTCAGGAGTCCATGAAA
The DNA here is from genome assembly GCA_034641835.2 of Pinus albicaulis. Lineage (NCBI taxonomy): Eukaryota > Viridiplantae > Streptophyta > Pinopsida > Pinales > Pinaceae > Pinus > Pinus albicaulis. Next base: position 95,318,440 of record CM076572.1, on the reverse strand, counting down.
ATGCATATTTCTTCAATAATGTTGTTAGAGGTGCTGCTATTCTCCCATAATTCTTAACAAACTTGCGATAATACCCCGTTAACCCAAGAAATCCTCGCAACTGCTTTATGGTTGTGGGGACTTTACATTCCTTAATGGCTTTAATTTTGTTAGGGTCTACTTTAACACCCTCGTGAGATACAATATGACCCAGATATTCCACCTCTTGTACTCCAAAGAAACATTTGGATTTTTTTGCATATAATTGTTTCCCCTGCAATAGTTTGAGCACCCTGTCAACATGTTCAACATGATCCTTCCAAGACCTGCTGTAGATTAGTATATCATCAAAAAATACTAGCACAAATTTTCTAAGGAATGGTTTGAAAATGGAATTCATCAACCCTTGAAATGTAGAAGGTGCATTGGTAATGCCAAAAGGCATGACCAAAAATTCATAATGACCCTCATGAGTTTGAAATGTTGTTTTCAGAATATCTTCAGTCTTCATTCTAATTTGATGATATCCTGAATGAAGATCCAACTTGGTAAAATAAATTTCTCCATGTAATTCATCCAATAATTAATCAATCACATGAATGGGAAATTTATCTTTAATGGTGAGCGTATTGAGCTCCCTATTATCTGGAAACATGCGCTATGATCCATCCTTCTTGTGTACCAATACTATAGGAGCAGAAAAAGAACTTTGACTAGGTTGAATTATACCCGCCTCTAACATTTCTGCAATCATACGTTCAATTTAGTTCTTTTGGACATAAGGATATCTATAAGGCCTGATGTTTGGAGGAACACTTCTTGGAATCAAATGAATAGCATGATCATGATCACGAATAGGTGGGAGTCCTTTGGGAGTTTCAAAAACCTTGGAATGATTGTCCAAGACTTTTTGGAGATCTGCAGAAATAGATGATTTTGATGTTGGAACTTCTAGTGAGCATAATTGTACAATTATGCCTCGTTGTTCTTTCTTTAGAAGCTTTGTCATGAAATTAGAGCTTATTATCTTTCCCGGCTTCCCTACAATACCGCGTAATTTGACTTCCTTTCCTTCTGAAAAAAATTTCAAGAAAAGTTCTTGAAAATTAAAAGCTACCGTCCCCAAAGATTGTAACCATTGTACTCCTAGTACAACATCAGCACCTCCCATATGAATGGAAAGCATTGGACTAGTCAATACATATTCCCCCATGGTTAGCTTAATATTATGGCATTTTCCAGAGCAATTTATAGTTCCTCCATTTGCAACCATCACTTGACATTCTAGTGCTGGGTATAGGAAACAATTTAATTCCTTGGCTACCTTACAATGAATAAAATTATGGGTGCTACCTGAATCAATCAACACTATTACCATTTTCTTCTTGATATGTCCTTCTATCTTGAGAGTTTGAGGAGTGGTAATTCCTGCCAGTGCATTACACGATATGGTCGGATTCATTTCTTCCTCTTCTAGGGCTGGTTCCTGGTGTATATCCTCTTCTTGTTCATTTTCTTCTTCCTCTTCACAATCTATGTAAAATAATTTCTTCTCAGCACACTTATGACTTTTAGTGTATTTGCTATCACAACTGTAGCAAAGCCCTTTTTCTCTTTTTTCTTCCAATTGTTGTGGTGTCAACCTTGTAGGTTGTTGAAATCTAGGAGTAGCAACACTTCCCTCTTTATAGAAGTGAGTGGTAGGCTTCCTTGTCGCCATAATTTTACATTCAATTTTTCTTGCCAACTTGAATGCCTTATCCAATGAATCAGGTTCCAAAATGCGAACTTCATGTTGGATGTTATCCTTGAAAGTAACTATGAAGAGATCAATCCTGTGTTCCTTTGGAATATCATTTACCATTATATTCAATTTTTGGAAGTTCTTAATGTGCTCCCCCACTAAACCCTTTTGTTTGAGATTTAACGATTGGCTAAAGAAGGTGTTGCTCTTTGTATCCTCATAATGTGCTATCATTTCCTCCGTAAAAATCGACCAAGTGAAATTTTTTCTACGGGAGAAAATCCATCGATACCATACAAATGTATTTTTTTCTAAATGTAAAGTTGCAATGCGTATCTTTTGTGTGTTTTGCACATTATTGAGATCAAAATATTGCTCCATATGTAGTATCCATGTTATAGGATCCTTTCCATCAAACTTCCTCATATCCATTTTTGGAATATGATGGTTCTTCCCACCAACATTAGAGTTTATGAAATCACGATTAGAATTTATTTTGTTCTCATCATGAGTTTCCTCTAGTATCTTTTCACCATTAGGAAACATTTGTTGTATCAACTTTGTCAAACCTTCCATGTATGCTTTTATATCATTCTTCCTGTTTTCCATTTTAGATTCCATGCCAGCTTCCATGCCATCTATCTTAGCTTCTATGCCATTCTTCAAACCATCCATCTTATATTCCACGCCTTTCTTCAAACCATCCATCTTAGTTTCCATGCCTTTCTTGCGAGAGTGGAATTTGTTGCACTTTCTCTTGTAAATTTGATATGTCATGTTTCCATTCTTCATCTTCATGAGTCATAGTAGAGCCTTCTAAAGGTTTAATGGGTGTTGAATTATTTTTAGGGGCCATTTTAGAATCTAATACTAATATATATTCTACAATCTGGCCTTGGAATCAATTCAACTTGATTCTTCAAACAAGACTTATGCAATTCGGGAAAAAATATATACACACCTTTTACTTGCTTTTGAGGAGCACTATATTGAAATTTAATTATCTTTGTAATTGTAGATCCTCAATATCTGAAATTTAGCCTTGTAGTATCCCTCTGAAGCTTCTTTCAAATTTCACAAGTCTGACTTGATTTGGATTCTTCAAGGCAAAGTTATGTCCAATCTCCCACAATGACCCAATTATGGACTGGTTCAGTAGAGAAAACTTGTACGACTTTCCACGTGTCATTTTTTACTCTTTTGGCTCTGAAATTGATAGAAAAGAAGCTGCAGTCTGTGTAATTGCAGCCACTTTTTACAGCATTCCAATCCGATGCTCAGAGAGAGAGTTCTGAAGATTTTCCCACGATAACGTCTTTGAGATGAAATTTGAGAGCCTGAAAAAGACCTAACTTCCACAGATCATATCTCCGAAAATATTGCAAACCAAGCTCTAAAATTTTGTGACGATGTTCCTCAGGATTTCGGCTTCGCTCTCTAAAAATTTCAGCTTCTAAAACTTTGTAGAAAAAGCGTTATAGTGAAAATTCCACGATGACCTATTTAGGTTAAATTTAGGAGCCTGCAAAAAGCCTTAACTTCCATAGATCATATCTCCACAAATATTGTGAACCAAGCTCTGAAATTTTGTGATGATGTTCCTTAGGATTTTTTCTTCGTACTCTAAAAATTTCAACTTCTGAACCTTCGTAGAAAAATAGTTATAGCGAAAATTCCACAATGACCGGTTTGGAGCAGCGAAAACCCTAGAATCCAAAGCTCTAATACCAAATGTTGTGAAACCAACTCCAAAAATAGAAGAAAAGAGATATCAACGCCTTATAAATAAGCCACTTCGAGGGGGAAACCTCTAATACATTACATGAATGAACAATTCTTGGATGATTCAAATTACAAAACCTCCTTTTTATATATAGGAGTCCATGGGACCACAATGTAATCCTAGTGGGGCCACAATGTAATCCTAGCCGACCTAAAAATAATAATTTAAGGGCACAATAATAACAATATGGGGGTTACAAGGGTACAATAATAACAATAAGGGGGTTACACTAACAACAATAAAGGACTATACTAGTAATATAGGGACCTAACATAGTGGAAGCTGGCGGGTTGTTCATATCATCTCCATGATAAGATCCTAGCTTCACCACAACTCAACCTAAAATCTGCTAAGAGTAAGTGTTCTTAAAGCTACCTAAGTGCTAATAGACTCAATGCTAAAAATACTCAAGTCCTAAAAGCCCCTTTCCTTAGAGGCGTGAGTATACATTTATATGAATGGGTAGGTGACCCTTTTCCTTCCTCATGAATATTCAAATGCCTCATGACCTATTCAAATCCTATGTACTTTTCATATTCCAAATTAATCTTGTATTACTTTTAACATTTACTATTTTCATAAATATGAAAAAAATATATTTACCATATGATAAGACAAAAATAATGAAGTTTCCATGTCTTATTTGATCCTTACTTATATTTTGCTTGAAGAGATAAAAGATTTTGTTGGGAATTTTAAGAAGATCCTTGTTGGTGTTGTTGCTGTTGAAAAATCATAACAACTTGTGTGGATCACCGAGCAAGACTTGTGACAACAATTTGTTGTTAGGAAAGTCAATTTGCCTATTGCTGCACTAGTTGTTGTGTGGGTTTAACTTTGACCAACACTAGCACCACATCTTTGTCACTACTAAAATATCATGCATGGCCATATCACCTCTTTATGCATAATACATTTACAACCCTTTTCCCAAGGCGCTGTCCATATCATCTACAAATTTCTTCCCATAATTTTAAATAAATTATTTCGTAAAATCAGGGTCCCTTCAAGGGGCAATGCCCTTATCATAGAATTTTAATCTTTCCTCAAATTTCTCTAGAATTTTCTCACCAAATATATTTATACTAAGCTCTAAGAAACAAGAAATTTAAGAAGATATTGAACATTTATTTGTCAATTAATGTGGTATACACCCTTTGTTTCTAGTGGAAGCCTTCCCAATAAAAGAAGAATGAAGATTAAGACCATATTTTGGGGTGTTTCCACATTTTTTAAGTGCCATGGGAAGAGCCTTATCAACCCCAAGAATCTGAATAGTTAATGCATGACATTTTGCAAAATGAGGTATCAATCAGGTTCCCATTGTTCAACCAATCGAACCTACAAGGTTTGTAGTAGCATATTGCATCTTTGATACAAAGTAAAAATGAAGTTGCTTTCGATATTATGAAAGTTCTATAACCTTTTATGAAAATTATTCAATGTTTATTATGTCAGTTGGAGAGATGCCTTGACCCAAGAAAGTCTTAGTAGCCTCAATAATATCCTTAGCTTAGTCTTCATCACCATTTCCATATGTGAACTTAGATAAGGCATCCTTTGGCAAAGTGTAATTTTCCTTCACATATTCTGTTTCTCTTGAATATATATATAATTTCCATTGATAATCTTCACCAGCTTGAAAAAATTCCATGATTACCACTCCCTTATTCTCATGCAGAAGGTACTAATGTCTTTGTCCAAGGTATCAAGAAGACTAATTTCCTGTAGCATCATGTTATCCATTCTATTGACATTACACTTTATTTTAGCTCGACCATGACTATGCCTAAGACCTAATTGGGCCTTCTTTGAGTCTACTTCCTTAAGGTTCTTATAGAATATGAAAGGATATTTTGTGAAAAAGTTACAAAATCATATCTCTAGCAAGTAATTCCCGTAAACTTCAGAAATTTGAGAACCTCGCTCTAGCTCTGATATTCCAAAACTGAATTTGGCTTCTTTCTGTCCATGACTTCTGACAAGTTTAGCGTTTTGGTGATGAATTGGCCTAACCCCACCATAGCCACTATATTTCCACAAGGCACATATTTAATAGATTCTTGTCTCTTTCCATCCATATTATAGTCCATTTACACTCTTTGCATTTAAACATTTCTCCTAACAGGTAGTCAAGTATGCATGGAACACTTCATGAGTGCTTTTGAAACTAGCTCCTTATCTTCATGATGTCTTTATAGAATCTTAAAAACTAGGTGAATCTAATCGTGCATTCTTAGGTACATAACCATCACCAAAAATAATTACACATTGATTTTATGTGGTTGTATACAAGCTGCTACAACACTTAAATCTAGTGTTAATACCAATAAGGATATGTAAGGACAAAACTAAGCATGGAAGGGATGGTCACTAGCTGATATAATATAAGCAACTGATATTAAATATCCAATCCATTGGATTTGATTCTTGCATAACACCCTTATGTCAGTCACTTGCATTCGACCAATGCCATGCATAGGTCAAGTTCCATTTCCAATGTTTCAGACCTCACAGTTTGTAGTTTCAAGAGCATCTCTTGCTTGTCTCTCTCAATTTTAGCCAACCCTTTATACAACTTTATCTAATTACTTCCAATGTTACAAGTGGAGCAAAATCAATTTATTTTGTTTCACCTTCTGGGATACTGTTGTCTTCATATGAAAACATAACAATCCCCTTACTCAGGGAAATTGCCTAAGAAATGAATATAAAAATTGCCACTCTTTCTCTTTGCATTCATCTCTACAATTTCATGGAGAATGAGGGAGTTGAGAATTTGAAGCCACCAAGGATATATCAATAAATCTATGACAAGCACTTGAAGTGGGCAATAAGAGGTTCGAAAACATATATACTTAGGTTATATTAGGTAATAAAAATTAATCTATCATATTTGGCCTTGATTCTTAGAGTCTTCACGCTCAATTCCCCCTCATGATGAGGTTCCTCAATAAAATCCAACCCCTTGTCATGTGATGTTGGTTAATAAAAATGCATTTCTATGTACTAGTTCAGCAGATTGAAATATTTAAAAGCATAAACATATGCTCAATCACAACTTACTGATAAGCATATCATGTAAAGGAAAACTGAAGAAAATATCCACCAACACTTTAGTAGGAATATAAATCACATTGGAAATCATTTTGATGACATCCTCCTGCAAAAATCTCCTATAATGTGTAACTAATTGATCAGGTGCTAAAAAATGAAAGTTATCAGAATGGTGTGGAACCTAAATGATTGCGTAGATATTTTCATTTTGAATCTGGCACAACCGATTTCGCGGAAAACTGACACTGTATGCTCCCATAAACGTGTTCATTCCACTTTGTCAAACATGAAAAAAAATGTAGGAAAATCCAATCAACAGTTGCTACAGTGGACTGGGTATGCTTATGTGGCAGGGTGACTGTGCATATGAATTTTTTCTTCTGGTGAAGGAGATCATGCCAAGTGGCAATGTCTGGTTGGTTTGAAATGGCGTGTTGTAATTGGTTATTTGGGTGGCCAATCACAGACTGCCACGTGGCCTAGCCAGGGGACACCACATGGCAGCCTGAGGGCAACCAAAATTGGGCCAAGGTCCGAGTGGAGCAAGCGAGGGACGAACCCACGACCTCCAAGCGATGAGCACCAAGCCTTCACTAATGCGCCATAGCAATGTTACTTAATAAACTATGGGTATCGTTTGGTTTTGTTTTCATATGTTTTCTGATGTGGGAGAGGGTGCTAGGGTATAGCCCCAGCCCTGGTCACTACCAAGGGTGGGAGGTTAGCCCCGCGTGCCCCCCACTAACCATAACCGTAATTGTAACATTATATGCCAGGCCATGTGACCACCCAAGCCATGGAGGAGGAAATCAATAAACCACGCTGATTTTTTATTATAATGTTTTTTTTGTTTAAATATATAAATTATGGTTAATAAATAAGGTTTAAGGTGTCATTAGGCATTTAAGTGCTCTGACAATTTCGCCTATTTTTTGGTGGAATTGGCACCCTGTTAGCACTTTTGTGGGCGAAATTGTAGGATGGTGCCAGATTTTGAGGAAATTGTGGAGCGGTTAATGCAAAAACTTGGGGAAGCCATAACTTACTCAAATTTTGACTAAATTTGATACAATAAGAGGCTACAGAGGAATTTTTTGGCACTCTGGAGCCATTGGAATGAGTTTCAGAGTTGTTTGAGCATTGTAAATAGATGTAATCACACTTTTGAGCATAATATAAGAGGTCCAATCCACTGGAAGCTGGACCAAGGAGACATAGCCTAGGCGGGGTGAACTCCTTCATGATTTGTTGTTGGCTTACTGTTTATGGTGATGTTCATGTATGTTAGATGCTCTTGTTCAATTTTTTGTTTATTGTAATTTTCTAAATACATTCACATCAAACCAATTAAAAACTCATGGTTGAATTGCAATTTACCTCATAATCCTCAAGCACTTTGTTTATATTCTGAATTGGAATTTAGCACAACAAACACTAATTTTCCCATTTAGATCAAGTTGGTATCAGAGAACTAGGTTTACTTGTTCAAATAGGATTTAATTGTTTTGCAAGTCTTTAAATGCTTACAAGGTTGAAGCTCAAGAGAGGAGAAGGAAAGCTTGTGGGTTCAGGTTCTCTAGTTGGAGCAAGGAGAAGAAGGGCACATTTGCCACAATCTCCACCACAAGATTCACCTCCAGTTGTAGTAGAAGCTTCAGTAAGAATGTCTCATGAAGGAGGAAATTATAGCATGAAAGAGGATGATAAGGCTTTTAGGAAGCATTTATTTGGCATGACAGAGATGGTGAAAGTCCTCAATGAAGAGAGGAATATAAGGTTGCAGGGTGAAAGCTCTAGGCCTCCAAGAGGAGAGGGTTCTCCAAGAGAAGGAGGTAATGGAAATGGTGATAAGCCACCATATACTCCACAATCATCCTCACCACCATCTTCACCTTCATCTTCATCCTCTTCCACTACTAAAACCATTACTCATACTAATCAACATACCTCAAAAGGAATTGGTAAAACACCCTTGTTAAAACTTGATATTAAATTTGAGCTGCCTATGTATAATGGTGAAGTGAATGCAGAGAAGATTGACAATTGGGTTCGTCAGTTGTGTTAACGCTCCTTAGTTTCCCAAGGCTGAGAAAGGAAACCAAAGAGGTAACCACATACCAACTTTTGACTTGGCAGCTAGCCCTAGAAAATCAGAGAGGGCTCTCTCTAAAATCAAATGTGGTCTCCTAGGTTGTGTTTGAATATTCTGCTCCTCCAACTGATCAACATCAATGATGGCCTTAACTTTTTCCTTTGCTGTCAAAACACCTGTTTTACTTGCTAGTGGAGGGTATTATTGTGACTTTATCTGCCGCATTAGAGCCTGTATCAGTTATCTATTCTCCTACTGTAAGAAATCCACCATGAAATTTGCTTTGGATAGGTCATCCTTCAACTCTCTAATCCGTGCCTCCTTCTCCTTGATGATATAATTAGTTGCTTTGTTTCCATGAATTTCTCCTAGGTCAACCATCTCTATTTCAGGAGGTACCTCTTCATCATTTTGAAATGGTGATTCATGTCGGCTCAGAGGTGATTTCTATTTCGTGGTTTCAGTTTGCACTGCTTTTTTAGTAACAGCCTCTTTAGATAGTATTTTAGCCTCAGACCTAGTTTTAGGCTTAGACCTAGACATATCCTCTACTAATTCAGGAACAAAGACCAACTTCTTACTTTTCTTGTTTTTCCTTCAAATCTCTATTCTAGGTTGAGTTTTTGTCACTGATGGCATGCTTGATGTTTTAGCTCCTTGTGGTCTGGATGATGATGAATGAGAGCTTTGACTCTTCAACTGGTTGGAGACAGATAAGAGAGAAACTGCCTCCAAGAAAGCTTCCCATGAAATGTTGACCTATGTCAACTGATGGAGGACTATTACCTTGACTAAAGCATGATGAAAGAGGCTTTCTTGATGATCTCTTCTTTTAGACTGCACCTTCTCTGTCATCTTCACAAAAATTCTAAACAAACAGTTAGGTAAGTTTAGGGGCTTCTTACAAGTGAAATGCATCAATAATTTGATATGATACTGATAGAGCTTGCTAAAATTTCCCTCACAAGTGAAATAATTCATGATAATATTCATAAAAGGGCTATACTTGTCCAACAATTTCCTGCTAGGAAAAACATGAGAAGGAGACTCCTTGTATTGTGGTTTCAAGAACATTTTGTAGTGTTCTAGGTCTAAATCCATTCCCTTAAACCAAATTTAACCTTGATTAGGGATAGTAGTTGCTGAAGCTATGATCTCTTCTGACACTAGAAAATTGATCCTTTCTATCGTTTCCTGATCCTTCTTGAAATATATGGCAAAGAGTCTTGTTAAATCATGATGATAGCCTACCTCTTGCACTTTTATACAAAACCCTAGGCATCCTGCCCACTGAAATGATCTTCTAATAAATTCTGATGCCTTGACCTCTTGCATATGAGTTGGCTCATATCTTGAGATCTCTCCTCCCTTAGACCTCCTCCATTCACTGGTCTTCACCATAATTTTTGGCTTCACTTTTGATAGAAAACCCTAGTTTCAAACAAGAGAGGGCAAGGGACTTTGAGCTGCAAAACATGGCTAGAAATGCAAAAAATTGAGGGAAGGGAATGGAGGGGATGGAAGGTAGAAAAAATACGAAAAAATTATGGGAGGTAGGGATAGGTGTTAGGGACATAATGAAAGTGAAATTTCTCAAAATGAGTGAGAAACAAGGGGAAAAAAAGGGAAAAACACAAACTTGTGCTAGAAGCGCAACAAAAAGCTAGGTTTGATAGGGGAAATGGTGAAATGAAGGAATTTTAGTGAGGGGAAGGGTGGGAAATGTTTAGTGAGGATAATGAAGGATGTATGAAAAAAAAGGGATAATCCATCTCAACTGAAGCTATAGAGCATTGGAAGAGAAAACACAAGAAGAAAACACTGAAAAACCCTAGGGATTGAGTTTGATCAATTTTATGAAGAAAAATACTACATAGAGGGTTTGCAAGGTTGGAATTACTTGTTAAAATAACCTTTGAAGCACTGAGATGATAAATGAACCCTTTATTTCTCCCTTTTGCGGCCAAGTGAAAATCACAACAAGACCTTCCTGAAACACAACAACTGATGAAATATGGCAATGATGGTGAAATTCACAGTTTTGGTGGCTATGGAAAATATCACAGTGATAGAGAGGAGATCTTGAAGCTTGTGGAAGGATGGAATGAACTGTTAAAATACTTTGGTGCTCCTTTATAACTTAAAAACTCGATTTTGGCTTGATAGTGGAGTGACATCATGTACTTTGAACTGAATTTATGATGTGATTTATTCCCTAAGTGCTAACTATCATGACACTTTACTAGTTTTGGATGGTGATGACAAGAATCCAAATGGAAATACGATGACACTCATGACACTCTCATGATAGACCTTATGACACCGTGACTGTTCCTTTTTAGATTTTTAATAATGACACTTGATGAAGGAAGAATGACCTTTGGTGACTCAATGACTCATGAAACTGATTTCGAATTGACCTTGATGACCATGACATATGATGTATTATGAGAGTAGCATTACACCTATACAATGCCTTAGGACCATTTGAAAACCAAGAGAGATATCAAATTTTATTTGAAAATATAAAATTTGACCATAAGACTCTAACTACAATGAAAAGAGTAAATTTTGATCATTGTGACTATTAGACACTAACACGTTGGAGGTCTACTGTTAGGTCCTTATATTACTAGTTTAGTCCCTTATTGTTGTTAGTGTAACCCCCTTATTGTTATTATTGTACCCCTGTAATCCCCATATTTTTATTATTGTGCCCTTAAATTATTATTGTTAGGTGGGCTAGGATTACATTGTGGCCCCATGGACTCCTATATATATAAAGGAGGTTTTGTAATTTGTATCATATAAGAATTTTTCATTGATGTAATGTATTGGAGGTTTCCTCCTCAAAGTGGCTTATCTATAAGGCGTTGATATATTTTTTCTTCTATTTTTGGAGCTGGCTTCACAACATTTGGTATTAGAGCTTTGGATTCTAGGGTTTCGCTGCTCCAAACAGGTCATCGTGGAATTTTCGCTATAAATGTTTTTCTACGAAGTTTCAGAAGCTGAAATTTTTAGGGTGCAAAGAAGAAATTCTGAGGAACATTGTCTCAAAATTTCAGAGCTTGTTTTGTAATATTTTTGGAGATATGATATGTGGAAGTTAGGTATTTTTGCAGGCTCCTCAATTTAATATAAACAGGTCATCGTGGAATTTGCGCTGTAACTTTTTTTCTAAGAAGGTTCAGAATCTGAAATTTTTAGGGCGCGAAGCTGAAACCTTGAGGAATCTCGTCAAAAAATTTCAGAGATTGTTTCACAATATTTTCAGAGATATGATTTGTGGAATGTAGTGCTTTTTCAGGATCCTGAATTTCATCTCAAAGAGGTGATTGTGGGAAAATATTCATAACTCTCTCTCTGAGCATCGGATTGGAGTGACGTAAAAATAAGTCACAAGTACATGGAATGTAGTTTATTTTTATCAATTTCAGAGCTAAAAGATGAAATAGTGACACGTGGCAAGTCGTACAAGTTCACTCTACTGAACCAGTCCATAATTAGGTCATTGTGGGAGATTGGACATAACTTTTCCTTGGAGAATCCAAATCAAGTTAGACCTATGGAATTCGAAAGATATTTCAGAAGGCTACCTCAGTGTCAAATTTTAGATATGGAAGAGCCGCAATAATAGAGATAATCCAATTTCAATATCGAGCTCCTCAAAAGCAAGAAAAGGTGTGTATTTTTTTTCGAATTGCATAAGTCTTGTTTGAAGAATAAATTTGAATTGATTCCAAGGGCATATTGTAGAATAGATATTAGTATTGGGTTCTAAAAAATGCCCCGTAAAAATAATTCAACACCCATTAAGCCTTCAGAAGGCTCTACTATGACTCATGAAGATGAAGAATTGCAACATGATCTATCAAAATTACAAGAGCAAGTGCACCAAATTTCGCTTTCGCAAAAAGCAACAAAAAATGAAATGGAAGTTTTGAAGAAAGGCGTGGAAGAAAATATGGATGGTTTGAAGAAAGGCGTGGAATCTAAGATAGATGGCATGGAATCTAAGATGGATGACATGGAAGCTAAGATCGATGAAAAAATGAAAGACAACATGGAAAACATGAAGAATGATCTAAAAGCAGACATGGAAGGTTTGACAAAGTTGATATAAGAAATGTTTCCTAATGGTGAAAAGATAGTAGAGGAAACTCATGATGAGAACAAAATAAATGTTAATCGTGACTTCATAAACTCTAATGTTGGCAGGAAGAACCACCATATTCGAAAAATGGATATGAGGAAGTTTAATGGAAAGGATCCTGTAACATGGATACTACAGATGGAGCAATATTTTGATCTCCATAATGTGCAAAACAAACAAAAGGTACACATTGCAACTTTACATTTAGAACAAAATACATTTGTATGGTATCGATGGCTTTGCTCCCGTAAAAAAATTGTCACTTGGTCAATTTTTACGGAGGAAATGATAGCACATTATGAGGATACAAAAAGAAACACCTTCTTTAGCCAATTGATAAATCTCAAACAAAAGGGTTTAGTGGGGGAGCACATTGAGGACTTCCAAAAATTGAATATAAGGGTAACTAATATTCTAGAGGAACACAAGATTGATCTCTTCATAGGTACTTTAAAGGATAACATCCAACATGAAGTTTGCGTTTTGGAACCTGATTCATTGGAGAAGGCATTCAGGTTGGCAAGAAAAAATGAATGTAAAATTATGGTGACAAGGAAGCCTACCACTCACTTCTACAAAGAAGGAAGTGTTGCTATGCTTAGATTTCCACAACCTACAAGGTTGAAACCACAAAAATTGGAAGAAAAAATAGCAAAAGGGCTTTGCTACAGTTGTGATAGCAAATACACTAAAGGTCATAAGTGTGCTGAGAGGAAATTATTTTACATAGATTGTGAAGAGGAAGAAGAAAATGAATAAGAAGAGGATATACACCAGGAACCAGCCCTAGAAGAGGAAGAAATGAGTCCGACCATATCATGTAATGCATTGGCAGGAATTACCACTCCTCAAACTCTCAAGATAGAAGGACATATCAAGAAGAAAAAGGTAATAGTGTTGATTGATTCGAGTAGTACCCATAATTTTATTCATTGTAAGGTAGCCAAGGAATTGAATTGTTTCCTATACCCAGCACCAGAATGTCAAGTGATGGTTGCAAATGGAGGAACTATAAATTGCTCTGGAAAATGCCATAATATCAAGCTAACCATGGGGGAATATGTATTGACTAGTCCAATGCTTGCCATTCCTATGGGAGGTGCTGATGTTGTACTAGGAGTACAATGGTTACAATCTTTGGGGACGATATCTTTTAATTTTCAAGAACTTTTCTTGAAATTTTTTTCAGAAGGAAAGGAAGTCGAATTACAGGGTATTGCGAGGAAGCCAGGAAGGATAATAAGCTCTAATGTCATGACAAAGCTTCTAAAGAAATAACAACAAGGCGTAATTGCACAATTATGCTCACTAGAAGTTCCAACATCAAAATCATCTATTTCTGCAGATCTCCAACAAGTCTTGGACGATCATTCCAAGGTGTTTGAAACTCCCAAAGGACTCCCACCTATTCGTGATCATGATCATGCTATTCATTTGATTCCAGGAAGTGTTCCTCCAAACATCAGGCCTTATAGATATCCTTATGTCCAAAAGAGCGAAATTGAACATATGATTGCAAAAATGTTAGAGGCGGGTATAATTCAACCTAGTCAAAGTTCTTTCTCCGCTCCTGTAGTATTGGTACACAAGAAGGATGGATCTTGGCGCATGTGTTCAGATTATAGGGAGCTCAATAAGCTCACAATTAAAGATACATTTCCCATTCCTATGTGTTAGACTCCTATACCAATAGGTGTTATATATCATGATTGACTTGATGGGCTATGTAATATGTTCATACCTTTCCTTGTTGCAAATATTTTCCATATTGTCAAAAAAATCAAAAAATTTTAAAAATGTAAAGAAGGTATACCCTAAAAGAAAAATCAAAGGGTAAAAAAATAAAAATGGCCAAAAAATGAAAGAAAATGAACTCCACCAAAAGAAAGGCCAAGAAAGTGCGCAAGTCTAAGTGCCACTACTTTTTTCTCTTAAATAAATAAACAAATTGTGTGCAACTTGTATCTTATGCCACAATTTATGAACAATCAAACAGTTTAAGCTTGGCTAGTTCATATTTCAATTTTATGTTTTAGATAGAAAATAAAATCTGACCAAACTGTTTAATCTTGACAGATAAGTAGATAGGTAGAGTAAATAAAAGGAGCTCAACAATTTAATCTAAGCCCTTGGATGTAATAAGGTTAGAATTAGATAGATTTCTACATGTAAAAGAAAAAATGTGATAAGGCTTTGCCAGTCTAAGTGCACCCTAATAAAGAAGAAAAAAATGCTAGGGTAAAGTAGGTAGGGTAGGTAGATGTTGTTGCAGAATTACATGTGATGGATGATGACTCTAGATGTGTTAAATCTTTACTTTCATCACAAGTGCAAAGGCAGACACTACACTGGAAGAATTTCAAGCAAAGCAAAGTCAAATTATTAACTTCCTTTCTCATTTTTCCCTAAAAATTTCACTAATTTCCCCTAAGTACTAAGGCATTTGAAAATTAGAGGGGCTCAAGGCATTTCCTTGACTTTTGGAGGGACCGGACCCTCGGCCCAATAATTGGAAAAGCCTAAGTACTTAAAAGCATTCATAAATCATTCATTCACTTCCACAAGACAATCTTTTCCTAAGTAAAATCCTATTTTACTTAGGGAAATTTCACAATATTTCATAAAAACCCTTTTCATTCAAGCATAAGTTAATTACATGAACCTAATGTTTTTATACTTAAAGCTTTTATTTCATTTTCATATTAATTTCTAACTTTATTATTTAATTCCCTATATGACTCAACCCTTTCCTATATTATTTTAATTATTAAAATTCCCAATTATTATTATCTCGCCCCTTTGGTTGAAAAATAACCATATAAATCTGATTAATTTTGATTAATTAGTTGAATTTCCAACTGATTAAAATCTCGACACCCTGCCGTATAAAAAATGGATTAATTAACCCTCATGGTTAATTAACAACCTATTCTACCAATCAAATCGCCCCTGACGTAATTTAAATTATGTTTGATTGTATTGGGCCCGCTCTTTATCTTTCCATCATCTCCCTTTCCTGACGACCGTTCGATCAACCAGTCTACGATCTACGGTTGTAAACCATATTGCTGCCCCTCCCTGTCTGAACAATAACGCGCGATGGCCAAGCGGTTTTTTGAACAGTGCCATGCCACATGTCGTGTATTGTATGGAATCACTCGCCCTCCACTGAAAACCGCTTGTCCCTGAAAGCGGTGTGATGTATACCTCTTACCGCCTTTATGCCTATGAAAAAACCACTGTAATTGCTTGCGTCATCTGCTTAAAAATATAATCCTGCCAGCCTTTGACTTTGCAATTAAAAAACACCAACGCGCGTCATTTTCACTATTTTGTACAGCGACCAGTGTCCCATGCAAAAACTTCAAAACCCAACTGTGAGGACTGTCGACCGCCACCTTGATTGAGGAAAGTTGCAGATGAACAATCCAGAAACCATCTGCCGTTGCCCACACCTGTTTTCGTCGCTGTTTATTTTCCGGAAAATAGGTATTTACCCAAATTCCCGTTGAACTCTGCAAATCTTGGTGTCTGTTATAATTCCATAGGAAAAAGAAAAAACATAGAACAATTTGGTCTTTATTTCATTCCTCAATTCCCAGAAGTGCAATTGTATTCCTAAACCTGTGAAGGTGCTTTTTTTCCACCAAAACCCGAATTCCTTTCTGAATCCATAAGAACCAGAAATGGAAATTCCCATGGCTTTGAATGTCGCACCCTTGAATGCCCCTCATAGAGATTTAGACTATCCGCCCTTAGCAGATAGGGATTTCCAGATTAAAGACCTATTCCTCAGTGAAATTCCTCTTAGAATTTTTTTCCAATGCAGAGATAGTTACTTAAATGGCTCTGACATTTTTGGACTGTGGGAATCCAATCTTCCGATGTATCTTTTACCCTCAGTCCACATTTTTCCTGAAATAATTCACTACTGCCATGCCAATTATGATCCCAATCAATGAGCAGTCATGTCCCCGAGTCAAACCATCCTTTTCCCAATAACTGCCCGGTCTATCAATGAAATGTTGTAGTTTCAACCTGGTCAAGCCCTGACTCCCCTTTTCATGGGAGATTTACTTGAAAAATCGACCAATTTATCTCAAGAAGAGCTGAATCGTCTCTGCCAAACTTTCATGTTGCCGGAACATCAACCCAAAGGCCCACCTCCCTATGGATATACTTTTTTCACAGATATGGGCAGACTCATTTTGAATATGATATCCTCTGTAATGGGTTTCAATACTAGCGAAGATGTTGATCAGTTAACCCTAGTATTTTTGTCCATTTTTACCCCTGGACAGCCCCCTGCCGTCAAATATGATTTTGCTTCCTATATTGCTGATAAAATTCATGACCAATTCATGAGATTAGAAGATGAGAGAGTTTTTAAATATTCCACTGTTATATACCATCTTATGCTTTACTATCAATCAGAGAGTTTCCCTTTCCATGTCATGAAACTTGATGCCAAAGGAAATCCTAGGTTTGTCATTTTTAGGTCTGCAATCTTCCATAATTCCTCTTATTCTCCTTATTCTTACAATGAGTTCATTGACCTATTTGTGCACCCTACAACAACTTTATTAACAGGAATCTCTCCTCCTAGGGTCAATAATGACATTAAGAAAATTCTCCAACTATCCAAGCAATACAATATAGGTGATTGGTACCTATACAGGAATCATACAGAAATTAGAATATATGGCAGTGAGCTATGTCCTTTCAAGCTACCAAAGTATGTTCCAATGAGGCTCTTTGCCTTGGAATATTTCAGACAGATGATAAATTTAGACATAGTCCATTTTTGTAATGCAAAGAAGAAAGCTCAGCTCAGAATCAAGAGTCAATTAGGTCCTTTTGTCTGCAATTCTAGGGATGCAAGAAAAGAAGTTGAAAGAATCCTAGAAGATCATCTCAAATTGCAAAAAAGTTTCCACTGGGTACCTTATGACCCAAACAAATTTATTTGTGATAGGAGAATGAAAAACAAATTGTCACCATACCTTCATCATAGAATTCCAGAGATTGAACAATTTGCCAATATGGATGAATGGATGGAAGGGACCTTAATAGAACAAGATAGTGAACAGGTCAATGTTGAAAATGTTATGAAAGATCTTGAGAAAATACTTGACCTGGATTCTTTTGGACAGGTACAAAGACCAGGAATTGGTCCTTCCTCTGCTGGAACCTCTCAGCAAAATTTTCAAGAAATCAGTGCATTAGCCACAGTAGCATCCAAAGGAAAGGAAAAAGATACCGCTTACACAGGTTACAGAGAAATTCACAATGACAGAGCAGCCTGAAACTTCCAAGGAACAGGCCCAAATACAGATTTCTCCCACTCAGATTAATATGGCAGAAGTTTCAATTTTGCAAACTCCTCTCAATTAAGAAAAGGGTAAGAAGAGATATGCATAAACAACCACTCCTATCAGTGGATCTTCAGAACAACCTGGTGTCAAAAGAAAAAAATTAAATCGTCTTTCAGAAGTAGAATTTTTTCAAGAAACCACTGATAATCAGAGGAGAGAAGAATTAGATAGTCAGCAAACATGCAAAATCAGTGGAACATCCACTAATTCACAGAGAAAAGAGCTACAAAGACAACAAAGTGCAGAAGTATCTTCCTTCAAACCACCAGTGAAGGATGCCTGGGATATTAAGAAAACATTTATAAATATAAAGGCCAGAAATGATCCATTAAGACTTCAAATCTATAATCAATATTTGAAAATGGCTCCCAAAAATCAACAAAGATTGATGTCAGCTAATGACATCCAGCAAGGTAAAATGGTGATGATTCATTTCAAGCCCAAAGTGCAGCAGCCCCAAACAACTGCAGATTATGTTAGAACCAATTTTGAAGTCATGGCAAAGGATATTCATCCTTTGGATCAGATTGAACTGCACAAACAAACAGGAGAAATGATTTATTCAACTTTGACTGATAAATCAATGATGACCCAAAGATTACAGGATTCCTTGAATAATACTACTGCTCAATTGCATCTTAAGAGAGCCTCTTCCCAGGCTAAGGACAACAGAATAAAGACTTTGGAAGAAATAATTATTAGATTGGGTCATAATCCCAAAGGTGTCAAAGGTATAGAAGCCTTGATTAAGAAGAAATATGATGACATTGCAGCCTTAAAGAAACATCTGAAGTTGCCATCTTCAAGGCATCCACAAACTGTAGAAATCATAAATCAAAACTCTGAAGAAGAATTGATGGATTTGCTCTTGAAATTGAATGAGCAACTAAATGAGACTGAAAAAGAACTTGAAAAGGCATTAAAGGACAAGCAGACAAACATTTCAGCATCTACAGCAGAAGTAATTACAGGTACAACAACAACAGGTCAGCCAACAGAATTATCACAGGTCAACACTACCAATTTAAGCACTGAAGAATTAATAAAATCAATGGAGGAATTGAAACTCCAAGTGACAGAGCTTCAGAAAACAAAAGTACAATTTATCTCCTTAGAGCAAAAATATGATCTCTCAAAAATGAATGTTGCAGAAAAGACAAGAGAGATTAATAGATTAGAAAAATTGGTGAGAGCATTAGAAAGGGATCTCACATTGGAGAAACCTTTGGGAGAAATCAAAGAAATTCTTTGGAACAACATCATTCAGTCAATAAAATATGTCTGGCCATCAATCCAAATAATGTATGAGCAGAATGATTTAATTAAATTGGCTCTGGAAGAAATTTTAAAGGCAAGAGAAGAATTAGGAAACATGCCTGAAGAAGCCAATGATCTTATACAATTTTTGAATACCAAGAACATATATCAACTTGAAGAACTAGGCATCCAAGACAGAACAGGAAAATTTTTGGAGATTAAAAGAGTTTTTACTAAAAGAACTCTGATGCAGAATCTAGAAAGAAGATGCTCTGATATGCAGGAAGAAGTCAATGCCTTTACAAAGAGATTCAATATTTTGCAGAGTAAAGGATTGCCAATTCCTTTAATTTCAGAGGATAAACTTATGAGCCTGGAAAACTATGTTGAGAAATTGAATAAATATGCTGAAAACCAGGCCAGTTCATCAACTAGTTCATCAGTGACAAAAGCATTGCCTACAGGAAATATTCTTCATGAAAATCTGGAAAATTTGTTTTATCTCGAACATGAGGTAAAACACTTATTCCCAATTCAGCCTACTTTCTTCAGATATATAAAGAATGATGAAACTCCGAGGAAGCTTCAAAGAACAAGAATACCAGAAATACAATGGTGGGAAGAAATGTTAGACTTTTTGTAAATATTATCCTTGCATGAATTTTGATTATTTACTACAGTAAGACATGATAAAAGGATAAACAAAGATCAAACAGAAGTCAAAGTGTATCAGTACAGGTAAAGAGTATCAGTAAAACAGAGCAGCTAGCACAGAATTACTAAAGAGGACAGCAACAAGCCCAATCATAGGGCCTGCCTCCAGCACATTCTCAAAAGAAGGAAACATCACAACATCGGTTATCCTTTCTCTTATCTACGAGACCATCTGTCTCTATTTTCTCACAATATATCCATGAGTCATCCTAGATTATATCTCATTTTGTTAGGAGATATTTTTTATAATACTTTGTATAAATACTCCCTCAATTGGAGTATTGAGAGGTGGATTCTTAGACTTTGCTGTAATATTGGTTATTTTGGAATAAAGTGCTGTTGGACAAATTTCACATGGCTAGCTGGATAAAGAATTGACACAAAGGACTTTTCACAGGATTCTTGAGTCAGACAATAGATAAATAAGTCATCTATCTCTTATATTTTAGAGTTTTATACTTGTTTATTATACCATCTGTGTTTCATATCTGAATGATAAACGAAAAGGAATAATTCAGAAAGTGCTTAAGTGCAATATTTTTTCAATCGTTGTTATTCTTAATGCTTTCTTCTGAACTAGTTTAAACAGTGAATCCTTAATTGCTCCTGTTTTCTAGTTTATCCATTCTGATTATTTGATAAATAATTCTTAATTGCTCTTTTTTAATAATCATTCAGGTTCCCTCTTTCAAAAATATTGAAGGATTCTTAATTGCCCTTCACCCATTTCGAGTCCATTCCATTCATTTTTAGATCTTTAATTGTTCCCTATTTGATTAACTTGCCCTGTGAAACCATCCCTCATTAAGAGACTACATCCAGTTAAGCCATATTATTTGACTCCATTAGCCCAATGGAATAAAACTACTCAGTCATACCCCTCTGCTAATGAATTTCATCACCCAAAAAAACAAAATCAAAATCCCTGAACTTTCATAACTAGCCTAATATCTTTTAAAAACCAAGTTAAATCTTACAGAGAGAGCCCTCTCTGGGTACAGATTGGCTATATTCTGTACCTAAAAGTTTGTTTGTGGTTACCTCGGACCCCTTTCCTCTTCCAACAACTTCAAGGAAAATCTGAGTGATAACACTATGATTGATGAATTATTGGATGAATTACAAGGAGAAATTTATTTTACCAAGTTGGATCTTCGTTTAAGATATCATCGAATTAGAATGAAGACTGAAGATATTCCAAAAACAACATTTCGAACTCATGAGGGTCAATATGAATTTTTGGTCATGCCTTTTGGCCTTACCAATGCACCTTCTACATTTCAAGGGTTGATGAATTCCATTTTCAAACCCTTCCTTAGAAAATTTGTGCTAGTATTTTTTGATGATATACTAATCTACAGCAGGTCTTGGAAGGATCATGTTCAACATGTTGACAGGGTGCTCAAACTATTGTAGGAGAAACAATTATATGCAAAAACATCCAAATGTTTCTTTGCAGTATAAGAGGTGGAATATTTGGGTCATATTGTATCTCACGAGGGTGTTAAGGTAGACCCTAACAAAATTAAAGCCATTAAGTAATGGAAAGTCCCCACAACCATAAAGCAGTTGCGAGGATTTCTCGGGTTAACAGGGTATTATCGAAAGTTTTTTAAGAATTATGGGAGAATAGTAACACCTCTAACAACATTATTGAAGAAAGATGCATTTTCATGGACTCCTGAAGCAACTAAGGCCTTTGAACATCTTAAAGAGGCAATGTGCCTAGCACCGGTCTTATCTACGCCAGACTTCACAAAAACCTTTATTGTGGAATGTGATGCCTCAGGAAATGGAATTGGTGCAGTTTTAATGCAGGAAGGAAGACCCATTGATTTTGAAAGTCGTCCAATCAAAGGAAAGTATTTACAGAAACCTATTTATGAGAAGGAAATGTTAGCAATACTGCATGCACTAAAGAAATGGAGAACTTACCTAATGGGAAGACACTTCAAGGTAAAAACTGATCATGATAGTCTTAAACACTTTTTGGAACAAAGACTATCTTCGGAAGAGCAACAAAAATGGGTCACAAAGATGTTGGGTTATGACTTTGAAATAATCTAAAAAAAAGGAAAGCTTAATGTTGTTGCAGATGCACTCTCAAGAAAGAATGAAGAGGTGGAAGCATTGCTTTGTGCCATTTCTATTATCCAACCATATTGGATAACTAAAGCAAGAGATGAATGGAAGAAGGACAAAGATGTATGGACACTCATTCAAAAGTTGCAGCAAGATCCTAGTACATCTGATACATTTAGTTGGAAAAATGATTCCTTATGGTACAAAGATCGCTTATATCTTTGTAAGAATTCCCAACTAAAACAAAAGATTCTTCTGGAATTGCACACTTCTCCTTTAGGAGGACACTCGGGATTTTAAAAACTTACCACAGGGTGAAGAAAGAATTTTTTTGGGATGGCTTTAAATCTGATATTCAAAAGTTTGTGGCGGAATGTTTGGTTTGCCAGCAGAATAAAGTGGAAACAATTAAGACCCCGGGACTTCTACAACCTTTATCCATTTCAAGTCAACGTTGGGAGGAGATTTCAATGGATTTTATCACAGGTTTACCTAAGTCCGAAGGAAAGAGTGTCATCATGGTGGTAGTTGATAGACTTACCAAGTATGCACACTTTTGTGCATTATCTCATCCATTTAAAGCAAGTACAGTTGCTACTACATTTATGGACACAATTCAAAAGCTACACGGAAACCCAAAGGTTATTGTTAGCGACAGAGATCCCATTTTTACGAGAAATTTTTAGACGCAGTTATTTTCTTGTTTGGGTACTCAATTAGCTCATAGCTTATCTTATCTTCCTCAATCTGATGGTCAAACTGAGATAGTAAATAAATGATTGGAAGGATATATTCATTATTTTGTATCTGATAAACAAACACAATGGGTCAAGTGGTTACCTCTCGCTGAATGGTGGTATAACACTTCCTTCCATACTGCAGCAAAAATGACCCCATTTATGGCACTTTATGGATATCATCCACCATCCATCACATCATCTTTAAGGGAAAATTCGAAGGTTCAAGCAGTGGAATATCACATCGAGCATCAGCAAGAAGTTCTCCAACTCTTAAAGGATAACCTGAATTTGGCACAAAATCGAATGAAACAACAGGCAAATCAACATCGCAGTGAGAGAAGTTTGATGTAGGAGATTGGGTATTTTTACGGCTACAACCATATAAACAAATGTCCCTCAAGAAAGCTAAGAAGGATAATAAATTATCGCCAAAGTACTATGGTCCTTACAAGGTGTTGCAAAATATTGGTACTATGGCATACAAATTGGTGCTTCCTGCTTCTTCACAAGTGCATCAAGTTTTCCATGTTTCATGCTTAAATAAGGTTATAGGTGAAAATATTCCAGTTCAAACAATATTTCTAGAACTTGATGAGGAAGGAAAAATCATGTTGGAACCTGAAGCGTGTTGGAAATGTTGTCATTATCATTGATGGCAACGGAAGTGGTAAAGAAGGAGCATCTGATCAGCAACAAGGCACAGAGAGATAACAGAAGCGGCAAAGAGACCAACAGAAAGAGAAAAGAAGCAGAAAGGAAGCAAGGCAGATAAGGAACTAAGGCAACAAACAATGCAGAGACAGTGAAGAGAAGCAGAGGCAATGTAATGAAGGTGCAATGCAATCGGAAAAGGCAGCAAGGTAGACTATGAAGAAGAGGCAACGAAGATGTGATACATATGATCGCATATCGCAATCGGCGAAAGAAACAGAGAGGCAGAGTAATGAATATGCGATGCGGAGGCACTCCTCTGTACGGAAAGATCATCGGGCTTGTGCTACCGCAGTTAACAACAGTCGTCGATCTGTGGTCAACGCCCGATGGACGGGTCAACTACGGAGGCACCCCCTTGGGTTAATCATCGGACTGTTTGTGCCCCCGCAGTACCATTGATCTCAGTTAACCACACAGCCTTTAACGTAAACTCCAAAAGATGGACGGAACCTTAAGCGAAGGAGAATCACGTGCGGAATAAACAGTGAAAGCGGATTCCAGTTTTCATCACACCGCTTTCGACGGGCAAGCGGTATTCAAGAGGTTGGATCCGATTCCATAGAGCTTTCGACACGTGGCAAGGTGGACCCCCAAAAAACCGCTTGTCACTGTGCGCCATCACGCGTTATAGTTCGACCTAGGACGCCTAGCGATATTGCTGTGCGCCATTGATTTGGAGGGAAGCCATCGGACGGTGGTCATTTGATAAAGCTGCGCGGAGGCTAACCAAGGTACGGTGGGCCATCGCACATTAACATTTGGCATCGGAGGTTGAGCTATATGCATATATGCCGTTGATCTGGAAGCTTGCTAATCTAACAGTGATCGGACGTTGGACTTGCGCAAAATTTACTTATGGTACCGTGCACATATTGGATTGGCTATTGACTATATTTGTGGGCCCGGGGTCAAAGGTTTATCATATTGTTTGAAAGCGTTAAAATGCGAAGGGTTAACCTTAATCCTAAAGTTAAGTTCAAAAAGATTAAATTAATTATTTAATTACCAAGATCAATAGAACAGTGAGAGTTATGGAGACCCCGCTGGATTATCTACTTTGACCCCATCGAGGAATACCATTAGCAAGTGAATGGTTTTGACCCAAGGTTTTAATAAATGAAAAAACTATATAAGGTGATGAGAATCATGAAGAACTGTGTGCGTGCAGAAGGGTTGATAATAAACGAATCTCTTCTAGAGATATCTATATAAACTCTGATATATCTGAATCTATGGTGCACCTGTGAATATGATGATTGATCAAGACCTCTAGATCAGATAATGATTAATTCCTGGTTGAATCGACTGACGAAATCATGAAGAACGTATGCATGAGTAAGGGTTGTGAATGAATACTTCACTCTGAAGTATATCTGTATGGAATTGGTAACAGATTGTTGAATTAAGGATGCACCTCTGAAGAAAATAAATAAATATGGTGGCCTGCAAGGTATGTCGTGTGGAAACTGGTGGATCTAGTGTGAAAATTGATGAAACGTGGTCTGCAGTGGTGCTGAGGGTCGAAGCCTTTAGTGAGGGGGTTGTAACTCCCTTCCAGGAAAGGCTGGTAAACTAGAGAAGGTTGTAGCTTTCTGCAGGTGGGTGCCTGTGTGCTGGTATAAGTCTGCGCCAGCATAAAATTGTAAGAAATTTTCTTTATAATAAATATTGAAGTCTGAGATAACAGCAGCGGTGGTTTTCTCCCGAATTGGGTTTCCACCTTAAATCCTGGTGTTCATATGTGTTGCTTATGGTTGATGGTTTGTTTAGTTATTTCTGTTCATATTTACTGCTTATCTGATGAATAAATGATGCAATGATCTAAGTAAAGACATAATAAGATCTCTGGACATACAAGTTGGATGCAGTAATGTAACATATGGTTTTAAGAGAAAGAAAAAGTAGAAAATTGTCAGTCATCTCTAAATACTGATTCACCCCTCCTCTCAGTATTTTTCCCAACAATTGGTATCAGAGCCAGTCCTTCTGAAAAAGCTTAGCCGCTAGTAGGAAGATCAAGCAAGATGAGCAATCAAGATGGAACAACATCTATCAGGCCTCCGCTCTTTAACGGAAACAATTTAATCTTCTGGAAAACAAGGATGAGATCCTATATTCAGTCTCTGGGAGCAGAGGTATGGGCAATTGTTGAAGGAGGATATCAATATCCAGCTGCAGTACCAACAGATCTGACAGAAAGAAAGAATTATGAAACAAATGCAAAGGTGGTCAATGCTCTATTGGCAAGTCTAACTGAATCATAATTTGTCAAAGTCATGCAGCTGAATACAACAAAGGCAATATGGGACAAAATCATTCTAAGTTATGAAGGTGATGCAAAGGTAAAAAGTGATAAACTCCAAACTCTTAGAATTCAATATGAGAATCTAAAAATGGATAGTGAGGAGAGAATTTCCAATTTCTTTTTACGTCTTGATGTCATTGTAAATCATATGACAAATCTGGGAGAAACAATAACCGAATCTACTTTGGTTGAGAAAGTCTTAAGATCACTAACGACAAAGTTTGAGTCAAAATTTTTTGCTCTTGAAGAAAAGCAGGATCTTCAAAATCTTACTGTGGTGCAACTTCATGGCATACTAACTGCATATGAAATGAGAAGAGGAGGACCATCTGAAGTCAAAGAAGTAGTCTTTAGAACTTCTACAAAAGGGAAGGAAGTACAAAAAACAGAAGGATCAAGATATATCTCAGAAGAAGATGAGATAAACTTTGTAAATAAACTTCAACCTAGCATAGGACGGTTTAGAGGTAAGCTTCCTTTCAAATGTTTTGATTGTGGAAGAGTTTGTCATTATGCTGCTAAGTGTCCTTATAAAGAAACAAATAAAAAGGGGAAGGAAGTAGCAAGAAGGAATAAGAGTCGTTTTATTACTAGAAAGAGTTACTATACTCATGAAGACAGTGATGGGTTATCTGATAGTGAGGAAGAATGTGAACAAGATCTTAGACTTCTCATGGCATTTGAAAAGGAATATAGAGAAGAAAAGGATACTTTTGTGGATGCTCTAGAAGATAGTGATTTTCTTGATGAAAACAATAAACTCAAAATTTTCTTAGAAGAGAGTAAAATAACCATAGAAACTCTGAAAAATCAGCTTGAAGAAAAAGAGAAACACAATGAGAAATTAGAGTGTGAAGTAGTAAGTCTAAGAAAAGAACTTGAGAAAATAAAGACTCTGAATCTTAGATTTGCTAAAGGATCTGAAACCTTAGATGAGATTATCAAGGTACAACGTTCTCCTCTTATAAAGACAAGTCTCGGATATATCAGAGAATCTTCTCAAGCTTCAAAACCAAATTATCTAAAAGCAGTTACAGCTGGCTTACAACATGCTGCCACTCAGCAAGGGAATAAAGAATCTTTACAGATAAAGCATGATCATCTCAATTCAAAGAAAATTAACAGGAATGTCTTTCAAAGAAACACCAATCAACAGGTAAATTCAAGTAGAAGATTTTATGATCGCAGAAATTTCTTCTTCAGTGGACAATGTTTCTCATGTCACAATTTTGGTCATAAAGCTGTTCAATGTGTTGCATATAAAACCATCATGACAAGAGAAGCAAGAAATAAAAGGATTGATATTGAAACAAAGAAGAATACTTATAAAA
This sequence comes from Pinus albicaulis, assembly GCA_034641835.2. Taxonomy (NCBI): domain Eukaryota; kingdom Viridiplantae; phylum Streptophyta; class Pinopsida; order Pinales; family Pinaceae; genus Pinus; species Pinus albicaulis. The sequence goes on along the minus strand of CM076572.1, from coordinate 95,291,111 downwards.
AATTTTCTCCTCTTCAAAATGAAGTTGAATGTGCTTATTGCAATGACTTTGGCTATAAATAATCAGAATGCAGGAGAAAAGTTCAGCCAAAAGAACATGTTCCTTCAAGCTTCAAAGTATGGAAAAAGAAGGAATTACAGGTTGAAAATTGTGGCATAGTGTTATTTACAGAAGATGAAGAAAATCAATGGTACATTGATAGTGGATGCTCAAGACACATGACAGGTGACAAAAACAAACTTCTAGCATATAGTGCTTTAGAAAAAGAAAAGAATGTTACATTTGGAAATGATACTCTTGCGGTTATTAAGGGAAAAGGGTCTGTTTTTCTAAAAGAAAAGGTGAAAGCTAATGAAGTTATGTATGTGGATGGATTAAAGCATAACCTATTAAGTGTAATTCAAATGTGTGATCAAGGAACTGAAGTTGTATTTAGTTCAAAAGAATGTGTGGTACGTGATCTTGATACAGGTAAAGCAATTATAAAAGGAAAAAGAACTCCAAGCAATCTGTATGTATTGAAGAACTGCAAAGAACAATGTTACTTGAGTAAATCTTCAGAAAATTGGCTATGGCATAGAAGGTTGGGGCACCTGAGTTTCTCTCAAATCAACAAATCAAGCAGACTTAAAGCCATTCGTGATCTTCCCAATATTACTCTACCTGAAAATATCATATGCAAATCTTGCCAATTTGGTAAGCAAACCAGAGTACAATTTAATGCCAAGGAAGGATCATCAAGTAAGCCTCTTGAACTCATTCATACTGACATATGTGGACCTATGAGGAAAAAGTCACCACGTGGTGAAGAATACTATATCTTATTCATTGATGATTTCTCCAGAATGTGTTGGATTAGGCTGCTTAAACACAAAGATGAAGAATTTGAGAAATTTCAGATATTCAAAGCACTAGTTGAGAATGAATTAGATGTTGTACCACTTGATATTTTAGGAATTTTTTTGGGTAGTCCTTACCTCTATGATAGAAAAGCCATCTTCTATCACCATGAAAATAAGTACCATTTTTTCAAAGATGGTGTGGAGTATATTGTGAGAGCTCATCAAGAGAAACTAAATCTTTCATTAGTTAATGCAGGGAAAATGAAAAGACTAGAGAATTCAAGCAAGAATTTTTTGCTTCTTATGATTAAACCAAAGAATGATGTTGATTATGAATATTTTCAAGGTTGTGAGCCAAAGTTGAAATCTAATTTGATTGAGTTGGTTAATCAAAATAATAAAAAATTTTAGGAACCAAAAGGATTACCTCCCAAGAGGGGAGTGGAATCCAACATGAAATACAGTTGCAACAATATTGTCATCTTTCTAACATTGGCATGTATAGGATGTCAGTGATGGATAGTGCTGAAATCAAAAAGAAAATTCAAGAGTTGTTGGACAAAGGGATCATCCAACCAAGAAATTTTCCATGCAAGTCACCTATTGTGTTGGCGATAAAGAAGGATGGAACATGGCGCATGTGTGTGCATTTCTGTGCATTGAACAAAATTATGTTAAAGAAACATTATCCACTTCATAGAATAGATGATTTACTTCATCAATTTAAATATGCAAAGTATTTTACTGAGTTGGACTTAAGGAGTGGTTACCATCAAATTAGAATTGCTGAAGGTGACATTTGGAAGACAACATTAAAAACAAAGAAAGGTTTGTTTGAATGGATTGTTATGCCTTTTGGTTTATGTAATGCTCCTGATAACTTCATACGTGTGATGAATGATGTGTTGAGGCCATTTCTTGGTGAGTTTGTCATAGTTTACTTAGATGATATCTTGATTTTTAGTAAATCACTTGATGAACATGTTAGGCATGTAAGAAAAGTACTTGATGTCTTAAGGAAAGAACAATTGTTTTTGAAGATGTCAAAATGTGAGTTTGGTAAAAATTCTTTGGTGTAATTGGGGCATATTGTTGGAGGAGGTGATTTGAAGATAGAACCTGTTGGGAAAAATGCTGAGAGGGGGGGTGAATCAGTATTTTGAGCTAACTGAAAACTTTTTATTAGAGATCTTATTATGAATTTAATTCTTTACTTAGATTATTTCATCATTCATTCATCAGAAGTTTAGTAAGCAGTAAGCATGTGCAGTAATAACAGAATAAGCCATTACACATAAGAAACACACATGAACACCAGTATTTGAGGTGGAAACCCAATTTGGGATAAAACCACCGCTGTTGTCGTCTCTGTCTTCAATATTTATTATAAAGAAAACTTCTTACAATTTTTGTGCTGGCGCAGAATTATACCAGCACGCAGGCACCCACCTGCAGAAGGCTACAACCTTCTCTCGTTCTCAAGTCACTACTGGAAGGGAGCTCCAACCCCCTGATCTCGTTTACCAACCTCTCCTGGAAGGGAGATTCGACCCCCTGATTTTAACACCAGATTGTACTGGTAGAAAGCTTTCCACTTTCATGCTGAAGACTTCAATCCTCAGATCCACCAAATTTCTTCAATTTCTTCATCAGACTTGCATCAGGTCTTCATTATTACTTTGCAAATCTTCCTAGAGATTCATCATTTCTAGATCTAGAGATCTTGAACCTTCATCAACTCCATAGGTGCATCATAGATTCAGATTTATCAGAAACAGAGTTCAATCATGCAGATATCTCTTAAAGAGATTTGTTCATTAACAACCCCTCCTCATGCACACGTTGTACTATGATCCTCTTCTCCTTATATAGTTTTTTCCTTTATTAATACCATGAGTCAAAACCACTCAAAAACTAATGGTATTCCTGGACGAGATCAAATAGATAATCCAGCGGAGTCTACCCAAGCCCCAAACAACCTCTCATTGTTCTATTTTCTTGGTCTAGCAGTTAATTAATCTAAGGCTTTTTAATATCTCAATATGAGATTGAGATATTAATCCAATCCCTCCTTTAGTTATGAACTCCCTAAGGCATATATATATATCGACCCTAGGTTTATGTGTTTGTGAGATCAATGCATATATTAACCCACGTTCATTACATCACATGTTTCGTATTTTTCCAACTTCACATATTCAACATCCTTTATTAACCCCGCAAAACTTAGTTTAAAAGGTCCCAATTAATATAATTTAGAACCGGGCCCACATATATAATCAATGATCCAATCACATACTCACACTGTACCATGGTTATCCATCGTGCACCTTCCTCATATGGCCACCGTCCGATGGCTCCCCTCCAGATCAACGGCACACAACAATATCGCGTGGCTTCCTTGATCAGACATTAACGAGCGATGGCGCGTAGTGATGGCGGTTTTGCAAATTCGTTCAGGGACGCGTGTCGCTCGTTCCATGGAATCGCTCCCAACCTCTTGAATACCACTTGCCCGTCGAAAGCAGTAAGATGAAAACCAGAAACCCCCTTCACTGTTCATTCCGCTCGTGGTTCCTCTCCTTTGCTCAAGGTTCCGTCCGCCTTTATTCCGTCATTGCTACGTTTCTCCGTGAAGGCATAGGTCATATGTATTCCAGCAAACATGCTCTGTGATCATGTGTCCATTCAATTTCATTCTCCAGCAAGCATGTTAACCCTATTAAATCCACCATACAGAATTACATCCTTTTACCGATTAGCTAGCTCGTGCTTTTATAGAAATCGAATCCATCAGCCCTTTACTCAGATTTACTCAGCCACATATTGCGAAGAGACCAAAACCCTCCAACTTTAGAGGTTTTTCAGGATGTTTGAATACACCAAACTTATTCACACATGATTTAACACGTCCTTATTCACATCGATTCTCCCAAAGCTTCGATTAATGTACATTCAGTCTTATATTCTGCTTGTATAGAATTGCTGATGGTTTTCTGAGTTCTTCATACAGTCATTATCTGCATCCTTTTTCAGAGAGTTGCCATTAAGGACAATCATATAATAGAATACAAGAAACATATTGCCAACAATCTCCCCCTTTGGACTTGATGGAAACCATGACCAAAAATACATTCAGCAACATTCTCCCCCTTTGACATCAAGGGCAAAGGGTAGATAAAGATCCTTTGTACCAACAATACCATGCTCCCCCTAAGATCATGCTACATTTTCAAGCATAATATTCAATGAAATAACAAAAATGACTTATACAATCAAGATCAAAAATTCTCAAGCATGAGATCAGTCTTCAGCAAATAATTGGAGTGCCAAAAATGCATCCTTTTGACATGACCAATGCTCCCCCTTAACTTGTGCATCCAGAGATATTCATCAGCACCGTAGCTGTGCTGAAAAATGATGACCCAGAAAAACTTTGTCAGCAAATACCCATACGTGGTTTTCTGTGCATAAACATGCGTATATACGCGTCTGTCCTACAGGAAATCCACATATCCAATTTAATCTTCTGTATTTAAGTAGATCTGATCTTTTGCATGGCAGAGACTACTCCTAGCTTTTGTCTGAGATATTCGAACGCTTCCCTAGGTAGAGGTTTGGTAAATATATCAGCAACTTGTTTTTTGGAGGGAACATACTCCAACTTCACCTTTTGTTCAATCACTTGTTCATGTAAGAAGTGATAATTGATGGGAACGTGCTTGGTCTTGGAATCCATAACAGGATTCTTTGAGATACTGATGGCACTTGTATTATCACACATAATGGAGATAGGAGGTGAACATTTGATTTGAATATCTTGTAAGGTTTGCATCATCCAAAGAAGTTGAGTGCAACATGATGCTGCAGCCACATATTCTGCTTCTGCTGTAGATAAGGCAATAGAGCTTTGCTTCTTGCTGAACCAAGATACTAACCGGGGCCCCATATAGAATGCACCACCACTAGTGCTTTCCCGATCATCAACATTTCCAGCCCAATCTGCATCAGTGTAAGCATGAAGAGTAAGATCAGCATTCTTTGGATACCATAGTCCAAAGTCTTGAGTTCCTTGTAGATATTTGAATATTCTTTTGACAGCCTGAAGATGAGACTCTTTTGGATTGCCTTGGAATCGTCCAACAATCCCAACTGCATGCATAATATCTGGTCTAGTCCCAGTGAGATACAGAAGACTTCCTATCATAGATTTGTATTCTGGTTGATTCATCATGGGAGAATCATCATGAGAACTGAGATTACAACCGGTTACCATTGGTGTACTTACAGGTTTGCACTCTTCCATCCCATACTTCTTCAGAATTTGCTTAAGGTATTTTGCTTGAGATAAGAATATACCTTCTGTAGTTTGATGCCCTTGTAAGCCAAGAAAGAATGTTAGTTCCCCAAGTAAAGACATTTCAAATTCTTGCTACATGACAGAAGCAAATTTCTGACTCATAGATTCTTCATTACTTCCAAAAATGATATCATCAACATATACAACCACAATCAATAGTTTATCATTTTCAACCTTTGTGTATAAGTTGCTATCAGCAGACCCCTTTGAAAATCCTTGTTGATGAAGATATTTGTCAAGACGATAATACCATGCCCTTGGAGCTTGTTTGAGACCATATAGAGCCTTTTTAAGTCTACAAACAAGATTTTCATCATTTCCCAAAATGAATCCTTCTGGTTGTTCTATATAAACTTCTTCTTCTAGATCACCATTGAGAAAAGTAGATTTAACATCCATTTGATAAACTTTGATTTGTTGGAAGCTTGAAAAAGCAAGAAACATTCTTATGGCTTCAAGTCTAGCTACAGGGGCAAAAGTTTCTTCAAAGTCTATACCTTGTTGTTGAGCATACCCCTTGCAAACAAGTCTAGCTTTATTTCTTATAACATCCCCATTCTCATTTAACTTATTTTTGAATATCCATTTAGTTCCAATGACATTTTTGTCATGAGGTCTAGGTACTAATTCCCAAGTGTGATTCTTTTCAATTTGATCAAGTTCTTCATTCATGGCTTGAATCCAACATTCATCTTTGCTGGCTTGATTGACATTTTGTGGTTCAATAGTGGATAGAAATGCCAGGTAACTAGAAGATCCCACAAGAGTCCTTCTTGTTTGTACACCTGCTCCCTTTTCTCCCAAAATTTGAGATTCTGGATGATTCTTTTGAACATATCTAGATGGAGCTTTTTCAGATAAATCATCTTCGGGTTCTTCATTGGGTTCACTGTCTATATCATTCCTATTTGATGTAGAAGGATATATGTCATCATCGTCTTCATATGTTGTTTGTTTTTCTTCTTTTGGAGCTGTAGGAGACTCATCAATAACAACATCAATAAATTCAACAATCTTCCGAAGTCTTTTATTGTAACATTTATATGCCCTACTCCTAGAGGAGTAACCAAGAAATATTCCTTCATCCGCTCTGGGTTCAAACTTGCCAAGTTTTTCATCATTATTTTTGATAAAGCATTTGCTCCCAAAAAATCTAAAGTGCTTTACAGTGGGAGGATTACCATACCATAGTTCATATGGAGTTTTATCACTATTTACATGAACATGTGCCTTGTTAAGAATATTTACCGCTGTATGTGCTGCTTCTCCCCAAAATGTGTCAGGTGTTCCGGAATCATCAAGCATAGTTCTAGCCATTTGTTGAACTGTTCTATTCATTCTTTCTGCTACGCCATTTTGTTGTGGAGTGCCAGCTACAAAAAAATGTCTTTTTATGCCATGTTGTTCACAAAATTCAAGGAATTCATCTGATGTATATTATCCTCCTCGATCAGATCTAAGACACTTGATTTTTAGATCTAATTCATTTTCAACCAGTGCTTTGAAGATCTGAAATTTCTCAAATGCTTCATCTTTGTGTTTAATCAACCCAATCCAACACATTCTAGAGAAATCATCAATAAATAAGATATAGTATTGTTCACCACGTGGTGACTTTTTCTTCACAGGTCCACATATGTCAGTATGAATAAGTTCAAGAGGCTTACTTGATGAACCTTCCTTGGCATTAAATTGCACTCTGGTTTGCTTACCGAATTGGCAAGATTTGCATATGATACTTTCAGGTGGTGTAATATTGGGAAGATCACGAACAACTTTAAGTTTGCTTGATTTTTTGATTTGAGAGAAGCTCAGATGCCCCAACCTTCTATGCCATAGCCATTTTTCTGAAGATTTACTCATGTAACATTGTTCTTTGCAGTTCTTTAATACATACAGGTTGCTTGGAGTTCTGTTTCCTTTTATAATTGTTTTACCCGTATCAAGATCACATACCACACATTCTTTTGAACTAAAGACAACTTCAGCTCCTTGATCACACATTTGACTTACACTTAACAGGTTATGCTTTAATCCATACACATACATGACATTATTAGCTTTCACCTTTTCTTTTAGAAAAACAGATCCTTTTCCCTTAACGACAGCATGAGTATCATTTCCAAATGTAACATTCTTTTCCTTTTCTAGAGCACTATATGCAAGAAGTTTGTTTTTGTCACCTGTCATGTGTTTTGAGCATCCACTATCAATGTACCATTGATTTTCTTCTCCTTCTGCAAATAAAGCTATTCCACAATTTTCAACCTGTAATTCCTTATTTTTCCATACTTTGGAGCTTGAAGGAAGATGCTCTTTTGGCTGGACTTTGCTCCTGCATTCAGATTCTTCATGGCCAAAGTTATTGCAATAAGCACATTCAACTTCATTTTGAAGAGGAGAAAATTTGTTATATGTATTCTTCTTTGTTCCAATATCAATACTTTTCTTTCTTGCTTCTCTTGTCATGATGGTTTTATATGCAACACATTGAACAACTTTATGACCAAAATTGTGACATGAGAAACATTGTCCATTGAAGAAGAAATTTCTGTGATCATGAAATCTTCTACTTGAATTTACCTGTTGATTGGTTTTTCTTTGAAAGGTACTCCTGTTAGTGTTCTTTGAATTGAGATGGTCATGCTTTATCTGTAAAGATTCTTTATCCCCTTGTTGAGGGGAAGAATGTTGTGTATTGGCTGTAGCTGCTTTTAGATAATTTGGTGTTGAAGCCTGAGAAGATTCTCCGATATATCCAAGACCTGTCTTTAGAAGAGGAGAACGTTGTACCTTGATAATCTCATCTAAGGTATCAGATCCTTTAGCAAATCTAAGATTCAAAATCTTTACTTTCTCAATTTATTTTCTTAGACTTACTATTTCACATTCTAATTTCTCATTATGTTTCTCCTTTTCTTGAAGCTGGTTTTTCAGAGTTTCTATGGATATTTTACTTTCTTCTAAGCATATTTTGAGTTGATTGATTTCATCAAGAAAATCATTGTCCTTTAAAGCAGCCATAAAAGTATCCTTTTCTTCTCTAGACTCTTTTTCAAATGCCATGAGAAGTCTAAGATCTTGTTCACATTCTTCCTCACTATTTGATAACCCATCACTGTCTTCATGAGTATAGTAAATTTTTCTAGTGCTAAACCGATTCTTATTCCTTCTTGCTACTTCCTTTCCTTTTTAATGTGTTTCTTTGTGAGGACACTTAGCAGCATAATGACCAACTCTTCCACAAGCAAAACATTTGAAAGGAAGCTTACCTCTGAACCGTCCTGTACCAAGTTGGAGTTTCTTTACAAAATTTACCTCATCTTCTTCTGAGATATATCCTGATCCTTCTGTCTCTTGTACTTCTTTCCCTTTTGTTGAAGCTCTGAAGACGACTTCTTTGACTTCAGATGATCCTCCTCTTCTCATCTCATATGCAGTTAGTATGCCATGAAGTTGCACCACAGTAAGATTTTGAAGATCTTGCTTTTCTTCAAGAGCAGAAACTTTTGACTCAAATTTTGTCGTTAGTAATCTTAAAAATTTCTCAACCAAAGTAGATTCGGTTATTGTTTCTCCCAAATTTCTCATACGATTTACAATATCATCAAGACGTAAAAAGAAATTGGCAATGCTCTCCTCATTATGCATTTTTAGGTTCTCATATTGAATTTTGAGAGTTTGGAGTTTAGCACTTTTTACCTTTGCATCACCTTCATAACTTAGAATGATTTTATCCCATATTGCCTTTGCTATATTCAGCTGCATGACTTTGACAAATTCTGATTCAGTTAGACTTCCCAATAGAGCATTAACCGCCTTTGCATTTGTTTCATAATTCTTTCTTTTTGTTGGATCTGTTAGTACTGCAGCTGGATATTGATAGCCTACTTCAACAATAGCCCATACATCTGCTCCCAGAGACTGAAATAGGATCTCATCCTTGTTTTCCAGAATATTAAATTGTTTCCGTTGAAGAGCGGAGGCCTGATAGATGCTATTCCATCTTGATTGCTCATCTTGATTGATCTTCCTTCTAGCAGCTAAGCTTTTGAGAAGGACCTGCTCTGAAACCAATTGTTGGGAAAAAAGATGAGAGGGGGGGTGAATCAGTATTTTGAGCTGACTGAAAACTTTTTATCAGAGATCTTATTATGCATTTAATTCTTTACTTAGATTATTGCATCATTCATTCATCAGAAGTTTAGTAAGTAGTAAGCATGTGCAGTAATAACAGAATAAGCCATTACACATAAGAAACACACATGAACACTAGTATTTAAGGTGGAAACCCAATTTGGGAGAAAACCACTGCTGTTGTCGTCTCTGTATTCAATATTTATTATAAAGAAAACTTCTTACAATTTTTGTGCTGGCGCATACTTATACCCGCACGCAGGCACCCACCTGCAGAAGGCTACAACCTTCTCTCGTTCTCCAGTCACTACTGGAAGGGAGCTCCAACCCCCTGATCTCGTTTACCAACCTCTCTTGGAAGGGAGCTTCGACCCCCTGATTTTAACACCGGCTTGTACTGGTAGAAAGCTTTCCACTTTCATGCTGAAGACTTCAATCCTCAGATCCACCAAATTTCTTCAATTTCTTCATCAGACTTGCGTCAGGTCTTCATTATTAATTTGCAGATCTTCCTTCATGAACCTTCATAAACTCCATAGGTGCATCATAGATTCAGATTTATCAGAAACAAAGTTCAATCATGCAGATATCTCTTAAAGAGATTCATTCATTAACAACCCCTCCCCATGCACACGTTGTACTATGATCCTCTTCTCCTTATATAGTTTTTGCCTTTATTAATACCATGAGTCAAAACCACTCAACAGCTGATGGTATTCCTGGACAAGATCAAATAGATAATCCATCGGGGTCTACCCAAGCCCCAAACAACCTCTCATTGTTCTATTTTCTTGGTCTAGAAGTTAATTAATCTAAGGCTTTTTAATATCTCAATCTGAGATTGAGATATTAATCCAATCCCTCCTTTAGTTATGAACTCCCTAAGGCATATATATATATATATATATCTACTCCAGGTTTATGTGTTTGTGAGATCAACGCATATATTAACCCATGTTCATTACATCACATGTTTCATATTTTTCCAACTTCACATATTCAACATCATTTATTAACCCCACAAACCTTAGTTTAAAAGGTCCCAATTAATATAATTTAGAACCGGGCCCACATATATAATCAATGATCCAATCACATACTCGCACCGTACCCTGGTTATCCATCATGCACCTTCCTCATACGGCCACTGTTCGATGGCTCCCCTCCAGATCGACGGTGCACAACAATATCGCGCGGCTTCCTTGGTCGGACATTAACGCGCGATGGCGCGCAGTGATGGCGGTTTTGAAAATTCGTTCAGGGATGCGTGTCACTCGTTCTATGGAATCAATCCCAACCTCTTCAATACCACTTGCCCGTCTAAAGCAGTGCGATGAAAACCGGAAACCCCCTTCACTATTCATTCCGCTCGTGGTTCCTCTCCTTCACTCAAGGTTCCGTCCGCCTTTATTCCGTCATTGCTATGTTTCTCCGTGAAGGCACATGTCATATGTATTCCAGTAAACATGCTCTACGATCATGTGTCCATTCAATTGCATTCTCCAGCAAGCAGGTTAACCCTATCGAATCCACCATACAGAATTACATCCTGTTACCGATTAGCTAGCTTGTGCTTTTACAGAAATCAAATCCATTAGCCCTTTGCTCAGATTTACTCAGCCACATATTGCGAAGAGACCAGAACCCTCCAACTTTAGAGGTTTGTCAGGATGTATGAATACACCGAACTTATTCACACATGATTTAACACGTCCTTATTCACATCAATTCTCCCAAAGCTTCGATTAATGTACATTCAGTCTTATATTCTGCTTGTATAGAACTGTTGATGGTTTTCTGAGTTCTTCATACAGTCATTATCTGCATCCTTTGTCAGAGAGTTGCCATCAAGGACAATCATATAATAGAATACAAGAAACATATTGCCAATAGAACCCTCTAAGGTTGAGGTCATCATGAATTGGCAAATGTATAAGACAGTCATTGAGGTAAGAAGTTTTTTGGGAACAACCAAATATTGGAGGAAGTTTATTACTAACTTCTCTTCTATCATAGCTCCATTGCATGCATTTCATAGTGTGAAAAAGGTCTCCCAGTGGGGAGGAAAGCAAAAAAAATGATTTGATTTTGAAAGAGAAGATCAGTTCAGCCCCAGTACTTGCACTACCAGACTTGAGACAACCCTTTGAGATTCAAACTGATGCACACAACTATGTCATGGGTGCAGTCCTTATGCAACATGGTAAGCCCATTTAATTTCACTCAGAAACTTTGAAGGGTGCAATGATTAACTATCCTACTTATGACAAGGAGATTTGTGGGTTGGTTCAAAGTGTGAAAAATTGGAAACACTACTTGATGGGGAAGGAAACCATCATACATAATGATGACCAACCATTAAAATACTTGTAATTGCAAACTAAGTTGTAGCAATCAAAGAACTTTCAAGGGATGGGTTTCCTACAACAAATACACTTGGTCATCAGGAATAAGAAAGTTATATACAACAAGGTCACTGATATTATTTCTAGGCCTATTGTTAGTGAAACTAATTTACTCAAGCATAATTTCTTTTTGCATGAAAGTTATGTTGAGAAATATGCATTTGATAATGACATTCAAGATGTTTATGCAAACTTGAGTCAAGGCAACCAAGTAGAGGAATTGGATTACCATGTACATAATAACTTGTTGTATCATTTGGGAAATATTTTTATTCCACAGGGGGAGATAGTGAATGTCATAAGGTAAGCACACACTTCTCTTATTGCTGGACATTTTGGTGTAAGAAAAACAATGTCACATCTTCAGAGGTATTATTATTTGCCTAGTATGCTTGAAAGTGTGTCACATTTCATTTAAGGTTTTTCATTGTGTGTAGTTAGTAAGCCTTGAAATAGGAAGTTAGGATTTCACACACCACTTCCCATACCTTCACGTTCATGAGAGAGTGTTTCTATGGATTTCGTAGGAGGTATTCTATTTTCAAAAAAAGGTCATGATTGTTTGTATGTAGTTGTGGATAGGTTTAGTAATATGTGTATATTAATGCCATGTAAAAATCAAATCACAGCTGAAAAAACAACTCACTTATTCTTTTCGCATGTTTGGGTTCATTTTGGGTTTCCGAAATCCGTTGTTAGTGATCGAGATTCTTGATTTGTTGGGAATTTTTGGTCAAGTTTGTGGGACTTGATGGATACCAATTTGAAAAAGAGAACAACCTTTAATGCACAAACATATGGTCAAACTGAATTGGTCAATCGAACAGTCATACATATTCTTCGAGGATACTTCAAAAAGCATCCTAAGTTGTGGGATGGAAAATTACACTACATTCAACATGCTTACCACCATGCAAAACACTCCTCTACAAAAACATTGCCATTTGAGGCATGTCTTGGATACTTTCCTAGATCACAATTGGATTTCATTTTTGGGAAGGATGTTTCTATTGATGGCCATAGTGACATAAAAAAAAGCCAAGAAGTTCATATAAAAAATTCAATTGATACATCAAACAGTTCAAGATCAACTTGAAAAGTGCCAAGGCAAGTACAAAGCAAGGCACGAAAAACATCATGTAGATCACAATTTCCAAGTTGGTGAAGAATTTTGGCTTCACATTAGCAAAGAGAGGCTTCAAGGGGAAGGCAAAAAACTAAAACCAATCCATTATGGTCCTTTTATAATTTTGGAAAAGATTGGTGACAATGCCTTCAAGTTAGATTTGCCTTCATACATACAAATTTACTTTGTTGTTAATGTTGATAACTTAAGGTTGTATGAGCCTCCATTGATTTAAGATCAAGGAGAATAGGCTCAAATTCCTTCCATTGAGGATTTTTCTCCAGAATGCCTTGATGAGATTCAACAAGATACCATTCTTGATAGAAGAACAAGGACATCAAAACGAGGGAATGTAGACTACCTTCATGTGGGGCTCAAAGGCACAAATCTAAGCAAGGCCAAATGGATAGAGATTGGAAAGGTGAGGGATCTATACCCTCCTTTGATGAACAAATGAAAGTGATATTTTGGGGTCTAAAAGCTTCCAGTGGGGAGGAATGATTAGGTGCTCAAAATTATGCTAAAAAATGAAAGTTGTTATAATAGTGTGGAACCTAAACAACCACGTAGATCTCGTTGTTTTGAATCCGACACAACTTGTTTCACGCAAAACTTACACCGTATGCTCACATAAACACATTTTGTCCACTTTGTCAAACATGAAAATTAAAAAAAAAATGCAAGGAAACCCGGTCAACAGTCCGTATAGCTGATTGGGCTTGTCTACATGGTAGGCTGACTGTGAATATGACCATTTTCCTCCTGCGAATGATATCGTGCCAAGTGGCACTATCTAGTTGGTTTGAAATGGCATATTGTAATTCGTTGTTTGGGTGGCCAATCACAGGCTACCATGTGGCCTAGCCAAGGGCTGCCACGTGGCAACCCGAGGGCCACCAAAATTGGGTCAAGATCCAAGCGGAGTGGGCCGGGGTTGAACCTGCGACCTCCAAGCACCAGGCATTCACCAATGCACCATAACAATGTTACTTAAAAAACTATGGGTTTCGTTTGGTTTTGTTTTCATCTATTTTCCGTCGTGGGGGAGGGGGCCTAGGTCTAGCCCCATCCCTAGTCACTGCTAGGGGTGGGACCATGGGCAGGAGACTAGCCCTGTGCCCCCCCTTCCCACCATAACTGTAACATTAACATTATATTTCAGGCCATGTGACTACCCAAGACCCGGAGGAGGCAGTCAATAAATCATGCCGATTTTTTATTATATTTTTGTTTGTTTGTTTTGTTAGTGTTAGTTTTGTCATATTTCCATTAGTGATCAAATTTAATCTTTTTCATTTGCATAGTAGGAGTCCCATACTATAAATTTTCATCATTCCATTAGGTCATGGATTCATTGATAGTAGTGGTCTTTCATCAGTTTTCCCTCATGTGAAAACTTGTTGATTTTCTTCTCTATGGTCTTCAGTCATGATTCACTTTCATTCTGCAATTCATGTTATTAGGTCATAGGGTTGGTCTCATTAGGTTCTAGGGTCTCATCATAGTCAAATTAATGAGGAAAGTGTCAATAAAAGCAGCAAGGATATGAGGATGCCTAATAAACTCAAAAGCATGGTATCTGGAAAAGTCAAAGAGTTGTTCTTTCAGCTGAATGTAATTTTCACCTCAAAACATCTTTTGAGGTGAAAACAGGGTACTTTGTTTTGATTATCATATTTTATGTAATTTTATGTCTCCATATGTAATAAGTTGGACTTCAGAAGCTGCTATCTCCATAAAGCCACTGTCAGTCCTTTGCAGCCCATCACTAAAGGGTCAAAGGGGATTTTTCTCTACCTTGTTTCCAAAGGTGTTCTACACAAGATTTTTAGTGTAAATCACATTTTAAGTATGTCCATCAGAATGAGCTCGGAAAGAGCTTTCCAACGGTATATCATACTCCCAAAACTGACTTCTAGATTGGAAGATATGCTTAAGTGAATAAAAGCCCCCAAAAGTCTAATCCCTGCCTTTCCTTTTTATTTGCCACTTTAACTTTATTATTTTTCCTTTTTATATAATTTTTTGGCCTTTACTGAAAAAATTCCTTGTTCCTTTGTAATTTCCGCATCCTACAACCTCCGATGCGATCGTATCACAAAATTTCATGGGCTTCTGACCGACCCACCTTCGATGTGCCACTTCCGATGCGATTGATTCTTCCTCGATTCCTCCGATCGCACCATCGCATCGCAACATAACACTTAACCGTCCTCCCCTTCCCACCGATGCGATCATTGCTATCATTCATCGCATTGCAAAGTCATCACACCATCACATCACAAATTTCGCAAGTTCTTAAGCATTCAACCCTGCTCTTCTGATTTCCCGATGCGATTAATCGCATATTGCCCATCGCGATCGCATCCCTGCTAGCACTTCATTCCCGCACTCCCGACATCACCGATGCGATGAATAAAATTTCGCAATCGACGATTCGCGCAATGTTTAAACCCGCTCCCCTTCCCAATTTGCGATTGTGATTTTCTCTGGGTCCCACCTAAAAGCTCTTCCGCCTTTTCAAAAGAAAAGGGTTTTTTTTTCGTGTAAAAGCGGAAATTTCATTTTATATTTGTTTCAAAAGAATTTCCTCCGCCTTCCTCTATTGCTCCCTTATCTTTGGTCTATGCTCTATCGCCATCGCATATCACGATTTCCTCGTTCAATTTATACCCACCCCTTCTGCTGTGATTTGCGATTGCGATTTCTCCCGGTCCCACCAAAGCTTTCCGCCCCCTTCCGCCTGTTCCACTTCTCCTCTGCGCCATTTTACACTATCGCATCGCATCGCTCCATTATGAAAATACACCCTCCCCCCTTCCAATGTGATTTTCGATTGTGATTTGGGCCCACCATCCTTCCTTTCGCTCCTTTTAACATAAAAAGGGATTTTTTGATAAAGGGGAAAATGTGATTTTCTTTAGTTGCAAAGGCATTTTTCTTCAACAAAAAGGTTTTTCTTCAATATCAGAGGAAAAAAAATTCTTTTTGAGCTGTGAGATATTATGAAACACAAATATCATTACAAAATTTACCATGGAACGACAACAACGATAAAAGAGGGAAATTGGTTCCATATTTGTCTTTCTTCTCCTCTGTTTGAGTAACTGTAACAACAAATCCTCCAGATGGTCAAAATGTATTGTTTCTCCTCTTTTTTAGACGCATTCTGTTGGTCTCTTTCCTATATTAAAATTTTAGTTTCTGGGCAAGTGAAACGACTCCTCTTTCTATGGATCTTCCCCCCTTGAAACTGATCTATTTAATGTAGTTTTTCATCATTTGTAAAGGGGGGGGGGGGGAAAGGTGGATAAGTTGGAAATTATTGAGGACGCTCTATGCTCCATTTTTGTAACAGTTTGGCAGGGAATTAATAAAGAAATGCAGCACTGATTTATGGGATCCCCGTGGTATGGGATCCCCTTGGGAAAATAATTCAATACTCTATGTTTTCTGCTATTTGAGGAGGATCCATCTCCTATGCCCTTTTCAGCTTCTCACCAGTCTTAAGCATTCCATCATCATTTAAAACAAAGTTGTTAAAATCCCTGCCTACCTTGCCCCATAGAATACCCTGTATCTCTAATTTAATTCCCCAGATTCAAACTGCCCAACCCCATCTGATCCATACAACCCAGAAAAATTGATAAAACATTTTGAGCTACTATACCTAGCCTAAAATCAATTTGCAATTATATTTCATTGAACATTTTTCACGGAGAGAGCCCTCTCCTGACCTTATAAGGCTAGCTACAAGGCTGAGTGTGGCTTGAGGTTACCCTGATTTTCCTTCCTTCAGCCTGAGGTTCAAATTAGGTGCTAACATGTTTAGCCATATACATTATGATTAATAAATTGGGTTTCAGGTGTCATTAGGAATTTAAGCGCTCCAACGATTTCACCCGGTTTTTGGCGGAATTGGCACTCCATTAGCACTTTTTGGGGTGAAATTGTAGGATGGTGTCGGATTTGGAGGAAATTGTGGAGCAATTAGTGCAAGAACTTGGGGAAGCCATGAATTACTCAGTTTTTGACCAAATTCGATGTAGAAAGAGGCAACACAGGAATTTTTTGGTATTTTGGAGCCATTGGAATAAGTTTTAGAGATGTTGGAGCATTGTAAACATATGAAATCATAATTTTGAGTATAATATAAGAGGGCCAAGGCATTGGAAGCTGGATCAAGGAGACGTAGCCCAGGCGGGGTGAACTCCTTCATCATGTGCTATTGGGTTACTGTTTATGGTGATGTTCGTGTCTGTTAGATGTTGATGTTCAATGTTTTGTTTATGTTAATTTGCTCAAGAAATTCACATAAAAACACATAAAAACTCATGGTTAACTTTTAATTTACCTCATAATCCTCAAACACTTTTTATTATTATTATTATGAATTGGAATTTAGCACAACAAACACTAATTTTCCCATTCTGATCACTAATGTACCTTGATAAATAATGGATAAGCTTAGAATATCCATTGGAAACTTATCAGCGAAGTGAATAACTACTTTTCCTGAAAAATCTTGTTCTCATTTGTTTCTCATAGTCTTAACAATATCCTCCAATCATTATAAGGAAGAAAAACAACCAAATGTAATGAACTTGTGATGAAATAGCGCAATAAGCCTTTCTACTTTGCGGTTGAGCACAATTATTCTTCCTACTTTGTGATTCAATGTACTTAGCCTTCCTATTTTGCAATTGAGAACACTTAGCCTTCCTACTTTGTGAATGAGCACATTTGGTCTCCATAGTTTGCGATTGAGTACACTTAGAATTCCTACTTTGATTGAGTGCTCTTAGCCTCCCTAGTTTACAATTGAGTGCACTTAGCCTCCCTAGTTTGCAATTCATCACTAAGACCAACCTTTATGTACGATATAGTGCTAAGAAAAACTCTTCTGTGTGATCTAGTTCTAAGAGCATCCCTTCTATGTGATGTAGTGAAATGTTTCTCCCTTGTTTGTGATGAATGTTCTTTCCATAGTCCCTGCCAAGTTCACCAATACCAGTGTTATTGTTGGGTTCTCCACCAATGATATGCACGAATATGCCATATTAAAATCACACCAATATAGAAAATATTTTGTGTGAATAGGATTTGTAGGAATCTTCCCACTTGAATCCAATTATAATGAATACAAGACCATTTTTAGTCAAATAATTTCATAGCTGTTGCTTGTATTTGAATTAGAGCGAGTGGAAATAATGGGTTTAAAAGGCCAAACAGGTAAACCCAATGAATTCATCAATGTATTAAATTTTTGTTTTATTTTTTGGATCTTTGTGATATAACTATGATATGCATCTAACTTAATGGCATATTCTTCTTGCATGGATTCATATATCACTTGAATTTTATTTCTCAAATGATAGATTTTTAGGTTCCAATAACTTGTGGCTCTAACGTTCCTCCTCATTCCCCAAAACAAACTAGAAATAAGATTCAAAATAAATTCAGGAAGCACCTTAATATTTTTTGCCTCCAACAATGGAATAATTAAATTGTGTTGAGTGTTCCACAACTTCATTTAAGACATTGGTCGCAGTGTCCTGATTTGTTGGCCTTAAATTGTAGGACAAAGAACCAACAAAATGAGGAATTAATTTGTGCCATCCTTTTCAATGACTTTAGGAGGAGCAATTCTTCCAACAATGAAAAAAGAAAACAAACACTACCAACCATCCCACTAGCAATGTAAAAGAGCATATATATTTGCGAATGGAATCCATATTAATTTATTGGGATATATATTTGGTGTACAAGATCCACCTTTTGTTTGATCCATTGAATGTTCCACAACCTTTTTTCCAAACCCCTCTAACATTTGTTTATCCACATTATACTTCTTCATATTTCACAAATAATCTATTGGTTCTCCATAATATCTTCTTATCGAGGCTCTTCTAGAATAAAAAACTTTGAACATTTGACTACCAAAAGATGGTCCCTAACTTTGCCTTTGCATGCCCATATCCAAATATTCTTTGTTGACTGATTTGACCATGTAATTTTCATCCAAGCATGCTTTAGGAAGGCATAAGTTAGAATCAAAGCCATCAAAGTCACCAATATCATCAAAGTATGCATTTTTAATAATAGCCAAGATAATATTGGGATGATGTTGCTTACTGCTGAGTTGTTGTGTAAGCTACTGGTGTAGGTTTTCCATAATTTTTCTATGCAAAGGCCTGTGTAGGATATCTCTTACCGTACCCTTCATAATATTACTGTTGTGTTTTTTCTGCTAGTTGTTGTGTAAGCTATTGGTGTAGGTTGTCCATAATTTTGTTGTGCAAAGTCCTATGGAGGGTATATCTTACCGCACCCTTCATAATATTACTGTTGTGTTGTGTCTGTTGGTTGTTGAGGATGCCCATAGTTTCCATAACTAGCATATGTATCATAGCCACCATGTTTACCATAACACGACCCTTGTTGAGGTTGCATCTGGAGAGTTTGTTGATTCAATAGTGTTCACTTTCCTTTAAGGAAAACGCTTAATAATTACAAGCTTTCTGGTCCAATTGCAACCTTGCACAAACCGTAGACATATAAATACATGAATAAGTATAGTTATGATAACTTCCTAAAAATAAAACACCCTTCACCTATTATAAATAGAAATGCTAAAATATTGAGAACAAGACTAAAATATCCTTTTACAAAGTTGATGACAGTAAATGCTGCAAACCATAATGTGCACATAAAAATGGAAATGATGATGAAGTAAGGTAGGAAGTCATAGGAATGGTGTCATTTAAAATTATTGAGAAGCCATAACAGGCCACAATGGACACGGAATACTGAAAGTTAGGGTGAGTATGACCATCCACACTAATTCATTGGAATGATGACTAGGCCATCTTAAATAACATGTCTAAGAAATGGAACAAAAATATCCATGAAGACTTGTAAAAGAAGGGGGGAATCTAAATTTTAAATGTACATGGAAAAAATTGTGGGGGGGGGGGGGGTGTGTTGTAGATGCTACAACAATTGGAGAACCACTAGTGGAATCCAACATATCTACCTTTATCCATTCAAAATATAAATTTTTAATAGTGATGCGAGGAAGTATTGAATGGATACTATGGGTACTACTTTGAACCACTTGAAAATTTATATATGTGCCATCCATATATATCACAAATAGGTCCTATTAATCATTATGTATCAAAACATGAGTTCACACTCGTATGTATTAGACGATGACATAGATAACATGAAAGAGGTTGTATTATATTCAGAACTTAATGTGAGTTTATGGTATTTCTTCATTGCCAACGAGTGTCCATAGCCTCGACGAAGTCACCCAAGAAATCACAGACATTTCTTCACAACCAACGAGAAACCATAGCCTCGACGAAGTTTTTTGCATCACCTCTCTGCGTAGGAAGCCTTTCTCATGCCTTTACCCTTTTATTTCATTATTTTTTTACATGCACTAGGTATTATTTATTAAGGCATTCTCTGTGCTATGGGAGATGAGGGATCTCAGCTATTTTATGGGTAGAGAGGTTGTTCCTTGTTTGGCATAAAATAAAGATTTTAGGACTTAGGTTTTCCCTCTTACCATATTTCCATATAATGTCTCCAACTCACATGTGGACATTAAAACACATAAAATAATATATTTAGGACCAAAAACGAAATAGAATTTAGGTTATAGGTGTAGTTATTATGAAGTTATCAGAGTTCTTGTTGGGTCCTTTGTTTTGTAGAAATTATCCAAAGGGATTCAATCTAATTTTGTAATGTACTTAAACAAGATACCGAATCCTTCTACAATTTTCAGAAACCAAATACGATCACACAATCACATAATAAGTAAGATAAATAAATTATAAATCGCACAACACAAAATGTATATGGGGAAAGAAACTGCTTAAAACCCCGCTATCTGTATATTTCATAAAGTCAATATCATGAAACAATACAATGTTTTTCCTCACACTAATAAAACTCTGCACTCTGCTAATTGTCTCGCTCTTATCTCTAGATTATATTTCTCTCACAAGATCAACGCACAAACTTGTGCTTCCAATTGCTTGGTGTCACCAATTCATGCTCACCAAAAACAATGACTAAACCTGTGCCTTCATTACTCCTTTTAAAGGAATTTTTCTCTAATTAAGGAATGATTTATAGACTGCATGCACTACATGTACAATTTTCTAATTATACAACTGATAGTTCTCTTCCCTTTAACTCCAATCTCAACTGGGCCCTAGTTAGAAATGACATGCAACAACTATTTATAGTGAATTATCAATTAACTGATTGATCGCTACTTGTGAATTAAATAATATTTAACTCATTGGAACTATCACTACCTCATCTCTCAGTTGGAACTAGTTAAACTGATTTTAAATCAATTAATTGAGTTAACTAATTACAACTAAAAAATAATTGTAACTGGACCCCCTAAAATCATGGAAATTCCTCTACATGCCTCATCTTTGACCTCTAACTTGAATTTCATAAGCTAACTAGGTCTTCCTGATTCAATTAACTAATCATGTTGTCATGAGATGAAATTACAAATTTTATTCAAATTTAATTAAGGGAAAATTAAATCAGAAGCCTCATATGGTACCATTTATGGGTGCCATTTTCTAGATTCCATTTCTAGTTTCCATTTTCAATGCTTCTTGTTGCCAATTTCAACACTCCCTCTCAACAATAAAGGAATTCAATCTATCCCTATCCAGTAACTTATGAATGTTCTACATGCAACACTTCTCTAACGTTGTTTGCTCCTGCAACTCTTGAAACTGAATAGCCTAAAAAAAACTGAATCAGTATGATGCATCTGTCATTAGAGTGTCTGACTGCCGCTAGATACTGCACTGTCTACTGGAAACTCTACACTGCTGTTGAATCTGCATCTGTGCCCTATGCACTACTAACAAATCTTATCTGCGCTCCAGTATGTGACATTTTTCACTTTGTTTTTTGTCTTTCTGACATCTGATTGCATCAATCCTATCGATCCTTCCTACTACTGTGTACTTTGGGCTCCTTGTAGCTAGGTCCGGTCCATGAGAAAAACCATCTCAATGGATCCTCCCCAAATTTCTTCTCTTGGGATTATGTCTGCACATTGCCCCACCTCTCACCTGGAGGTATGGATGCATGTGCTCCCTTTTCCCATATAGATTGAAATTTCCCCCTTCTGGAGGTCTCTGCTTGACTAGACGTCTCCACTTGGTCTCCTCTCTGCTTCTCCAATTGTGGATGCTCCACAATCATATGAGACTGCTTTTGAGGCTGCAAGTTGAGAGGTAATTTGTGCTCCCTCTCAACCACCAAGTCATTAACCTCCGCTTTGCTACTCAAAGCTTCGCATGCATCTTTGACCTCGAGAGCATACATGTTTTTCACTCTTACACCGATCTATTTCACCCGTCCTGTGGAAATGTGTCTAAGGAACACCTTTCCTTTTCTAAATATTACATCATAACCATGGTCTTCCAATAACACTACGGAGACAAGATTCTTATTTAGTCGTGGAACATACAAAATATCTATCGGTATGAGAGGGGAGCTAGACTCCCTCTGAAAGGTAATTGTACCTGTGCCGGTCGTGCTATACCTCTCGCCATCTCCAAAATCTATATTCTGCTGGAGGTCCTTCTCCTCCAAGTCACTCAAGAGATATATATTCCACATCATATGGAATGAGGCACCACTATCTAGATACCACATGCATCCCATTACAGTGTTGACCATGCATGCAATGAGAGTTAAATAAAGCTCGAACTATGAAGTCGCTTCACCCGCTGCAACTGCAAGCTCCTTCTTGCTTTCCTTATTTTATGGAAAATTTGAGGCATTGTGCCCATGCTTGTGAAAATGATTTTTTTTTACCATGGACAAGTATCTCTTGACCTATTCACGTTGGGACTTATTTCCCTTGGCTCTTGCATTTTATGACCAAGAAACTCTGCGATGTTGCCGACTTTGCATCTGTACCATATGTACTATTGCCAACTCTAATATGTGATCCAGTATCTTACATTTGTCACTCTAATTTCTATCTTTCTGACATCTAACTACATGAATCTTACTGATCCTTCCTGCTACTGTGTACTGTGGGCTCCTTGTAGCCATGTCTGATCCATGAGACAAGCCATCTCAATGGATCCGGCCCAATTTCTTCTCTTGGGATTATGTCTACACATAACCCCACCTCTCACCTGGAGGTATGGATGAATATGATCCATCTTCCCATCAGGATTGAAATTTCCCACTCCTGGAGGTCACTGCTTCAGTGGACACCTCCAATTGGTCTCCTCTTTGCTTCTCCAATTTTGGATGCTCCAAAACCTTATGAGACTGCTTATGAGGTTGCAATTTAAGAGGTAATTTATGCTCCCTCTAACCCACCAAGTCAGTAATCTCTACTTTTATCCTAAAATCTTTGCATGCATCTATAGAAATTATATAAACATATGTATATCAATGGATTCAATCCGATCATGCGATCTACTAAAGCAAGATACTGAATCCTTCTACAAAACAATTGTGGAAAATAAACACAATCGCCAATCACAACAAGTAAAGAAAGAATCAAATCAAACCACAACACAAATAATTTCCTGGGGAAAGCTTGCCGCTCAAAACCCCTCTATCTTCTATTGTATATTAACCATGGAATTGAAACAATTACAATGCACTCTTCTCACAAGACTCTCCTGCACTCTGCTAACTGTCTCACACTTTCCTGGACAAAATTGACCAACACTTAGCCAATTCTCAGCCTCTAAATAACCTGCCTTGCTTCCATAATTCCTGATAAATGAAATGCCTATTCTTTAGGAATTTTTGCCTTCCTAAACTGCGCAAGGATCATGGGAAATCCAATGGATTTATGGTTGCATGCAAGCAACCTACTAATCACACAACTGATAGTTAACCTCCCTTTCACCTTTGTCTCAACTGGGTCTTCACTGGAACTGACATGCACACAGCTATTAATAGTAAATCGTTAGTTGTATGGCTGATCATTGATTGTAAATTAAGTAATATTTATTTCACTTGATCTCTCACTAGTGCAACAAATAGTTACAAGTAGTTCAAATGACTCTAATTCACATAACTGAGTTCACTGATTACACATGCATTAAACTAATGCACCAACTGCAATTTGAACTCCATAACTAATAGAATTACTCTACATGCCTCACCAACCACCCTCAAATTGAAATTAATGAGCTAACTGAGTTTATCACACTCAGTCAACTATTACAAGTGATTATGAGATAAGAATACATTTTATTGTCCACTTTAATTAAGGGAAAATTAAAATAGACACTCCACCAAATTTAGCACACACTAGTGTAGGTGCTACTACGACCTATTGGTCACACACTAGTGTAGGTGCTGAAATTTCTTGTTGGGCTTCAACACTCCTTCTCAACAAGAAAGGGATTATCTGCCATCCCGATCCCGCCTCTATGGTATTCATATTTGATCCTGGTGAGCACCTTCGTCACAATATCTGCATCCTAATATTCCGTGGGAATGTACTGAAGTAACATTATGCACCTTTGAAAAAAATATCTGAAATGGTGGTACCAAATGTATATGTTCTTGGACCTATCATGAAACAACAGATTAATCGAGAGTTTAATGCAACTCTGGTTATCACAATGTATTATTGTCGGATCCATCTAAGAACCAAACAAACCAACGAGGATCTTTCTCATCCAGATGGCCTCACATGCAGCTTGAATTTCTTCCATGTACTCTACCTCAGCTGAACTGAGTGCCACAGATCGCTGCTTCCTACTATACCAAGAAACTGTTGTCGATATGATGCTAAAGATCCCTCCTAATGTGCTCTTTCTATCTGATGGAATGCCTGCCCAATCTGCATCCATGAAGCCTTGAAGCTTCACTCCCTCTTTTTGTCTACACCATAATCCATACTCTATAGCGCCCCTAAGATATCTCAAGACATGCTTCCCCACCTTCCAAAAGAGCTTGTTTAGCTTAACCATAGCTTCACTCAGCTGGTTAACTACAGAAAATGTCTGGTTTGGTATTCACCAAGTATATCAGTGAACCTACTAGCTGTCTGTAGACAGTAGCATCCACTACTTCTCCAAAAGTATCATCCTCTTTCCTCCAATTTCCCAGAAGAGGAGTGTCCATGGGTTTTTAACTCTCCATGTGAAACTTACCCAATATCTCTTTCGCATACTTACCTTGAGAAACAAAAATCTCACCATCCCGTTGCCATATTTCCAAGCCAAGGAAATATTGTAAGAGTCACATGTCCTTCATTTTGAACTCCCTTGCAAGATCCTCCTTGCATGAGTTTATCAGATGCTCATCACCTATTAAAATTAGATCATCAACATAAAATGCGATAGTCAAGAGATTACCATCAACCACAATCTGGTACAGGTTTGCATCCACTTCACTTTTGGTGAAGACCAACCCGGTGAAATAGCTATCAATCTGAGTGTACTAAGCATGAGGTGCTTGCTTCAGCCCATACAATTCTATCTTGAGTCGACACACATGCGACTCACTGTCAAATATCTCGAAACCTTATGGCTTCTCTATGTACACTTCCTCCTCAATAATTCCATTGAGAAACACAGTTTTCACATCCATATGATGAATGCGCCACCCCATATGCGCTGAGAGTGCAAGGATAGATCTAATGGAAGAGTACCTCGTGACTGGTGTGAAAGTCTCATCATAGTCGATCCCCTCAACTTGTGAGAATCCCCGGGCCACAAATCTGGTCTTGTACTTCTCCACACTCCCATCAGTAGCTTGCTTCACCTTATAAATACAACTAGATACAACCACTGATTTTCTGACTGGTCTTGGGACAATCTCCCATGCACTGTTCTTGACGATGGAGTCATACTCCTGTACCATAGAATCAACCCAAATTTGTTGCTGCACTGCCTCCTGAAAGGAAGATGGTTCTGTCACAATACACTTGCTCATAAGAGCCATGTATCCAGTAAACCTGTCTGGAGACTATCTGTGTCTATACAGTGAAGTAGGGGCTCTTACATTCTCTGTTGCATCAAGTCTCAATCTATCAGCTTCTGTGGTGCGCCTTCTACCATTTCTAGTGGACAACTCTACATGAGTGTTTTCTGCCACTCCATGATCCTCCACATGTGGCTGCTCCACGTATTGAGGTTCATTCTTTGGAACCAAGAGTTCCTCCTCTGCATGCAAATCTAGCTCCCTCTCAAGGGACAATCACATGGCTTTCTCCTCATCAAATTTTATATCCCGTCGCACAACAGTAATTATGTTGTTTGGAAAATACACCGATAGTTGTGGGGAGTTTCAGTGTACCCCACAAATATCCCAATCTCAGTTGTTGGTTCCACCTTCTTCCTGGCATCTTTGGTCACATGCACATAAAAAAATGAGCCACAAATCTTAAAATGTGAAACATCAAGTTTCTCACCAGTAAATGCCTCTTCTGGTGTACTCATGCCAAGTATCTGATGAGGACAATGGTTTTCACAAATACC
Organism: Pinus albicaulis; assembly: GCA_034641835.2. Lineage (NCBI taxonomy): Eukaryota > Viridiplantae > Streptophyta > Pinopsida > Pinales > Pinaceae > Pinus > Pinus albicaulis. Next base: position 95,264,718 of record CM076572.1, on the reverse strand, counting down.
GTTGTGTTGCATGCCTCTGCCCACATATGCAACGGTAGGCCCTGATCATGCAACATCGCTCTTGCTGTAGCCACAATTGTTCTATTCTTTCTTTCTGCGACCCCATTTTGTTGTGGGTTATGAGACGTAATAAGTTCTCTTCGAATTCCTTCTTTGTTGCAAAAGTTCTTGAATTCAGTGGAGATGTACTCACCACCATTGTCACTCCTAAGAGCCTTCACATGCTTCCCTGTGTCTTTCTCCGCCAGTGCTTTGAACCCAAGAAAATTTTATAACGTCTGATCTTTCTTTTGCATGAAGTAGATCCAAAACTTTCGAGAAAATTCTGGTAGCATGCAAATGCCAGGAACATTCTGATAGCTTCCATTCTGGCTACAGGGGCAAATTTTTCATCATAATCAAGTCCTTCGACTTGTGAATATCCTTTGCAGACCAGTCTGGCTTTATTCCTGATTACTTGTCCTTGCTCATTCATTTTGTTTTTGAATACCCATTTTGAACCATTGATATTTTTCTCAATTGGTCTAGGAACTAGTTCCCAGGTATTGTTCTTTTCAATTTGGTCCAGTTCTTCATTCATTGCCTTTACACAAGACTTGTCCTTGCTGGATTCTTCGAATTTCTTTGGCTCTATTTGTGAAAACATGGCTATGTATACATCTTTAGTTTGTTCTGTTAGCTGCCTTCTTGTTTGGACCCCTACTCTCTTGTCTCCAATGATATGATCTTCAGGATGGTTCTTCTGAGTATATTTTGAGGGAGCTTTAGAACTCAGCTCTGTATATTCTGTTGTCTTTCTTGTTTCCTCATCATCTTGGTTTTCTTCTTCATGGTTGTCTGATGGACTGCAACAGTCTGTATCCCTTGTATTGTTTGGAAGTTCTTCATCAAATCTCACATCAATGCATTCTACTATTTTTCGAAGAGTCTTGTTGTAGCACCTGTACCATTTTCTTTTGGATGCATATCCTAGAAATATTCCTTCATCTGCTCTTGCATCAAATTTTCCAAGATTTTCATCATTATTCTTTATGTAACATTTGCTACCAAAGATTCTGAAATGTTTGATTGAAGCTGGCTTTCCATGCCACAGTTCGTAGGGAGTCTTGTCACTGCCTGGCCTTAAGTGAGCTTTATTAAGGATATGTACTATTGTGTGCACTGCTTCTGCCCAGAAGGTTTGAGAAATATTATTCTCTTGCATCATGTCCGTGGCAATTTGTTGAACAGATCTGTTTTGTCTTTCTGCTACTCCATTCTGCTGAGGTGTCCCTGCAATAGTAAATTGTTGTTTTATGCCATGTTCATTGCATAGGTTAGCAAAGTCATAATCTGTGAATTCACCTCCTCTGTCTGATCTGATGCATTTCAGCTTGCATCCTGTCTGATTTTCTGCTAATGCCTTAAATATTTTGAATTTTTCCAGAGCTTCCAATTTATTCTTGAGAAAAGAAACCCATGTCATTCTGGAGAAATCATCTATTATCAGCATGAAGTAGGATTCTCCACTTGGTGTTTTAGTTCTTGAAGGTCCACACAGATCAATGTGAACAAGCTGGAGTGGTCTTCTTGTTGACAAATCCCCTTTGGCCTTAAAGGATGTGCGGGTCTGTTTACCCAATAGACAAGATTTTCATATGGTATTAGAAGGCCTCTTTATTTCTGGCATGTCTCTGACTGCTTTCTTTTTTCTCAGTCTGATGATATGATCGAAGCTGAGATGTCCCAATCTCCTATGCCATAACCATGAATCCTCAAGTTTGCTAAGATGGCATGGTTCATCTTCCTCTTTCACAATGTAAACATTGCTCTCTGTTCGAATACCTTTGAGTAGAGTCTTACCTGTGGTGCTTGATTTGACTTCACAGTCTTGTGCTCTAAATAGAACTTCGCAACCTTTGTCACACATCTGATTGACACTCAGTAAATTTGCTTTCAACCCATCTACAAATAGTACATCTTGGGCCTTTCCTCTGCCATTGTCTATGCTGACTGAGCCCTTTCCTTTGATCTTTCTTGGCTTATCATTGCCAAAAGTAACATTGCCAGATTTCTTTTCACCAAGAGTTATAAACTTACTTTTGTCTCCTGTCATGTGTTTAGAGCAGCCACTTTCCAAATACCATTGACTTTTCATATCTTGAGCAGTTAGAGTCAGGTCACACTTATTCACCTTCTTTATCCACTGGAGGCACCCTTTTGTTTTGTATCTTTTGTGAGGTGATGACCTCCATCTTCTTAGAGGACATTTGGAAGGTATATATCCAACTTGATTACATACACAACATTTGATCATAATTTTTGTAGAATTATGAGTATGAACATAATTTCTTTGATTCATAAACCTTCTTGAGGTGTTAAACATCAATCTTTTTCCATACTTTCTACACTCAATAAATTTATGACCAAATTCCTTACAATAAAAGCACTAACCATAGGAACTATTTGCATACCTGATGTAAGGTTGTCTTTTCCATTTGTTTGCTTGAGGTAGTCTCTTCAATGTTTGCATATTTTGCTAGTTTGAATTACTCCTGCTTGCATGACAATATGCAGCAATGTGTCCCAGCTTGTGGCAGACATAACAGGTGGCATTCTTCATTGGAGGGGAGAATCTCCTTTGATGGTTTCCAAATTTTACATATTCAGGGGTCTTACTATTTATTACATTCTTTGCTACTAGTGGTTTCTTCTGATCTCTGTCTTCCTTATTGCAGATTTCTTCTTTTGTAGGAATTGTTTGAGCTGCTTCATCATTCTTCTTTTCTTTTACAAAAATAATCTCTCTATCAACCTTTTCTTTTCCTTTACTTGATTCTCCTTCATAGCCTTTTCCAGTCTTTATCATAGGGGATCTTTGAGCAACCAAAATTTCATTCAACTTACTAGAGCTTGTTGTTTGGGAAGAGTTTATAACCACTTTCCTTTGAGCATCTTCTAATTTCTTTCTGAGACATACTACTTCTTCTTCCAACTTTTCTTGTTCTTGAGTTTTTTCTTTGATTTTCTTAAGTAACATGTCCTCTATCTTCTTGGCTTCTTCAAGCTCTATTTTTAGTTGCTTAAGGACTTCTGAATTCTGTTCTTCTCGTACATATTTGAGGAGAATGTCCTTTTGTTTTCTGCATTTCAGTTTGAGTCTATCAATCTCTTCTAGAGCACTTCTTAGCTCCCCCTCAAGGTCGACTTCACCTTCTTCTTTTTCATCTTCTAGTAGGAGACCTTCAAGTTCTTCTATGGCCATCAATAAGAATTCAGAGGTTCCTTCTTCACTTGAGGATTCATCTGAATCTTCAGATGTACTGCTGTCTTGTTGAACATAGAAGGATTTTCTGCTGAACTTCTTTCCTTTCTGCTAGTTCTTTGATTTATTTTTCTCTGACTCTTGAGCCTGATTCCTTACTTTCTTATGAGGAAACTTAGCAACATAGTGTCCCACTCTTCCACAGTTAAAGCATTTGAAGGGGAGTTTACCTTTGTATTTACCTGAGCTTCTAGCCAATTTCTTGACAAAATTTTCCTCTTCTTCATTTGAGAAAGAGCATATGTCTCCCTCTTCTTCTTTCTTCTTTTCTGTTTTAAAGGCTGCTTCCCTCGTACTTGGCTTCTTCTATGGGAGCCTCATTTCATAGGCTGTTAGATTTCCAAGTAGCTGGTTCATGGTCAAGGTCTCCCAATCATATGTTTCTTCTATTGCAGACACCTTTGAATTAAACCTGGATGGAAGAGATCTTAGAATCTTTTGCACAATTATACTTTCTGGCATTTTTTCTCCAAGAGATTTCATATTGTTAATAATTTCTGCAGATTTTAGGAAGAAACTGGCAATGTCTTCATCATCATTCATTTTTAAGTTTTCAAACTGGGCTCTATAGACATAAAGTTTGGCAGTCTTTACTTTCTTGTCTCCCTCGTGTATGTTTTCAAGAGTATCCCATATTTCTTTGGCAGTGTCTTTGTGCATTACTTTAATAAACTCTGCTTCACACAATCCATTCAGGATGGCATTCATGGCTTTTGCGTTAGCCACAAAATCTTGTTTTGTTTCTTTCTCTGTGTCAGTTGCCTTCGGGGCATATCCTAATTCCACAGCAGCCCAGACTTCTATTCCTAGAGACATTATGTATGTCCTCATTCTGATTTTCCAGAAAGAATAATTTTCACCAGTGAAGAAAGGGGCTTTATTGGTTGAGCATCCTTCTTTACTGGCCATCCTGGGAACCTAGGATCTCCTTTCAGTTGTTAGACTTGTACAAAGGAACCCGCTCTGATACCAATTGTTGAACTCTTAGTTAAACTGAGAGGGGGGCGGGGGGGTGAATCAGTTTAACACATTCATAATCTTTTAAACTTTTATTAAACCTTATTTACACCTTCATTTCATGTCTAACTTAATATGTGAGTAATCTTAGAACGTGAGCAGCAAGTATTAATATAATATAACAATAGACTTAATATGAGAGCAGCAGGTATTAAGCAGATGATATAAATCAAATCAACACATAAACATCATGCACAGAGACACCAGATATAAGTGGAAACCCATAAAGGGAGAAAACCACATCTTATTATTGTTGTGATGCAAAGGCAAGCTCCAACTCCCTCTCACCACTGTTTCTCTGCAGGCATCAACCTACATGAGGCTCCAACCTCAATTCTGCAAGCTACAACTTGCAAGGAAGCACCAACTCCCTTCAATTTTTTGCAGGCACCAACCTACAGGAGGCTCCAACCTCAGTCAGCTACAACTGACAGCTATCAAGATGCAACTTGATAGAGAAGCTCCAACTTCCTCAATTTATCAAACTGAAGGTTTGCTGATTTACCTCAGATATCAGCTCTGTTCTGTAGCTTCTCTTTCTGCTCTTCTTTTCTTAATCTTCCTTGCCTTACACTTCTATACTCTGCCTTCTCTATATTTTCTCTCTCTAAAAACTCTCTTGTGCATATCAATGTGATATTATATAGAGAGTTCCTCACATGACTGTTTGTATTTCATAAAGAATTTGGAGTGAACAGTCATGACTCTTTGGCTTTTGTCTTCTTATTCCTTTATCCAACTCATTTTTAAAATTACTACAATATGTACAAATTTCCATGCTATAGTGGGATTTTGTCTTTTTCTTAGGATACTTGCCTTTGCATCATAAAAAATATAAACAAAAATATTTACATTTTCAGTTATGCATTTCAATACCACTCAGCTCCTTTTCTGAACCTGGGCTTTACTGGGTTTGTCTCTTCTGCGACTGTTGAGTGGCTGTTCTATATATCTTGGTTCACCTCTGTGTTTATTTATCTGTTCACTGTACTTGTGTGCATTACCATCTCTGTTCTCAGGTTGCCTGTCTACATTCTCTGTTCATACATGAGTTTAAATATAATTGCTTGAAGCTCACTTTACAATTTCAATTCATTTTTCTTTTGTACCGTATTTCTCCCACTGTCTCTAGTTCTTTCGTTCTTGCAGGCTCTTGTAATAAACCCAATCTTCAGGCTTTTGTAATAAACTCTATCTTATTACATATATGTTTCAACTTTAGCACAGTATATAAATAAATATATATATTGTCATGTATCCATACTCTCGATTCAAACTATTAATAATCTATAACTTTTGTTTAGCACCCAAAATAAATATGGTCACTGTTATATAACCTTTAAAGCATCAAATTATATTACATTCCCCGCTTAAATATATATAATGCTTACTCGAATGTTCGGACTTTGGGAATTTTGAATATATATCTCGAGCTGTAAATCAATTGAGCCGCTTATAACGTACCTTTGTTAAACCCAATGAGCAATATAAATTAAACTAGGGCCCAGCGCTAACGGCCTACCACATCCAACGACGGACATCACATCGCATAGCTTCTGATGATCCGACGGATATCGCTCGGGCAACTTGCGAGAACAATAACGCGCAATGGCGCGCCATACCTGGGTTATCCTTCGCGCACCTTCCGAACACAGCCACCGTCAGATCGCTTCCCTCCAGATTGACAACTTATATCAATATCGATCCACGTCTTTGGTCGATGGATAACGCGCGATGGCACGCAGTGGGAGGCGGTTTTGCAATGTCGTTCGAGGACACGTGTCGATCAATCTATGGAATCGCTCGCAAATGGAGAAAACCGCTTGCCTGACGGAAGGTGGTGCAATGAAAACCACCCTTCAACTCCAAACCACGTTCACTGTTTACTTCGGTCACGGTTCCATATTTCTCTCACACTCCAGGTTCCGTCCTCGCCTTGTTCCGCTCTTTTATGTGTTTCGCTCCTTTATAAGTGGCCTTGGTCCCTGGCGTTTCAACACAATCCTACTATATATATAACGCACAGTTCCATTACTCTGTGCTTCCAAGGTTCTGTCCATCAACGCCCTATTCTGTTGCGCTCAGGTTCTTCCGCCTTTCACTCTAATACTAATACTTCGGTTCCGTCTTCTAATACTTCGCTCCTTTCGATATATATATAACTATTCATCGCATTTCACTGCTGTGTTTTCATCTGTTACGATGCATAGCTCTATTCACACTGCGCATTTGACTATGGTTCTGCCTCTCCTTTTGTGACATCGATCCTTCCGGCTCTTCAGATATATATGTGTAGAATCTCGAATGAGCCCTTATTCCCTTATTTTCAGAGTTATTCGATCAATACAACACATCTAAGTTCGGAACAGAGGATCTTCATATATCTATACTAATACTTATTTTATATATATCCTCAGCGCATCAGAATTGTTTATAAATCACACCATTTGTATTAAACCTTATTACAATTACTCAACAACATCGAATTCCTTATTTTATGCAGGGCATTTCCATGACCCTTCACACACAGTTTTCAACACTCTTTTCATACTTTCTATAATATGTTCCCACACTCAGAACCTGTTTCTCAATTCAAATATCTCTGCTCCTTGACTGATGCTGCTCCTTGCTCCTGAAGCTCCTCTGCTGCTCCTTTGACTTCTGCTTAGCCATCTCCTTTTCCATCAATGAAAACATTTCCAACAGTCTCCCCCTTTGGCATTGATGGCAATGCACTTCCTCTGCTTTCCTTTTAAGAGAAGACCCTTTATTCTGTTGCTATCCTCCCCCTTTGACATCAATGGCAAAGGGTTGCTCATTTCCTTTTTTCTTTCTGTATTTCCTCTCACTGAGATCTTCTAACTTTGTACCCTGCTGCTCCTAATTTTGGGTTAAATCTAAAATTCTGATCCTTTAGCCTTTTCATTGACTCTTGTATGTTGGGTGTATTCTTTCCATAATCCTTTGACCCTGAGGACCTGTTTCATGCTTTCCTTGCTAGTTGATCTCCCCTTGGAATGATATTTTCATTTTTGTTCTCCCCCTGAAACTGTGCTTTCTCTTCATATAAGAGAGTAGCATCTACAGATACTACCCCTAGTTTATCTCTCAAATATTCAAATGGTTCTCTAGCAATAGGTTTGGTAAATATATCAGTTGTCTATTCTTTTGTTGGCACATACTCCAGCTTTACTATCTTCTAAGCCACTTGTTCTCAGAGAAAATGATACTTGATTGGGATATGCTTAGTTTTTGAGTGAAGCACAGGATTTTTAGATATACTTATAGCACTTGTATTATCACATTTGATTGAGATAGGTTCATTAATGCTTACCTTCATGTCTTGAAGAGTCTTCTTCATCCACATGACTTGTGTACAACATGCTGTTGCTGCTATATATTCTGCTTCAGCTGTAGACAGAGAGATAGATGTTTGTTTCTTGCTTAACCATGCCACCAGACTTTCTCATAGATATAATGCACCTCCACTTGTACTCTTCCTGTCATCCACACAGCTGGTCCAATCTGCATCCATGTATGCTGTCAAAGTGAATTTTTTTCTTTTAGGATACCAAAGCCCATACACTGTTGTTCCTTGTAGATATCTGAATATTCGTTTTACTGCCATAAGATGATTTTGTTTAGGTGCTGCTTGATATCTAGCCACTAGTCCTACTGCTAGCATGATGGCTGGTCTTGATGTAGTCAGATAAAACATCCTTCCTATCATGGATCTGTAGAGTTTTTGATGTATATCAGCAGATCCATCATCAGCACACAGCTTGCATCCCGTGATCATGGGAGTTGACACAGGTTTGCAGTCCTCCATTTTGAACTTTTTCAACATTTCTTTCAAGTATTTTTCCTGTGAGATGAATGTACCTGTGTTCTTTTGTTGAATTTGAAGTCCTAAGTAGAAACTGAGCTCTTCTGTCATAGACATCTCAAACTCTGTTTTCATCTCATCAGTAAACCCTTTTGCTAGTTCTTCTCTGTTGCTTCCAAACATAATGTCATCAACATATACTACAACAATCAGAAGTTCATTTTCATGGGATTTTATGTACAGATTGCTGTGTACTCCACCTCTCTTAAAGCCTTGTTTTTGTAAATATTTATCAAGTCTTGAGTACAAACCATGAGGAGCCTGTTTCAGTCCATATAGGGCCTTCTTCAGTCTGCACACATAATCTTCTTTGTCTGTCAATGAGAAGCCTTCTGGTTGTTCCATGTAGAATTCTTCTTCTAAGTCTCCATTCAGAAATGCAGATTTTACATCCATTTGATATACCTTGAAATTCTGGTAGCATGCAAATGCCAGGAACATTCTGATAGCTTCCATTCTGGCTACAGGGGCAAATGTTTCATCATAATCAAGTCCTTCGACTTGTGAATATCCTTTGCAGACCAGTCTGGCTTTATTCCTGATTACTTGTCCTTGCTCATTCATTTTTTTTTTGAATACCCATTTTGAACCAATGATATTTTTCTCAATTGGTCCAGGAACTAGTTCCCAGGTATTTTTCTTTTCAATTTGGTCCAGTTCTTCATTCATTGCCTTTACCCAAGACTTGTCCTTGCTGGCTTCTTCGAATTTCTTTGGCTCTATTTGTGACAACATGGATATGTATACCTCTTCACTTTGTTCTGTTAGTTGCTTTCTTGTTTGGACCCCTACTCTCTTGTCTCCAATGATCTGATCTTCAGGATGGTTCTTCTGAGTATATCTTGAGGGAGCTTTAGAACTCAGCTCTGTATCTTCTGTTATCTTGCTTGTTTCCTCATCATCTTGGTTTTCTTCTTCATGGTTTTCTGATGGACTGCAGCAGTCTGTATCCCTTGTATTGTTTGGAATTTCTTCATCAAATCTCACATCAATGCTTTCTACTATTTTTCGAAGAGTCTTGTTGTAGCACCTGTACCCTTTGCTTTTGGATGCATATCCTAGAAATATTCCTTTATCTTCTCTTGCATCAAATTTTCCAAGATTTTCATCGTTACTCTTTATGTAACACTTGCTACCAAAGATTCTGAAATGTTTGATTGAAGCTGGCTTTCCATGCCACAGTTCGTAGGGAGTCTTGTCACTAACTGGCCTTAAGTGAGCTTTATTAAGGATATGTACTGCTGTGTGCACTGCTTCTGTCCAAAAGGTTTGAGCAATATTATTCTCTTTCATCATGGCTCTGGAAATTTGTTGAATAGATCTGTTTTGTCTTTCTGCTACTCCATTCTGCTGAGGTGTCCCTGCAATATTAAATTGTTGTTTTATGCCATTTTCATTGCATAGGTCAGAAAAGTCATAATCTGTGAATTCACCTCCTCTGTCTGATCTGATGCATTTCAGCTTGCATCCTGTCTGATCCATGTGCACAAGCTGGAGTGGTCTTCTTGTTGACAACTCCTCTTTGGCCTTAAAGGATGTGCGGGTCTGTTTACCCAATAGACAAGATTTTCATATGGTATTAGAAGGCCTCTTTATTTCTGGCATGTCTTTGAATGCTTTCTTTTTTCTCAGTCTGATGATATGATCGAAGCTGAGATGTCCCAGTCTCCTATGCCATAACCATGACTCCTCAAGTTTTCTAAGATGGCATGCTTCATCTTCCTCTTTCACAATGTAAACATTGCTCTCTATTCGAACACCTTTGAGTAGAGTCTTACCTGTGGTGCTTGATCTGACTTCACAGTCTTGTGCTCTAAATAGAACTTTGCAACCTTTGTCACACATCTGACTGACACTCAGTAAATTTTCTTTCAGCCCATCTACAAATAGTACATCTTGGGCCTTTCCTCTGCCATTGTTTATGTTGACTGAGCCCTTTCATTTGATCTTTCCTGACTTATCATTGCCAAAAGTAACATTGCTAGATTTCTTTTCATAAAGAGTTATAAACTTACTTTTGTCTCCTGTCATGTGTTTAGAGCAGCCACTGTCCAAATACCATTGAATTTTCAGATCTTGAGCAGTTAGAGCCAGGTCACACTTATTCACCTTCTTTATCCACTGGAGGCACCCTTTTGTTTTGTATCTTTTGTGAGGTGATGACCTCCATCTTCTTAGAGGACATTTGGAAGGTATATGTCCAACTTGATTGCATACACAACATTTGATCATAATTTTTGTAGAATTATGAGTATGAACAAAATTTCTTTGATTCATAAACCTTCTTGAGGTGTTAAACATCAATCTTTGTCCATACTTTCTACACTCAATGATTTTATGACCAAATTCCTTACAATAAAAGCAGTAACCATAGAAGCTATTTGCATACCTGATGTAAGGTTGTATTTTCCATTTTTTTGCTTGAGGCAGTCTCTTCAATGTTTGCATCTTTTGTTGGTTTGAATTACTCCTCCTTGCATGACAATATGCAGCAATGTGTCCCAGCTTGTGGCAGACATAACAAGTGGAATTCTTCATTGGAGGGAAGAATCTCCTTTGATGGTTTCCAAATTTTACATATTCAGGGGTCTTACTATTTATTACATTCTTTGCTACTAGTGGTTTCTTCTGATCTCTATCTTCCTTATTGCAGATTTCTTCTTTTGTAGGAATTGTTTGAGCTGCTTCATCATTCTTCTTTGCTTTTACAAAAATAATCTCTCTGTCAACCTTTTCTTTTCCTTTACTTGATTCTCCTTCATAGCCTATTCCAGTCTTTATCATAGGGGATCTTTGAGCAACCAAAATTTCATTCAACTTACTAGAGCTTGTTGTTTGGGAAGAGTTTATAACCACTTTCCTTTGAGAATTTTCTAATTTATTTCTGAGACATACTACTTCTTCTTCCAACTTTTCTTGTTCTTGAGTTTTTTCTTTGATTTGCTTAAGTAGCATGTCCTCTATCTTCTTGGATTCTTCAAGCTCTATTTTTAGCTGCTTAAGGACTTCTGAATTCTGTTCTTCTCATACATATTTGAGGAGAATGTCCTTTTGTTTTCTGCATTTCAGTTTGAGTCTATGAATCTCTTCTAGAGCACTACTTAGTTCCCCCTCAAGGTCGACTTCACCTTCTTCTTCTTCATCTTCTAGCAGGAGACCTTCAAGTTTTTCTATGGCCATCATTAAGAATTCAGAGGTTCCTTCTTTACTAGAGGATTCATCTGAATCTTCAGATGTACTGCTGTCTTGTTGAACATAGAAGGATTTTCTGCTGAACTTCTTTCCTTTCTACCAGTTCTTTGATTTATTTTTCTCTAACTCTTGAGCCTAATTCCTTACTTTCTTGTGAGGACACTTAGCAGCATAGTGTCCCACTCTTCCATAGTTAAAGCATTTGAAGGGGAGATTACCTTTGTATTTACCTGAGCCTCTATCCAATTTCTTGACAAACTTTGCCTCTTCTTCATCTGAGCAAGAGCATATGTCTCCCTCTTCTTCTTTCTTCTTTTCTATTTTAAAGGTTGCTTCCCTCGTACTTGGCTTCTTCTGTGGGAGCCTCATTTCATAGGATGTTAGATTTCCAAGTAGCTGGTTCATGGTCAAGGTCTCCCAATCAGTTGTTTCTTCTATTGCAGACACCTTTGAATTAAACCTGGATGGAAGAGATCTTAGAATCTTTTGCACAATTATACTTTCTGGCATTTTTTCTCCAAGAGCTTTCATATTGTTAATATTTTCTGCAGCTTTTAGGAAGAAACTGGCAATGCTTCATCATCATTCATTTTTAAGTTTTCAAACTGGGCTCTATAGACTTGAAGTTTGGCAGTCTTTACTTTCTTGTCTCCCTCGTGTATGTTTTCAAGAGTATCCCATATTTCTTTGGCAGTGTCTTTGTGCATTACTTTAATAAACTCTGCTTCACACAATCCATTTAGGATGGCATTCATGGCTTTTGCGTTAGCCACAAAATCTTGTTTTGTTTCTTTCTCTGTGTCAGTTGCTTTCGGGGCATATCCTAATTCCATAGCAACCCAGACTTCTATTCCTAGAGACATTATGTATGTCCTCATTTTGATTTTCCAGAAAGCATAATTTTCACCAGTGAAGAAAGGGGCTTTATTATTTGAGCATCCTTCTTTACTAGCCATCTTGGGAACCTAGGATCTCCTTTCAGTTGTTAGACTTGTACAAAGGAACCTGCTCTGATACCAATTGTTGAACCCTTAGTTAAACTGAGAGGGGGGCGGGGTGAATCAGTTTAACAAATTCATGATATTTTAAACTTTCTATTAAACCTAATTTACACCTTCATTTCATATCCAACTTAATATGTGATTAATCTTAGAATGTGAGCAGCAAGTATTAATATAATATAACAACAGACTTAATATGAGAGCAACAGGTATTAAGCAGATGATATAAATCAAATAAACACATAAACATCATACACAGAGACACCAGATATAAGTGGAAACCCATAAAGGGATAAAACCACATCTTATTATTGTTGTGATGCAAAGGCAAGCTCCATCTCCCTCTCACCACTGTTTTTCTGTAGGCACCAACCTGTAGGAGGCTCCAACCTCAATTCTGCAAGCTACAACTTGCAAGGAAGCACCAACTCCCTTCAATTTTCTGCAGGCACCAACCTACAGGAGGCTCCAACCTTAGTCAGCTATCAAGCTACAACTTGATAGGGAAGCTCCAACTTCCTCAATTTATCAAACTGAAGGTTTGTTGATTTACCTTAGATATCAGCTCTGTTCTGTAGCTTCTCTTTCTGCTCTTCTTTTCTTAATCTTCTCAGCCTTACACTTCTATACTCTGCCTTCTCTATATTTGCTCTCTTTGAAAACCCTCTTGTGAATATCAATGTGATATTATATATAGAGTTCCTCACATGAATGTTTGTATTTCATAAAGAATTTGGAGTGAACAATCATGACTCTTTGGCTTCTGTCTTATTATTCCTTTATCCAACTCATTTTTAAAATTACTACAATATGTACAAATTTCCATGCTACAGTGGGATTTTGTATTTTCCTTAGGATACTTGCCTTTGCATCACAAAGAATATAAAAAAAAATGTTTACATTTTCAGTTATGCATTTCAATACCACTCAGCTCCTTTTCTGAACCTGGGCTTTACTAGGTTTGTCTCTTCTGCTACTGTTGAGTGGCTGTTCTATATATCTTGGTTCACCTCTGTGTTTATTTATCTGTTCACTGTACTTGTGTGCATTACCATCTCCGTTCTCAAGCTACCTGTATACATTCATACATGAGTTTAAATATAATTTCTTGAAGCTCACTTTACAATTTCAATTCATTTTTCTTTTGTACCATATTTCTGCCGCTGTCTCTAGTTATTTCGTTCTTGTAGGCTCTTGTAATAAACCCAATCTTCAGGCTTTTGTAATAAACTCAATCTTATTACATATATGTTTCAACTATAGCACAATATATAAATATATATATATCGTGATGTATCCATACTCTCGATTCAAACTATTAATAATCTGTAACTTTTGTTTTGCACCCAACATAAATATGGTCACTGTTATATAACCTTTAAAGCATCAAATTATATTACATTCCCCACTTAAATATATATAATGCTTCCTCGAATTTTCGGACTTTGGGAATTTTGAATATATATCTCGAGCTGTAAATCAATTAAGCCGCTTATAACGTACCTTTTTTAAACCCAATGAGCAATATAAATTAAATTGGGGCCCAGCGCTAACGGCCTACCACATCCAACGGCGGAAATCACATCGCATAGCTTCTGATGATCTGACGGATATCGCTCGGGCAACTTGCGTGAACAATTACGCGTGATGGCACCGCACCTGGGTTATCCTTCGCGCACCTTCCGAACACAGCCACCGTCAGATCGCTTCCCTCCAGATCGACGAATTATGTCAATATCGCTCCGCGTCTTTGGTCAATGGATAACACGCGATGGCACGCAGTGGGAGGCGGTTTTGCAATGTCAGTCGAGGACATGCGTCGATCAATCTATGGAATCGCTCACAAATAAAGAAAACTGCTTGCCCGACGGAAGGTGGTGCGATGAAAACCACCCTTCAACTCTAAACCACGTTCACTATTTACTTCGGTCACAGTTCCATCTTTCTCTCACGCTCCAGGTTCCGTCCTCGCCTTGTTCCGCTCTTTTATGTGTTTCGCTCCTTTATAAGTGGCCTTGGTCCCTGGCATTTCAACACGGTCCTACTATATATATAACACACATTTCCATTGCTCTGTGCTTCCAAGGTTCTGTCCATCAACGCCCTATTCCGTTGCACTCAGGTTCTTTCGCCTTTCACTCTAATACTAATACTTCGGTTGTGTCTTCTAATACTTTGCTCCTTTCGATAAATATATAACTATTCATTGCATTTCACCGCTGTGTTTTCATCTGTTATGACACATAGCTCCATTCACACTGCGCATTTGACTATGGTTCTGCCTCTCCTTTTGTGACATCGATCCTTCCGGCCCTTTAGATATATTGTTGAAAATGCAGCAAGATGATGGAGCTTAGTGAAATGAAGTCGCCTTCACTAAGTGGGCCCGCAGGCAAATTCTGGCTCAAAGTCTATTTTTAGACTATGTCTATTTTTAGACATATGGAGCATGGTCCAGGGGTTGCAGTATGCTATTCTTGGAGTATTGGTCATGTTGGTAAAAATATATGGGACTCTATTTTTGTGACCTATAGGTCGAAGTCTATATTTAGACTGCCTATCCTAAAAATAGGGAAGTCAAATATTATTTACCCTTAATAATATTTGGACTATAAACAACAGTTTACTCTCTTGGAGCACTTCAGTTCGAGCTACAGAAGTGGCTCATGCATCTGACAGAGGAATTACGCTATTCCCAAGGGTTTGATGGCATCATGCATGGCTGACTTCAGTTGGACTTCAGTGGCAGAAGTTTGGAGGAGTTAATGAGACAGATAGTGGAGTTGTGTTCTGTTTATTTTAGTTGAACTGATTGAGATTAGTTTAACTAGCTAATCAATTAGTTATGAGTGGAGTGAATTAAATATTACTTAATTCATTAATTAGTAACTCATTATTCAACTCAAGAACACATCAGTTCACTACAGTGCATGATCAGTTCAGTGGAGACCAGTGAAAGAGGTAGATGAAAGGGTGGAGTTAGCTATCAGTGGCGACATCAGTTGTGCATGAGTTTTGCACCACACTTGGAGGATTTTTCCATGATGATTGCACAGTAAAGCCAAGGAGATTTGAACCTTGGATCTCTATATAGATAGGCCTGGATTGCGTAATAGAGGCAAGGCAATTGGCAGTGAGTTTTGAACCAGTAACCTGTTCAAAACTGAGCTAGATTGTGGGTAACTGTATGAGAAAGTACTGAGTACTTGTGAGGAGTATTGTACTGAGTTTGTTACTTGATTTCTCCATTATAATATACACAATAGCTGCGGGGTTTTCATCTATAAGCTTTCCCCATACATACCGTGTTAATGTGTATGATGATTTGATGTGTTATCGCTTGATTTTATTTCCGCATGTGTGATGATCTGAGTTGAGTTGAGTGGAAGAGATTATGTGTTGTGTATGAAGTTCAAATAGTATGTGACCAGGATAGTCTCGGTGGATAATTAATCATTATTCAGCAAATTTCTACATGGTATCAGAGCTATTGAAGCAGAGATTGATCATCAAAGTGATTACAAACTTATTTCGGTAGACAGAGTCTGCATGCGGGCCAGGTAGCCTCCAGATTCATCTTTCTTCGGAAAGTGAAAGGTCTGGTAAATGCCCCTTGCAGTCGATCTCCGTGCTAGAAATAATTTGTTCTCACAGATCTAGAGCGGCTGAGCTTTGAGGTGGAATTCGAAATTTTGCAGCAGTTTTGTTTTCTTGGTGCCAGTGTTGAAAATGTCTTTCAACGGTTTGCGACTTGAATATGCTCTTGAAGGCAGTTCGAATTATGTTGCATGGAAGGATCGCATGGAGGCAGTATTAGAAGATAATGGTCTGAAGGAGTTCGTAGATATGGATGTCCAAAAGCCCACTGATCTTGCTGAAGTCGAAGCATGGAAAAAGAAGATGGCGAAGTGTCGAAGGATCCTGTTGGAGGGCGTCAAGGATCATATTGTATCCAGCCTGCATGGAAAGGCTTCTCCATATTTAATGTGGAAAGCTTTGACGGATCTATTCCAGAGTAAGAGCGACCAAAGGAAGCTAGCGCTCAAAGATAAGCTCAGAAACATCAAGATGGAGAAAGGCAACAGTATCGCCAAATACCTCACGAAGTTCACTCAATGCAGAGATGAGCTGGGAAGTGTGGGGGTGACTGTCGAAGACGAGGACATGGTCGACTTGGCTCTCCTTGGTCTTTCGAAGGCTTGGCACTCATATCAAGATAGTGTCAATGGTCGGGAGAAGTTGCCGGGATGGGAGCGCCTTTGGGCGGATCTCATGCAGGAGGAGATAAGGAGGACTACTCGAGATGGATCTTCATCAAAGGGAGTTGATGAAGAAAACTGCGCTTTGGTGGCCAAAGCAAAGAAAGGGAAGGGTAAGAAAACCTCTCATTCTGGTGCAAAGGGCAAGAAGCAGGATATGGCGAAAGTGAAGTGTTTTCAATGCCATGATCACGGACATTATGCTACCAATTGTCCAAAGAAGAAGAAGAACAAGCAAGCGGGAAGATCTGCAGATGGAGAAGCTTTGGCTTCACAGTTCGAGCTTGAATTTTCACCGATCGCATGCTTGGTTTCAAGTGTGATGGGATCGGTATGGTTCTTGGACAGCGGTGCGTCATTTCATATGACGGGAGATCGGGATTTGTTCTCAGATCTGGAGGACAAAGATTTGGGTGTGCACATCGAGATGGGCGATGATGGTAGATACAGTGCGACTGGTATCAATACCATATCCTTTCAGAGGGAGTCTGGTAAACCCTTTGTATTGAGGGATGTCATGCATGTACCTGGATTGAAGAAGAACTTGATCTCTGTGGCGATGTTGGAGGATAAGGGGTATGATGTGGTCTTCAGCGAAGGAAAATCATTCCTGTGCAATAAGACTACTGGAGAGACCCGGAAGATAGGGGTTCGAACCAAGAACCTTTATTAGTTGCAGGTAGATGGCTGCGCAACTATGGCATGCAAGGCGGGAGAAGTGGTGAGCCGGGATGATGAGGGCGAACTGTGGCACAGGAGATTGGGCCACCTTCACCATGGAGCTTTGAAGATTCTGCAGCAGATTTCTACTGGGCTTCCTAAGGGCACTCTTGCACAGTCAGATCAGTGCAAGGGGTGTACTTTAGGAAAGTATGTGAAATCCACCTTTCACGAGAAGGATAGTCGCGCCACGACAATCCTTGAGAGAGTTCACACAGACGTGTGTGGTCCTTTCTCAGTTGCTTCAACATCAAAGCACAAGTATTATGTGATCTTTGTTGATGATTTCTCTCGAAAGTGCTGGATCTTCTTCATGCAGAAGAAGAGCGATACATTCGCGAAGTTCTGTGAGTTTAAAGCACTGGTCGAGAAGGAGTGGGGGAAGAAGGTGATTGCTCTAAGGAGTGATAACGGTGGTGAATTCATCTCGGCTGAATTCAAGGAGTTCTGCAGCGCAGAAGGGATTCGGAGAGAGCTCATCGCACCCCATAACCCACAGCAGAACGGGGTGGCTGAGCGGAAGAATAGAACGATCGTGGGTGTTGCATGGGCGATGTTGCATGATCAGGGCCTACCCCTTCACTTGTGGGCTGAGGCATGCAATACAGCAGTGTATGTGCAGAACCGTTTTCCTCACAAGGTTCTTGGCATGAGTACACCGGAGGAGGCTTATTCTGGCAAGAGGCCTGATATTTCCCATTTGCGGATTTTTGGTTCCCCCGTCTACATGCATGTGACGAAGGATGCGAGAAGAAAGCTGGATCCAACTGCTGAGGTTGGAATATTTGTGGGGTACACTGATACACCTCACAACTATCGGGTGTATGTGCCAGACAGTCGCAAGACTGTTGTGCGACGGGATATAAAATTTCAGGAGGAGAAAGCCATGCAGTGTTCGCTTGAGAGGGAGCTACACTTGCATGCAGATGAGGAGCCGTTAGTTCCTAAGGAGGAGCTTCCGGATGTGGATCAGCCACAAGAGGAGGTTCAGGAGGTGGAAGAAACCACCCAGGCAGCGCCAACCATCAGAGGGCGCATGCGCACTACAGAAGCTGAGCGACTGGCTCGGGATGCACAGAAGGTTGTAGGACCACCTACAGCACAGCGCAGACAGAGACAGTCACCGGATCGGTACACTGGATACATGGCTCTTGTGAGTCAATGTGTTGTGACAGAGCCATCCTCTTTTGAGGAAGCTGTGGAGGAACCCACATGGGTTGATGCCATGATCGAAGAATATGATTCGATCATCAGGAACAGTGCATGGGAGATTGTCCCAAGACCGGTTGGGAAATCAGTTGTAGGTTCGCGATGGATCTACAAGGTGAAGCAGGCGGCTGACGGGAGTGTTGAGAAGTACAAGGCGAGATTTGTCGCCCGTGGCTTCTCACAGATCGAGGGGATTGACTATGAGGAGACTTTTGCACCTGTCGCAAGGTACTCTTCCATACCGACGATCCTTGCTCTCTCAGCGCAGATGGGGTGGCACATTCATCAGATGGATGTGAAGACTGCGTTCCTCAATGGAGTTATTGAGGAAGAGGTGTACATAGAGCAGCCTGAAGGTTTTGAGATCTTCAGCAGTGAGTCGCATGTGTGCCGACTCAAGAGAGCACCGTATGGGCTGAAGCAAGCACCTCGTGCTTGGTACACTCGGATAGACAGCTACTTCACCGGGCTTGGATTCTCCAAGAGTGAGGCGGATCCAAACCTGTACCAGATTGTGGTGGAGGGGAAGCTGTTGATCATCGTACCGTATGTAGATGATCTGATTTTGACTGGCGATGAGCAGTTGATACTTTCATGCAAGGAGGATCTTGCACGAGAGTTTGAGATGAAGGACTTGGGCATCCTTCATTATTTCCTGGGATTGGAGATTTGGCAGCGCAGCGGAGGACTGTTTGTTTCTCAGGGCAAGTATGCTCGAGAGATTCTGGAGAGGTTCAACATGCAAGGCTGCAAGCCTGTTGACACTCCTCTTCCTGGTGGTTGGAGGAAGGAGGATGCTACTTCAGCGAAGGTAGTGGATGCCACTGTCTATCGACAGTTGGTGGGGTCGCTTATGTATCTGGTCAATACACGACCCGATATATGCTATGCAGTTAACCAGCTTTCGTAAGCTATGGTTAAGCCTACCAAGCTCTTTTGGAAGGCAGGCAAGCATGTATTGCGCTATATCAGAGGCACATCGGGATATGGTCTATGGTACAGACAGGAGGATGGAGCGAAGCTTTCTGGCTTCACTGATGCAGATTGGGCAGGGAGTCCAACGGACCGGAAGAGCACTTCGGGAGGAGTTTTCAGCATTGGGTCGACAGCAGTTTCCTGGTACAGCAGGAAGCAGAGATCCGTGGCACTCAGTTCAGCAGAGGCCGAGTACATGGAAGCTAGCTTGGCTGCATGCGAGGCTATTTGGATGAGGAAGATCCTCGTTGGATTGTTCGGGTTGCATTTGGAGCCTACAATGATTTACTGTGATAACCAGAGTTGCATTAAACTCTCGGCTAATCCAGTATTCCATGATAGGTCCAAACACATCGACATCAGGTACCATCATATCAGAGATTGTGTTCAGCGGAGAATCATGATGCTTTCATATGTTCCCACGGAGGATTAGGATGCCGACATCTTGACGAAGGCGCTCACCAGGAGCAAGTTCGAATTCCACAGAGGCAAGATAGGGGTTGCAGATAATCCATATCTTGCTGAGAGGGAGTGTTGAAAATGCAGCAAGATGATGGAGCTTAGTGAAATGAAGTCGCCTTCACTAAGTGGGCCCGCAGTCAAATTCTGGCGCAAAATCTATTTTTAGACTATGTCTATTTTTAGACATATGGAGCATGGTCCAGGGGTTGCAGTATGTTATTCTTGGAGTATTGGTCATGTTGGTAAAAATAGATGGACCTTTATTTTTTGACCTATAGGTCGATGTCTATTTTTAGATTGCCTATCCTAAAAATAGGGAAGTCAAATATTATTTACCCTTAATAATATTTGGACTCTAAACAGCAGTTTACTCTCTTGGAGCACTTCAGTTCGAGCTACAAAAGTGGCTCATGCATCTGACAGAGGAATTACGCTATTCCCAAGGGTTTGATGGCATCATGCATGGTTGACTTCAGTTGGACTTCAGTGGCAGAAGTTTGGAGGAGTTAATGAGACAGATAGTGGAGTTGTGTTCTGTTTATTTTAGTTGAACTAGTTGAGATTAGTTTAACTAGCTAATCAATTAGTTATGAGGGAGTGAATTAAATATTATTTAATTAATTAATTAGTAACTCATTATTCAACTCAAGAACACATCAGTTCACTACAGTGCATGATCAGTTCAGTGGAGACCAGTGAAAGAGGTAGATGAAAGGGTGGAGTTAGCTATCAGTGGCGACATCAGTTGTGCATGAGATTTGCACCACACTTGGAGGAATTGCCCATTATGATTGCGCTGTCAAGCCAAGGAGATTTGAACCTTGGATCTCTATATAGACAAGCCTGGATTGCGCAATAGAGGCAAGGCAATTGGCAGTGAGTTTTGAACCAGTAACCTGTTCAAAACTGAGCTAGTTTGTGTGTAACTTCATGAAATAGTACTGAGTACTTGTGAGGAGTATTGTACTGAGTTGTTACATTATTTCTCCATTATAATATACACAATAGCTGCGGGGTTTTCAGCTATAAGCTTTCCCCATACATAATGTGTTAATGTGTATGATGATTTGATGTGTTATCGCTTGATTTTATTTCTGCATGTTTGATGATCTGAGTGGAAGAGATTATGTGTTGCATATAAATTCGAATTGTATGTGATCAGGATAGTCTCGGTGGATAATTAATCATTATTCAGAAAATTTCTACATATATATGTGCAGAATCTCGAATGAGCCCTTATTCCCTTATTTCAGAGTTATTTGATCAATACAACACATCTAAGTTCGGAACAGAGGATCTTCATATATCTATACTAACCCTTATTTTATATATATCCTCAACGCATCAGAATTGTTTATAAATCAAACCATTTGTATTAAACCTTATTACAATTACTCAACAACACCGAATTCCTTATTTTATGCAGGGCATTTCCACGACCCTTCACACACAGTTTTCAACACTCTTTTCATACTTTCTATAATATTTTCCCACACTGGTAAGCAGTTTCTCAAATCAAATATCTCTGCTCCTTGACTGATGCTACTCCTTGCTCCTGAAGCTCCTCTGCTGCCCCTTTGACTTCTCCTTAGCCATATCCTTTGCCATCAATGACAACATTTCCAACATGGTTTACCTGAATGTCTCTGGAAGGTAATGGTACCAATCCCGGTAGCACTGTTCCGCCCGTCATCAGCCATTTTGATATGCATCTGGAGGTCCTTCTCCTCCAAGCTACTGAAAATTTCTTTGTCTCCCATCATTTGAAAGGATGCACTGCTATCCAAGTACCACATCGATCCCAATGGACTTGAAACCATGCATGCAATGAGTGAGAAGTCAAGCTCAAATTGCGAGTCCAAAGCCTCACCAGTTGCATATCCTGAAGCCTTCTTGTTCTTCTTCTTTTGTGTAAAATTAGTGGCATAATGTCCATGCTCGTGACAGTGAAAACACTTCACCCTGGACATGTCGCGCTTCTTGCCATATTTACCAGACTTAGATTTGGAATGAAATTTATTTCCTTTCCCTTTCTTTGTCTTGGCAGCCAAAGCACAATATTCTTCATCTTCATTCTTAGATGAAGATCCATCTCTGGTATTCCGCCTGAATTATTCTGGCACCAAATCCGACCAAAGTCGTTCCCAATCTAGCAGCTTTTCCCTTCCATTGACAGAGTCCTGATAACTATGCCAACTCTTGGGAAGTCCTAGAAGAGCTAGGCTCACCAAATCATCATTAGCGATAGTAATTTCAACACTCCCAAGCTCATCCCGATATTGGACAAACTTTGTTAAATATTTTGGCATGGTTTCGCCTTTCTTCATTTTCATCTTCCCGAGTTTATCCTTCAGTGCCAATTTTCTATGATCACTGCTGCTCTGAAATAGATCTGTCAAAGCTTTCCACATTGCATATGGTGTCGCTTTGCCATGGAGACTTGAAACAATGTGGTCTCATACTCCCTCCAGTAAGATCCTCCTCGACTTTGCAACTTTATTTTTCCAAGCATCAGGATTTGCAGCATCTGTTACAACATGTTTGGGAACACCATTGTCAATGAATTCTTTTAACCCATTGTCCTCCAGTACTACCTCCATCCCGTCTTTCCAAGAAATATAGTTAGAGCTTCCCTCGAGTGCATACTCTAATCTCAAGCTATTGAAAGCCATTTCGATCTTGAATCACTTATAGCACCAAGAATTTCTTCTGCATATTCAAATTCTATTCAGTCACAAAATCAACTTATCCTCCACTATAGTGATTTCCTGTGCTCTGATTCCATGTAGAAATTATACAAACATATGTATATCAATGGATTCAATCCGATCATGTGATCTACTAAAGCAAGATACTAAATATTTCTACAAATCAATTGTGGAAAATAAACACGATCGCCAATCACAACAAGTAAAGAAAAAATCAAATCAAACCACAACACAGATAATCTCCTGGGGAAAGCTTGCTTCTTAAAAATCCTCTATCTTGTATTGTATATTAACCATGGAATCATGAAATAATTACAATGAACTCTTCTCACAAGAGTCTCCTGCACTCTGATAACTGTCTCACATTGTCCTGGAGAAAACAAACCAACACTTAGCCAATTATCAGCCTCTAAATAACCTGCCTTGCTTGCGCAATTCCTGATGAATGCAATCCCTATTCTTTAGGAATTTTGGCCTTCCTAAACTGCACAAGGATCATGTTAAATCCAATGGATGTCTGGTTGCATGCAAGCAACGTACTAATCACACAACTAATATTTAACCTCCCTTTCACCTTTGTCTCAACTGGGTCTCCACTAGAACTAACATGCATGCAACTATTAATAGTAAATCACTAGTTGCATGGCATATCACTGATTGTGAATTAAATAATATTTAATTCACTTGATCTCTCACTAGTGAAACAAATAGTTTCAACTATTTCAACTGACTCTAACTCACCTAACTAAGTTAATTGATTACACATGCATTAAACTAATGCACCAACTACAATTCGAACTCCATAACTAATAGAATTACTCTGCATGCCTCACCAACCACCCTAAACTCAAAATTCATGAGCTAACTGAGTTTATCACACTCAGTTAACTATTACAAGTGATTATGAGATAAGATTACATTTTATTGTCCACTTTAATTAAGCAAAAATTAAAATAGACACTACACCAAATTTAGCACACACTAGTGTAGGTGCTGCTAGGACCTATTGGTCCCACACTAGTGTAGGTGTTGTAATTTATTGTTGGACTTATATAACATCTTCAACCTCAAGAGAATATAGGTTCTTGACTCTTACATCGATATGTTTCACCCGTTCCATGGAAATGTATCTAAGGAACACCTTTCCTTCTCTAAATATGGCATCATAACCACGATCTTCCAATACTGCTAGATAGACAAGATTCTTCTTTAGTCTTGGAACATAAAAAACATATGTCAGTCTCAGAGGGGAGCGAAAATCCCTCTGAAGGGTAACTATAACTATGCCGGTTGCGCTATACCTCCTGTCATCTCCAAACTCTATGTTCTACTGGAGGTCCTTCTCCTCCAAGTCTCTTAAGAGATCTCTATTCCCCCTCATATGAAACGAGGCACCGTTGTCTAGATGCCACATGCATCCCATTACAGTGCTGGGCATGCATGCAATGAGATTAAAATCAAGCTCGAACTATGAAGCTAGCTCTTCACCCACTAGAACTGCAAGATCCTTATTTCTTGCCTTATTCTGTGGACAATTCAAGGCATAGTTCCCGTGCTCGTGACAATGAAAGCAATTGAACTTGGACAAGTATCTCTTGTCCTCTTTGCCTTGGGACTTATTTCCCTTGGCTTTATTTTTCTTTTCCAACCAATGAAAACTCTTCTTCTTTATCAGTTCCAAAGGTCCCATCTCTGCCGCTTCGCCTTATTTCTTCTATTACCAAGTCATAAAACAAACACTCATAGTTTGGTAGCTTCTCCCTCCCATTCACAGAGTCCTGGTAACTATGCCAGCTCTTGGGAAGGCCTAGAAGAGATAGGATCACCAAATCATCTTGGGCTACTATCACACCAACTCTTCTAAGCTCATGTCAACATTGAGCGAACTTCATCAAGTATTTTGGTATCATCTCGCCCTCCTACATCTTGATATTTATGAGCTTGTCTTTCAATGCCAACTTTGTGTGGTCGCTGCTATTCTGAAACATATCTATCAAGGCCTTCCACATATCATATGGAGTCACCTTCCCATGGAGACTCGAGATAATATGATCTTTAACTCCTTCTAACAAGATCCTTCTCGCCTTTGTTACCTTCTTATTCCATGCATCAAGAAGTTGAGCATCTGCTGTTATGGGCTCATGAATATCAGTGTCTATGAATTCCTTCAGTTCGTTGTCCTCGAGTAGTGCCTCCATCTTGTCCTTCCATTCTATGTAATTCGAATTTCCCTCAAGGGCATATTCGAGTATTAAGCCATTGAAATACATCTTGATCTGTTGTTGGTTCCTAAAGAATAAATCTGAAAATTCAAACATGTTAAAAAAAAACTATGTTCTTCTCTTATAATTATAATGTACTAAAACAAGATATTGAATCCTTCTACAATTTTTGGAAACAAAACACGATCGCACAATCACATAACAAGTAAGACAAAGAGATAATCAATTGCACAACATAAGATGTATCCGGGGAAAGAAATTGCTCAAAACCTTGCTATATGTATATTACATAAAGTCAAGATCATGAAACAATACAATGTTATTTTTCCACTGAGAGACTTCCTGCACACTGCTGACTGTCTCACTCTAATCTAGCTTGGATCTGGCTTTTGATCAAAGAAATTTTGATCCAATATTTAACCTTTTTCTTGCCTCTTCCTGAACCTCCTTCCTTACGCATTCGTGGGCTAATTGAGCCCCTATTAATTAGGAAAATACCAATTAATGATTGCGCAATCCTTCAAGGCATTACTGATGACCTCATGCATGACCTATACAATTTTCTAATAATAAAACTGATATCTTCCCTTTAACCTCAGTCTCAACTGGCCTTTCTTAGAACTAACATGAAAAAAATATTTATAGCGAATTATGAATTAACTGATTGATCACTACTTGTGAATTAAATAAGATTTAATTCACTGAACCTATCACTATCTCATCTCTCAGTTAGAACTAGTTAAACTGATTTTAGCTCAAATAATTGAGTTAACTAATTACAACTCACAAATAACTGTAACTGGACCTCCTAAAATCATGGGAGAACTCTACCTACCTCCTCTCTGACACCTAAATCGAATTTCCTAAGCTAAACAAGTCTTCCTGACTCATTTAACTAATATAAGTTGTCATGATATGAAATTACAAATTTTCTTGCAATTTAATTAAGGGAAAATTAAATCAGAAGCCTCATATGGTACCATTTCTGGGTGCCATTTTATGGATTCCATTTTCAATGTTTCTTGTTTCCAATTTCAACATAATATAACATAATATTACAACATCTCTTTCATTCTTGGTTAGAAAACACCTCTCAATATAAAAATCATTATTGATAAATTCTCAAATTCTCAAATTTCTCTTTAATAAATTGCCATTAACATGGAACCTGAAATCTCAAGATGATTTTATCTTTGTTTGTCTGAAATAAGGGTTACAATGTTCATCGCTAAAATACATTGAAGTCCTACGGCTTACAATGTTTAGTGGTAAAGTATAATGAAGTCACTAAAGGTTTATTGCTTTATTATTTATTTAGTGATTTTTTTCCCCTCCAATGGTAAGAAATTTAATATTTATGATATCAAGCATTTTTGGAAAGTTAATAAAAAAATGAATTGTATGTTAGGTCCCTATATTACTAGTGTAGTCCCTTATAGTTGTTCGTATAGCCCCGTTATTTTTATTGTTGTATCCCTGTAACCCCCATATTTTTATTATTGTGCCCTTACATTATTATTGTTAGGTCGGCTAGGATTATATTGTGACCCCATGGACTCCTATATATATAAAGGAGGTTTTTTCATTTGTATCATCCAAGAATTTTTCAATTATGTAATGTAAAATAGGTTTCCCCCTCGAAGTGGCTTATTTATAAGGCATTGATCTCTCTTTTATTCTATTTTTGGAGCTGGTTTCATAACATCTGGTATCAGAGCTTTGGATTCTAGGGTTTCGCTGCTCCAAACAAGTTATCGTGGAATTTTCTCTATAGTTTTTTTTCTACGAAGGTTCAAAAGATGAAATTTTTACCAAGCGAAGAAAAAATCCTAAGGAATGTCGTGTAAAAATTTCAGATATTGGTTCACAATATTTTCGGAGATATGATTTGGGGAAGTTAGGGTTTTTTTAGGCTCCCGAATTTCATCTCAAAGAGGTGACCGTGAGAAAATCGTCATAACTTTTTTTGAGCATTAGATTGGAATTCTGTAAAAAGTGGCTGAAAGTACACAGACTGTAGTTTCCGGTGTATCAATTTTAGAGCCAACGGAGGAAACAGTGACACGTGGAACTCCATAAAAGTTAGCTCTACTGAACCAATCCATAATTAGGTCATTGTGGGAGATTGAGCATAAATTTGCCTTGACGAATCCAAATCAGGTCAGACCTATGGAATTGGAAAGAAGATTTAGAGTGCTACTACAGGACCAAATTTCAAATATTGAAGATCCGAAATTACAGAGATACATTAGTTTCAATATCATGCTCCTCAAAAGCAAGAAAAAAGTTTGTATTTGTTTTTTCAAGTTGCATAAGTATTGTTTGAAAATTTAGTTTGAAGTGATTCCAAGGGAATATTGAAGCATATATATCAGTATTGGGTTCTAAAATTCCCCTAAAAATAATTCAACACCCATTATTCCCTCAGAATACTATAATATGAATCATGAAGAGGAAGAAGTGCAACGTGATATATCAAAATTACAAGAGAAAGTGCACCAAATTCCGCTCTCACAAAGAACAACAAACAATGAAATGGAACTTTTGAAGAAAAGCGTGGAAGCTAAGATGGATGGTTTGAAGAAAGGCGTGGAAGCTAAGATGGATGTTTTGAAGAATGGCATGGAAGATAAGATGGATACCATTGACGAAAAAATAAAAGACAACATGGAAGGCATGAAGAATGATCTAAAAGCAGACATGTAAGGTTTGAATGAAGGTTTGACAAAGTTGATACAAGAAATTATTCCTAATGGTGAAAAGATAGTAGAGGAAACTCATGATGAGAACAAAATAAATGTTAATCGTGATTTCATAAAATCTAATGTTCGATTGAAGACCAACCATATTCCAAATATCGATATGAGGAATTTTTATGGCAAGGATCCCGTAACATGGATGCTATAGATGGAGCAATATTTTGATCTCAATAATGTGAAAAACACACAAAAGGTACGCATTGCAACTTTACATTTAGAACAAAATACATTTGTATGGTATCGATGGCTTTGCTATTGTAAATTTTTTTTCACTTGTTCAATATTCATGGAGGAAATGATAGCACATTATGAGGATACAAAGAGCAACACCTTCTTTAGCCAATTAATAAATATCAAACAAAAGAGTTCAGTGGTGGAGCACATTGAGGACTTCCAAAAATTGAATATAAGGGTAACTGATATTCCAGAGGAACACAAGATTGATGTCTTCATAGGTACTTTAAAGGATAACATCCAACATAAGGTTCGCCTTTGGGAACCTGATTCATTGGAGAAGGCATTCAAGTTGGCAAGAAAAATTGAAAGTAAATTTATGGCGACAAGGAAGCCTACCACTAACATCTATAAAGATGGAAGTATTGCTACTCCTAGAATTCCACAACATAGAATGTTGACGCCACAACAATTGGAAGAAAAAAGAGAAAAGGGGCTTTGCTACAATTTTGATAGCAAATACACTAAAGGTCATAAGTGTGTTGAGAACAAATTATTATACATAGACTGTGAAGGAGGAAGAAAATGAACAAGAAAATTCAAAAGAGGAGGATATACACTAGGAACATACCCTAGAGAAAGAAGAAATGAGTCCTACCATATGCTGTAATGCATTGGAAAGAATTACCACTCCTCAAACTCTCAAGATAGGACATATCAAGAATAAAAAGGTAATAGTGTTGATTGGTTCAATTAGTACCCATAATTTTATTCATTGTAAGGTAGCCAAGGAATTGAATTTCTTCCTATACCCAACACCAGAGTGTCAAGTGATGGTTGCAAATGGAGGGACTATAAATTTCTCTGGAAAATGCCATAATATCAAGCTAACCATGGGGGAATATGTATTGAATAGTCCAATGCTTTCCATTCCAATGGGAGGCGCTGATGTTGTACTAGGAGTACAATGGTTACAATCTTTGGGGACACCATCTTTTAATTTTCAAGAATTTTTCTTGAAATTTTTTTCGGAAGGAAATGAAGTTGAATTACGAGGTATCGCAGGGAAGCTGGGAAAGATAATAAGCTCTAATTTCATGACAAATCTTCTGAAGAAAGAAAAACGAGGTGTAATTGCACAATTATGCTCACTAGAAGTTCCAACATCAAAATCATATATTTCTCTAGATCTCCAAAAAGTCTTGGAAAATCATTCCAAGGTGTTTGAAACTCCCAAAGGACTCCCACCTATTCATGATCATGATCATGCTATTCATTTGATTCCAGGAAGTTTTCCTCCAAACATCAGGCCTTACAGATATCCTTATGTCAAAAAGTGCGAAAATGAACATATGATTGCAGAAATGTTAGAGGCTTGTATAATTCAACTGAGTCAAAGTTCTTTCTCTGCTCCAGTGGTATTGGTGCACAAGAAGGATGGATCATGGTGCGTGTGTCCGAATTATAGGGAGATCAACAAGCTCACTATTAAAGATAAATTTCCCATTCCTGTGATTGATGAATTACATGGAGCAATTTATTTTACCAAGTTGGATCTTTGTTCAGGATATAATCAAATTAGAATGAAGACTTAAGATATTCCGAAAACAACATTTCAGACTCATGAGGGTCATTATGAATTTTTGGTCATGCCTTTTGGCCTTACCAATGCACCTTATACATTTCAAGGGTTGATGAATTCCATTTTAAAACCCTTCCTTAGAAAATTTGTGTTAGTATTTTTTGATGACATACTATTCTACAATAGGTCTTGGAAGGATCGTGTTCAACATGTTGAGAGGGTGCTCAAAATATTAGAGGAGAAACAATTATATGCAAAAACCTCCAAATGTTTCTTTGGAGTACAAAAGGTGGAATATCTGAGTCATATTGTATCTCACGAGGGTGTTAAGGTAGACCCTAACAAAATTAAATGCATTAATGAATGGAAAGTCCCCACAACCATAAAGGATTTGCGAGGATTTCTCAGGTTAATAGGGTATTATCACAAGTTTGTTAAGAATTATGGGAGAATAGAAGCACCTCTAACAACATTATTGAAGAAAGATGCATTTTCATGGACTCCTGAAGCAACTAAGGCCTTTGAACATATTAAAGAGGCAATGTGCCTAGCACCAGTCTTAGCTATGCTAGAATTCACAAAAACCTTTATTGTGGAATGTGATGCCTCAGGGAATGGAATTGGTGATATTTTAATGCAAGAAGGAAGACCCATTGCTTTTGAAAGTCGTCCAATCAAAGGAAAGTATTTACAGAAAGCTATTTATGAGAAGGAAATGTTGGAAATCCTACATGCACTAAATAAATGGTGTCCCTACCTAATGGGAAGACACTTCAAGGTAAAAACTGATCATGATAGTGTTAAATAATTTTTGGAACAAAGAATATCTTACAAAGAGCAGAAAAAATGGGTCACAAAGATGTTGGGTTATGACTTTGAAATAATCTACAAAAAAGGGAAGTTAAATGTTGTTGCAGATGAACTCTCAAGAAAGTATGAAGAGGTGGAAGCATTGCTTTGTGCCATTTCTATTATCCAACCAGATTGGATAACCGAAGCAAGGGATGAATGGAAGCAGGACGAAGAAGTGTGGACACTCATTCCAAATTTGCAACAAGATCCTAGTATATCTGATACATTTAGTAAAAAACAATTATAAGTACTTATAGTTCATTTAAAAAAAAGTATGAATATACTACAATAATAAAGTATTTAGTAAAAATAACTATCACAACAAATTTTCACTATATAGTAAATATTTAGTCAAGATTTTGATCTTTCTTCAAAACCTAGACACTATTTTTTCAATTCTATAACTATTTGCAATAGACAATTCTTTCAAAATTTATAGCATTTGTGTTTTCTCTTTTATTCTGTATGAGGAATATACATGTTTTGGTCCCCATGAATTTTTGTATAACTATGAGAAATTTGTGGACAAATATTTCAAATTTATAACATTTTTGTTTTCTTTTTTCTATGAGAAATATCTTTTATTCTATATGAGGAATATACATGTTCTAGTCCTCATGAATTCATGTATGACTATGAGAAATTGTTAATGCTTTTTTTTTGTGATGCATGTTCAAATTTCAGGACTCAACAAATATCATCATCATGTCACTTATAGGAATGAATCCTAGGTGGATAGGACACTAGTAAATTTGGCCCAATTTCCGATGGTCACTTCGTCGCTATTTCGACACGTAGTAGTTGCAAGAGTGACAGTTTGAGGACGGAAAAAACGTGGTTAGCCATTACGTCGCAATTCCGACACTTCAATAAAGCGTTGGAAGAGTGACACTTTTTCCGACGTTTTGCAGAAGTGTCGCAATACAGACTCTTTACCGAAGTGTCGCAATACCGATGTTTTGCCGAAGTGTCGCAATACCGACGACATGTAGAAGTGTCGCAATACCGACTCTTTACTAAAGTGTCGCAATACCAATGCTTTGCATATGTGTCACAATACCGAAAAAAAATTTGCAGAAGTGTCGCAAGACAGATGCTTTGTGGAAGTGTCGCAATACCGACTTTGTGTCGGAAAGCGTCAGAAGATCGACGAAAGGTTAAATTTAAAAAAAAAAAATAACTGTCGCAATACCGACGCCATATTGTTCTAACCTCAAGGCGTCGGTCTTTCGACGACCCTTACAGATATTTAAAAAAAAATCACAGGTTATAATAGGCCTGCCGCTGCTATGTCATCACGTACAAAGATTCCAGCAGGAACAATTTGGCATAGATTCCAGATCATAGTATTATAGTTCATTTTTAAAACATCCCTTATTCAAGGACAAGCCTTCATCATATAAACTCTACAAAAATAAGCATAGAAAGCAATGTATCTTACCTCTTCGATGCCTTTTCTCAGTCATGAATATTTTTTGCCTTGCACATACAAATTTCAGAGGCTTCTCGATCCTCTTTAAGCCTCTTGCGGCTATCTGAGGATGTGCCCTAACCTGTGGCCATTTTAGTCCACTAAAACTATGCTTATACCTCATGTATTTACCCTTAACTCATGTGCCTTCCCTTGAGGGAACTTGACCCTGACACTAGCATCTCCACTGACCTCACACCCTCATTGTGCAATAGAATTAAGGGTATTGACCTTCCTTAATGCAGTAGAGGTTAAGCTCAACCTGTTCACAAAGATATACCATAGCTTTATGCCCAGAACCATACACAAACAAAGCTCGATCAATCCTCCTTAGCTCGACCTGCACTAGAACACAGGAAAAAGCATACTCATCCTTCTTCTTTCACTCCAGATCATCTCCTTAAGGATATACAGTCTTCTTAGGCTCTTGTCTTCACATTAGACGAGTTGAAATTGTGTTTCAGACCTCCACTTAAGCCTCTCTTATTTATATCCTCTCCATTGTTAACATAGAGCCTCCTTTACTCCTTCAAATATGCCCTCACACAACAAATGAAATAAATAATTACTTTTTTTGGGTCTTTAGCCCAGCCCTTTAGGTCTAAATCCCACCACAGGTTCACATTGTGACATTGGGGAGAGTCCATTTTTGGTTTTGTTTCTGCTTCATTTCATATTTTTGCTAATTACCCTATTAATAAATGTTGAAGTAATTTATGTGGGGACCATGAATTAATATGGTTAAACCCAAAGTAAAACATCCTGAAACATATCTAGCAGGAATTTTCTCTCATGAACTATTTTTTGAAATGTCTACATTGCATTCTTTACATTCTTTAGATGAAAATGCAACCAAGAAAGAGTCAACAAGAAATTAGTTCACAAAAATCATCATATATTCAACAAAATTTCTCAGTATTATCATTATATGTATTATCATTATCATCTAGATTTCATTATATTTATCTGCATTTCTTCCATTCAACCTTTTATAAATACTCCTATTATATGCATGTAATGAATAAAAATCCAATTAGCACACAATTTTAGTAATCCTAGTTCCAAGAAAAATTAGGAAAGAATTATATTCTTCAATTAGGTTTCTTTGAGGGGGGTTAAATAGTACATTTTTTGTTCATGAAGAGGTCACTTCTAGGATACTAGAATTAATCAAATCCCCAACAAGTAATCCAATCAAAATTTTAAATTAGAGCCACAAAAATCCATAAAAGTTTGAAACTCCTTAAAAGTTTTGAAACTTTTTTACAAATATTTAAAAAAAAAATCACAGGTTATAATAGGCTTATCTCCTGCTGCTATGTCATCACATACAAATATTCCAGCGGGAGATTGGGCATAGGTTCCAGAGATTCTTTTCAGGAAACATCATGTACAGATTCATTCTCATCTGCAAGGCCTGTAATTCAAACAGTGAATTTAGTATCACATTTTAAAAAGGAAGACTAAAATATAAGTGCTTCACAGAAAAATTTACATACCATCTAGTATCGCTGGCAATACACGGGGAAAATAATTTTGAAAGGTGGGCCCCAAAGACCTCGGAAAATACTGAACACATGAGATTTATCAGAACACAAAATATTGATGAACATTTGGATTACATGTTATATTTTAGCACAGTCCTCGCTGTCTGATAAAGACAATAAATTACCTTAAAAAGAGTGAAGTGACCATCTCGAACAGATGCCTTCTGATGAGAAAAATTTCGAAGGATATCTGGAAGAACCAGCTTGAAGTGTTCCATACCTAGTGCAGCTAGCACCTGGTACATATGATAGCCATCTGAAATCAAATCTCAGTCATATGCGTTCCATTGGGGAAAATTCTTCATTTGAAAACATATTTGCATATGCTATAGTTAGAAATATGCAGGACTGTACAAGCACACCAAAAATTGAGCCATACAGAAAATAAGTGTTTATGCCATAACTGTTGTGTTGTTAAAGGATGCCAGTTATATGAAAAAAAAACAAGAAAAAAAGATCAATTGTTTCAGTTCCACCACCTGTAGTTAAATAATAAAAGTTTCCTACATCTCCACCAGCTGTTGCAGAAGAACACCACTTAAAAAATGCTGCCATGTAAAATAATACAAGATAATTGTATTAATGTCCAACAAATGACCACAAAATTAGGTAAAAGGGACTAAGATAGCACATCTAGTTCAGGTACAAAGTAGAAGTGTAAAAGCATCTCCTCGAACAATGCTGAAAGATTAAAAATATTAAGGTCTACAAGCAAACAAGAAACTAATTGCTAAATGTCTAGTTATGAGAGAGTGTAAGAGAAGAGAATGTGCACGGACAATAAAGATGATTAAGACTGGAAATCTAAGTGCTCAGTATAACAGAGGGGAAGGAGAGGATGTCAAGGCCTGCTGTAGGGAAAAACAAGGAGGCTCAGATATGGGCTTACCCTTAGCTTCATCAACCACTGTGAATGGACTGATCCATTGGTGGATGATATCCTACAAGGAATGACCAATGCTCAAAGGCACCTGCCATATATCATTGGTGGTAACACAAAATGGAGGAATTCCATTTCTTCTAATAGTCAAGGCCATGTTCATATGGAGTAAAAAACCTTATGGATATGTATCTATCAACAAACACTATAAGATCCAAAAGTTAGCAAAATTGGTTGAACATCCACCCAAGGCATGGTTCTGATGGGGAAGGCATTGATCATGGGTTCAAATCAAATTAACTGACTCAAAATAGCTACCCTCTATCTAGATGTGTCGAGGAAGGAGAGGGGATTACACAAGGATTTCCTTTCAAAACAAAAAGCCATTGCTACTGTAATTGTAAAATACCACAATCAACACTTTGTAGCAATTAACCATGTGCTAATCTATAATTCTAAACTCGAGCACATATACATGAAAGAAAATATGAAGTTGTGTAAGATTGCATGAGTGAACGTCGAAGAGTTTGGAAGATTCAGATGGATGACCCTCGCATAAATCTAGCACACCTCAGAACGAAGCCCTAGCATTCTCCCTGTAAGAGGAGGGTCCTGAAGCAGAATGTAGAGTCTTGAAGGGTACACTGTGGGACAAGCTACGTTGTAGAGGCCAGAGTGAAGTAATCATACCTGCACTAAACTCAAAGACATGAGTCACTAAGAAGCGCAACATGCCAATGGAGTTGTCCCTAAAGTAGAACTGAATGGTGATCCTGCACAAGATGCCAGCAATATCTAGAGGATCTGATTTTTAGCATTTTAGAACACGATCTGATTTTTAACGTTTTAGAGAATTGTATTATATAGTGCAGCTGAGACATTAAAAGTATCAAATTTCTGTGTGATTATAGACTGCATGATTAATTATATTATCTGGTTGCTCAAACTCAGTTAATATTGAAACTTTGGGACTAAAATGAATTGTTCGTTACATTGTTGACTAGGAAACATATTTTGTATTGAAGTGTTATCTTATGAATTACTGACTATGGCTCTAATAAAGTTGTTACCTTGTGAATTAATAAGAGGAAAATGTTGAAAAATACCTAATTGTGTGAGAAACCCTTGGAAAAAATTACCCTAGCACTCTACAATGGTATCAGAGCAAAAGTCCTACCAGTCGAGATGGTATTTGAAAATTTGAAAAATGGAACCAACGAAAGCAAATTTTTGGGAAAACTATGCAAAGTTTTGGGAGCAGCAATAAAAGTCTTGGAGGACGCTAGAAAAGCAACATGCAGAAAAAATCAGAAAATTAGAAGAATTTAAATGTTGTAACATCTAAGAAGAACAAAATGGGATGACTTCTGAAATAGTGGCAAGAAAAACAAGTTAAGCGACACTGATCATAATCTCAAGCTTGAAAAACAAGGTATAATAAAGGTTGAAGCAAAGATGAAAGCATGGAAATGACTGTATCCCCCTAAATGGGAGGAAAATCCTAAAGAAGACACCATGGCTAGAGGTAGCAGTTCTGAAGGTGTAAGAAGTTAGCTAAATCTCAGAGAACAGGATGGACTTCCCAAGGAAGGGAATACTCTTTTTCATAGTAACATCCTTCCAATTTCAAATATGCAGGGAGGTAAAGATAATTGTGTCAATGAGGACTCTCCATACATCTCTTGCAGTGATTCCGTACTGCATATCTCAACCTCAATCGCAAGCAAAAAGACCAAACGAACCACTATTAAGAATATTATAGGATCCACTATGAAGTTGCCAAACGATGATGAGCTTAGTGTAACAGACATCAAATTTTATGAAGGGATGCCTTCAGGAAATAAACTATTAATATATTCAGAACATAACACTTGTGTTGAAAAAGTATTAACTATGATGAACGATGGTTTACAAAGGATGCAATGCCATGTTTCCAACTGAATAATAATAGTGGACAAGAATCATCTACTTTTAGGTTTTCAAATTTACATGAAAAGAAAGTGACAAATGCAGCTGCTAGCCAGGGACAGTCTAATGACATTCAAGACCAAACATCCATGTGAGAAACTAATGCACTTGATTTGGGCATTAAGAAGACATGTAGCCTCTTTCCAACATCTAAACTATCACAGAGAAATCAATCGAAGTTATAGATAAATCCAAAGAAAATGTTGAGTCAACTTATATGAAGAAAAACATCAAATTGGTTCTATGTTCAGAAAGCGAGCAATTGATCTAACTATGTTGTTGCATTGAAATCAAAACCTATGCAAGAAATACGTATCAGCAAAAAGGAGTAAGAATTTTATTGTATATATATTCAAATAATTTCAATGCATCACTAGGATTCCTCTAATCCTTAAGCTTTGCTATTATGATTACAAAGAATTGAATGTTATATGATGCTATATTTATGATCTAAACTCATGTATACAAATGATGAATGTATAAAGTTTTGAAGTGTATTTGTCATCAAATGAGGAAAGCCCTTGAAGCTCTTCAATAATATGGTTGGACATAATCATATTTATCAATAGTATGCTGATCAAACGAATATCCACAGTCTTGTTATGATATTAGTGTAGCATCAATTCATCGTGATCTAATCGTGAGAAAACCCTTGATTTTATAACTTAAATGATAAACCCCTATTTCCCAAATAGATTTATTCCCTAGAGTGTCGAGTCTAGCTGACTTGGGCCCTGTCATGACTAGGCCACAATGGCATCCAGCCTAACAGGTGTTTTAAACCAAACAACACCTACACTGTATATTGACACACAGGAATATGCACAGAAGACAATACACAGGAATAGTTGCTTACCCTCAAGCTGCCCTTCTTCTTTGCAGATATATCGACATTAGCAAGGCAGTATTCGTGCATAATCTAATTAGTCTGGTTTCCTTTAGGTGCTTTTCAGACATAGAAAACCAGAGCCTTCTTGATTCCAACATGCCTGTTGCTACCCTTAGCAGTGATGGGTTTATGTGCACTTGTGGATTTCCAGTATCCTAAGCCAGCAACCCTGTTTGGGCGAGAACCATTTGGATACTTCCTGTCCTTGGGAGTGAAGAAATACCACTCCTTTTCTCCAAATAGTTCCTTTTCTGCAAGAATTGGAAACGTGTATCAGACCAGAGAAAATAAAATTTATAATAACTAAAAGAAAATAGGAATGAAAAACAAGCATTTCGCATTGCAGGAACATGACATGGGCATAAATATGAAATAACACTATAAAAATATGACAAAAGAAAACCCTTGTCCATATGACAGTCCATACCCACAAATAAAAATGAGATGATTCATTTTGAGATTAAAGGTTGCCATATCCAACAAAGAGACATATCCAACTATTAGTCCTAAGACATGGAAGGGCATTCATTTGCAGATTTGGGACATTAAATAATTCATTTTTGAGAGGTTTAGAAAACTCGCACACATTTATGTAGTGCCCATATTACACTGGAAAAACCCCAAATTTAACAGATTAGCCTTTACAGGCAGTGTAACCTAAAAAAGGCATGTTCAGCAAGAACCAAACTCAACCAAAGTTGTATGTTTAAAAGGGAACAACATCAAGATCACAGCTCAAATAACCTTAATGGCAAAATCTAATCCCAATGGAAAGCAGTGAATTTATAGTGCAAAATCCTATTGCTTTGGAAGTAGTGGATTGAAACAAAAGGGTCCTAGCTTGAGCTGACTAGTCACATCCAAACCTCAATGGAACAACAATCGGGCAAACTACATAACCAATATACAGTTAAATAGAAAGAACATCCACCACTCCATTGTCTTACATATAAGGATCTAAGCTTGGACTAACGAGCTTCTACCCTCCACTTTTAGTCCCTTGATCTTTCTACCCACTTGGATCCCATTATGGAAGTGTATTTATAACAAGTGAAAGCATGGCTTTAAACAAAATGGATTGAAGATTTGAATTGGTCATTCCAGATATTCAAAGCTATGGAAAGAACAAGGATGCCTAATAAGCACTGGAAGGAAAGAATAAGGATGGAAGGACTTTTACTGTGAAACTTGCAGCTGATGGCCAGAAGGAGAAGCTATCATCACAACCTACAGTATCTCCACAAATGCAGTCAATTCCACAGATGCAGACAGCTTATGGAACAGACTATCCAAGCCTGAACTCATATCATAGGCCAGGGCCACAGGTACCAGCCTCTGCACCACCACCAATTGGTTACTCGACATATCCGTTAGGCCTTACTATGTCTCACTCCCTCACAATTTGAGAAGAAAGCCCCCAACAAATTACACCTATGCCCAGATGCTAAAAGTGCATCTCATATTCCAGCCCCTGAAATGATATCAAACACTCAAGTGATGGAAAATATTTAAGGAAAGAGATGAGATTAACTTAAATGCTTGTCCCACTACGAAGAAGATTCCACATCAAAGCCAAACTATGCAAAATTTTGAAACTGCCAGGAAATAGTTACACAAATGGAATGTAACTCATCAACATGTTTAAACGTTTGCACGAGATTTACCACATAGAATTCAACAAATCAACAACTCCAAAAGAATAATAGAACTATCAAGCAGATTAGAGTTTCCAGCACCCAACCATTACATCCGTCCCAAAAACTAAAAATGAATCTTCTATTCTGGCCTCTGAAACAATAGGATATGCTTAATCAATTAACAAATATTCAAGGAAAGGGTTGAGATTCATTTGCATGTGTATCCCACTGGGAAGAAGGTTCCATACCAAAACCAAATTAGCCAGAGAATACTACAAAATAGTTATACATATGTTGTGTCACCGATCGACATGTTCTGTACCAGATTTACAAGATAGCATTCAAGATATCAGTAGCCATAAAATAGAAAACTAGGCTAGTTAGGCAGCACAGTCTCAAGATTACCCTACCAGTGGGAGGTAGGAATATGATCACTAAATTCTTCTTGGCATATGTTATGAGAGTCAATGTTCTATAGCATTTTTGGTTTATAGTTGCTAAATCACTGCCAATCATTTCCTCTGCCATTTTGTTCTTTTAGGTTTCCTATTTTTTTATTGTATCTCTTGAAGCCCCTTATTTTTCTCTCCTGCTCTCATCCAATGGGCCTATAAGAAAGGTTTAAGTAAAACTGCATTAGGCATAAGAACATACCATGTCTGTCTAAATTTAACAACTACCTAGAAGGACCAAGATATTGTGCCTATCATATGTGCACATCTTTTCCATGATTTCTCCACTATTTGCATCTTCAACAATGGCTCACAAGATAATTTGATTGTCAATATATCATCAATACACTGACATTCTAGTGGATCTTCATCCTCATCCTCATGCACTTGGATGTACAGTTCCTCTTCTCAGATCACTCACACATGCATTGTCTCAATTACTTTTAGTCATAAATTTGTGGTAAAAGCCGCCACTCGTGATGTCACCAATATGAATTATTGTGGTATGATGCTTGGCCAACCTTACCAATATGATTAAAAGGCCTAATATGATGCATCAAACAACACTTACCTATTGCATAAAGATAACATCAAGTACAGGTCGATCCTAAAGCTTAAAAGCATTATTTAACTTTTATCCAACAACATCATTATGTTCTACGATTGCAATCCAAGGTTCGGTCAACAATTTAAAAGGATTCCTTAAACCTCCTCCATCATTTTTTTTGTATCACCCTCACTTGCCCCCACACACTATCTTAGAGGACATTCTACAAAATTGTTTCTCGCCTATTACAGAGTTCTCTCCTTACTTGAAAGTTTAGATTTGGTGGCCTCTTCTCATTGGTTCACAGGTTACAACCTAGTTCAACATCAACCCTTGTATATATTCATAAATATAAAATAGTTGTAAACAGAAGAATTGTGAAGGAAGTCCCTAACAGCCTTTTATTCTTATAACCTATAGGAATGACCTCCAATAGGGCCTATGAACCACAACCCATTCTGATTTTACTTTTTGTATGGTAAAGAATTTGCGTAGGCCCTTTATGGAATACGATTCCAATTGATTAGCTTGAGATCATCTCTCCTTCCTTGGTTACTCTGCCAAGCCCATTGTTAATTACAAAAATTCATAGATTGAGTTTTGAAACTCCAAACATTGGATAAGGTGGTCGACAGTACATTCATATTCAATGATACAATGTTTCCAGGACCAGAAATTAGCCTTATAAATAATTTAGTTTTTTCCAGAGGTATATTTTTCCCAAGAACAAAAGAGATTGTAAATATGGTTGTACAGGGATTGGTTAGTTTATATGATCGATTTTACTATATGCATCAGTAACAAGGCCCAAGAGGCAGAGTAGGAGGCTGCCATAGCCCCAATATCATTGAAATTTCAAGACTAGGCAAGGTCCCGAATTGTTGCGCAACAGAAAATCATCTCTAACCATTCCATTCTACTCACCATGGACTATCATGGCTAGGAGGAGAAGTCCAAGTATAAAACTTATTCCTTGGGGAAAAGTAGGACCATGTTATGTCTACTCATTTTCATTTACAAATATAAATGCGCTAATGTCCTATAGAAAGGCCATTAGAGGTACTTACAAGCCACAATAAGGCCACAACTGTCTTTAAAAAGAATACATAAAGAAGAAGGCTTACAGGTGGGAGGAAGGGTTGATTTTAGCAGGGATAGGTGCCCTAACGAGGGCCGAGTTCTTCAAAAAATAAAAATCACATTTTAAGGAATTGGAAGAGACGTTTGTGGAGAACAGATGTAGGATTGGGTTTGAGTCTTGTGATAGCATTATGTGCTTGATGGTGTGAGGGTCACCTTTGTCTAAAAGACCAAAAAGGGAGGTTGATACAACAATAGTTAGAGGGATTGTTTGGAGGGTCGTTATGCATAGTGTAGGAGTGTTCCTTAGCAAGTAGCTCCTGGAATTGAATGTGCAGTAGCATAGGGGGTGTCTCCATAAGTAAGGGAAACATTCATATTGCTGGTTGGTCCATAAGTGCGGTAGGGATAGTTGAGGAGCAACCTCACCCTAGGGTAGTGTTTTCTTCCTTTAAGTGGACAAAAAATAGAAGCAACCTGTGGGAGAAGTTGATACAATGATGAAGCAATGGGATAAGGGCTAGAAGAGTGCCCTAACTGGTCTTCTAGAAGCGCATAATTCAAGGGCAAGAGGGAAACAACAGAGAGTTGCAGATTGCCTCTTGGATGATGGCTTGAAGGGTGTCCTAGGAGATGACTCCAGGGAAATGGGAAAATCCCCATCTATTGCAAAAGGGATTTCCCGTCCTGAAGAAAAAAATTATAATAGAAAAATCATGAAAAGAAAAGGCTCAAATCTCTCTTCCAGACTAGTGACATGGCATAAGGCCACATGGACCACTGTGATTGGTTGACATAACACATTAGAAGCATGATGTTAGCATCTAAAATATCTAGGACATGTGGCACTCCATGATAAAGACACATGGTGTGTGGATTTGATTTTTTCAGGTGGTCAAGTGGGCCGAAAATACGTGACATGTGGCACCACTCAGAGATTGACATGTGCCAATTGGTACAAGTGGTAGACAATTGGCATGCTCAAACAATGATGTGATGCAGGAATGACATGAGGGAGAAAATATCAGAAAAGCCCCAAATCTATAGAACTAAATCTCATCACCAACCTAAGATTGAAAACTTTACATGATGTAACCTATGAAATTGTAAATGGAGAAATCATAGTAACAATAAAGTAACCTATGTAACAATAAAGTCAAATTCATCCTGGGAGTGGTAAATGGAGAAATCATAGTGAACAACAGGAAACATGCATAGTTTCTTACAATCAAATAGATGAAAAAACACATACAAAAAACCTAGATAATAATCATGAACAAACTTAATATTGAATTATGAACTCTAAAGGAACTTACAAAATGTGACATTACGAACCTGGTCAAGCGCACAAGCAAAAATATACTAGACATGACCTTGGTTGACAAGTTGTATCTCTCATGATGCAAGAGGATTTGTACCTACACTGCCAAGTCAATCAAAATCCATCATTATCTATACAATAAATACAAGTAATTGATGTAGTATTTTTTACTCTAAGATGAATTCTTATGATAATGGTAGAACATATGTTGAAAATGTCAAAACATACCTGAATAAGCTCCTCTTCGTTTCAAGAACAATTCATTGGAGTCGCATGAACTTGGAACAAGCCTCCCACGATTGGAAAGAGTAGCAACTAAGTCAACAGTGACTTTTTTATTGCTACATTGGATCGAGGGAGGTTTGCTCCAAGATTAAATTGCTCCAATAAATTATTCTCTACTAAACAGGGCCAACCTCATGAAGGTGGAAGCTCTTATGGCCCCTCTCCCCCCCTCACATCACTCTTAATTCCCCTATACCCAATCTATATTTCATTTTTTACTTTCATGAGCATAATTTTTTTTTTCAATAACTAATAAAAAAACAATGCAACAAAAAGTACACAAGGAAACATTAAAATTAGTGATTGACATAAAAATAGTATGATAAATGAGTTTTTTATATAACGCAAAAAACGTTCCAAGTATGGTAATGTTTGGCTTATAATAATACGATATTTTACAATATCAAATTTCTTTTTCTTCTTCCTATTTCTAGAGCTCCTAATTACGTCATCAATATCATCGTGCTCTACTCTTGTTTTGTGCCTTTCCCGCACTGCTGGCCTAGTTGCGTAGTCATGATGTCTGGTCTCATCCAGTGACAGGGCATCGCCTACAAAAACAAATAATATTAAATTTTAATTGTCAGTTTTTAAATATCATTGAACTAATTTGGTAATATTAATAAAAAAAAATTTCAATGAGATTATTTACCTGGTGCACCAGTTGTCGCCGTAGGGACCGTTGCCCTGTTTTCCTCTCTGGTGGTAAGATCCTCAAGGGAAACATTCTCTGTCATTTAAACAAAAAACGTTATAAGGACAACCATCAAGGTATAATTAGAAAAAATTATAAGTGGAAATTAATTACCATCATGGCCCTCATTGATAGTAGCATTGTTGGCTTGGTCCCCACTACAATGATCAGGTTGCATGTGAGCAACATCTGCATCTGGCTCTACAACTGGGTTATTTGCCTCGTCGGTAGTGCTACTCCCCTGATTTAAACAAAGTTGTTAGACATTAAATTTATGGACGAAAACAAACATATTGAAAGGTTAACATTTTACCTTATTAGGCATTCTGGATCTTGGGACTTGTCCCAAGCTTTTGCATTGTTCAAATACGGCTTGATAGCCGGAATGGAAAGCAATATTTTTATCTTCCTTTGTAGTTTTTGTCCCAAAGTCATCACCCTACATTACATATGATTGTGTATTTTTAATGTTATTTGATGGGATTATAAAAACGTTGGAAGGCGATACAATTAATTATAAAATGTTTAGCTACTTACAATTCTTGCGGCTAATTTCAAATAGCCGCCCTGGCCTAGCTTGTGATGGCCCTTTTTTTCAATCCTAGCTTTGGTTGCCTTCGAGGTGTCAGGCAACCTATCATCAAAATATTGAAGTCAGATATGACGTAGAACACTTTTATTTTAGAAATAGAGAAAATTAAAGCTATTGAATTAAAGTTATAATTTACCTTGCGGGTCCAGTTAGCATTTTTCCTTCTTTCTTTGCCCTTTTCTTTTTTCCATCATGGATGAGTGCTCTCCACTCACTCTCTGGAATTGTGAAAGGATGCTTGTATATATGTTTAAATTGAAAGTGCATCCTATAGGTGTCCCTGGTATATTTCAAATATTTGCCAACTACCTGAGCCACCGTTGTTCTGTCAAATGTGCCCACTCCAAAAAGGCCTTCTAGATAATCTAGAAGTTCTTTTTTCAGGTTGGAATTCTGGGAATTCCACCTTGTGCGTATGGTTGGGCCAAAAATATACAACGCATTGCTCTCCAAAAACTGGTAGAACTCATTGTTTCCTACACAGAAAAAATAT
Organism: Pinus albicaulis; assembly: GCA_034641835.2. NCBI lineage: Eukaryota > Viridiplantae > Streptophyta > Pinopsida > Pinales > Pinaceae > Pinus > Pinus albicaulis. The sequence goes on along the minus strand of CM076572.1, from coordinate 95,220,540 downwards.
ATTATCATTAATTTAAAAATAAAAATCATGATAAAATATAGTTTACATAGAGTGCATGAAATAGTTAAAATATTAAAACTTACCTGGGAGTTGTACGTGTTTCATAGGGACACCTTCATTGTTCACCAAAAACGTGCCATCAATGGTGCCTGTGGAGCTGACACGTGTAGCTCTAGAAAACACAATAATATAGTTGGCAATATCAGCCTCAGCACTGTCAACACGTTTAGCGGTTGGTTGGGTGTCTTCTTGGGCAGGGTGCGTTTCTTGGCTGGCACCTAAAGGTGTAGAAGGTGTACGAGAGGTTTCTCGGCAATCTCTTGCCCTTGTGTCCCACTACCACCAACACTGAGTGCAACAGCTGTCATATAACGCTACATACAAAAGAAGTTTTTGTTAGTTTAGTTAATGTAAAAATTAAAAATCAAACTATCACAATTCATCTCATGCAGAACAAAAAAAATATCCTTTTGATTTTTTATTATTACCTGATATGTTTGTAGCTGGGTCATAAGTTGATTTATCCTCGCTTCTATTTCAGGTGTTTGAGGCTTGTCAATCAAATGCTCAAATTCCAACTTTGCTTTTCGCGCCTTTTTTTGTAGCAAGAGCAATGGACATGGGGATGAAGAAAGCTCTTCCTCATACATGGAATCATTAGGCGTACCATGGCCAGGTGTCTGCATATTTGAACAAAATTAATATTATTTCAATTATGTAAATAACTAAAATACCTGAAGATAGAGCAATGCTGGCACTTTTCATTTCTTCCGCTGGCCCCTTTCCGCGATCATCCTGTCTCAGGGTTGTTTCTGTATTGCTCTGATCAGTCTACCACATTGCAATAAAATTATAAATGTGAAAACTTGAAAACAATATCTAACTTGAAAACACAAAATTAAAACTGAAATAATTTCTAATAAGACACTGGAAGACAGAGTTAGAGTTTCAAATATGCCTTGCATTGAATTCAGTCTTGGAAACATGCCATTGCACATTAAGGCACCCAAACAAGAGACGAATTGAAAATGAGACTAAACTGGGTTATTTGTAGTGAAATTTTAAAATCTCAAAAGGTATATTAATTATCGAAACAAATAAGCTTCATAACTTCAGTATTATTGAGTCTGTTGTGTATAAATCACAAAAAAATTGAAACAAAACACTAGAAAAAGCAACAACATAATCACATTTTGCTATAGCAGTGATCTGACCTCTAAAGTAGACTTTCTACTAGTTTCACCAGTACCATACAAACAGTGGAAATGAACACAGGATACAACCACAGATGTGTAGTTATTTTTCTGTATTAGAATTGGCTGCTAAGGACAAACCTGTACACATTCATGTTTTCAACCTTTCAGTTTATTCTTTGAGTCTGCCTGGTTTGGTTTTCAACTAAAGTCATTTACAACATCTTACTGTCAAATGGATATCATGTATCTTCCCAACCTAAGCTACAGGAACAGGGCAAGCACTGGTTGGATGATAACGCTGTATTTAAGTGGAATTTATCAGACTGTTTTGAACTCTATTGCTGAATCCTTTACCAAAGTCATTAGCTCCTTAATAGATGCTATATTTAGAGGGGACGGTGCTGGTGTTTCCCAATTCCCACGGAATGTAAAGCTATAACAGGGGTGAATTTTATGTCTAATTTTGTGTGGAAATAAATATACCTGTAGCCGACGTTTCATTTAAAAAAAAAAATTGTAATCAAGAATACAAAGCTCCAACATGTCGTGTATGGATTTCAAACAGATAATGTATCAAGAAGTATGATTCTTGAAGATTTATCAATAATTTTTCCATTGCAATCCTTGAATCAACACTTGTCACAAGCTTGGAATTTGTGGCTGTTGAGGGAGATTTTAGTGATGCCTCAAATTGAAAGACTTCAATACATATTTCTGAGCTCAAAATAGGTCCTGCAAGCCCTACTTGAAAACATTGTTGAAGTGATCTATCCACTCCCGATTGAAAGTTGTGTATGAGGATTCTTATGGCTTGCAGGAGTAACATCAAGCTTGGTAAAAGATCTAAAAAAGAAGACAATCATTATCATATAATTCCTAGCTGTAGTTTTACTTTTTCCTTTTTGTAAACAAGGAGCCAGATTTGTCATGAGTTTTGATGAATTATTCTTATTTGAGCACCATTGGAATTCGATTAAAGAATTTATTTTGTTTTTCCAGAAATTTGGAATTGATGAGGGACTGCAAGATCTTCTTAGTTGGGCAGGGGAGCTCTTTATCATACATCATGTAAATAACACATCTAAAGTTGCAACACCACCACTTCAGGGAAAGAGGAAACACATTCATGTCCAAGGCCAAAATTCAAGGAGAAGAGGATCCTCGGAAGAAATTTCAAATGCTACGGATGAAGGTTCACTTTTAGTTATGCTAATGTTATGATTCCTGAGAGTTGAGATGTACCAATTTTGCAACCCTTGAAGAGATTCAACTTCTTGTCATCAACCTTTCAGTCAATTTTCTGTTGTAACTATCTCTGTTTGTTTCCTATTTACACAGGTAATAATGGAAAAACAGATACCAGTGAAGCATGCAGGATTTCTCTGGTTACCAAGATAGCTGCAACCATTCTGCAGTCAATTGCAGATAGCAATGTTTTAAGTCTGGTGACACAGGTCCTAGTAAAGGCAAGATGTTTAGAATTTGCATCTACATTTATTCAGTATCGACTAAAACAACAAATTGAGAAATGGTCTAATGCTCAGAAGTTCACTGGAAATGAATGGAAATATTTTTTTATCTGTACGAAGATCTCCAGTATGTATGTTACAAAATTGTTGTACCCATGTCTAAAGAGCTCAAGTGAGTTAGCTACCGAAGCCTCTATTGTGGCAAATAATCTTCTTGATCTTGTCACTTTGAGTGAATCTGTTGTTGGATCTAAGTGTGCGGTGTCTGTTCTAGTTGCGTTAAAGCCATGGATGCTAGATCTTCTTATCATTGTATCCTCTTCTGCAAATTCTCTTTTTAGTGATGAGAGTTTGAACGCTGTAAAGTCAAAGCAGGGATTTGATGAATTGGATGAAGATGGCAAGCAATTTTCTGCTTCCTGGATTGTGTCACTTTCCAATGTGGAATGTAGCTCTGTAAATGCCACAAACTTTCGAAAAATCCATCCACCAGAAGGCCATGCCATGGGAGGGGCCTCTAACAACAATGATGATTCACAAACTAAAGACAAGTTCTATCATGCTACTCTTGAATTTATGGAAACAATCATCAAGTTGTTGCAAAAATGAGATGCTAGAATTCTGCATGCTATTGTAAAAATAATTTTATCACTAGCAGCATTTTTTCTGAAACAAAAAGCTTATGGTGAGGTTTTTGAATTACTTCATTTCACATGTGTAAAATTGCTAGGGATTGGCAATGTCCAAGAAAAGGGCCATGATATTCTTCTAAATGAATTCTTACTGGAATAATTTGAAGAGGCAAATATTCAAATAGAAAAGGAAATAGAGTCTTTGGGGGATCCCTTAATCGAGGTATTTTGTAAACCCTTGATCAAGGGTTTACAAGTTAAGAAAATTTTCTATTTTTGGAAGTTTTAATCGAGCTTCAATTTCCAAGTGGTGAAATACCTTCATCTCTTACATGGAAGGTCACAAACTTAGTATCTAGAGATTTACCATCAATTCCTCTTTCCAATGATATATAAGTCATTCAAAAATTCAAACCATAGCTGGTAGTTTGACATAGCTGACCTCAAAGTTGGGTCAAGTTAAGACATATTTGGTCTGACCCACAGACTAATGTCAACTAGACACTCTCCACTAGAATGCCAAAGTTGTCCATTTCAACTCTTTTTTCCTGTTTTTGTGGACCAAATTTTGCAAGGGGAGACCAACTCCAACAAGAAGCTAGGGCACAAATACAACATATCTATGCTATTTTTAGGGTAAATAATTTTCAACAACAACATAAATAGCATCTAGGGCACATTTTATGATTATTTTCTAAACTAATTTGAGGAGCTAGCACACAAATTTTCACTTCTCGGCCTGATTTTCACTAGCTAATTATTAAGGCATAACTTTATGAGTTGATTTTCAAAGTAGGAAGTTTCATCTTGTCACTGCTGTGGCAGCTAGAGAACACTTTCAGACCTAATTTTTCACTAGCAGGGACATCTCTACACTTTAAGATTATATTCAAAGTTGGTTTCTTCACAACTAGGCCAGAAAGGGAACATATCAAAGATCATATTGACAACTAAGATTTCATTTCTAGGGAAGCATTTTTGTTAAGTTTATGAGATCATTTTCTGATTTTAAATAACTAATTTTCATATATAATATTCTAAGCAGGAGAAGGGCCTTCAATTTGCCCTCAATCCTAATATAATTCAAAAATATTAACGGGTTCTCCATCATTTTCACATTTAAAATTTTTTATATGGCTTGTATGATTTATAATTATCATTTTTTCATTTTTTCTTCATACCATGTTCCATGGCATACGTTATGCATCATGTACTTCATAGTAAAATTACAGACATCCAAACAAATTAATTTTTCATTATATACATTGTAAAGTTTCATATCAAAGTTGAACATAAACTACATATATATTTATGGAAGTTTTGTAAATTTTATATTTTGTACTTTACTAGGCTTTTCTGGGTTGACTCATGAGTCTTTTCCAAGTCCCAAACCCACTTTGACCCTTCATCCAAAATAGATCTGTAAACTTTTCTTTAGACCTTAGTACAAGGAATCAAGATAATTTATGTGAAGATTGAATTAAGATTTGATCTGTAATTCAGTGAGAAATTCATAATTCTTAAAAGTATGAAATCATTCAAAGGTGCATGTATATGTTCATGCAATCTTATTAATATGATTCAGCTGGAGTGATTAAGAGGATAAGTTGTCAAATCCTCCCCATCTTGGTTCAAACCTCACTTGGGAAATGTTTTCCCAACATGGACTTCATAGGTTTAGCAAGGCACTAGTAATCTCAATATTTCTTAAGTGCTTTGAAATGGTACAAGATGTTCAAAACATTTTTTCAAGTCCAGTGAGCTAGCACAAGTGGATTTTTTCCTCGAGCTAAATGGAGGAGGTATTGAAATCAATGCTATGCGTTGGCTTCCTATGTTGTGTGTCTCACTCAACCCTACACTAGCAGGTTCACATTGTGTACCACCCATGGAATACAAGTGCTAGAGTTTTTCCTTGGGAAAACACAAAAAAGGAAACATATGCCATGCAGTCCTAAAATTACTCAGCAAAATCAAGCATAATTAGAAATTACAGATCAAACACAAATATTTACGCAATATCGAGATATGGTTTTTAACTAGAAAAATCCTTGTCAATAAATGAGGAATTTGAGGTTGTAACATGCACTGCTCATTATGTCCTTTGGGTTGTGGTCTGGTCTAGTAGTTGAGACAGTGCAACACCATGATAATGACCTAAGTTCAAACCGCAGTTGGCATAGATCCCTGATCATGTCCATGAGTTAATCTCCCAATTTAAATGAGGATTTTCCACCATAATGCAGAGTTGGGGTTTGTCGTCCTGACAGATCAAACAAAAAGGTTTACCCTTACCAAAAGAAACATACAATTCCCATTCTTTTGTCCAAAGGCGATGTAAGCTTAGAGTGAGTGAGAAATGAATGTTTTGATAAAGACGCAAGACCGCATGATGGTTCTGTGCTGTATTGCACCGTTTCTCATACAAGGAGTATATGATATATGGGATTCTTGTCCAAACTGGTCTTTACTGTTGTCTGACATGAATTTTGAGGATGGTTGTAATTTAAAAACATAATAAAATGCACCTATCTACAAAGCATTTGCAATCAGAGAAAACATTGGGGACATTGCAGCTAAAGGATTGGTGTATGCTTACCATTTTGGTGGTCGAAACAACGGGTCCCCTCTTAAACCCCCGAACCTGCTAAATCCTCGAACCAACGAACAACTGACTAGTTGAACGAACACTCGAACTCTCAGCACCGTTGCAAAGATAATGAAATCGATTAGGTGAGAATCGAACTCTCAGCACCATTGCAGAGATAATGAAATCGATTCGGTAAGAATTTTTGGAAAAAGGGTGCGTGGGTAATGAAATCGATTGGTAAGAATTTTTGGAAAAAGGGCACGTGGGTAAGGTTATTAGGCTAATTTGTTGGAATTTAAAAAAATAGGCTAAGCTAGGGATCTTTAATCATGTATTAATGATATCAATTGATTAATTATGATTAATCATGTATATATTAATGATATCAATTGATTAATTAGGGGTCTTTAATCATGTATCAATTTATTAATTATGAATTAGTAAATTTAATTAAAATTTACTAATTAGTCTACAAACACATGGTAATAATGGCATTACCCACAAACACATGATACCCTCATAACCTAGTATTGTGTGCTAGGAAGGCTTTCCAAAGAAGTGGGCTGGCATCACTATGACACTATTACAGAATTAGAAGGGAAGAGAAAGGCAAAGGCTCATGTATCATATGAGAGAAGGAAGCAATTGAAAAAATTGAGATACCCTCATAACCTAGTATTTTGTGCTAGGAAGGCTTTCCAAAGAAGTTTGCTGGCATCACTATGACACTATTACGGAATTAGAAGGGAAGAGAAAGGAAAATTCTCAGGTATCATATGAGAGAAGGAAGCAATTGGCAAAATTGAGATCAAAAGCAGTGGAGTTAGCCGAAAAGAAGCTTACCCCAGAGATGGATAAGATAAAGCTTGACAACATATTGGTCAATTTCCTTGACCCTTTATTGGTTATTCAGAAGGAGTATGAGTACACCACCGTTACTATCAAGGTAACCGGCCCCTAGCAGATCAAGGGGTTAAGGGGTTTAGGGGTTAGATGTTTGGGGTTTATGGGGTTAAATGGGTTGGGGTTAATGCATGCACGTGCCTGACTAAACGATGCCACAAGGGAGAAAATGGAAAATGGGCCGCCCGAACATGCATAAGGCACTCAGGTGGTCACAACTTAGAAAAACTGATAAGGGCGCCCTTGAACGAAACGACCCGAACCAAACGCGCTCGGTCGGGCGAATTCACACGACGCGACATGACGCACCTGACTGAACGATGCCACAAGGGATCAAATGGCAAACGGGCCGCCCGAACGTGCACAAGGCACCCGGGTGGTCATAACTTAGAAAAATTGATATGGGCACCCTCGAACGAAACGACTTGACTCGAACGTGCCAGGTTGGGCGACCTCACATGGCGCTACATGGCGCGCCCGACCGAACGATGCCACAAGGGAACAAACGGCAAAAGGGCCACCCGAACGTGCACTCGGTGTGTTCGTAATGTTTAGAGGATATGTCGAATGTGCTGGAGGTGATCTTCCTAACTCTAGTTGAAGATCAGGATCATTAGGGGAATTTTGAGGTCTAAAATGGGCCTCCTAAGGAAAATGTACAATCAAAATTCAATTTATGAGAACCAATCACATTTTAGGGGATGACATCATCCCTAATGGTTGAGGTAGCATTGCTTGAGTTAAAGGTACTTACTTGTCACATTATCAATGGTGGATAAAAAACTCATGGTTAACCATGGTAGTGCTCTAAGTACTTTTAAAGTCAAAGCAAAGTACTCATAATAAATGTCATTTCACACTTTTTGAATAAAAATATATTATTATCATTTCATATTTTTTGAAAGAAACAATGCATATCCCTATATATTTATTATATTATATTATTTTTATATAGTATATTAATTACATGTTATTATGCAATTTAAATAATATAAATTTTAATTAATATCATATAATATAATTAAGAATTTATAAATTATATTTATATTTTATTTTAAGTTATTTAAGTACAAAGGACAAATGTATTAGTTGTTCAATGATAATGACTTTTTCTTGAAAATCTCATTCTTATTTATACTCACATCAATACAACCTTTTTTATTAATTTTATTTTGGTACAACTTTTGAATTGAATTTAACTATGGTTACATAGTTTGTGGTGCAAAAAGTGAATTGAAAATTCATAAATATTATTTTATTGGTTTGGCTATTATTTTATTATTTCCTTAGGAGGCCCATTTTAGACCTCAAAATTCCCCTAATGGTCAGCCAAATACACCACCAAGAATCATGAGTTGGTGAAAGGTCGCAAAATGTCATCCATCAGTCTCATGAAGGTTGAGGGAGCATTCGTCAACTTGAAAGGCATGAACAACCATCAAAAATTCCCTCCTTGGACTTGAAGGAAGTCTCCATAACAGAATGTTGATATATCGACCCATTGGGTAGCAATGCGCTTGGGGTTAGATCGATGTAATGATTGACCTAACAGTGTAGAGGTACCCTTGCAGGAGAGGTGAATATGCCCTTGTACTTCTTTGCAACCTTCTCCATATGTTGTTGTCATGCAGAGGAGCCATGTTTGGAGGCCATGGCCATAATATTCTTTTGGCCCTCAGTGCGAATCATAAGGAAAACAAATTTCCCAATTTGGGATATGATCTTACTGTATTAATTCGTTATGATCAGGGAGATGGCAGTAGGCAGTGCAACATTGAGGCGATTATGGAAAGGTTTCCAAAAAAGCACCAGAGTATGATGTTTCTGCTACAATGCCTGTTTGGGTTCCAAGGCTTTCGAGGAAATATTTAAATGATCTAGTTTTTATTGATTTTATCAGAGAATCATTTCAGAAGTTGGCAAAAGGAATCTCATTCTATTCTATTGTTGCATCCATGTAGGGGAAACGATCCATTCTCGACCCACTGATAAATGAATATGGTAAAGGGGGGAAAATGTATTATTTTCACTCAAACAAAGTGAGATGCAGATAGCCTATCAGTAGCATTGGGTCGGTCCCTTGCATGTGAACCCTTGCATTGTGATATTTCACAGAATCAATGAGAGAGGACTCTTGCTAGATTTCGTGAGCAATGTTTTAATGTGCTCATTGCTAATGATGTAGTTTCCCGTGGTCTTGATATTCCAAATGTTGATTTGGTTATTCATTTTTAGCTCCCAAAAACTTCAGAGATATTTGTGCATAGATCAGGGAAAACATGGTGTGTTGGTAGGATGGGAAATTCTATCCTTATCCATACCGAGCAACTGATTAGACAAGTCAAGATGATTAAAAGTGATATAGTTAGCAAGTTTAAAAGGGCCTGGCATGGGAAGGAAGGAAATAATACAGAGCCTTCATGTGTTTTAAATACTCGTGAATATTTTTGGGTTGATATTAAAAATTTTGTGGAAGACATTTGATTTAAGACATAGGTTCTTGTTAAAGATGCCCTTAGTCTCCATTCTAAGTGGAGAAAATATGAATGCATGTTCAAAGAAATCATTTCTCAAATAGGAAGACTATATTCATTTCTTTGGACTAGAATGGACAGATGCAAAGATGAAAGATGGACTATATTCATTTCATGTCATTGATCAGATGGGCTTTCAGCCTTGTGCCAGATCTATCCAAATCGTCATAGTTTTTTTGTAAATGAATGATGTGTACAAACAAGCCCTCATTTTGATGGTTATCTTAGGATATTGAAGCACTTTGAAAGTATTGTGTTACCATCAAAAGTGTATGACGAGGTTTTGTAAGTATTTTAGGGTCAAGGATATTGAATCTAAGAGGGTGTACTACAATTTTGTTGTTATATGATATACACATAGTGCTTGATTCTGTAGCTTTTTGGTGATTTCATGTGCAACACTTGCACTTTTAATTCATCCAATAGCATCCCATAATATTGTAAACAAGAAACTTTGGACCTTTTGTGTTTATCTTGGAGTAGTTATAGTCAGCCAGTGGGAAAGTTATTTCTAGGAAAAGTAGCTACCTTTTCAACAGGTAGCTAATTTTCCCAGAATTTGAATGCAACAGAAATAGAGCTACATTTTTAAATAAGTAGCTGCCTTTCCCAGAAATCAAAAGAAGAAAAATTGGAGCTTGAACATGAAATGCTCGAGAATTTTAAAGACAAGATTTTAGCCAAGAAGGTGAAGTGTTTGTTTGAGGTAATCGATTTTCTCCTGATTTCAATCAACATAGGTGGAAGAGGATTGACTAGGTGGCAGTAAGTTCCGCCTTGGCTTTTCCCTTTGTTTTGCGGTTTGGGGGTGCCTTTCCCTTTTTTTGCATTCATATATCCTAAGTCTCGCTTTTTTTGTTTAAACTTCTGCTCGAACTTGACAACACATTGATAGGCGACCTCACACGGCGCGACACGGCGCGCCCGAACAAAAAATGCCACAAGGGAGAAAATGGAAAACCGCACGCTGTCCGAACATGCACAAGACACTCAGGCAGTCACAACTTAATTAGCAAAACTAGTACGGGTGCCCTCGAACGAAACAACCCAAACCGAAAGCGCCCGGTCGGGCAACCTCACACAACGTGACATAGCATGCCTGACCGAACGTTGCCACAAGGGAGAAAATGGAAAACAGGTTGTCCGAACGTGCACAAGGCACCTGGGCAGTCACAACTTAGAAAAACTGATACGGGCGCCCTCGAACGAAACAACCCGACTCGAATGTGCCTGGTTGGGCGACCTCACATGACGTGACACGACGCGCTCGATCGAACGATGCCACAAGGGAGCAAACGGAAAATGGGCCGCCTGAATGTGCACAAGGCACCCGGGCAGTCACAACTTAGCAAAACTGATACAGGCGCCCTCAAATGAAACGACCCAACCCGAACGCGCCCGGTCGAGTGACCTCGCATGGCGAGACACAACGCGCCCAACCAAACAATGCCACAAGGGAAAAAAAAACAAATGGGCCACCTGAACATGCTCAAGGCACCCTTGTGGTCATAACCTAACAAAACTAATACGGGCGCCCTCGAACGAAACGACTTGAACTGAACGCGCACGGTCGGGCGACCTCACATAGCGCGACACCGCGCGCCCGACCGAATGATGCCACAAGGGAGCAAACGGAAAATATGCCGCTCTAATGTGAACAAGGCACTTGGGCTGTCATAACTTAGAAAAACTGATACAGGCGCCCTTGAAAGAAACGACTCGACTTGAACGCGCCCGGTCGGGCGACCTCATACAGCACGACACGACGCGCCTGACCGAATGAATATGCCACAAGGGAGAAAACAGCAAACGGGCCACCCAAACATGCATAAGGCACCCAGACAGTCACAAATTAATTAGCAAAACCAATACGGGCGCCCTCGAACGAAACGGCCCGAACCGAACGCGCTCGGTCGGGCGACCTCACATCGCGCGACACGACGCACCAGACTGAACGAATATGCCACAAGGGAGAAAAAAAAAATGGGCTGCCCGAACGTGCACAAAGAACCTTGGCGGTCACAACTTAGCAAAACTGATACGGGCGCCCTCGAACGAAACGACCCGACTTGAACGTGCCTAGTTGGGCGACCTCACACGGTGCGACACGACGCGCCTGACCGAACGAATATGCCATAATTGAGCAAACAAAAAATGGGCCGCCTGAACGTGCACAAGGCACCTGGGCATTCACAACAAAGAAAAACTGATACGGTCGCCCTCGAATGAAACGGCCTGACCCGAACGTGCCCGGTCGGGCGACCTCACACGGCGTGACACGATGCGTCAGACCGAACGAATATGCCACAAGGGATAAAATAGAAAACAGGCTGCCCGAACATGCACAAGGCACTCGAGCGGTCACAACTTAGAAAAACTGATATGGGTTCCCTTGAACAAAACGACTTGACCCGAATGTGCCCAGTCGGGCGACCTCACATGGCGCGACATGGTGTGCCCGACCGAACGATGCCACAAGGGAGAAAATGGCAAATGGGCCACCCGAATGTGCACAAGGCACCCAGGCGGTCACAACTTAGTAAAACTGATACGGGCGCCCTCGAACGAAACGACTCGACCCGAATGTGCCCGGTCGGGCAACCTCACATGGCGCAACACGGCGCGCCCGACCGAATGATGCCACAAGGGAGAAAATGGAAATCGGGCCGCCCGAACATGCATAAGGCACCCGGGCAGTCACAACTTAGCAAAACTGATATGGGCGCCCTTGAAAAAAACGGCCCAAACCGAACACACCCGGTTGGGCGACCTCATTGGACCGAACAAATATGCCACAAGGGAGAAAACAACAAACGGGCCTCCCAAATGTGCACAAGGCACCCGGGTGGTCACAACTTAGTAAAATTGATACGGGCGCCCTCGAACAAAACGGCCCGAACCGAACGCGCCCGGTTGGGCGACCTCGCATGGCGCGACACTGCGCGCCCGACCGAATGATACCACAAGGGAGCAAACGGAAAATGGGCCGCCCGAACATGCACAAGGCACCCGGGCGGTCACAAGTTAGCAAAAAAGATACAGGCGCCCTCGAATGAAATGGCCCGACCCGAACGTGCCCGGTCGGGCGACCTCACATAGCGCGACACGATGCGCATGACTTAACGAATATGCCACAAGGGAGCAAACATCAAATGGGCCACCCGAACGTGCACAAGGCACTTGGGCGGTCACAACTTAGCAAAACTGATACGAGCACCCTTGAACAAAATGGCCCGAACCGAATGCGCAGGTCGGGCGACCTCACATGGCACGACACAACGCGCCTGACCGAACGAATATGCCACAAGGGAGAAAACAGAAAAAGGGCAGCTCAAACGTGCACAATGCACCCGGGCAATCACTGAAACTTAGCAAAACTGATACGGGCGCCCTCAAACAAAATGGCCCGAACCGAACGCGCTCGATCAGGCAACCTCGCACGGCACGACACAGTGCGCCCGACCGAATGATGCCACAAGGGAGCAAATGGAAAATGGGCTGCCCGAACATGCACAAGGCACCTGGGTGGTCACAACTTAACAAAACTGATACGAGCACCCTCGAATGAATCGACCCGAACGGAACGCACACGGTTGGGCGACCTCACATGGCGTGCTCGACCGAACGATGCCACAAGGGAGCAAACAGAAAACGGGCTGCCTGAACGTGCATAAGGCACCCAGGCAGTCACAACTTCACAAAACTGATACAGGCGCCCTCGAACAAAACGACCTGAACCGAATGCCCCTGGTCGGGCGACCTCGCATGGTGCAACACGATGTGCCCGACCGAATGATGCCACAAGGGAGAAAATGGAAAATGGGCTGCCCGAATGTGCTCAAGGCACTCGGGTGGTCACAACTTAGAAAAATTGATACGGGCGCCCTCGAATGAAATGACCCGACCTCAACACGCTCGGTCGGGCGACCTCACATGGCACGACACGACGCGCCTGACCGAACGATGTCACAAGGGAGCAAACGGAAAAAAGGGTGCCCAAACATGCACAAGGCACCGGAGCGGTCACAACTTAGCAAAACTGATACGAGCGCCCTCGAACAAAACGACCCAAATCGAATGCACCCGATCGGGCGATCTTGCATGGTGCGCCCGACCGAACGATGCCACAAGGGAGCAAAAAAAAAATGGGATGCCCGAACGTGCATAAGGCACCCGGGCGGTCACAACTTAGAAAAATTGATACGGGCGCCCTCGAATGAAACGACTCGACCCGAACGCGCCTGGTCGGGCGACCTCACATGGCGCGACACGACGTGCCTGACCGAATGAATATGCCACAAAGGATCAAACAGAAAACGGGCCGCCCAAATGTGCACAAGGCACTCGGGCAGTCACAACTTAGCAAAACTGATACGGGTGCCCTCGAACAAAATGGCCCGAACCGAATGCGCCTGGTCGGGCAACCTCACACGTCGCGACATGACGCGCCTGACCGAATGAATATGCCACAAGGGAGAAAACAACAAATGGGCCTCCCGAATGTGCACAAGGCACCCGTGCGGTCACAAATTAATTATCAAAACTGATACGGGCATCCTCAAATGAAACGACCCAAACCAAATGTGCTAGGTCAGGCGACCTCGCACGGTGCAACACAACGCGTCCGATCGAATGATGCCACAAGGGAGCCAACAGAAAACAGGCTGCCCAAACGTGCACAAGGCACCCAGTTGGTCACAACTTAGCAAAACTGATACGGGCACCCTCGAACAAAACGACCCGAACCGAACGCGCTCGGTTGGGTGACCTTGCACGGTGTGACACGACGCGCTCGACCAAAAAATGCCACAAGGGAGCAAACAAAAAATGGGCTGCTCGAACGTGCACAAGGAACCCGGGAAGTCACAACTTAGCAAAACTGATACGGGCGCCCTCGAAAGAAATGACCCGACCTGAATGCGCCCGGTCGAGCGACCTCCTAGGGCGCGACACGGTGCGCCCGACCGAACGATGGCACAAGGGAGAAAATGGCAAACGGGCCACCCGAAAGTGCACAAGGCACCCGGGCGGTCACAAGTTAGCAAAACTGATACGGGTGCTCTTGAACTAAATGGCCAAACTTGATGCGACCTTGCATGGCGTGACACTACGCGCTCGACCAAACGATGCCACAAGGGAGAAAACAGCAAACGGGCCGCCCAAACGTGCACAAGGCACCTTGGCGGTCACAACCTAGCAAAACTGATACGGGCGCCCTCGAATGAAATAGCCCGAATTGAATGCTCCCGGTCGGGCGACTCACATGGCACGACACCGCGCGCCCGATCGAACGATGCGGCCACAAGGGAGCAAATGGAAAATGGGCTGCCCGAATGTGCAGAAGGCACCCGGGCTGTCACAACTTAGCAAAACTGATACGGGCACCATCGAACAAAATGGCTTGACGTGAATGCCCCTGGTCGGGTGACCTCACACGGCGTGACATGACGCACCTGACCAAACGATGCCACAAGGGAGAAAACGGGAAACGGGCCGCCTGAACGTGTCGACACATTGTTCCTAAAAATTGTTCACACGACCCGAAACATTGTTCCTAAACCATAAAACCTATCACATGACCCGTCACATTGTTCCTAAATCCTAAAATATAACTCCCAAACCCTAAACCCTAATATTTTTCCTAAACACTAACAACACTTTGTCTCTGTAACATTGCAATAGCGACACTTTGCCCCAAACTGTTGCAATAGTGACACATTGCCCCATACCGTCGCAATAGCGATGCTTTCCTCCATTCATCGCAATAGCGACACTCTGTCTTTGTAACGTCACAATAGCGACAGTTGGCCCCAAGCCGTCGAAATAGTGATTCTTTCCTCGCAACGTCGCAATAGTGACAGTTTGTCTAAGTGTCACAATACCGACATATTTCTGCAATTCGTCGCAATTACGACGCTTTTCTACAAACGTCGTAAGACCGACACTTACCTTTATGTGTCGCAATACCGACACTTGTCTTGAAACATCGTTATAGCGACAGTTTGGGGTGGGATTTTAAAAATTGATAAAATCTGGGGAAATTTCCGACATTTGGTCAAAAGTGTCAGAATTTTTGCCAAATGTACTAGTGGGATAATTGAATCATTTCTCCCAACCACACAAGATAAACCCAACTGACTCAAAATTATTATTATTGTTTTTTGTAAGTTGGTTAGAGTACGTATATTAATCCATGAGAAAAAAATTTATATGCAATAATAAGGTTGTAGCTATTGATTAGCCACTAGGGAAACCAAACCAGTAACATTGCATGTTATGAAACCAACTCCAAAAATATAAGAAAAGAGAGATCAGCGCCTTATAATTCAGCCACTACGAGGGGGAAACCTCCTTTACATTACATAAATGAACAATTCTTGGATGATACAAATGAAAAAACCTCCTTTCTATATATAGGAGCCCATGGGGTCCAATATAATCCTAGCCGACCTAACAATAATAATGTAAGGGCAAAATAATAACAATATGGGGGTTAAAGGGGTACAACAATAACAGTAAAGGGGCTACACTAAAAACAATAAGGGACTACACTAGTAATATAGGGACCTAACATGCGCCTCTCCTTCAAAAAAGTGATGTCCTCAATTCTTGAGTAGCTCTGGATGCTTCTGTATAAAATTCTCATCCTCCCATGTAGAATATTCAATGGGTAAGTTATTCCACTTGATGAGATACTCTAAAATTGATGGATTTCGTAGGTGTCGATTTCTTGTTTCCGTGACTGCTTCAGGTTCCAATAAGATTTTTCCTTCCTTATCAAGTTCTGGCAATATTGTTTGAACTGGAAGTTTGTCACCTATAACCTTCTTTAAGCATGAAACATGGAAAACTGGATGCACTCGTGAAGATATATTTTGTGTGTTTTGCACATTATGGAGATCAAAATATTTCTTCATCTGTAGTATCCATGTTATGGGATCCTTGCCACCAAACTTCTTCATATCCATATTTGGAATATGGTGGGTCTTACATCCAACAGTAGAGTTTATGAAATCATGATTAACATTTATTTTTTTCTCATCATGAGTTTCCTGTACTACCTTTTCGCCATTAGGAACCATTTATTGTATCAAATTTTTCAAACCTTCCTTCAAACCTTCCATGTCTGCTTTTAGATCATTCTTCATGTCTTCCATGTTAGCTTCCAGGTCATCCATCTTAGCTTCCATGCCATTCTTCAAACCATTCATCTTAGCTTGCACGCCTTTCTTCAAACCATCCATATTAGCTTCCGCACCTTTCTTCAAATCATCTATATTAGCTTCCACTCATTTCTTTAAACCATCCATATTAGCTTCCACATCTTTCTTCAAAAATTCTATTTCACTTTTGTTGCTCTTTGCAAGAGCAAAATTTGATGCACTTTCTCTTGTAATTTTGATATATCACGTTGCACTTCTTCCTCTTCATGAGTCATAGTAGAGCCTTTCGAAGGTTTAATGGGTGTTTAATACTTTTTAGGGTGCATTTTAGAACCCAATACTGATATCTATGCTTGAATATGCCCTTAGAAACACTTCAAACTAATTTTTCAAGCAAGACTTATGCAATTTGAAAAAAAAATACACACCTTTTTCTTGCTTTTGAGGAGCTCAATATTGAAACTCATGTATCTATGTAATTTTGTATCCCCAAGAATTGATCTTCAGTCTTGTAGTAGCCCTCTGAGTCTTATTTCAAATTGCATAGGTCTGACTTGATTTGGATTCTTCAAGAAAAATTTATGCCCAATATCCCACAATGACCTAATTATGGATTGGTTCACTAGAGAAAACTTGTATGGTGTGCCACGTGTAACTGTTTCCTCCTTCGGATCTGAAATTGATACATAGGAGACTACATTCCGTGTGATTTCAGCCAATTTTTACAGAATTCAAATCTGATGGTCAGAGAGAGAGTTATGATGATTTTCCCAAGGTCACCTCTTTTAGATGAAATTCAGGAGCCTACAAAAAACCCTAACTTACACAGATCATATCTCCGAAAATATTGCAAAACAAGATCTAGAATTTTTACACGAAGTTCCTCAGGATTGCTTAGAAATGGTTTTTTTTTTTTGTAATGTCTGATCCCCTGTAAAAAAATGTTATAGCGATAATTCCATGATGACATTTTTGAAACAACGAAACCCTAGAATCCAAAGCTCTGATACCGAATGTTATGAAACCAACTCCAAAAATAGAAGAAAAGAGAGATCAACGCCTTAGAATTCAGCCACTTCAAGGGGGAAACCTCCTTTAAATTACATAAATGAACAATTCTTTGATGATACAAATGAAAAAATGTCCTTTCTATATATAGGAGTCCATGGGGTCCAATATAATCCTGGCTAACCTAACAATAGTAATGTAAGGACACAATAATAAAAATATGGGGGTTATAGGGGTACAACAATAACAATAATGGGGCTACACTAACAACAATAAGGGACTACACTAGTAATATAGGGACCTAACATAACATAAAAATATTATACCATGTGAAAAGGATGAATATAATTACAAAACCAAACATTAATAATTGTTCTAGCACCTATGACCTATGCATGATGCTTGAAATCCTCCTACGAAAAAATATTTGAAAAAATTAACACTGATAGCTAACATGATAGATATAAAAAAAGAAACTAAGTAGTTGAGGACTCCACCTGAATTTTTTTAGGTGGACCCTCTTCATGTTTATAACCAACAAACTCTATATTTTCTAGCTTCTTAGCTAGCACAATTCTTATACAACGTTATGAGTTTCCCTTGTATCTCATCTACCTGAAGTAAAATATCATGCTACTCCTATGACCACTCGACTAAGAATTTACCCATGATGGTCTTCATTTTCCAATACATGTTAACAATTTATATCTAATTGGTTAGCCTTCTGTTAGTATTACTTGTATCTGGGACCCAATGTCCAATTTTTTCTTCAACCTCAACGTCTAAGTTGAACATGCGATAAATCCTAGCATTTTTTTAAACCTCTTCAATCTCCCATTTTACATGAGAGGGAGTGTTCTTATAATAAATTTCACTGGACTATTTTATTTTTGTCAGAGCATGAGACACTGGGGGAGGTATAGAGTTATGCCTACCCTTATTCCACTTGAATTGTGCCTTCCAGGCATGATTACCAAACTATCTGAAGTATGTCTTGGAGGGAAAGAGAGTGCTTCCAATCCAATAAAATGAGTCTTGACGGGGCTATAGGAAAGAAATGGAAAAATACCAAATACAAACATAGAGAGGAAGGGAATTTAAGATATGGGGACAAGATTAAGATATGGGGAGATAAGGGATTGAGAAATAGAATCTCAGGATAACAACTGAGGGAATATTTAAAGTATAGTGAGGGGAAAATGAAGGGGTAAACATGACATACAAGGGACTATAGGGAGACTAAAAACCGATTGTGAGAGGGACCCTAAAGGAAAATTTTTACATGAAAGAAAAGGAAACTATAAACTAATATAAACATGAACAACAAATACAGTGAGTTCCACAAGATACTCCCTAAACTATACAAATAGCATTGCAAAAATTGAATCCATGAAAAAATAAAGAGCCTAGAGGGGAGGTTACCTCACTCACCAACATGATGACACTTAGAGAAGCAACAAAATAAAAACCATGCCCATGGATGATAACAATCAAAGAACATAACAGACATAAAAAACACTCACATGCTCTCCAATTCACAAAGCACGAGACACTTGAGCATACTGTAATCCCCCCTAGGGAAATTATATTAATTAAATTATTCTCCAATGTTGACTTTAATGTACTAATGGTCCCTTTATATAAGATAGGTGACCATAACTAATATGTCATAATTTAGATAATTAATTTAGTAATATGACAAACAAACTCCATAATACCTCCTAAAATAACTCCCTAGCCATCTCCTATGATCTCTCCTTGATTTTCTCAACAATCTCCATCCCTACATTGAATAAATGATCTCCACCTCTTATTCCTACGTAGAATTTCTAGAGTAAGTCTACACTATCAATATTTTCATCATATTATTCATTAAAAAATACAAATATGAATCATTCCTTAATGTTTCATTTTTAATGAATATTAAATTGGTCCCATTTTATCTTTCCCTTGTTATCCTATGCCTTCATCTTCGATTGATCTTTGGTCTTCGCCATTCTCGATCTTTTTTCACTTTTACTTTTGTACCTATAAACACAAACATAAGCTAAAATCCACTGGAGTATGTGGGTCATTAGCCACTATAACCACCGATTCTTTAGGAAATTCCTTGTACATGGTTCATCAACCATTCTTCCACTACAAGTATTCATACTTGTACTTGTTACCCCCTTGCATCACCATCCTCATTCTCTTGGGTTTATAGCCCACTCGTAACCTTTTTGTCGATGCTCTCACATTAGGCTCCCAAGGAACAAAAACCTTCATGGAATCCTATCCATGAGTCCCTTATCTCTAGAAAATTCGTGCCACATATTTTTATTTCCTCAACATCAATATGCTCCTCCATAAGCCCCTTTTTCATGACCTGAAATTTTCATAACTTCCTCCTCACTAAGATTGACGATTCCTCTAAGAGTAGACTTCCTGAACTGGTGGTTCCACCCACATCGAGCTTCTCTCTGAATGATTCCACATCCTCTCATACAAATAGTACATGATGAAAAAAATTTACATTAGTGGGTTTTTACCATGAATTTTATGGGGGTACACTTTGTCTCATCAAATTTATGTACATACAATTTCAATTTTCTCTTTAGGCTAATCTGGCCCTTACACTACATAAGACCACAACCATTTTATCTCCCTTAAAACATTATCAAAGATGCCAATAAATTCAAGGGATGTTATACATTATGAATTTATTATATCAAAGCACACAAAAGGCTTTTAATTATAACCCGATTTTTTTGCTTCTTTTCCACTGATCATGTTTCCATTGATTCACTTCAATTACTTTGTTGTGTCCTTCTTCTTCCACTTCATTATTTTTCTTTCTTGCATATTTTTCCACTTTTCTCACCTTTTATCCTTTTTTTCATGTGTAGAAGTCCATTTTATTCAACTATCTCTATCATTTATTTTGACATGGAGTCTATGTCTTCATTCACTTCACTTTGGCTTCCTTTTGAACCCTTTACCTGGCTATTAATAGTCATTTATTTTGTCATGGAGTCTATGTCTACTTTCACTTCACTTTGGCTTCCTTTCAAACCCTTTACCTGGCTATTAATAGTCAATTATCTCTCTCTCTCTCTCTCTCTCTCTCTCTCTCTCTCTCTTTCTCTCTCTCTCCTTCCATGAGCTTCTCCACGCTCATTGTGAGCTGTAAATAGCCTCTGTAGTAATAAGTTTCTTTCACCTTGCTACAAAATACCTCACCAAACTTCTCTCCCTAAACTTGGTAATTTGGTATTATTGGTTCCTTTTGCTAGAACCCTTTGAGCTTCCTTTTCTCTTCAATTTCCATAGTTTTAGGATTATGCGCTTTCTCACTTTCTCTCAAGAGTTTCACTTGCTCATTTCTTTAGACAACTCTACACACATTGTGATTATGGAGTTGCCTAAACACCTTCTACCAAACCTCTATTAGAAGTTGTCCTCTATTACAACTTATGTTGCTGTAGGATTTTTCCTCAATTCCTCTTTTCTCATTAAGTCATATTCATGAAGTATCAGATCTTTTCCTATTTATTAATCTTCTTTCACCGCGTCATGTTAATAAAATCCGCCCCTTTTGTTCTTTACACCTACAATATTCTTTATTCACCCGAAAACATGTTTCTTGTTGGATTGTGCAATGTCCAACAAGAGATCATTGATCTCAACTCTTCAT
Organism: Pinus albicaulis; assembly: GCA_034641835.2. Taxonomy (NCBI): domain Eukaryota; kingdom Viridiplantae; phylum Streptophyta; class Pinopsida; order Pinales; family Pinaceae; genus Pinus; species Pinus albicaulis. The sequence continues at coordinate 95,199,369 of CM076572.1, read as the reverse complement.
GTCTTAACAATGTCTAGTTATTGCGGGTTACAAAAAAAAATCTCATTTATCATTGGAATGTCTAGTTCCAATATAGACTCAATTTTATAGAAACAATAACTTGAATTTTATTTTTTTCCTAACTTACGACAATAACTTTTTCCCATGACTCTTTTAACCAGAATACATCAATCACACATAGATAGAATCTCAACCATTCATTTGATTCCAAAATTTTACCTCAACAAAATTCATCTTGAATCAACCTCAAAATTTTAAACTTGGGGTGTCAGGGAAGACTAGTTATAGAAATGTACAACCAAAATCAACTTTATAAGAACCGATAGGATTCAATATGATGATGTCAACCATGGGGGACGATTCACCATTTTTGGAGTAAAAAAGTAAAAATATTAAAAAATATAAAATATAGAAAAATAATTTTTCATCTTGTATTTTCAACTGATCTCCCTACAATTTTACTTTAATTTTGAACAGGAGCACTCATTTGACGCAAAATTTAATTCTTCATCCAAGGAGCACCCATGTATAAGTTGAAAATACGAGTTGAAAAAGCAATTTTTTCTTTTTTTCCTCTAAAATTTGATGATGTAATCTAATATTATTTTATTTTTCCACTATTATTTTATAATATTCCTTAGGAGATTGATTTTAGACCTCAAAATTTCTCTAATGCTCCTTTACTCATAAAAACTTGAAATGATGTGTCATTTGCACTCCATTTGTCACAAATTGAAAAATATGTAGATAATGCTTCCTCTAGACATTGTAATCTTCCTTTCATATATTTGTGTTTTGTTCATGCATAACAAGTGTATTCTTCATGAAAGCCTATATTTATTATTGGAAAAGTTTTAATTAAGCTCACTTGCACACTTTAAATACTCGATAAAGAATTGAAAAGCTAATTTGATGACTTTCCTTTCCGGGCTCAAATTCATAGTTGGTTCATTACTCCACTTATGCTTTCTTTGACTCAATATTTTGCCCCACAAATCCATTCAATGGTTTCTTCTAAAACAAAAAGTTATGATACCACTTGATAACAATCAAAACACACAAAAAACGTAAAAAACCACTCACATACTCTGGGAAATCATATTAATTAAATAATTTCCAATGTTTAATTTAATGTAATGGTCCCTTTATATAAGATAGGTAATCATAATGAATATATCACAATTTAGCTAATTAATTCAACAATATGATAAATTAACTCCATAACATCTTCTAAAATATCTCCCTAACCATCTTCTATGATCTCTCCATGATTTTCTCAACAATCTCTATTCCTATCTTCACTAAATTCTCTCCACCTCGTATTCCTACGTAGTATTTCTAGAATAAATCTAAAATATCACATTTTTCATCATATTATTCATTAAACAATACAAATATGAACCATTCCTTAATGTTCCCTTTTTAATGAGTATTAAATTGGTCCCTTTTTATCTTTCCCTTGTTTTCCTTTGTATTCATCTTGGATTGACCTTTGGTATCATTCATTCTCAATAATCTCCACTTTTGCTTTTTTACAACACAAACATAAGTTGAAGTCCATATAAAAGAGTAACCATCCACAAAAGTCCATGGGTCATCAGTCGTTGTACCCTCCACTTCTATAGGAAACTCCTTCTTGTGCATGATTCATCAACCATTATTCCACTACAAGTCTTCATACTTGTACTATCACCCCCTACATCACCATCCTAATTGTCATCATCCTCATTCTTCCAGGTTTCTAGCCCACTCATAACCCTGCTATCAATACTCTTGCATCAATGGAAAAGTTACATTTTCCATCTACCAAAGTAAATATTAAATAAATGCGAAAGGAAAATCATGGGTATGTTAGCCAGGTGAGACCCTGGGTTTTTAGCTTTCTTTCTAGAAATTCAAACAATAGGAAACTAACATAGAAAATTTATATAAAAGACTGCCTTATCCTTGAAGACTTGAGGAAGAATGACCACTAAGAGAAAGGATTCCAAAGAGACAAAATTGTGTCAACCAACCATTTACTCTATATACACATCAAATGATTAATGGGCCTTTCATTCTTCATAACTAGAGATCTATAAAATCTATTAAGTGCTTGCATTCCCATGATATTGAAGTACACTGGATAGATCATCTATACTATGGTGATCATGAAACCTTGAAACCATAACTACCCAAAATTCCTTCCTTTTCCTTGTTGGTTCTAGCTGGGGAGATCTTTGATCATTCCCCTTCACTTGATTATTAACCACCATCATGATCATATGTGAAGGGATTACGACTTACCCGTCACAGAGATTGAAATTTATAAATTCTCTCTCTCTCTCTCTGTGTCTCTCTCTTTGTCTCTCTGTCTCTCTGTCTCTCTCTCTCTCTCTCTCTCTATATATATATATATATATATATATATATATATCCTTGAAATGATGAGGCCATGCATTATTGTATGGTATGAAGGTTCTAACATAATCAAACAATTTTGTTTAGATTGTAGATCTTGGTCTTTACTAGTGCAACCTATAAAATTTTCTAAACTTTCCTAAAGCAATGAAAAGGTTTTAGAAATAAAAAAATATACCTGTGTATTTTACAATTATGATATATATCTAGATAAAAATATATTGAAAGCATTATTTATTTATGTATGTATTTATTTATATGTTTTGAATTTGCATTGTAGATTATGTGTGTTGTTTCATTGGTGATGGATTTGTGTAGAATATTAAAAAAAATGTAAAATCCATATATTTAAATCCATTTAGTCAATATATATTTGTTGTATTTGTAACCCAAACCACCAAATTTGTCATTTTGAACCTAAATCAAAAGAAATAAAACCATCTGACATATATATTAAATTTGTTAATCCTACCAAATGAATTGAATGAAAAGAACATGCATACACCCATAGATAAAAAATAAAAACATTTTTTTGACTAAACCTACTTGTGCACAAGAAATATGTCTAAGGGTTTTGAAAGGAATGTGCTCTATCTGTCTTGAACTTAAGGACCATGAATCAAATCTAGACATAGTGATATGAACCCTCACTAAGGGGTAGTTTCCTTTGTAGTTGGATATGTGTGTGATTAAGATGTTTCATGCAACATATTTTGGTATGGAGGCCTTGAGCATAGTCATGTTAGGGAAACAAAGATCCTTGAAATTGACTAGGGGAAGGAAATAATAAGCTTGGGCCCTAAATATAACTTCTTAGGCTCAATTTTCATGAACAACACAAAAAAAGGTTAAGTGCCTTAATATGGTTGATGGGGAACCTAAGACTTAGATGAAGTGGAAAGCTTATAGGCATATAGGGCTATACATGATTCCTTAGACCACCACACCCAACATCTCAATGTTTTAGGTGAATTATGGGCTTCAAGGGTCATGAATGACCATAGATGACCTCTTAAGGGGATATTTAGCCTTCAAGTGGGAGTATGGGCAGGATATTTTGAGCAAGTTATTTGTCTAATAAACTGATTGACTTTTCCAAGCACTTTCATTTCCTGAGGGATTAGAGAGAGATGCATAATGATGCCCCCAATATTGTTGTAAGCTGGATGCTTAGCTAGCTCATAAACACTTACCTATCTCCTATCCATCAAATTTTCTTGAATCTTCTTGAAAATCCACAACCTTCAACCACCTTACACTTGCTCTGCGCTCCTTTGAATACACACCCTTTACAACTCCTACTTGTATGGATTTATCATGCAAACCCTTATTCAATAAATATTCTCCTACTCATATGTCCTTATCATCCGAACCCTTCTTCAATACATAAAGTTCATGAAAAAATTCAGGATCTGCAAGATCATAAACGGGAACCAAAGTTTTAGAATTTACACCGCATATCCTTATGCCATCTTTCCCTGATCTAGTTTGAAGATGGTTGAATTTTGAGACTGTCTTTTCGTTGCTTCCAAATCCTAGAGAAACCCCATTATTTATAATTTTCTGAGAAATCACAACCCCACGCTCTGTGATTCCAATGATTGTTTCTCCCCATGGACGTCACACATTAAATCTTAGTTTATTTTATAAATGTTAAAAACTAATCGTTGTTATTGGCTTCTCCAAATATTGGATATCGTGATTCTGAATTTTCTCAAATATCCTAGATGCTTGAAATTAAGCTCCAGATTCACCCAAAATATCTGTAATTTCTTGCAAAGTTTGCTTAAAATATTATATTTTTGTGCCTGAATACATAGCCTTTGAAAGAACTATTTCTTCCTGTGGTGGGTGACAAGGTTGAATTTTGTAGTTGAATGCGAGCATGAAGGAGCCATTTCTGTCGTACATGAGCCCTAGAGATAGAGCCTCTATGTATGGCCATGGAGAAAGTTTTCTCTTCAACTTTTAGAAATATGAACAAGCGAGGATTCCCTTGTCGTTTCCAAGCTCCTCAACCATGACCTCAACTTGGGTGGGTGGGAAAGTATCAACGTGAGCGAAGACTCGAACCTGAGTAGAACCTTGGAACGAACAACAGTCATATATGCAGTTGAAATATTAAAATACTTCGTAAACAAAGACTTCCAATGTAGGATAGAAATTGTAATTTGTATATTGTATAAAAGAATTGTTGATAGGATGATTACAAATGAGAATGAGTGCCCACTTATATACCCTAGGTAGGTTCCCTTTCACGAATGGCTATGTCTCTAAGACATACCTCTTTATCACTAACTAACTAATCATTAGTTAATTAATTATTATTTATTATTACATTTATATTTATATTTATTATTATTTAATTATGAATTATATTCATAACATAGCCTCTCCCTTCAATAATATTTTTCCTCAAAGCTTACTTAAGAACATATTCTCGTCTCTGTACTTTCATCTTTGTCGATACAAGACAATATGATACTCTGAGTGATAGAAAAAATTGTCATTCTGAGAACAGATCAGACAATCCTAGATTGATCTTCTATGGAATAGAATTTTGTGATGAATAGTTATCACATGACTGGATTATGAAAACTTTAGTATTTATGGGAATATAAATTTATCTTTCATGTTCTGAGCAATACTGGTAAGTAGACTGATCGGAAAGTATGCTCTTGTGATTATATGTTAATACATAGCTCCTTTGGTTTGGCTTGCCCTTATCATGTTAGTGGTTGATTCTTGATTTCCTTCAGGTGCTGTTGTTGTTGAGTGGGCGACTGAATCATCAATTGGAATTTCCAACATTTAAACTGAAACTTTTGCATATGTTTTAACTTCTCTAGATTTTTTTTCTCCCTTAATTGTGATATTGATTGGATCTATATTAATCCCTTTGTCTTCAACTTGAACTGAAATGATTGACAACTTCAGTATTTCACTTTGAAGTTGTTATAGCTTGTCATTCAATGATTTCTCATCATTTTTAAGTTTCTTTATTTGCGTAAGTTGGGTTTGGTTATGATTCCTTAAACGCATAAGTTCATCCTTGTTTTAGTTGTTGAATTTATTCTTAATAGCTTCATTATATTTTAAAGTTTTGGTTTGTTCTAATAATGTCTGATTAAGGCTCTTAAAACATATATTTTATTCTTCTTGTTCTAATAAATGCTTCTTGAGTTCATTCTTTGATTATTTAGCTTTCTTGAATTTTTCGAGTAGTTTTTCTTGGTGATCTCTGAGGCGCAAAACTTCTTTGTCTTTGCTGGAGATGATTTCTTCAAGCTCTGTTTGCTTCGTTGATATAGTTTTTTTGTTATATATGAACATCAAGTATGATATATCCTTAAAGTATTATGATGCAAACATTATCAATTTTGACTCCATTTTCATATCTCAAAATGTGATCATCTTTCACTTATAAGAAAACATCAATATTTTTTTCTCTATGTTTAACATGAACCCACCCAATTCTCTAACCCAGGGTTGACCTAGAATTATGTCAACCTCTCAATCATACATGTTTACAACACTAAATTGGGATATGTCCTCATAATGATCTACTGTTACTTGTAAATCATTAATTTCATATTCCTTTCCAAAAAGATATGTTCTTTCACCTACATTGGCATATGAAATTAGCAACCGATTATCCAGATTAATATTTATGTAATTTTCGTCGTTGCTTGTACTGATAGTGATATTAAATTTTTTCCCTTGGATAGTTCCTCTTAATGTAATTATCTTACGAGAAATTATTAAAACCCCCTTATAGGAAAAACATCCTTCCTTCATCATTTTTTAATTAGGTTCCATTTTTTTTGTCTTGAATTGAGCTTTAGGTTTTTTAAGGTAACCCTTCGTAACTTCCTCTTTTTTTTTAATGAAATTATTATTCCTTCAATTTTTTGTTTTTTGTTTTTAAATAATTTAATTAATTAATATTTTAATAATAATAATAATAATATTATTACTATTATTATTATTCTTATAATATATATAATCAAATTAATTAATCTAATTAACTTATGTAAATTGTTATATATAATTAATTTTTAATTTTATAGTTCGAAGTTAGTGACAATCGCACTGTTTGATGATGAGTTTGTCTGTTGACCGACGATATCATAAGTTCTTGTTGTTGTGTCTCCAAGGTCGGGAGGAACGATGGGAGTGATTAATGTTATACAACTGTAGCTTTATACAAAACTTGATTGCCTGTATGTAGACATAAATAGCATGGTGGGGATGTGGTGGTTCGAGTGGTTGTGGTAGTGGGGCGGAAGTCCATGGCAGTGGGGTGCATCGGCTACAGTGTTGGTGGCATTAGAGTGAAAAAATTTGAGAGGTTTCAACACTGCCAGAGCGACGTCAGTGCTGAGTTGTTGATCGGTGCAAGTGTGGTGTGCGGCTGCCGGCCCATTGAGGGAGGTTTGCAGGTGTCAGGTGGTCGTGAGGCCCGACGACTGGTTGTAGATTTTGGGTGGCATAAGTGGTGAGCTGGTCGACCGGATGTGTATTTTTTGTCCTTCAATTTTTTCTCGTAATATTTTTAATTATTTATGTTTTGGTTTTAATATATAATTTTTTTAATGTATTCTTTTGTTTATTTATTTTTATTTTTTATAATTTTAGAATTTTTATTTTCATTTTTAAAGGCCAAGGGCCTGCCGATGAATCCGATGGAATGGAGAATCTCCAGTGACTGTTGTAGCGAAACACTTAATTCAAAAAATCAACAAGGTTAATGGTAGGTTGATGGCCAAAGGCCGGATCAGACGTAGCTCTGATACCAATGGAACGACCAACAATCGTATACACATCAAAAATATTAAAATACTTCGTAAACAAAGACTTCCATTGTAGGATAGAAATTGTAAATTGTATATTTTATAAAATAAAAGTTGATAGGATCATTATAAATGATAATGATGACCCAATTATATACCTTCGGAAGGTTTCACAAATGGCTATGTCTCTAAGACATACCTCTTTATCACTATCTAAATAATCATTAGTTAATTACTTATTATTTAATATTACATCTATATTTATATTTATTATTATTTTTTTATGGATTATATTCATAACAAACCTGGTCTCACAAAATGAACCATGTAGTAAAAAATGATTAAGTAGAGGTGTCGAAAATGGAAGGATCTTATTGGCTGAGATCTGATTAGCCCAACCACTTGAGAAACACATTCAATTTAAATATACAAATATTAATATTTCAATGTAATTTTTATAATACATTTAACTAATTAAAATATAATAAATAATCAATTAATAATTCTTCCATTTGCCTATTCCCCACCTATTATTTATATATTTGTTGAGAATTGGAAAAGGTATGAATTCACCATGTATTTATTTACCTTTTTCCTTTAAACATAACTCTTTTTATTCTAGAAAGATGATATATTGAAGGATTATGATAGAATTGCAAAGATTAATGTTTATTGTGAAAATTGGCTAAAGATTGTCTTTTATTCTCAACAGGAAACAAATGAAGAGGGAAACCACTATTCAAAAGGAAAAGCTAAAACATGAGTAACTGTTGTTCCTCTAGCAAAGGGCCGTATCCAAATAGAAAGGATGAAATTAGAATGCACAGCTAAAGTAAGGCAGGGAATAGCATGGCTGTAGCCTAAGAAGACCAAGCATTAGCTAAAACAAGAAAAGGGAGTGAATCCCTTAGGATCTTTCGATCTTGAGGGATCATTGTTCAAAGTCTATTGTTGTTTCTTGTATTGTTCGCCAAATTGTTATAAAAGGCAGTGCCTGTAGAAATCGGGGGACAAAATGATTATTATTGAAACCCCTTTTGTAACTCTGTAATTTTTCATTGACTCTCATGATCAGAAAGCAACTATTGTAAATGCTATTACTCTCGATTAATACATGATCTAGTTGCCGTTCCATTTCTTGACTCTGGAGTAGCCCAGTGGTGTTTCACTGGTGGCTAAGGGCCCGACCCTGGTGGATCCATCTGCTGTTTGTATTATTATCTTTCAATTATCATTGTGTGACAGTTTGCATTTTTTTTCATTACAGCTTTCAAGTTTAACAGTTTACTATTTAACTGCTTCATAATATTGGTGTGTTATATTGGTGAAATGCATTGACACTCCTTTCTAATTTAATAAGAATCTTAATCTCTGTATAATTTGTCTTGTTATGTTTTAACAGAGGTACGATGTTCTACAGTTGTTGTTCTATTTTAGTAGTTGTCCCAATCCATTTGTTGTTTCGTTCAGTTTGCTGTTCAATAGGATTTGTTGTTCAATAGAGTTTTGTTGTTCAATCCCATTAGATAGAAATGATGTTCAATTCCAGTAGTTAGAATTTGATATTACTTTCGAGTGCTGTTCAATTCCAAATTGTTGTTCATTTCAGTTAACTAGTTTACAGTCTATTTCATTCCTGCAAAGAATTGGTTTTGCTTTTAAGAGCTTGCGTAGTTTACTTTCATCAGCAGCATTAGTGATTTAGTTCAATTGCCATTACCATTTTAATTGTTTTAATGCGAGATCATCAAATGTAAAGGACATCTGGTTATTGCTACCTTCGTTCTCAGATTGATTATCTTGTTTCCATTTGATTTCAATTACATCAGTTGCTAAAGGAAAGAGTTCTCATTACTGCATCCTTGACTGATGATTGCTGAGTGAATGATTGGATTTTAGAGCATTCAATTTCATGTCATTGTAGTTAGATTTCATTTCCAAGCATCCGTTTACTCTTTTATTTCCAACATTGTACTACATATTGCAAAGCATTACTCTTAGATTGAATTGCAGCCTCAGACAGAGTACACTCTTGAAATAAAAAATCGTACCTGGATTGATAATTAATGTAGGATAAATAGGCGTTAAAAAGACACCTTTTATACCTCAACGTTTTGGCACCATTGCCGGGGAGAGTGTATGCCATTTATAAAGAGTGATGCATATTTGATTTTTTTTCTGCTAGGGAAGAACTGGGTATTAAAAATGGAAGGTAAGAAGTTGTGTATCGAGCAAGGAACATACATGTTCATCAGCCCACTTAACAACAGAATTGAGTAAAAAGTTTTAGGTAGGAAGAAATGCTTGTGTTTTTTTAATGAATAGAAAACCTAAACAGAACAAAATTCCTCCTAAACCTGAAAAACCTAAGGGATCGGTGACCCTTGGGCGAACAACTTTCATCGACGAAATCCTAAAGAAAGTCGAATCTCAATCATCAGTAGGACCTAGAAAATTTACTTCTAGACAACCCACTAGTTCCCTTTAGGCCACAGAATCACCATCTGTAGCCTTTGCTGAGGTACATAGCAAAATAGAAGGAATTGAGCAAGATTCCCAAGAAATTGAGAATTCTCACCTAATTTCTCTGCAAGAAGGGAACTCTAGTAATCTCTGTGAAGGAGGAGGAGAAACAGGGGAAACAGAAGAACCAAAATCTCCTCTTGAAGTAATCCAAACAGTGATCAGCCCAGATAAGGGAAGTGTTGTCAACATCATTCAAAACAAAGCTAAAGGACCTGAATCTCCTCAGATAGTAGGTCAGCAAGGAACACTTATTATTCCAGATCAAGGGAGTGTTGTCAAGGTCATTCCTATTCCTTCTAGTCAGCCTAGGAATAATTCCCTAGAAATCCCAGAAGGATATTGGCACATATTTGATCAAATGGCCCAGAACCAGAACTAACAAACCCCTCAAACTTCCACATTGCAATATCCCATTGTGGACATAGCAGTTAATGCACCTATGAAGGCCATTCCCCTCCAACATATTCCTACATTTCATGGTTTAAAATTAGAAGATCCAAATGCATTTCTGTTTGAATTTGATGTAATATGGCAAGGGTATGACTATACCACTGACCCCCAAAAGCTAAAATTATTTCCCTCCACATTAAAAGGAGCAAATTTACGATGGTTTATGGGGTTGGGTGGAGGTGTTATAAATTATTGTGATCAGATGAAAGCTATGTTTCTAAAGAAATATCAGGATTATTGTATGTCTAGGGAGTTAAAAGATGAAATATTTCAGATGATAGCAAAAACTAATGAAACACTTGAGGAATATGTAGAAAACTTTCAATACAACCTCCAGAGATCACCTTATGCATCTTTACCCTTACCTGATAATGTGTTAAAAACTAAATTACTTAAAGGGATGAAGGAACAATGGGTTGAAACATTAAACATCATGCGAAAAGGTGATATATATCAGGAAAATTTTGCTGACATTATTGATTTATGTATCAGGAGTTCAAGAGGCAGCACAAGGCTAAAGTCAGCAGAACGCGATATGATCACAAGGGAGAGTAAGACCTCTAGTGAAAGTATAACCCGCGCAAAAATTGGCAATATACTAGAAGATTTTAAAACTGATATTCTAGGGACTCTGACAACGCAGTTCGACATCATGCAAGCCAAACAAAAGCAAGCAGAAGTAGAACAAAATCTCGCAATATTCTGCCATAAATGCAGAAAGAAACAAAACCTTAAAGAGTGCTCGTTGGATATAGTCAAAGTCTGTGCTATCTGCACAAAAGATCACTCCACAGAAGGTTGCCCCTCGCTCCCTGGATTGAAAACAGTCTACAAGGTGGCAGAAGAAGAATCAGAATTGGTATGCCCACTCAATCAGCGCCAACAATGGCAGCCACAAAAAACAGGTATGCCAATTGATCTACCCTCTTATTTTCAGTCTCCTTAGTATAATGCTCAACAATATAATGGAATGTGGCAAAATCAACCACCTTTCCCTAATTGGTCACAATAGCCATTTCCTACATCATCATGGCCAAATCAAACAAATCAAACCAATTAGCCAAACTTTCCTTACTGTCCACCATTTTGGCAAAATAATACTTATCCAACAAAATGGTCCCCCTCCAACTTGCAGAGTTAGACCTGGCAGTTGAACTGGCAAAGATCGATAAATCAGCTAGCTGGAACAATCCCCCTCCCTCAACCTACACTGCCAGCACCTTATACATTGCCACAAAACCCCTAAACCAACTTGAGACTGCAAATCCCAGCCTAACCCAACCCAAACCCTAATAATAGGCCGGTTCATTCTGTTCAAATAATAGAACCACCAGAACTAGAAACTGAATTAAGGGAGTGCAATGACCTTCAATTAAGATCTGAGCGCATAATAGAAACAGAGGGAAACAAAAATGTTCAAGTTGAAGACCCGTTACCCGCAGAACAAACAGTGCACAAGGAGAATGTGGTTAAACAACAAACTTAGGAACAAGAAACCACCTCTTCTCCACCATTCCCAGAACGATTAATCATACCTCGCCCAATAGAATATCTTGATTTTGATCTTCTGGGAGAACTAAAAAATTTTTGTATAAAAATCCCTCTCCTCCAAGCTATCCAAGACATCCCTATTTATGAAAAAACCATCAAAGAACTATGTATAAGGAAGCCCAAGAGGAGAACAACAACTAACCTAACTATCCAAGTAGTCGGTACTCTATCTGACTTATTATCAGGAATGGAAACACCTATAAAGTATGAGGACCCAGGAAATTCTATAGTGACAGTGCAAATCAATGGACAATCATTTCCAAATGCCCTAGTTGACTTGGGAGTTGCAATTAATATTCTAACAACCACCACCTGTCAAAAACTTGGCATTACATCATTAGATCCAACAACAACCTTATTGGAATTGGCTGATTGATGGGTAGTCAAGCCAGAAGGCACATTACTTCATGTAATGGTATCTGTAGACTCTTGGGAGTACCCTGCTGACTTCTTGATAATCAACCCCAAAAAATGGCTAAATGGACACCCGTTGATCCTAGGTAGACCTTGGATGGCAACTGCCGATGCTTACATTGGATGTCGACAAGGCAGCATGACTATAAATAGAGGGAATTATGTCAAGAATTTAGCTTTATATCCCCCAGCCCAACCAAGCCTATCAATAATAAAAACAAGGAAACAACTTGTATCATACCTCATGGAAAACATCAGATCACCATTAACCATAGAAGATGCCCTCGACTTTAAAGACCAAACAGAGGATGACATTATTAACAATTTCATCAATAAACCAAAAATCAGATCCCATTTGCAATGTCACATGATCAAGGAAGAATTCGATAATCAAGAAGAAGAAGATCCTCTGAAAGACATTCATGATCAATCAATACCCACCACTTCTGTTTACAATAGAAAAATTATAGAAATTGAGCTAGGAAAAACCACAAACATTAACAAAAACTTGACTGTTGAACAAGAAAAGAAGACGGTCCAAATATTCAAAAAATATAAGGGAACTTTTGCATGGGATTATCCAGACATGAAGGGAATTGACCCCCAGTTATGTACGCACCACATTTATACAGAAAAATATGCTAGACCCATTCTCCAACCCCAACGAAGATTAAACCCTCATATTAAAGATATTGTGAAACCTGAATTACAAAAACTGTTGGATGTCAACTTTATATACCCAATATCTGATAGTAAGTGGGTCTCTCCAGTAGTAGTGGTGCCAAAGAAGAACGAAAAGTGGAGGATATGTGTAGACTACAAAGAAATATACAAAGCAACCCAAAAATACCACTTTCCCCTTCCTTTCATTAACCAGGTACTAGATACATTAGCAGGAAAGAAATTCTTTTCTTTCCTAGATGGCTTTAGTGGATACAATCAAATTCAGATTGCCCCTGAAGACCAAGACAAATCTACTTTTACCTGTCCTTGGGGGACATTTTATTATAGAGTTTTACCCTTTGGCCTATGCAATGCCTCTGCTACATTTCAGAGGGCCATTCTCAGCATCTTTTCAGATTTAATAAATGAAGGGCAGGAAGTATATATGGATGATTTCACACCTTACGGAGATGATTTTGAGCCAGCATTAGAAACTTTGGAAAAGGTGTTACAAAGATGTATTGACACCAGGCTCTGCTTAAGCCATGAAAAGTGTCACATGATGATGACCAAGGGACTCATCCTAGGTCATTATATCTCAGCAGCTGGAATATAGGTAAATTCGGCTAAAATTTAGATAATTTTGTTAATACCTACTCCTACCACACAAACAGAGGTACATAGCTTTCTCAGATTTTCTGGTTATTATAGAATATTTATAGAGCATGATTCTCGAGTAGCTTCACCTTTATATGCATTAACAGGGAATGTTGATTTTATTTGGACAGATAAATGTGACAATGCTTTTGAGGATCTCAAAAATCTTCTATCAAGAGCCCCAGTGCTAAGGGGCCCAAATTTGGATTTTCCATTTCAAATTTCTTCTGATGCCTCAGACACGGCTATTGGAGTAGTCCTTGGGTAGGAAGAAGATTATATTAGCAAAAATCTATCTCCTGCTGAATTAAACTATACTGTGACTGAGAAAGAGTTTTTAGCCGTAATACATGTTGTAAATAAATTTATACATTATATAACTAGGTATCCTGTAGTTTAATATACAAATCACTTTGCCATAAAATTTTTAGCAAATAAACCTGTTACAAATGGTAGAGTAACAAGATGTTTGATTCTATTGCAGGAGTTCGATATCACAATAAATGATCGACCTGGAAAAGAGAACCTTGTAGCTGATTTTCTGTCACAGATGCCAAAACCAACAGATGCAACAGCAGTCGAGGATCACTTCCCAGATGAACATTTTTTCACTATTACTGCTAGAACCCCATGGTATGCTGATATTGCAAATTATTTAGTAATAGGAAAATTACCTAAGCATCTAACGCCCAATGAATGAAAATAGACATTCCAGCGTAGTACCCGATTCTCTTGGATTGGAGGCTACCTCTTTCATACAGGAGCGGATATGCACATCAGGAGATGTGTTTGAGAGGACGAAATATTTGATATTCTGAAAGCATGCCACGACGGGCCCTGTGGCAGACATTTTGTAGATCGCGGGACTGGTCACAAAGTTTTACAAACAGGTTATTACTGGCCTAAAATTTTTTAAGACGCTAAAAAGTTTGTACAGGCCTGTGACAGTTGCCAGAGGGCAGGTCACCCTGGACAGTTCGACGAAATGCCTTTGAATCCATAGTTAGTAATCGAGCCATTCAAATGCTGGGCACTTGATTTTTTTGGTCCTATCAACCCGCCATAAAATTAGAAAACATACATACTAGTTGCAACAAAGTATGTTACTAAATGGGCTGAGGCAGAAGCACTTTCAAGAGCTATAGAGGACTCTGTAATACAATTCCTTTTCCACATATTTGTGCAATACGGCCTCCCAAGGGTCGTAATTACAGATGGAGGACCGCAATTTGTAGGTAACAAAATCTTTGCAACATTAGAAAATTACCACATTCAGCACAAAATCACAACCCCATACCACCCATAGGCAAATGGCCAGGTAGAGAGCATGAAAAAAGTGATAGAATCTATACTTACAAATACAGTTGCATCCCATAGATGTGATTGGGCTTATATATTGCCAAAAGCCTTGTGGGTGTACCGAACAACATGGAGAAATACCACTGGGTATTCACCATATCAATTGGTATTTGGAAAAGAACCCATATTTCCAATAGAATTTGAAATTCAGACATTAAGAACAGCCCAGCAGGTGGGTTTAGACTTAAATGAAGCCCAGGTTAGAAGATTACAACAAATCAATGAGTTAGATGAAATTAGGCTCTTAGCTCTTCAGCACACTGCATTAATTCAACAGCAGAGAGAAAAATGGCACGACACCCTCATTAAACAGAAAATCTTCCACGAAGGAGATTGGGCACTCCTATATGACTCCAGGTTTCAGGATTTCCTAGGGAAACTCTAGACACGATGGCTTGGACCCTATGAGATACAAAAAGTGCATGACAATGGCACCATCACATTAACTACCATTGATGGATTTGGACACTCTTTCAAAGTAAATGGTCATCGAGTATGACTTTACCATAAACCACTTAATCATGAATCCTTTTACCAACAATTACAGGAAGATTCTACCATGCAGATTCTTGCTGAGGGAGATAACTCCTCCTCAGTACCCATTCATTGAATAATTATTTTATTTTGAAACCTGTACATAAGCTTTTCTTTTTACTTTTTTTTTTGGATAGAGTTTATTTCTCAAGCTATTCCTTTTAAGGAACAACAGCAGTTCCTCTTAAGAAACAATGTGTTGTGTGTTTCTTATTGCCGTTCCTTTAGAAAGGAACAATAGTTTTTTTTCCGTGTGTATTTGCTGTTCCTTTAAAAATGAACAACAATTTTTAACGTGTGTATTTTTTGTTCCTTTCCAAAGGAACAATAGTCTTTGCCGTGTGTATTTGTTGTTCCTTTAAAAAGGAACAACAGTTTTTATTGAGTGTTTTGATGTTCCTTTCAAAAGGAACAACAGTTTTTGCCTAGTGTTTTGTTGTTCCTTTCAAAAGGAACAACAGTTTTTTCGACGTGTTTTTGCTGTTCCTTTCCAAAGGAACAACAGTTTTTGTTGTTCCTTCCCAAAGGAACAACAATTTTTCCGCTTGTTTTTTTGTTGTTCCTTTCGAAAGGAACAACATTTTTCCCGCTTGTTTTTTATATTCCTTTCCAAAGGAACAACACTTTTCGCAGATTGTTTTTACTGTTCCTTTCTAAAGGAACAACAGTTTTGCCGCCTGTTTTTGCTGTTCCTTTCCAAAGGAACAACATTTCTTCTTCCTATTTTTTTTGTTCCTTTCCAAAGGAACAACATTTCTTCTGCTTGTTTTTGGTATTCCTTTCCAAAGGAACAACAGTTTTTGCCGATTGTTTTTGTTGTTCCTTTCTAAAGGAAAAACATTTTTGCTGATTATTTTTGTTGTTCCTCTCCAAAGGAACAACATTTTTGTTGTTCCTTTCGAAAGGAACAATATTTTCGTAGATTGTTTTTGTTGTCCCTTTTAAGGAACAACAGTTGTTCCATCTAAGGAACATCACTTTTTGAGTGCATTTTTCTTGTTTTAGATACATTTTGCAGATTTCTAGTGAATTCTTCATGATTTAAAAAAAAAAAATGGCAGACATACGACTTATATAAGAACACACAAATTAAAGGTTACTGGAATCAGCAAATCAAGAGAAATTTTCATTTTTAAGAAATTGTTTGGTAGTGATAAGAAAACAGGAAAGGATACAACCATCTATATCACTTCACTTTCTTTATGTTCACTAAAATTAATATGATCGGTTACCTTTATCATGTTGGTTCCTCCCTAAATATTCATAACTCTTTTTTATTTTTATTTATTGAATAAGAATAAGGGTATATTTTCTCTGTTATGATGTTCAGACGTCTTCCACCATCCCTACTCTTAAGGAGTGTTGAGCCATCCTCTATATATAAGTAGGGAAGTGCTATAAGAAAAGAAAGAAAAGAAAAATCTCTATATGACTACTAACAATACTATTATATGGCAGATGGAGGATAGAGGGTCTCATCAAGAGCCAACCTACCATGATCATAAGGAAGCAGTGAAGTGGAATTCCCACTATGGCCACCACACCAGGAATATGATCCAATGGACAACTTAGAAAAGAAAAGAAAAAGTCCTTGGAACAAGAGGTCTCATCACGAGTCGTCCTATCCACCTTTCACTCCTTCTTGGTGAATGGCATTGTGATTCATCTGGTTCCCAAACCAGCACAATGGCATCCATGATGACATCACACAACACTTCCCTAGGCATAAATAAAGGATAATGGTTCCAAGGGTGAGAAAGCAACTTTGTCAAGGTTATAGACACTTGTGGGAAACAGAGCTCTGCTGATGGCACTGGAGTCATATTTTTCACAAATAAATAGTAATGTTAAACCCTTTTATTATATCTTTATCTAATATCAAATGAGAATATGATCCTAAACCCTTTGCTCGAAACCTATTATGCATGAACTTTATCTATAAATCGATCGTAATAGTTTATGTGGATAATGACCGCATAAGTAATTTTTTTTACATCAACTGTCTTGTTCCCTTATGTTCGAAATCATTACATAACATTTCCATATCTACTCACGATTTCAAAATATGCATCGTTTTCAGTAATGTGATAATTTGTTGATCATATCATAAGTATGCATGCCTTTCAATGTTGTAAAATTGCTATGCAGTACACTACTCTCCTATTCGACGGTCGAGGACAACCTATTATCTTTCAGGGGGGCGCGGATGCCTTTTAATGCATGCATGCGAATTGAATCTCTATGTTCATCAAATTCTCGGAAACATCAAGAGTTTAACAGTATTGTGCCGAGATACACAAGGTGTTGTTCCATTACATTTCTGTGTATTTGCGAAAGATTAACATTGTGCAAACAAAATGGGAGGACGAACAATACGTAGTGAGCCACAGGTGCTAGCAGTTTCCAATGCTACATGAGAAATTCTGGAGAGAGTAGGATGGATCGCTTACCTCACACGACTGCAGAAACCGCATGAAACGGTAGCCATTGAATTTTTGCAGAACTTGCAGGAAGGCTATTCCATGGTTAGAGATAGGAAAATAGTTGTAACAGATGCAATAATCGCCAAGGTATCTAGTCTACCAGCGGAAGGACCCACATGGACCCATAAAAAAGTGAAACTTCAAGAAGCCATGAATCTTTTTCAGGACGAAGGGCAGACCTTGGTCGTCAAAGGGAAAGGAGTTCAACCGACAACATTGGGAGAACCATGGATAGAAATGGCGAAAGTAGTACAAAGCTACATCTCATGCGATGGAAGAAAGAATGTGGTAAGACCACACCACCTTAAGTTTTTAGCAGTATTAAAATAAAAATGTACTGTAAACCTACCTGCATATTTAAATTTCTTATTGCATGATGCTGCCCGGAGCATAAGAAAGTCTCATCATATAGCATCAGTGGTAAGCCATAATTGTTTAATCCGATTGATAGTTAGTTACAGTATTTCCCAACAACAGACTAGTTAGGAAGAATTGATATTCTCAATTGACGAAGGAATAGCTCTAACGACCCCAAAACGTAAAAGAGTTACTAGCATAGAAACAAAACCTTTAAAGCACAGAAATTCCTCCAAGATTAGGAGAAGTAGGGGAATGATAGGAAGCCTTCAGGGTAGCAGCAGCCAACCCTTAGAATTGCCTAGTTCGGAAGATGAACAACCCCTGCAACTCGAAGAAGGAAGTCATCACACTGATGAAGAAGAAGGAAATTAGGAAGAAGAAAGTCACCACACCAGTGGAGAAGAAGGAAGTCATCACACTGGTGAAGAAGAAGGAACTCACCATACCATTGAAGAAGAAGGAAGTCACCACACCGGTGAAGAGGAAGAAAGTAATCACACTAGTGAAAATGAAGGAGAGGAATCAGAACCTCCCAAAACCTCCATTGCAAGCCCACCACAAAGTCCATTAAAGGAGGACCAATTGGCCCAAATTCTAGCCAATATGAGTGAATATATACAACCTCATAGCTCGCTTAACCTCAACATTGAGATACACCAATTGCAGGAACAAGTTGTTATCAACAAAGATACGGCCAAAAAAATTCCTGATGAAGAAAACCCTCAAGGAAAAACAGAACAAATAGGGTTACTTCCCCCGAGGAATGTGGCCAGGAGAATGTGAACACTGAAGAAGTGTTCCAAGAAGAAAGCATAGAAGCAAGCCTGGGTGAAGGCACAACCACTGAAAAACAAACCCTAGATGAGCAACCAAGTACAGAAAAAGGAACAATTGTTCCTTCCAAGAAGAAGAAGAAGACAAATGAACTTGGGAAGCTGTGGATGGAACAGAAAAAGCTCCAAAAGCTAGTAAAAAAACTCAGGCAGAGGATTAGGGTGCTAAAACAGGGGAAATTCTCTAAAAGAACCTTGAAAATGAAGAATGCAGCTATCCAAACAGAACCCTACAATACAAGGGCCATGGAGACTCAAACTGAGCCCACACTCATTCACGATAACGAGGAACATCAGGTAGTTGCTATAGACACAGTTGCCCAAACTGAGAATGTACAGGCCTGTGAAAAAGATGTTCAGACCGAGGCACTGTCCTCTAGCAGTATGGCCGACCAAAAGACACAGACTGTAGGCACTCGACATTGTAATAAGGACACCCAGGTCGATTTTCAGCATAATTTTTTTTTGTTAATAGACCCTACTATAGAAAAAATCCAAGAAGAGCTGGCACAGGCTCAACATGCTAGAGAAAAGCTTGAAGAAGAGACTGTTCCCAAAAATAAATATCGATAGTTACAGCAACAATTAAAGGACATTGGTGCATCAGAGGCTGAAGCCTACGATAAGTGTCAGAAGGCAAAGGAGAAAATTGAAGAGGTAAGGAGTAGATTAAAAATGGTCCAGAATAAAATGGATACTCTCTGCTCCTTATACATAGATGTTCTAGCATGTAGATGCCCTGCCAAAAATTATGCTTTTTTTTTAGTAGAAAGATATTTACAGTTAAAAATCAAAGCTGTTAGGGCAGGAAAACCTATAGAATTAAACACTGTAGATGATTTCATAAGTTGTTGCAAATTATATGGAGTAAAAGTCTAGCGTCTGCTCTGTGAGTTATATTTGCACAACTTTATATTAGTTGGGGAAATGGAGACAAATCCCAGCCCCTTTGTGGGCGATATCCAATTTCAAGCATTTATTTCATTTTCTGTCAACCAGTTGAAATGGCTCAAGGCCTATAATACTTTTCAGAGGCAAGAAAATGAGTTAGACCATTGGGTTAGGAGTGAACCAAGACACCCATTACAATTATGGGCTAGGCATAAGAGTCTAATGATAAAGGAGGGTGTGATCTAGACATTGGGACCCGTCCACAAAGAAATTGTCTTGGATGGGGTATAATATTTTCTATCTATCAGAGACCAGGCCTATATAGCAGCTAAAGTCCGATGGAATATTTCCAATCAGAATGTTCAAGACAGAGAGCCATTTAATTATAGAAATTTTGGATTAGCTGCTGACTTCTTGATTCTCTATAGTAACCTCATCTTGAGGGAAGGCCCATACTGGCTAGGTTGTAGGTTTCGAAGTCCCATTATATGGTATCTTGCAATAGATTATAAAGCCAAATATGAATTACCTGAAGGACAGACAGGGCACATCTTTGAAGCTTTAGCTGCAAATCATGGTTTTAGACCTCTTAATGAAAAATCCTCTCCAGCCTATTCCCTAACTGCTTTACGTGTAAACTATGGTTTTCATGAGGACATGAAAAAGGGTAAGTAGGGGGGTGTGTTGAGCATTGGAAAATGTATGAATTCACCATGTATTTCTTTACCTTTTTCCTTTAAACATAACTCTTTTTATTCTAGAGAGATGATATATTGAAGGATTATGATAGAATTGCAAAGATTAATGTTTATTATGAAAATTGGCTAAAGATTGTCTTTTATTCTCAACAGGAAACAAATGAAGAGGGAAACCACCATTCAAAAGGAAAAGCTAAAACAGGAGTAACTGTTGTTCCTCTAGCAAAGGGCCATATCCAGACAGAAAGGATGAAATAAGAACGCACAGCTAAAGTAAGGTAGGGAAAAACACGACTATAGCCTAAGAAGACCAAGCATTAGATAAAAGAAGAAAAGGGAGTGAATCATTGTTTCTTATATTGTCCGCGAAATTGTTATAAAAGGCAGTGCCTGTAGAAATCGGGGGACAAAATGATTATTATTGAAACCCCTTTTGTAACTTTGTAATTTCTCATTGACTCTCGTGATCAGAAAGCGACTGTTGTAAATGTTATTACTCTCGATTAATACATGATCTAGTTGCCATTCCATTTCTTGACTCTGGAGTAGCCCAACGGTGTTTCACTGGTGGCTAAGGGCCCAGCCCTGGTGGATCCATCTATTGTTTGTATTATTATCTTTCAATTATCGTTGTGTGACGGTTTGCATTTTTTTTCATTACAACTTTCAAGTTTAACAATTTACTATTTAATTGCTTAAAATATTGGTGTGTTATATTAGTGAAATGCATTGCCTCTCCTTTCTAATTTAATAAGAATATTAATCTCTGTATAATTTGTCTTGTTATGTTTTAATAGAGCTACGTTGTTCTGCAGTTGATGTTCTATTTCAGTAGCTGTCCCAATTCACTTGCTGTTCCGTTCAATTTGTTGTTCAATAGGATTTGTTGTTCAATAGAGTTTTGTTGTTCAATCCCATTAGATAGAAATGCTGTTCAATTTCAGTAGTTAGAATTTGTTGTTCCTTTCAAGTGCTGTTCAATTCCAGATTTCTGTTCATTTCAGTTAATTAGTTTACAGTCTATTTCATTCCTGCAAAGAATTGGTTTTTCTTTAAGAGCTTACCTAGTTTACTTTCATCAGCAGCATTAGTGATTTAGTTCAATTGTCATTACCATTTTAATTGTTTTAATGCGAGATCATCAACTGTAAATGACATCTGGTTATTGCTAGCTTCTTTCTTAGATTGATTATGTTGTTTCCATTTGATTGATTATGTTGTTTTCATCAGAATATCTGCATCCTGATCTTCCGTGGGAATGTACTGGAGTAACATAATGCACCTCTGAACACAATCTCTGAGATGGTGGTACTGGATGTCTATGTTCTTGGACCTATCATGAAATACCAAATTAACCGAGGGTTTAATGAAGCTTTGGTTATCACAATGTATCACCGTTAGATCCATCTGAGAATCTTCCTCATCCAGATGGCCTCACATGCAGCCTGACTTGCTTCCATGTAATCATCCTTAGCTGAATTGAGTTCCATAGATTGTTGCTTCCTTCAGTACCAAGAAACTGATGTCGATCCTATGTTGCAGATCTCTCCTGATGTGCTCTTTCTGTCTGATGGACTACCTTCCCAATATGTGTCGGTGAAGCCTTGAAGCTTCACTCCCTCTTTCCTTCTGTACCATAATCCATACTCTGTAGTGCCCCTGAGATATCTCAAGACATGCTTCCCTGCCTTCCAAAAGAGCTTGGTCAGCTTAACCATACCTTGACTCAGCTGGTTAACTGCATAGCAAATGTCTGGTATGGTTTTCACCAAGTACATCAGTGAACCCACTAGTTGCCTGTAAACAATAGCGTCCAATACCTCACCTGAAGTAGCATCCTCCTTCCTCCAGTTTCCTGGAAGAGGAGTCTCCATGGGTTTCCAGCTCTCCATGTGAAGCTTACTCAGAATCTCTTTGGCATATTTGCCTTGATAAACAAATATTTCACCATCCCGCTGCCATATTTCCAAACCAAGGAAATAGTGAAGGAGTCCCATGTCCTTCATTTCGAACTCCCTTGCAAGATCCTCCTTGCAAGAAGTTATCAACTGCTCATCACTTGTCAAAATTAGATCATCAACATAAAGTACGATAATCAAGAGCTTACCATTAACCACAATCTGGTACAAGTTCGCATCTGCTTCACTTTTGGTGAAGCCCAACCCAGTGAAATAATTGTCAATTCTAGTGTACCAAGCACAAGGTGCTTGCTTCAACCCATATAGTGCTCTCTTGAGTCGACACACATGCGAATCACTGTCAAAGGTATCAAAACCTTCTATATACTCTATGTACACTTCTTCCTCGATAAATCCATTGAGAAACACAATTTTCACATCCATCTGATGTATCTGCCACCCCATCTGTGCTGAGAGTGCAAGGATAGATCTAATCAATGAGTATCTCGCAACCAGTGTGAAAGTATCCTCATAGTCAATCCCCTCAACTTGTGAGAAGCCCCAGGCTACAAATCTAGCCTTGTACTTCTCCACACTCCCATCTTCTTCTTGCTTCACCTTATAGATCCATCTAGATCCAACCACTGATTTTCCGACTGGTCTTGGGACAACTTCTCATGCATTGTTCTTGACTATGGTGTCATACTCTTCAACCATTGCATCAACCAAAATTGGTTGCTACACTACTTCCTCAAAGGAGGATGGTTCTGTCTCAATACACTTGCTCATAAGAGCCATGTATCCAGTAAACCTATTTGAATATTTTCTTTGTCTGCACAGTGAAGTAGGTGCTTTTTGGGGAAAAATGATTACCTGTCATTTAATTTTTCAACCCGAGGGTTTCGTAAAATTGTGAAGCATGCATGCACTATATGTGCTAGAAATTGTCTTTCAATTTAGATCAATCTAACTACATAATAAAGAAAACTAATTTATCTAATATATGAAATCAAACAATGAAAAATGAAGTTCAACTAAACTATGAATCAAGTAGCGAAAAGAAAGAAAACAAATTCAACTAAGTCGACTGGAAATTTAATCTAAGAAAGCATTTCAAAGCATGTAAAGAAAACTCAATTACTTTGTAGGTTAAATACTCAAGCACCCAATTTGGAAGTATGACAGAGTCATCTTCTTGGCATGATTTAAGAGCATCCAATTATATATTTAACTGAGGATCTAATCTAGGAAAGTAGTATAAAGGCATGTAAAGGAAAACTTAGTTATTGCATAGGTTAAATACTTGAGCATCCAATTTGGAAGTATGATAGAGTCACTTTCTTGGCATGATCTTTAGGAGCATTCAATTATGCACTTGACTGAGGATCTGATCTAAGAAATTAGTATAAAGGCATGCAAAGGAAAACTCAATTATTGCATAGGTTAAATACTTGAGCATCCAATTTGGAAGTATCACAGAGTCACCTTCTTGGCATGATATTTAGGAGCATTCAATTATACATATAATTGAGGATATGATCTAAGAAAGAAGTGTAAGAACATGACAAGAAACTAAACAAATGTGAGCCCTATTGCCTCAAACATAATCCAATTGGAAAATATAAGAATATACTTTCTTGAGATGTTCTAGGAAAGAAAATATTACACAGTCATTCTAAAACTAATACTAAGAAAGCAAATAAATATTAATCTATGAAAGCAAATAAATCTCACACATTGTACATGGCCGATCCAAAAGTATGAGAGATGGTAAGTCGAGATGCTCCATATGTAAGAAAAACCAAGCCAAAGTGAAAAAACACTCATGAGTAAGGTGCCACAATCTAATTCTTTATTCAAAGCTTGAGCATAACTCCAACTTTACACATGACATGATAGGAGAAAGCTTCCCCTATTTATACAAAAATATGAGAAGCTATCTCATTAATGAGAGTCCATGAATCTCTCCTTATATCTCTAGAGTTACAATCCAAATAGGAAGTGATAAGACACATGTATTATTAGATTTACAATACAAATAGGAATGAGACACATATCCTCATGATCCCATGATATTCTCCATTCAAATTCGAATTTGGGTTTAGGAGGCCACATAAGGGTCTTTTGGAAGCTTCTTTTTGACCTACACATGGCAACAATCTCATTCCACTTGTTAGGTATAAGTGTTACACCAATTTTTGGTCATCTAACATGTTATTATTAGATGAACCCAAGTACACCATGTAAGACCAATTTTACCCTAAGTAAAATTGCTTTCACCACATAAAATAACTTATTTGTTCATATTTCCTGGTCATATTTAACCCAAAATAAGGAACTTGATTAAATAAATCCTTATTTATTTAATTATTCCCTAAGAATAAGTTATTTAAATCATTATTTAAATAATATTCTTAGTTAAATTTGACTAAATCATCCATAAATAATTAAATAAACCATTATTTATTTAATTATATTCCCATCACTTCCCTAAAATGATAAATAAACCATTTATTTATTTATTATTTGTAAATAAAGGAATTGACCCAAGTCAAGAACCCTTTTCCCTCCAACAAATATAATAAAATATTCCTAAAGGGTGCTTCTAGAATTCGATTAATAATATTTTATTCATGCACCGAGTTCTAGACCACCCAAATATTTTGTTATAAATAGGGGGGTTTTCCCCATTCATTAGTCACCTTCATTGCATTAGATCACTCTGGATCTACTCTTGGTCACCATTTTCCATTTTGTTTTGTGAACTCCCATTGAGTTCTATGTTTGTTTTTCTACACCCATAAGAGAGAGAAATGTTAGATTTGAAACACTGAGGACTTTCAAGAACCCATCCCACTAAGGAGAACCGGAAGACACCTTTCTTGTTTTCCTCTCAGGTGCCCCATTCTTTAATATAATTCAAAATTCTTTTAAATACATTCTTCTTGTCTTGTCCATTGGATTTAGGAAGCCATGTTATATTTTATCTGCTTAATGTCTTTTGTGCTTAGATCTGAATTTGTGCAACAAACTTAAAGATATTTTGCAGCCATAATCGATGTTAGGGCTATTTGTTATGCGTAGCTAAAGTGATCTTTTACGACGAAAGAATCATACTAACAATAAGTATATGCATATTATTTTTTAATTTTTAACCACAAATTCACTTAAAATACTAGGAATTAATAAAGTTTGGAAAACATAAATGTAATCCAATAATGATAATGGTAAGGTAAATGTAATGAAATGGAGGTTGAGTGAAGGTGATAATATGGAAATATAAGTGAAAATGTAATGGAAGTAAATGACAATTTCAAGGCCCAACATTGCCCCCAGTTGAAGCTATTGCATGTCCTCATGCAATCTATTACATTAATTCTTTTTTATCCATGAGCTATGGCTTAACTTTGCATGATATCATTTGATAACTTCATACTTCTGAAAAGTTTTTTTTGTTGAATTCCAACATGGTTGGTTCTTGTGTTACAACCATATTTTGTTGTTGCATTCAATTTTGATCTTTGAACTTTGTGTAATGATAATTTTATTATTGTTGTAAAATATATCTTTATTGGATTGCATCATGGTTGGTTCTTGTGTGAAAACCATGATTGTGTTTGTATCCAATTATCTTTTAAGTACTTTTGAAAAGCCATTGTATGCTCATAATAATAATGTAATAGTTAATATATTTTGAAAGTATGTGATATTTTGAACGTGATATGAATATGATAAAATATGAATATGAATTTATTCCCCCAGCCCCCTCCCCCCTCAACTGATGGTATTGGCAAAGAAATGATGAAAATAAGTGTTTTTTGCAAACATTATCATTCTAGATTTTCAAGGAATTCTATGGTAAAAAGTTAGAAAATGACATACCTTAACTTACCCTTTGAAAATGGATGAGCTGCATGTGTGGTGGCTGTAAAATTCTGATCATAATCTTCTTCAAGTGGCTGTACAAGTTATGGATGAAGGATTCAATATGAATTTTTATTGTTATTACTAAAATTGCTGAATCTGCTGCAGAATAGTGCTGATTCTGCTACAGTCATCTGATTCTGCAACTGTCATCTGATTTTGCAGTTGTCATTTGATTCTGCAGCTGCAGAATGGTGTTGATTCTGCCACTGCCATCTGATTCTGTAGTTGCCATTTGATTCTGCAGCTGTCATTCTACTGAATCTTCTGCATATCTTCTTCATTTGCTCCAAAATGCTGAAAATGATAGTCTTCATGTCTTCAAAACTCATTGGCACAATTCCTGCTATGTGAATATATGTTCTGATGTCGAACATAGTAGGAAATTGTTGACTTAGTGGCCATTAATGGATGCCACTAGTCAACACG
Organism: Pinus albicaulis; assembly: GCA_034641835.2. Taxonomy (NCBI): domain Eukaryota; kingdom Viridiplantae; phylum Streptophyta; class Pinopsida; order Pinales; family Pinaceae; genus Pinus; species Pinus albicaulis. The sequence continues at coordinate 95,172,506 of CM076572.1, read as the reverse complement.
AGAACTCTCACCGTTGATGAAAATGAGAGTCACGATGCCCAAACACATCTTGCTAGGTACGAATAATTTGTTGTTGTCGAGTACCTAGAAGATCCAATGAATAAGGGACATTAATGTATTCCCATTTTTCGTCGGCAAGAGGACTTTCCATTAAGGCATGCAAGCCTCAAGGTGATTTTGCAAGGATTTTAGACTCAAAGGACTATGGACTCAATAATTTGTATTGAAGTAGGGTTTATTTGTGAAATGAAAAGGATAGGAAAAGGAAAATGACAATGGAAAATAATAATGACAATGGGAAATGAGCATGTAAGTGAGCTTCTTGCTTTTATTTGTGGGTTGGGAGTAGACAAAAATTAATGGAAATTGTATGTGAATAAAGGAAAATGAACAACTGACTCTTGTTGGGAAAATAATTGTGGCTTTCTTTGAATTGATTGGTTGGATTCATAATTCAAAAGGCAAGAAAGGTAATGGTCTTGATGGATATGGACTTGTTCTTATGTTTCTCATGAAATTGGTCCTTTGAAGACCAAATGTGCACACAATTGGTTTTATTCAATGATCATTCGATCATCCCAAACCTGCAAAAAGAAACTTGACACAGAGAACATAAGTGTGTTAAAAAAGAAATGGCCAATTCATTTCTAATTCTTATGCAAAATTTGAATGTCAAATGAAACAGATTAAGGAAAATCAAAAGTGTTATATTCAATGTAATTCATGATATCGATAACAATCCATTTTTAAGAAATAAACATAAAAAATAAATCAACTCCCTATTTTCGGATGACTTCATGCATCGTGCTTAGTAAAATGATTTGCATTACAAATATTTGATGTGTCCTATAAGTTAAAGCTTAAAAAAAAATACATAGTAAAATATTATAATTTTTAATGTCAAAGGTTCTAAATAATCTTCCAATTGTTCTTAAAGCCATTATTAAAACTAATTTGAAAAGACAATTATTGCATTCTTATGTGTTGGCATTGAGGAGTCTAATCTATAATTCAAAAACAACAACAATAAGCTTATATGAACATAATTTAATTTTGATAGAACCTTCTCATTAAAAAAAATTTGGCGGCGAATGGATAATGTTTCTCGAGATTTCAGGATCACAATTAAATCGAGAAACATAATAATGCAATCGATGGGCGATCTATTATGTTGGAAAAATGCAAAGTGGAATTGAGCATGGTGATTCACCCTTAACCATTAACTCCTTGGACCGTTGTGAAGTTGCCTTCTACCTTACCATTTTCCACAACTCTCTCAACTGATTTTCTGTGCATTAAAAAAAAACGTTTTCCTCACGCAATCTGCAAATTAAGGCTTCAGAGAACCCATAAATTCTCCTAAATGGTTGTGAAATCCAGAAAATTTCTCGCGAGTTATCTAATTTCCCCCGTTCCCAAAAAAACCCATTTTTTATTTTTTCCTAATTCACCTCGGTTTGCTCCGAAAATGCATTTTAAAATCATGTGTCAAAACAATTTCGTTTTCTGGCAATCACTTCTACAACAAAATCAATTACTGTGGTTGGATTTTTTTATTTGTAGGTTTTGACATGAGGTCAAAGGTTTACTTTCAGGGTTGGATAGAATTTTTGAAGGTTCATTGAGACTTAGATAAGTAATCGAAGGTCTCAGACTTGAGAACATTCACTCGAATCTGTGGCAGTCATTTCTAGAAACGTGCATCCATGATAGCTCTGTTTTGTGCATTTCAGATTATGATTGAAAACTTTTCATGCTAAGGACCAGTGATACCTTACCTATGGAGCTTGAATCAAGAGAAATTATTTGTGCAGCCTCCTAGAGCTTCATTGGGCCATGCTGAAAAAGCTTCATGAGTTAATGTCTCCTCCGGACAATTTGGGATTGGAGGATAAAAATCAGGTGACCCAAGTCATGAATTCAAGAACTCCTGATCACAATTCAGCCAATTTAAATCCGTATATCACCCGATGTATCTCGTATTACCTATTTTGGGGCTATACTAACCTAATTCAATTTCCTACTCACACCAAGACTTGGACTCCCACAAATCTATAGTGATAATCGAGACTTCTGACAAGGAATATGATGTAAAGGATGAATGATATGTGCAAGAGTCAAACAGTTGTTATTCTAACTGCAGTACCCAGATTCGGTAAAGAAACTAGTTATTTAAGTGCACAAGTATATGGTAAATAGTAAAGGTAGTTGACACTCCTTCATTGATTTAACTCATATCTTTATCTTTGGAAAACTCAAATGCAAGGTGGCAGCAAATTCCCATATATTATTTTTTAATTTTTATTTTTTAAAATTGTGCACATGCAAATTAATAGATCAGAAAAAGATCAAGAGGATGCAACTAGAAATGTTAAAAATTGCAGAACCGATCATACATATATGGACAACAAAGAGGTTCATGACTCAAATGACGATTTTCAACAGAATTGTAGATCAATTTCCAGCAAAATTTTTAATGAATTTTGAATTTTAATTTTTATATTGACTAATCTGATTTTCTGATCTTCCAGTTCGTAACAAGGCGTGGGAAGAGAGCATACTAGTCAGCGTCATAAAATATATTTATGCAATTCAAAAATTCATATTTTCACACACAAATTTTATTTTTGATGAAAATAAAAAAAACGAAGTGACTCTTACTACGTCACTGAAATTTATTCAAAATGAATGAATCAATGTTGATTTTTATTTTTTCGAAAACAAAATTAAAAATTCTAAAATTCTAACCAAGCTTGGTTTTATTTTTATTTTCCCTATCTATATAAACAAACTATTTTTATTTTTATTTTTCCTATCTATATAAACAAACTATTTTTATTTTTACTTTTACTTATAAGTATATGAATGCTTTCAATGAAACCATTTACAGATTAGAATATTTGAAATATTCATATCCAAATTTATGAAATGTACCTGATTGTTTGTAAGGATATGAAAAATCGTCTTGATCTTTAGATTTGCCGCAAGGATCTCTTGAAGAATAAATGAATGGTGTGGCGCAATCACTTTTTGATACCATTCCTCAATGTAGTCTTTGGGCTGAATTCTAGATCCTTTGTCCATAAATGGTTAGTAAAAACTAAAAAAATAAAATACACTCTAGACTAAAAGCTAGTTCCTATGCATAGTTCCCAGCAACAACGCCAAAATGTTGGGAAAAAATGATTGCCTCTCATTTAATTTGTCAACCCAGGGGTTTCGTAAACTTGTGAAGCATGCGTGCACTGTATGTGCTAGAAATTGTTTTTCAGTTTAGATCAATCTAGCTACAAAATAACGAAAACCAATTTATCTAATATATGAAATCAAACAATGAGAAATGAAATTCAACTAACCTATGAAATCAAGTAACGAAAAGAAATAAAAAAAAATGCAACTAAGTCGACTATAAATTTAATCTAAGAAATCATTTCAAAGAATGTAAAGAGAACTTAATTCATTTATAGGTTAAATAATCAACCACCCAATTTGGAAGTATGACAGAGTCATATTCTTGGCATGATTTACAAGCATCCAATTATACATTTAACTGAGGATCTAATCTAGGAAAGCATTATAAAGGCATGTAAAGGAAAACTCAATTATTGAATAGGTTAAATACTCGAGCATCCAATTTGGAAGTATGACAGAGTCACCTTCTTGGCATGATCTTTAGGAACATTCAATTATACACTTAACTGAGGATCTAATCTAAGAAAGCAGTATAAAGGCATGTAAAGGAAAACTCAATTATTGCATAGGTTAAATACTCGAGCATCCAATTTGGAATTATGACAGAGTCACCATCTTGGCATGATCTTTAGGAGCATTCAATTATACATATAATTGAGGATCTAATCTAGGAAAGAAGTGTAAAAACATAAAAAGAAACTAAACAACTGTGAGCTCTGTTGCCTAAACATAATCCAATTAGAATATAGAATAATCTATGTTCTTGAGATGTTCTAGGAAATCAAAGATTACACAATCATTCTAAAACTAATACTAAGAAAACAAATAAATCTTAATATATGAAAGCAAATAAATCTCACACATTGTAGATGTCTGATCCAAAATTAAGAGATATGGTAAGTCGAGATGCTCCAATGTAAGCAAAACTAAGTCAAAGTGAAAGAACACTCACGAGTAAGGTGCCACAATCTAATTCTTTATTCAAAGCTTGAGCATAACTCCAACTTTACACATGACATGATAGGAGAAAGCTTCCCCTATTTATAAAAAAAAAATGATAAGCTATCTCATTAATGAGAGTCCATGAATCTCTCTCTATATCTCTAGAGTTACAATCCAAATAAGAAGTGATAAGACACATGTCTTCTTAGAGTTACAATACAAATAGGAAATGAGACACATATCCTCATGATCCCATGATCTTCTCCATTCAAATTCGAATTTGGCCTTAGGAGGCCACATAAGGGTCTTTTGGAAGCTTATTTTTGACCTACACATGGCAACAATATCATTCCACTTGTTAGGTATAGGTATATGCATATTATTTTCTAATTTTATCCACAAATTCACTTAAAAATCCTAGGAATTAATAAAGTTTGGAAAAACATAAATGTAAACCAATGATAATGGTAAGGTAAATGTAATGAAATGGAGGTGGAGTGAAGGTAATAATATGGAAATATAAGTGAAAATGTAATGGAAGTACATGAAAATTTCAAGGCCCAACAGTGGTCCTACATGTTCTGCTGCATCAAGTCTCAATCTATCAGCTTTCGTGGTGCACCTTCTACCATTTCTGGTGAATCACTCTGCATGAGTGTTTTCTGCCACTCCATGATCCTCCACATGTTGCTTCTCCACATCTTGAGGTTCATTCTTTGGAACCACGAGTTCCTCATATGCATGCAAATCCAACTCCCTTTCAAGGGAGAATCACATGGCTTTCTCCTCATCAAATTTTATATCCCGTCTCACAACTGTCATCCTGTTTTTTAGAAAATACACTCGATAGTTGTGGGGAGTATCAATGTACCCCAAAAATATCCCAATATCAGATGTTGGTTTGAGCTTCTTCCTAGAATCTTTGGTCACATGGAAATAGACAGATGAGCCAAAAATTTTAAAATATGAAACATCAGGTTTCTTACTAGAAAAAGCCTCCTCTGGTGTACTCATGCCAAGTATCCGATGAGGACTACGGTTTTGCACAAATACTGTTGTGTTGCATGCCTCCACCCACAGATGAAAGGGTAGGCCCTGATCATGCAACATCACTCATGCCGCACCCACAATTGTTCTGTTCTGTCTTTCTGCGACCCCATTATGCTGTGGGTTATGAGGCACACTCAACTCTCTTTGAATTCCTTCTTTGCGACATAAGTTATTGAATTCATTGGAGATGTACTCACCACCATTGTTGCTCCTAGGAGCCTTCACATGCTTCCCCGTGTCTTTCTCCACCAGTAATTTGAACTCACAAAATTTTGAGAACGTCTGATCTTTCTTCTGCATGAAGTAGATCCAACACTTTTTAGAAAAATCATCAACAAAGATCACATAATACCCGCAATTTGTTGTCGAAGCTATTGATAATGGTCCACACACGTCTGAGTGAAATCTATCAAGGATTTTTGTTGCTCGGTTCTCCTTCTCATGAAAAGTGGCCTTTGCATACTTCCCCATGTTACATCCCTTGCATGTGTCTATTTGCGCAAGAGTACCCTTGGGAAGTCCCGTAGAAATATGTTGCATGAACTTCAAGGCTCCATGGTGTAGATGGCCCAATCTCCTGTGCCATAACTCACCCTCATCCTGACTCACCAATTTGTCTACCTTACCCATCAATGATGCACATCCATCTACATCAAGTTTGTAGAGATTCTTCACACGAATCCCAATCTTCTTGGCTTGTCCTATGGTTTTGTGTCGAATGAAAGATTTCCATTCACTAAAAACCATATCATAGCCTCTATTCTCCAACATTGTGACTGAAACTAAATTATTTTTCAAGCCTGGTACATGCATTACATATTTTAATAAGAAGGGTTTACCTGACTGTCTCTAGAAGGTAACTGTACCAATCCCGGTAGCACTGTACCGCCCATCATCACCCATTTCGATATGCATCTACAGGTCCTTCTCCTCCAGGGTACTGAAAATTTCTTTGTCTCCTATCATGTGGAAATATGCACCATTATCCAAGTACCACACTGATCCCATCGCACTTGACACCATGTTCGTGATGAGTGAGAGGTTCCAACTCAAATTGCAAGTCCAAGCCTCACTAGCTGTAGATCCTGAAGCCTTCTCATTCTTCTTCTTTTGTGGACAATTAATGGCATAATGTCCATGCTCATGACAGTGAAAACACTTCACTCTAGACATGTCGCGCTTCTTGCCTTATTTTATTTACCTTCCCCTTCTTCACCTTACCAGCCAAGGCGCAATTTTCTTCATCATCTGTCCTAGATGAATATCCATCCTTGGTATTTCGCCTAAATTCTTCTTGCACCAAATCTGACCAAAGTCGTTCCCAATCTGGCAGCTTCTCCCTCCCATTGACAGAGTCCTAATAACTATGCCGACTCTTGGGAAGGCCTAGAAGAGCTAGGCTCACCAAGTCATCATCCGCGACAGTAATTCCGATGCTCCCAAGAACATCTTGACATTGGACAAACTTGGTTAAATATTTCAGAATAGTGTCGCCTTTCTCCATTTTGATTTTCATAAGCTTTTCCTTCAATGCCAATTTTCTATGATCACTGCTACTCTAAAATAGATTTGTCAAAGCCTTCCACATTGCATATGGAGTCACTTTTCCATGGATACTTGAGACAATGTGGTCTTTTACTCCCTCCGCTAATATCCTCCTCGCCTTTTCAACCTTATTTTTCCAAGCATCAAGAAGAGTGACATCTGCTACAACGAGTTTGGGAATGTCATTATCAATGAATTATTTCAACCCATTGTCCTCCAGAACTGCCTCCATCCTGTATTTCCATGTAATATAATTGGAACTGCCTTCGAGTGCATACTCCAATCTCAAGCCATTGAAATCCATCTTGATCCTGATCCACCCGTCGCACCAAAGAATGCTTTTGCAAATTCGAATGATATTCAGTCACAAACTCAATTTATTCTCCACTATAGTGATTTCTTGTGCTCTGATACAATGTAGAAATTATACAAACAATATGTATATCAATGGATTCAATTCGATCAAGCAATGTACTAAAGCAAGATATTGAATCCTTCTACAAATCAATTATGGAAAATAAACACGATCACCAATCACAACAAGTAAAGAAAGAAGCAAATCAAACCACACCATAGATATTTTCCTAGGGAAATCTTGCTGCTCAAAATCCCTCTATCTTCTATTTTATATTCACCAAGGAATCATGAAATAATTACAATGCACTCTTCTCACAAGAGTGTCTTGCACTCTCACAACTGTCTTACACAGACTCAGACAAAATCGACCAACACTTAGCTAATTTCCTACGTCTAATCAGCCTACCTTGCTTGCGCAATTCATGTGGAATGAAATCAATATTATTTAGGAAATTCAACCTTCCAAAACTACACAATGTTCATGGGAAATCCTATGGTTGTCTTACTGCATGTGGGCAGCCTACTAATGATACAACTGATAGTTAACATCCATTTAACCTTTGTCTCAACTGGGTCTCCATCGGAACTGACATGCATGCAAATATTAATAGTAAATCATCAGTTGCATGGAAGATCACAACATGTGAATTAAATCTCATTTAATTCACCTGATCTCTCACTAGTTGATTAGGTGATCAAGTCCTAATTGGAAAAATTCTCAAAAATTTATTTGCTCAGAATTGGTTCAAACCAGAACGACAGGAAAGATCTCGTCAAAACGATCATGTAGCCATGAAAGACACTCAAATCCGATGCTATATGAGGAAGATATTCAAGTTTGAAGTTTCTTAATTTTAGGCAAAAAGCCCAATTTGACTCAGTTTGACTTTGGATGAAAAAAATATTAAAAATGGAATATTCCACGAAATATTCTAGGAATATTCTATAGAATATTCCACAAAATATTCCATGGAATATTCTGTGAGGGGCCAATCATAAGGCCCCAGAACTTCAAACGAATGGCATTATAAAAAATTTTATGGTTTAGGCAAGTTCAAACTCGAGTCGGAGCCCTGACAGCCGGGCGGCCCGACCAGGCGAGCTCTACGGTGAGTCTTAACTACATTGGTTCAGAACTGCTATTTAAAGTTTTATGAAAGTTTGGGCGGGCCCATAAGGGGGTCAGCCCCCTCTACAATGTGACTACAGGCAGAAAACCACAGCTCAACACATTACTCCCGGCAGTTGAATATTAAATGTTAACATTTATGTTGCGGTTGGGTCACATGTTATATGGCGGAGTTTAAATGAAGTTTAATGTTATGGTTACAACGGTTGGCTCCTAACATATAACGCCGATGGGTGCGGACACATGAAAGACTTGAAATTTAATACCAATTTTATCCACGTGGTTTAAATGGTGGACTCCGCCCAGATTGGCGCTAACACCCTAAATTAGTGGAGCTATCTGCAGTTCCACCAAGTTTGGTGGAGCTTTTCAAGGGCAAACTGGGCAAAACTTCAGTTGGACATAACTTTTGCTAGGAGAATCCTTTCTGAGTGAATTTATTTATTTATTTATTTTATTTTGGGTCTTCTCAGCATTTTGGAGCCATTGAGACAGGTTTCAGAGCCATTGGAGCAGATCTTCAGCCTGTTTAGCTTCGGAGAAGATTTTTGAGCCACCTGGGCCACTTTGGGGTTGATGTTGTGCTGAGCTATGGTTGACCATTTGAGGTGAACCAAGAGTCTACTTTGGGTAATTTGAGCATTCCAGAGCCAATGGTGCAGGTTGTAGAGGTAGCAGAGATCATCTTCATGTACTTTTTTAGCAGAGAAGCTTGGAGAGCCATCAGGGCCCAGGGAGTGTTGGAGCTGTATTGGGCTATGGTTAACCTTTGGAGGTGAAACAAAAGCCTATGTTTAGTGTTTTCTATGCTCTGAACTCATTTTCACAACTTTTTTTGCATGTTTAGGCATTATAATCAATGTATTAACAAATTTGAGCATAATAAGAGCAATGACATGCCCATTTGGGGGCCTTGGACCCGGCAGATGTAGCCCAGGAGGGGTGAATTGCCTTATCATATGCTGTATTATGTTATGTGATTTATTTGTTGTGTTTTATCAGAGTTAAAGATGTTAAAAAGTAAAATGAAATAAGCCTCCTATATACAAAAGACTCATAAATTCACCAAAAGCATTTTGTTCCAATTGAAAAACACATTAAATAGTTTGCACACATAAGTTTATAGATAATGGATACCTTGCACCAGCAAAAAGTAGTTTCATTATCAGATCATTAGTGATTAATTCTATTATTTCTTTAGGTAGAGTCTGTAAAGGGCCAGAAAGCTTCAGGATCTCATCCTTTCTTTAAAGGTGACATATCCTATAAATGCCCCTATAGTCCATCTCTGTATTAGAAATAAGAAGTTCTCACATTTTAGATCAGATTGGTATCAGAGCATAGGTTGAGCTTATGGTTTTGAGCTAGAGTTTTTACTCAACATTGTTGTGTGCAAAGATTAAGTCATTTGTTTGCAATTTTTGATTCTTACTAGGTTAAAACTCAAGAGAGGTGAAGGAAACTTGGTTAGTGCACACACTAATCCACAACCAAGAAGGGTCAGAGAACCACCTCCAAGAGCCCTAGAAGTAGCTACAAGCATGTCTTCAAGAGAAGGTGAAGCTCATGAAGAAATGGATCCCAAGGAAGAAGAAAGAGTTTTTCGGAAAGCTTTATTGGATAAGACTGAAATGGTAAGGATCCTCTATCAAGAAAGAAATGATAGGATTGCTGGAGAAGGATCTAAAAACCAAAGAGAAGGAGGAGATTCTTCAAGAGGAAAGAAGGACAATGATAAGTCAAAGAAAGGGAATGGAGGAAATGGTGATCCACTATCTCCATCGTCAACCTCTTCCTCAACATCATCCTCTTCAACTTCAGTAAATCAGTCACATAAGTAAAAAACAACTGGTAAAAATCCTTTGTTAAATATTGATGTCAAATTTGAATTGTCAATGTTTAATGGTGATGTTAATGCAGAGAAATTAGATAATTGGATCATACAATTGGAAGTCTATTTGAGGATTCAAAATCTGCATGATGATGACACCAAAATACAATTAGCCTCACTAAGGATGGATGGAGTAGCTTTGGTATGGTGGGAAGCCAAGACCAAGGAGGAAATCAGGACACATGGTAAGATTTATTTATCATGGACTGAGTTTATTACTACAATCAAGAAGCAATTTTATCCTCTTGCTCAACTTTAGAAGGATATAAGGAACTGGAAAAACTTTAGACAGCTTAAGGGACAGAATGTGCAAGACTATACCCAGGAATTTAGGAGAAGAGCACTCTTACTTGGGGTAGATTTACAAAGTCAAGATACTTTGTTAAAGTACATAGGTGGTTTGCACAGTTACCTTCAACACACTATTATTATGTTTAATCCTACTAGTCTAGACAAAGTTTGTGTACAAGCTACACATTTAGAGGCTAGAGGGAAAAACACTTTTGATGCCTTGAATGAGGATAGTGATTTCAAAAGCAAAGGAAGAAAAAGGGTTGTAAATTCTAGAAAGGAAAAAGGTAAATTATTTTTCAAGAACTGTTAAAAAAAAATCCATTATTAAGATCATTGTTGGAAGCTTCATCCTGAGCTGAAACCAGAGAAATACAAAAACAAAGACAAGACCAAAGAAAAGAGGAAAATTGTTGCAACTGTTGAACAAGACTTAGGGTCAAAATCAGGTGATGAGACAAAAAGTATTGCCATGGTATTAAAGAAAATCAAAGGGAAAGAGGTTGTACAAGAATCAGATCCCAGTTCTAGCTCATTAAACTATCACAAAGAATCTCAAGATGAAAAGAGGAGGATAGAGCTATTTCATGTGAGGATAATCTCAAACCACACAAAGATAGACACACTTTTTGATAGTGGGTCTCAAGCTAATCTCATTTCAGAAGACTTGGTCAAACAGCTGAAACTTGAGACAATTCCACATGGAAAGCCTTATCCACTTGGGTGGATATGCAAGGATGAAAACTTACAAGTCTCAAGAAAATGCATCTTGCGCTTCGCCATAATAGCTCATTATGTTGATTGGGTTGAACTAGATGTAGTACCACTTGACATTATAGGTGTTGTGTTGGGTAGTCCATATTTATATGACAGAAAGGCAATATTCTATCGCCATGAGAATAAGTATCACTTGTTCAAGGATGGAAAAGAGTATATTGTGAGAGCACATAAGAAGAAGCTAGAATATTCTTTAGTCCATGCAGGTCAATTGAAAAGGCTAGTTAATGCAAGTCAAAATCTGACTTTGTTGATGTTGAAATCACAAGATTTTGTACATTTACCTTTTCATGATATTACTAATGATATGTCTCAGTCTGATAAAAGTTCGTCTTTGAAAGAAGATGACATTTTATTGCACAAGGTACCTTTGGTGTCGATCGGTGCAGAGGATGAAGTGTCGGTGCAAAGCAGTGCAAGATTCCATGAGATGGAAAGGCATGCAAGCAAAGAGGGCACACAGTTCAACATGGGTCAATGTTTGTTTCAGAATGGTAGATTTTTATGGCGAGGAAACTTGGTTGGGATTCGGCATAAGTGCATGGCTCATTCAACAAAAATTCGCCATGTGAACAGTTGGCAAGGTGAATTTTATTTTAAGTCTTCTTTGAAGTTTGATCATTGTAGAAACAATTTGTTTTCTGCAAATTATAGTTTTTGTTTTCCAAATTTCAAGAATTTGCATCATGACTCAGTCAGTTTTAGCAGCAGTCGATCAGTGAATTCAAGGGAAAATTTATCATTTTATGAGAAGCTCAATTTGATGAAGTCAGGAATATTTCAGTGGTTCAAAGTTGGAAGAGTTTAGAATCAGTCTCCTCATCTTCATTTTCTGTAATCAGAGAGCTTTTTTGGGTCCAAAATCTTCCCATTTTCAAACCGGAATGACATGAAAGATCTCGTCAAAATGATCCTATGGCCGTGAATGGCACTTAAATCTGATGTTGTATGAGGAAGATATTCAAGTTTGAAGTTTTTTGATTTCAGGAAAAAAGCCCAATTTGACTCAGTTTGACTTTCGATTAAAAAAAATATTAAAAAGGGAATATTCCATGAAATATTCCATAGAATATTCCATGGAATATTATGTGAGGGGCCAATCATAGGGCACCACGTAGCCTGCCCGGAGGCCGCCACGTGGCCCCAGAACTTCAAATGAATTGCATTATAAATTTTTTTATGGTTCAGGCGGGTTCGAACCCAGGTCGGAACCCTGCCAGTCGGGCGGCCCGACCGGGCGAGCTCTATGGTGAGTCTTAACTACATTGGGTTAGAACTGCTATTTAAAGTTTTATGAAAGTTTGGGCGGGCCCGTAAGGGGGCTAGCCCCCTCTACAATGTGACTACAGGCGGAAAACCATGGCTCAACACATTACTCCCAACGGTTAAACATTAAACGTTAACATTTATGTTGCGGTTGGGTCACATGTTATATGGCGGAGTTTAAATGAAGTTTAATGTTATGGTTACAACGGTTGGCTCCCAACATATAACGCCAATGGGTGCGGACACATGCAAGACTTGAAATTTAATACCAGGTTTATCTGTGCGGTTTAAATGGTAGACTTTACCCAGATTGGCGCTAACACCCTAAATGAGTGGAGCTATCTGCAGTTCCACCAAATTTGGTGGAGCTTTTCAAGGGAAAACTGGGCAAAACTTCAGTTGGACATAACTTTTGCTAGGAGAATCATTTATAAGCGAATTTTTAATTTATTTTGGGTCTTCTTAGCATTTTGGAGCCATTGAGATAGGTTTCAGAGCCATTGGAGTAAATCTTCAGCTTGTTTAGCTTCATAGAAGCTTTTTGAGCCATAAGGGCCAATTTGAGGTTGATGTTGTGCTGAGTTGTGGTTGACCATTTGAGGTGAAACAAGAGTCTAATTTGGGTAATTTGAGAATTCTAGAGCCAATGGTGTAGGTTGCAGAGGAAACAGAGATCATATTCAGGTACTTTTTCAGCAGAGAAGCTTGGAGAGCCATCAGGGCCTAGGGAGTGTTGGAGCTGTATTAGGCTATGGTTAACCTTTGGAGGTGAAACAAAAGCCTATATTTACTGTTTTATGTGCTCTGAACTCATTTTCACAGCTTTTTTTTCCTTTTTAGGCATTCTGATTAATGTATGAACAAATTTGAGCATAATAAGAGCAAGTACATGCCCATTTGGGGGCCTTGGACCCGACAGATGTAGCCCATGAGGGGTGAAATGCCTTATCATATGTTGTGTTATATTATGTGATTTATTTTTCGTGTTTTATTAGAGTTAAAGATGTTAAACAGTAAAATGAAATAAGCCTCCTATATACAAAATACTCATAAATTCACCAAAAGCATTTTGTTCCAATTGAAAAACACATTAAATAGTTTTCACACATAATTTTATGGATAATGGATACCTTGCACCAGCAACAAGTAGTTTCATTATCAGATCATTAGTGATTACTTCTATTATTTATTTAGGCAGAGTCTGTAAAGGGCCATAAAGCTTCAGGATCTCATCCTTTCTTTAAAGGTGACATATCCTGTAAATTCCCCTACATTCCATCTCTATATTAGAAATAAGAAGTTCTCACATTTCAGATCACTAGTGCAACAAATAGTTACAACTAGTTCAATTGAATTTAACTCAATAAATTGAGTTAACTGATTTCTCATGCATTAAACTAATGCACTAAATGCAACTCGAACTCCATAACTAATAGAATCACTTTGCATGCCTCACCAACCACCCTCAACTCAAAATTCATGAGCTAACAGAGTTTACCACACTCTGCTAACTATTACAAGTGATTATGAGATAAGATTACATTTTATTGTCCAATTTAATTAAGGGAAAATTAAATTAGACACACATTTCTTGTTGACTTTTCAACGCCTTATGTGATATTGATATACCCTGCTAAAGCACCCTTCACAAGTTAAGTACCTCTTTATGACTTTAAGAAGTTGGCTGTAATGATCTAACAAGTAGCTACTTGGAAATGTAGGCTCAAATTTATTTTTATATTTAGGTTTGAGGAAGTCTTTGTAATGTGACACATGCAATTCCATGCCCTTAAACCCGTTTTCTCCTATCAAGGGTATATCTGTTTCTTGTAAGATGGTTTCCTCTGAAACATTGAACTCAATATCACCCATATTTACTTCATTAACATTGAAACTGAATGCAAAGAGTCTAGTGAGTTGAAAATGATAACATGTGGCTTGAAATTTATCACAAAAAACAATGCATCCTGTTTGTTGAAAAGAAACCAGAATGGATGGGTCTGCATTGAAAAAATCAAGATTTTGTGGTTCATAACGTACCACATCTCCTCCTATGGATTTGTTTTATTTTTTGTAGTCTTCATCTCATATGTGCAAGATTCAACCACAACCCCCCTGGCAAGACAATTTATGCAAATGAAAATGATAAGACAAGGTCATAGTTAAAACAAGGTATTTTGCGTAGGAGATGTGCAATGTCACGATGGAGGGTTTCAAATGAATGGACCAAATGAAATATCAGTAGGAGGTGATGATTTGGAATTTTAAAAAATTATATTTACAATATGCACCAACCAAATAAACTCCTTGATACAACACTACATGGACAAACACGAAATACACAGGTTTGGGCAGCATGTGGATAGAAAAAACAAATGCAGGTCCAAGGTTATGATATAATAGGACTATTTACAATGCTAAAAGTTGTTGGTAGGTGTTATACATAGCTCATGCAATGTAAAATATTAAACAAAAAAGGAGAAAACCTTACCCAGAAACTCGAAAACACTTCAACCTATGTGCACAAAATTTGTGCAACGCATATTTCCCACAAGATTCAAAGCTTCTTCTCGGCTATCTGAAACTTTCTTAGAATTTGAAACTACTCCAGCACTAAGAATGAACCACAAACAAGGGAGAATGGGAGAGTTTTCAAAGAAATTTTAAATTTTATGCCATTAAAAACCTCTTTCTTATCATGATAATGGTTTTGAATGATGAAATTGAAGTGACATGAGAGGGCACTCTTACAATCATTAGTAGGAAATGACAGTCACTGACTCATAACTAACCCTAAACTAAATCACATGATTGACATGACCCCCACAACTGACTTATAATGATAAAATCCCTCATTACATGACTCCTTTAACTCTCATAATGACCCATTCCCTCTGTGATCTCAAACTTCAAATTATGACCCCACATGGACTTTTATGACTTTAAAAATTCAAATTAGGGTTAATAGACTCTTTTATTGCACACTTATTTACAATGAATTTGACTATTTTGACCCTTTGTACACAACAAAACCCTTAGAATATGATACTTGGTGAATTCATAGGCTAAGTCTTGCAAGCATACCTCGAAAATGAACAGTCAAACAAACACACTTTGATCCCTATATTATAGGACCCTAACATTATCCAAGTCAACCACTATCCATGAGCTTTTTCCTCATGAATCCCTAAAAAATAGGGTCCAAAGATCCCTTCTAAACTCCAAAACCGTGACATATGTTAGAAAATAGAGAGATGTTTTTTTTAAATGGGTCTGTTACGGGCAAAAAAATATTTCAGTTTTGTAAAATTCGTTCTCATTTGTTTGGAAATCATTCCCAAAATTACTGTGTTGTACAGGAAAAAACATAATTTTAACTAACCATTTTTACAAAAATGCGCTACTACTCCTATTGTCAGCACAATTTTTTTATTTTTATTTTTATTTTCAAACACAAAATAACGCTGACACTCCCGTTGTCAGTGCTTTAACCCATTTTATTACAAATAAGCCCTGACACTCCCATTTTCAATGCTTTAACCATGTTTATTACAAATTAGTGGTAACAGGCCCGTTTTCAACGCTTTAAAATATATATATTAAAAACGTGATAGCAACTGGATCCATGGGGATGTTTTCGATCATGTATGTCAGGAAGAACCCCATACACCAGAAGCCCGATCCATTGGGTCGATTCCAACTAGTAACCCTGCAACCTTTAAACTGTATGACACTGAAGTCCATATTGAAATTGCAAACTGAAAATGTGTTGCTGAAAACCAAAAACTAAAACTGGAAAACAATTGCATATTGTTGAGATTAAAATATGAAACACGCTGAAAGAAATTTTGAAACTATTGACCTTATTCAAACTACTACCTACACTAAACTATCGACCTCCCTGCTCATTGAAGTGATACCGAATTTCTGGTGTATCCATGAAATGAGATGGCCATTCACTGTAATTCTACTCACACTTTCTTCAAGCAGACACACAATAACATAAGATGGAAACTCGAAATCCAACTTACATCCAATTCCTACGCCGGTGAATAACATAGAACTCACTTTCTCTGATGATTGCAACAACTTGGAAAAAGAACCTTCAAAGATATGAATGAGTACCCTTCCTTGATGATCAACAAAAAAACAATCATTTTCTTCATTAATAATTGCTGGTTGTTTCTGTTTTACACCTTCATTTTCAACATCATTCTAAAAAAATATGGCAACAAATTGTTCCTCTCATTTATCATACTCGTGATGAAATTTTTTTTTGTGTTCTTGAAATGTAATCTCAACAATGACTAAAATATCTTCCACATTCAATTCAAATGAAGAAAAATTCAGATTATACAGACTTTCTGAGCTTATGGTTTCAAGAGAAGACCCTTTAAAAACAGATTTTTCATCATTCGACAGATCAAACAAAATCCGCTTATCCTGTCTAATGTATTACAATTATGGGTAATATTGATAATATATTATTCCACTGCCTAAGGTTTCCCTTTGATCACACAAAGACTATAAAAGTTGTTGCAAATCTTCGGATGGAATATGACTATCATCATTAAGATCCGACTCTATTTTATTTTCACTAAGGGAGAAAATATTGTTTGCTGAAAAGTGTCCTGATTAACATGACAACTATCTTCCATAATTTCTTCATGATAAGAAGGAAATTAATAAATGGCTTCTTTTATTTCATCCTCCATTAGATCCTCATCATCAATATCAATTCACATGGTTGAAAAAGGGTTTTTAATATTCCCACAAAAATTCTTAACCAGCACTATAAAAGGGTATCTTTATTTATAGTTTACACAAAATGCTGAATATAAATATTCAAGGGAGTAAATGCTAGCAGATGGTAAAATTTCATACCAGGATCTTACTTTTTCTTCTACAGTCACCATAAACCTCTTCATGCAATTCAACCCCAAGCTTACACGTATGTATATGAAATTTAATTAGATGCAGAGCAACATCATTTCCTTCTTCATATTTAAATCTTGGAGTATATGTCTGCCAATCTATGTGAGGAATACAATTTGGAAAGCCAAGAATATGAGCATAATTCATAGGAGCATACCTTGCAGATTTTGGATCCATCTCAAGACAATGGAGTTGCCAAACAGTTCTTTAGACAACTGAGTCTTCGACCAGTGGAGTCGTCATGAAATTTTCATGCTCTAGATTCAGTTGATAATGGAGTCTACAGGTGAATGATGCACAACCATTTCGTGTTTGTACTCTATTCACCATCCGAGAGCATATTTGATCTTTTTCGTTTTCCCAGGGATATTACCTTGAAGCTTTTGCTTCCCCGACAATGACGCCAAAATGTTATCACTTAGAGAAAACCCTGGATGCGGGAAAAACTCTAAGGTAACTGTTGGGTCATAAAGGTGACTGTTATAGGCAAGTTCAATGCTTCTCATTCAATTGTCAACCTAGGGCAAGTCTTATTATTTCAAGAGTGTGAGCAAAATATATGCAAGTGATATCAAAGAACAACTACTTTATATTATCATAAATAGGACTCATCTAAATTAGGAATTTGACTTCTGTGATCCATAAATTATGTTTCAAATCTTTCGGTGAAAATCACAATGGAGAAATTTGTGTCAACCACAGAAATCACAATGGAGAAATCGATGATCTTGTCCTGATGATGAACCACACTGGCTGGTTCGAAACGCGTCAACACAAATTTCTCCATTGTGATTTTCACTGAAAGATTTGATACATAATAGGACTTATCTAATTCTTGAAGTTCAATCAATTCAAAGGGAAATGGAATTATAAAACGTTGTTTAACTATTCTATCCAAGTAAGTGTAGAAAAGAGAAACCTACGATTGAACATCACACTGATGAATTGAACAACAGTCCTACTGAATTGAACAACAGCTTCAATAAATTGAACAACAACTGTTTATCTAATTTGGCAATGGAATTCTCTTTTAAATTAAATAGATGACATCTTTCTGAATCATTTAACAACTAGATACCTTGCAGTAATGATGAAAGGATCCAACTTTGGCTATATACATAATTGAATAGCAGTCATGCTAAAACTAATGAAACGCGCATAAAACATCATGAAATGATGGAAGCATCTAAATAATTATGAAATTATTGACTGTAAACAAAAAGGCATGAATGACAAACTATTCTAATGAAAGAGAACACTGAAGCATCTTATGTTCACAATTCGACCAATTAAATGATATCTCACGAAATGTATTAGATGACTGAAACATAAATTCTGTAATTGAACGTATAGCACAGATATTAGCGCAAAAACTCCCAGGCCTGGGCCCAAACCACCAGAAGTCTACCGCTACATAAAACTCAGAAATTGACAGTAAAAAAATGCCAAGATCTTTATTAAGCTGAAAGTTAATACATTGATATAACTGGACAATTTTGTCCCGATACGTCTATTAAAGAAGAAAGTTTCTATTCTGATATATCTATCTTGTTCATTTTCAACCTTTTAAAGGTGATTTCAACAATGGTAACAGTATTTTCCATACGCGATCCTGCTTCTTGTGGATGTTGTTCGAGTTCTTCAGATGTGGAGGTGCCTTTCCATCTTCTGCCGGCCCATGGGAGTCATCATGATCCCGTTAGTCTCTATCTATCAATTGTCTTCTGGTTATTATCGATTCAACTACTTTGTTTCCCTGTAAATAAAGATACAACAAGTCAATTTCCCATTGTTAAACATCCCTTTTACCGTTAGTTCATTTTGTCCTGATTTTACATTAATCTTCCTTTCCTTTACTGTTAAGATGAGGAAAAATTCATAAGGGCGCATAACAATTCGTGGTAAAGGTAGGGTGAAAACTTACCTTATTCTCGGCCCAACAGTAACCTCAAACCGCTTTGAGGTTGAAAGTTGACCCTTCAACTTGGAGAGGGATCTCTCCCTAAACTATACTACTCAAGGTCATAGTTGTAGAAGGTTTACAAATAAGTACTATGTCCAAATTTATTTTAAGAAAAACCGAGTTTGGTTGGAATATGAGAAAATTTCACCATTGGGCATGGAGTCTAACCCAATCAGGGTTATATAATAACAATTTTAAATGAACAAAATACAAAAGCGAGGTAATGATAATTCCTTTTACACTTTAAGGAATTTGGAAGAAAAATGAAGAAAACCATTGTATTTTTAAGTGAAAAACAATTATTAAATGTATAAGAATAAAGAAACATGGAGCATAAACATATGAGTCCAAATTTTCAAACACTCAGTATTTCAGACATGAGGAAAATATTAAACCAAGAAGACAGACAGGGAATCATACCACAAGAATTTATGCAAATTGTCTGTGAATACTGCTTTCAGTAAAATCTGATCAATAATACACAAAATATGCTATCTTTTCTAAAAATGTTCCAACCCTTTTTCATTCTTCAGAACAATCTTTATAGAAAATACTATAACTAAAACATGTTTCTAGCTCATCCTTAATTACAAAATCTAAAAGTAACAATGTATTTTATCAAATACATGCATGTAAAATATCTTCCAAACCTATCTGTATCTAAAGATCATGCTGTTGTTGGAGATAAGAATCACCAAGTTGAATTTGATGAGGTGACATCCAAGTCAACAACCGTCCATCAACTTTTTCCTCACGAATTCCTGAAAACTTTAGGGTTTAGATATCCATTTGAAACTGCAAAACCATGATAGTTATTAGAAAAAAGAAAGAGGTTGTTTTAAATGAGTCCGTTATGGATTAAAACCTCTTTCAGTTTTGAAAAATTCGTTCTCATTTGTTTGGAAATATTTCCTGAAATTACTGTGTTGTACAGGAAAAAACAAAGTTTTAACTGACCATTTTTACAAAAATGCGCTGCTACTCCCATTGTTAATGCATTTTATTTTTATTATTATTTTAAAACACACAATAACACTTAAAATCCCGATTTCATTGATTTAACCCTGTTTATTACAAATCGGCGCTGACCCTCCATTTTCATCACTTTAACCGTGTTTATTAGAAATTAGTGCTAACAATCCTGTTGTCAGTGCTTTAAAAATTATTGATTAAAATTGTGATAGTAGGATGGTCTCATCTACATGGCCATTTGATGCTTCCACTCCATTTCCAAGAGCCAAAATATCTTGCTGCACCACCATTCTCCGTCCAATTATGATCCATTTCATGCTCTGGGATGACCACCCACTTCTGAAAACTCCCTTATAGACAACCTGATCACCCTTACTGGTTTCAATTACCATGTCGGAGCTGCCTTTGATTACTACTGTCGTTGATGATTATGAAGGTGTGAGAATTTTTAGCAGAGATACAACAGGGGAATTCTCCCTCTGTAAGATGTGCTTCTATATGCATGTAGAAGGTGCTGCATTGAATACATATTATACCAATATGCCCTCCCTTCCGATACTTAATTTGCTCGTGGGAAAACCTAGTGCTTCATGCTTCTAGTGAAAATGTGAAAGAGTAGGAGGCAAGTTCAACGCAAAAATCTAAACCTTTTCAGAGTTGTGAGTTGCAATATGAGGTATGGCTTGATATGGATCATTTTTCAACACATTTTCCAACGCATTGTCTAAGATTTAATTTTGTGTGGGTTTGGTTAGAAGTGGGTGAGTTATAAATCTGCAATTTCTAAGAAATCAAATTTTTTGATTAATTAAGTTATGTGGGTATGTTCAAGTTGGGTGATTTGTACGTAATCTAGTGTATTAATTAATTTGTGTGGATTTGGTTGAATAAGTTGGATTTACATCTGCAATTTCTATGTTGGGTTGGAAATATTTAGTATCTAGGTAGATCGAGAGATCTCTCAAAGCTCCAAAATAGTATGAAATTGAAATTTCAAATTAAATTTTATGAATAAAAAACACTTTAGTGTTGAATTTTCATGTTTAGGCATATGAATGAATTCAAAGCTCCATAAAACGTCATATGAAATTTATCAATTGCTAAAATTATGTCTTCTATGTGGTATTTAAGTTTTGAGATTCCCATATGGGGAAACAAAAGAATACAATTGAAAGCATTTAGCTAATCCTCAGCTCACGCCATGGTAGCAAACGAACCTAGATGGATCAATTACTTGTTTCCCTTGCTCAAGTTTTTTTATGTCTGGTCTATTTTTTTCCCATTTCCCATCGATCAACCCTCCATCATAATGAGAATTATGTTTGGTCATGGATAGAATCAAATGTAAATACTAGGGTTGGTTAGGTTTAATTCATGGTTGCCTTTCTGATCTTGCTAAGGCTTTGGTTGATGTCCTCATAAACATTTTTTTGGACTTAGATGGGCATGATGATGAACTAGGCAACTCATACTCCGAGTCTGTTTATGAGATTAGGATGGACTATCATGATTTTTCAATGTAATATAAATTTGAACTCTAACCTCTAGCAGGATGTTGTCATGCCATACCCAATTTTCAAGAACAATCTTCGTTACATTATCAAGACGGTCAAGGATTCAAAGCTTTTGGTATAGGATATGGCTGGTTGAGGAAGAATCGGAGTAAGGTGAGGAAATACTGTTGAAAATTACAAGCAATGGCTTGGATGAAGGCCTCAATTATTTGACGAATGAAGGGATTCATGTGAGTGGGGATATTGTTCAAGTTGATTGGTACAGTTTGATATTTTTATCATTTACTATTTGCATATTTATTAAAATTGTATTATTTTTTCTTCTGTTTCCAAGTTAAAAAGTTGAGCCAACTGTTTAAATTAGTACCACCTCAGAAATCTTGTGGTTCATGAGACAGTTGGCCTGGGTGACTTGTTTTTGAGGGCATCAATAATGAGAAGTGGACACCATATGTTGCTCAGGTTCCCCAATTTCCATTATATCAACCTGACATAGTATTGCCTCAGTGTGCACCATATGCCCATCCTTATGCTTTGCAAGCATTATATACTTATATATATGTGTATCAAAGGTAGGCTCTAATCCCATAAAATCCATTGTCTGTGAGAAATGGGTTGGCGTCCTATTTTGATTATCGTGGTGTGGACATAGGGCTTGAATATTTACACCATCATAGAATAAGGGAGTGCATTGTAGAGCGGAATTACCTTGATGAGATAAATAGTACTTATGTGCCAATATAAACTAACTACGATGAAGATCCCCTACATAGAGCTGACTTACATCTCCTCTACATCTCCTCTTGGGTGTTCATATCCGTCACTGATAGGGTCATTTTCAATGTTTCGTTACTGGTAGGTTAATGTTGTAAGAAATGAGCAGATTTGGATTAAGGAGCTTATTCCAAATTTATCACCTTGTGAAAAATGTTACTAGCTCATTTATTCTCTGCCAACTTTTGGGATAGCTTGTTGTATGAGCAAAATGGATTTTTCCAGACTGAAACTAGAAATGGTGAAACATTTTCTACATGCTTGGTAATATTTCTATTAACTTGGTTCAGTTTACAACTCGACTTCACTTTGTAAGTATGGCTTCTGTTAAGGTTGTTTTCTTCTTATTAGCATGTGTGATTCATTTATTTAGTTGTGATGAAAATGATGGAATTGCTCATAATATCATGATTAATTCCTTTATGTAAAGTAATGTGAGGCTTTGGAAGTTATCAAGTGAACCTATGGAGAGTAATTGTATATTTTGACAATTAGAAACATAGGATGGAAGTTTTACTAATGTGTAGAAGGGTGATGGTCAAAATTATGAAAGTATTTTATATATTCATTGTTATATAAAAGAGGTTTTTGTTTACTCCACTATTTTCCAATTTTTTTTATATCATTAAGGATACTAAAATATTTAGGTTAAGATAGAAATTATTTAATTTATGCCCTATTGAAAAAATTATATCAATACAGATACTAAAAGGTTTAAGTTCAGATAGAAATGATCTAATTTCTGCCTTATTGCAATCATGCACATTCAAGTTCAGGTCTATTTACTGATTAAGGATTGATCTTGCACATATTGTATTTTTTTATTGTAATGCGAGTTGAGGCGATTTCATATTTAGGGGTTTTCACTACCTAAGGTATGCAAATTCCACTTCTTTTATGGTTTCCATTGACTTGATTTGATGTCTGATGCCATGTTCAATCTATGGCTACTCCAGGATTTTCATTGGGATTAGACTATGGATTAGATCCCTGCCCTCTTCTTTGATTGGAATTTCTAGGTTTGACATAATTGTTATTTACTCCACATTAAACAACAACATTTTGATAGGAGGCTACTCCCCCTCCTCTAGAGGGAGCCATTGCAGACTCTTAAAGCTAATCTACTTGTAGGTGGAAATCGTAGCTCTGTTTTCAACTCAAAACAAAATTTATTTGAAGGAATAAAATTAAATTTTTGAGCATGGCATCAATCACAAAACAACCAGAAAATGAACAAAAAAAGAGATACCATTTTTTATTCCTTTGATCAAAGTTTACAAGGTGACCTCTATAACCTGGATTCAACCAGAAGTTGTGTGGTAATTAATTATCCTAGATTTGAAGTGAATGGCTTGTGTAAAGGAAAAATCTACAACAATACGGCCTACTCTGTCTACCTGTTGTGAACAGCAAATTTCTCTTCCCTCTTTCCCAACGCTGAAATAAATTGTACTTAAGAAATCACAAATATTGTATAGCTAGATCTAAGCGTGTACATCCTATGCATAAGGAAAGGATATAGTGCATCAGTGGTATGGCCTGTACAACCTATTGTACTTGCTAGTCACTTCAACAATCTGCCCCTTTTCTTCTCCTTGAGGGAACTTTTCCCTCTTCCAACTCTGTTTTTATTTTCTCATATGTGTTTTAATTTTCATATTGTGTCCTCTTTATGATTTAAGAGAAAGTACCAATCTCCTCAATCATATCTAATACCTATTTCAATCATGGGATGTACATCTAGGATTAAATTTTAACCAAAGTCACTAATTTTCTAGAAATTTTAGAACATTTCATTTAGATTCCTAAGGCTAATTCACTTCTAAACATAATACTTTCACCCCATTTCGTTTTTAAAGTGAAATTACAAGATATAAATATTTCCTCCTTTTCCTAAGTGATCACTAAAATAAATGCTTCAAACCATTTATTGCAGTTCACACTAAATATGTACAAGAGTTTCTGCTAGAGCTAGATTTCTCATCACAACATCCGAAACCTTCACTTCCAAGAAATGAAGTTGGAAGCTCCTAGGTGGTCACACTCTCTAGAGTCTAAGACCAAACATCTCAAAGTTAACCAATCCTACAATTCACTAAGCACACTCTAAAAAGATAGACCAATCAAAAACATATCAACAACCTTTCACGTGTTCAAATTTCGTCTCATAGGCATAGACCAACACTCCAATTAATAGAGCTTATTGGTCATCTCGCCCAAAGACCCATCATAACTCTCTATGCCTATCTCAGGGACAGATCACTATAGACCACTATAATATGGAGATTTCTAACAATCACGCCCATTGGAATCCTCTAGTAACAACTACATTTCACATGCAACAAACTCCACCATGCATTGAATGGAAGATTTCAGATGTAAAACACTAAAGCCATGTTAAAATTTTAGCACATGATAAATGAATATGAACTTCAATGAATTAATTCTATAGCTGAAACTGAAATGTTAAGAAAACTGTTAAAATTATGAAACTGTGGTCAAATTCCACCTTGGATAGCTCAGATGACAAAGATTATGATTTCATTGAATTACTGTTTTAGAGAGGACCAAAATCAACTTAAATATCACCACATTTGGACAAGCAGAAGTTGGTTTTTGAATTTATGTATTCACTCATGTATATTGGATTAGGTCAACCCTATGCACATGTACCAATGGACATGTTAGCCTTAGCATCATGTGGACCCTCATGGAAGCTTATAAATAGAAGAGACCTCAATCTAATTTGGACACTCACATCACACAATATCTTCTCCTATTCTATTTGTCTTGGTTCGCACAAGTCTGGCGGAGGAAGTTTGCACAAGGGTCCAAATCTACAAGGTTGAAGCTCACACAAATTTAGGGTTCTTATTTCTTGGAAGCTGGCTCAGAACTGGGAAATTTCGTCCTTGGACACATGCACAAAGTGGTCAAGGGTGTGCCCGGGAAGCCTCGAACCCATGCACAGAAGGCTAGAGGGTGTGTACGGGGGTTTGAGGCAGATCTGAGTGTATTTATCCTTGAATGAATGCATAGAGTTTACCAGGGAGCATCTAGCATTGCCATAGACACTCACACAACTCCTCCTCTATGCGTCTAGGATTAAAATATAAAAAATTTAGTACTCCGAAGATTTCGCTCAATGACAATAGTAGTCTATAGACAGTGACAATACATTACAGTCCTTAGAATCAAGGTTTTGGATACAAGCATGTTTAGGTTCATTTCATGGATATTCTAGTTGTTGTGAAGATATGGATCATTGTACTCTCTTTTTTTGAATCATCTGATTCCAATCTATAAGAATAATTTGCAAGGGTTTTCCCCATAATGGGTTTTTCCCTGGTCTCTGACTAATCCCAATGTCTCTATATGTGTATGGTTTTTTTCTATTGTTCCTTTATGTTCCGTTGCATTGATGATGATGATATTGTTCTTTCTACATAGTTGCATATGCTGATGAATGGTTATGTAAATCTGAATAATGTCATGATGTTAAGGGGTGAACTTAATGTGTTAATGAAGAAATGCAATTATCAAAGCAAAGAAAAATATATCCCTTTGAAAAATTAACGTGGTTTCAGAGCTGAGTGAAATAAAATTCATGTATATCACACCCATGGAGACACTTTTGATGGAATAAAGAAGAGGATGGTGGAGACCTAAAAGAATTCTAGAGTATGAAGGAAATCTTAGGTAGTTAGTGCATAAGGGTTTGATGGTTAGGGTTTGAGAGAAACCCTTGTTTATGGAAAATACTTGAGATATGATACATAAAACCATAGCATGGTCAAAGTCAAGATGTTCAAGCACTTATGAGAGTTTTAATGAAGCCCTAGATGGGATAGTCTCTAATAAGCCTAGTTGTTGATAAATTTGATTGAAGGAAAAATTGTTATGTGTACTATGGATAGTAATGGCTCTTGAAGGTTGGTTAAAGAGGGAGTGGATCGTCTCTCATTGAAGATAAGTATTCCTTAACTTATGATGTTTCTTTGTGTTTTTACTCTCGTTTAGACTTATGGATTCTGTTAGCAACCTATAAATATAGGATTCATAATTTTGACTTGACTGGTGGTAATCTTGTAAATATGCACATACTTTTCCTTCTGCAAGTTGTATTCCCATATTTTGTAAAAAAATCAAAAAATCAAAAAATCAAAAAGAGGGTAAAAAGTCCTAAAAGAACAATCAAAGGACTTAGAAAAAATAATAGACCCCAAAAGAAAAAGATGAATAAAACATGAAAGTGTGCAAGTCTAAATGCCACTACTTTTACCTTTTGCAGTTAATTATGGCAGAGTGTCAATAAATGCCATAATCCATGATGAGTTAAACAGTTTAATCTTGACTTGTCATGTTGAAATTTACTTGTTTTAGATAGTGAATAAAGAATTTTCATATAGTTTAATCATGACAATTCAGTAGTTAGGTAGAGAATAAGTGAATCCAACAATTTAATCTGGATTCCTGGATGAAATAAGTGTAGAATTAGATAGTTTTACTACTTTCTGAAAGAATAAATGTTGTAAAGGTTGCTAGCTCAAATGCACCTAATCAAAAATGGAAGAAAAAATGTTAGCATGTTAATTTGGGTAGGTAGAAGAAGGTTAGAAGCATCAATGTAAATATTATTCACTAGGGCTGAAAATAACTAACTTCCCTTCCCCATGGCCATTTATCATTCTAAAACTATCAGTCAGAAAGGCTCAAGGTATTTCCTTGACTTCTATTGGGACCGGACCCAAGGCTCTATGGTTGATTAGTTGAAAGTTTTAAATGTCTATATTAATCCTTAAAATCACATCATTTTCCATTCATGCATTCATTTCCCTGAAAATCATAAGTAAAAACCTCATTTTTACTTAAAAGATACTCTAATCCTCATTTGATTAACTTCCCACATCATTTGAAAGCATAAAACCCTCAAAAGCACATTTAATCCTAAGTTTAAGGGATGAAGTTATTATAATACAAATTTGCTTTTACTCTTCACTTTCTTTGTTATATTAATGTATTTTGAGTTTCCATTTTCCCTTGTCATATTAACTTTAACTTATTTAATAAATCCCTAAGAAATGCTATTTTCATATTAGTATAACTCCCTTTTATATTAATAAATCCCAAAAACCCATTAATATAACTTTAGCCAAAGTTATTTACCCCCACATGTTTAAATAAAAACCCACATTATACCCCCTTTGGCTAAAAATAACCTTATATAAATATCCCGCCCTCTATGGTTATTAAATCAACATGATTTAATTAACTATATAATAAAAAATACTCAAAAATTCATTAAACATGTTTTATATGTGTTTAAAACAAAGAATTGTAATACCTGAAGTTTAATTTAAACTAAACTTCAAAGAAACCCATCCCCTGTTTATATTCCTTTCCCCGACTCATCTAACCCAAGGTTAAACCCCAATCTATCCTTTTTTCCCGACATATATCCCCTTACCACAGTATTTAACCTTGGGTAAAGTCCCTTTTTCACCCCTCCCGACCACTTTTTCATATGAATAAAGCCTTTGTAGATATAAATTTTATCAAATCCCTCAACCCTATCGGATTCAATCTTGACCATCTAATCCCCAACACCCCATTGATCCTACGGTTCTCCTCGAACACTATAAAGAATTCCTAGCCCCCTATCATTCTCTATCGCATAGAATTAGAGCCGTCCGATCATCATTCCTTTGCAATCCAACGATCCTCATTAAACGCGATAACCTCATCTCTTTCCCATCCTTTCCCCATCACATTGTATGACAGTCGTCAGATCATCATTATCTGTTTAAATCTAACGATCCTTATTTCACCCGACAAACTTATTGCTCCCGTCCCCACCATCCTGATCGCCCTAAACATGGACCATAGATCTATCACTCATCAAATCTACGACCATCATTCAAATCCCCGGCCCCACTATCATTACCCCACAACTTTCCACTTGATCCTGACCGTTCGCTTATCAAAGTCAAATCCAACGGTGCCAATCCCATATCGAGTGATTGAAATGATCGTTCAAAGTTTTCTAAAAATTATGCAATATAAGCTGTTTTCCAATACCACCCCTTGTAGACGTGTCCTCTTTTTATTCAATTGCATGCAAAAAGTGAAATTCAACTTACCACCTTAAAGTCGCGTGAAAACCGCCCAAAACCACTCCCACCCAACCTGCAATAAATGTGATTGAAATATGATTAGACTTGAGGATTAATGCCTTAAAATTTAACTATTTTCATAACATTTCACCTATTTGCGCATAAAAACCACTGAGAACCCTTTGCAGAGACTCCTTACTCCATTTTCGGGCTGTTTGCAAACCAATTCGACTGATAAAAAGCCATTTCCTCTGAAATTCGCTCCCAGAGAATTTCCACGATATATACCAATTAAATTCAACATAATTGAAGATTTTTGCAGATCAATAACTTCATCGACTGCAATTATACCTTTTACAGGTATTTTTCTGTCAAAATCAATCTATAAAATCCTCATTTTCAAAGGAAATTAAGCTAATTAAATTTCCATTTACCAAAGAAAGCCGAATTTCCCTTCCCAGGAATACCAAAAACCTCCAAAATACAGGGGAAACCCTGTCAAAATTTCCTCAGAATCCACATTTTTCATTTTAGCAAGTTTTAAGCCATTCTAAGATCATTTTTACTGCTGAACTTGATCTAAAATATCCTCTGTGTATAAGAAACCTTTTCTATCATTCACAGCCCTACTCAGAGTCTGAATTTGCTAGTGAAACCTTTCAGTTGTCCCTTGTTTCCCAAAAAGAACCTAGCAAACTGTTTAATCTTGCTCTGTTCATCCAAAATGACTAAGAAACAAGTAACTCCTAAGTCTGGAGGACAAAAATCCCAGAAAAATGTCTCAAGTAAGTTACCTCAGGCTGAACCTTCAAAAATTGATAAACCTACTCCTGCACTCATAGCTGAAACAACTGAAGTTGTGAGACTTGTACAACCTCCCATTATTTCTCAAGAAAGTAGCTCCTTGCTTGATCTTGGTTATAGAATTTTTTATCCTTCAGTTGAATTCAACCTCTTAGAAGTTCACAATTGGTGTTTTGGAAATTCTGTAGAAAATGCCAAAGGTGATGTACCCATTTGGGAGTCCAATCTGCCAAAATATGTTGTTCCTCTCACTCATCAAGCCCCTGATTTTTTCAGACTGTGTCAATTGTATTATCTTCCTAATCAAGGGTGTATTATCAATAAAGATAGGGAAGTAATGTTCTATATCAATGCTGAGTCCATAAATTCCATGCTGCAAATGAAATATGACCCCAATTCAGTTTCATTATCAAGAGAAGATCTGACCCAACTGTACTTGGATTTAGATTTTTCTGCCTGGTTCAACATATTTCAGACTTTTTGGCCTACACATGTTAATGTCCCTAAATTAAATCCTCCCTTTGATAAATTTGACTTTCCAGAGGAAACAAGGTAGATTGTCTCCATGCTGTCATTTATACTGGGATATAACAATGATGAATTCACTGATGCTTCCATCTTGGGTTTTTTGTCAACCTTGACACCTGGCCAGCCTCCATCCATTATCTTCAATTTTTCCAAGCTTATTGTTGAGAGAATGCATTACCAATTGACAGAATTACTAGAGGAGGGAGTTTTTAGATACACATCATATCTACTACATCTTTTCTTGTATTATCAAACAGAAAAGTTTCCCATTGAGTTGTAGAAATTGGATGTAGAATGGAACCTCCTGTCACTTGTTTTTTGGACATCTATTTTGAGAAAAGAGAACAGGGAATATACATATGAAGATTTCAATGATTTATTCATAATTCTAGCTATGAATTTGTTGACTAAGGAAGAAAATGCCAGAATTAATGAAGAGACTAAGAGAATCTTACAGTTGTCTGAGAACTGTAAGACAGGGGATTGGTACTTATACAGGAATCACACAGATATTAGAGTGTTTGGTGCACTCTTGGCCCCATACAAACTTCCAAGGTTTGTAACTACAATAATTTTTTCTTTAGAATATTTAAGGCAAATATTGAATGCAGATGAAGTAAATTTTATGGCCTCTAGGATAAAGACCCAATTTAAACTCAAAAATCAGATTGGGCCATTCATGGTCAACAATAGAGAAGTTGTAAATGAGATTAATATCAAGTTGAAAGAATACAAGTTCCCATACAGCTTTATGTGGAATTATGACCCCCAGGGTGTCTTGAGCACAATCAAATTAAAATGCAAGTTGTCTCCTTTCTTGCATGATTCCAAGCCACAAATTGAAAAATTTGCCAATCAAATTGAGTGGGAGGCAAATACTTTGCTTGAGGAAGATACACAGGGTATGCAGGCAGGTAATGTACAGGAAAAATAGGTTGATCAAGCACAGGTTCTTGCAGTTGATAAAGAGGCTAAAGTTTCTCATAAAAGAAACAGAGAAGAGGTCAATTATATTGTAGAAACCATCACAGGCAAGAAATTTAAAACCTCCTATAGCAAGAGAACCAAATTAACTACTGAAGATAAGGATAAATAAATGGAAATTGATGATAATAATGGTCATGAAACTGAGGATGAGGCAACAGTGATAGTAACTGAAACACTCAGAGAACTTCAAAAGAGCCAATTTGAAACACAAGATAAAGATACAGTGATGGTTGAGAAACAAACTGATGTAGAAATTCCTTCTTCCTCAAAGGAAACTGATAACAGAGAGTCAGACATCCAGATCAAATTCAGAAAAATCAGAGAGAAGAATGAAGAAATAAAGAATAAATAAAGATAGACTTCTCTCTGCTTTTGATTATTGTTCTAACAAATTGGTAATGTCATTTTTGAAGCCTACAATGGCTCATCCAAAGTCAGTAGCAGACTATTCAAAAACTGATTTGGAAGTTGATGCAAATGCTATTCATGAATTAGATCAAATAGAATTCCACAGGAGCAATACAGAGATGTTGTTTTCAAAGATAGTCAACAAAACAACGAGCTCTGTTAAACTTTAGAAGACAGTGACAAATCTACAAAATCAAATGAAATCAGACAAAGCATCATTGCATGCTAATGGATTGAGAATCAAAGCATTGGAACACTTGGTGATTGTAGCAGAAGCTAATCCAGCTAACATTGAAGTTGCAAAGGCTTTAATCAAACAAAAAAATGAAGACATAGCTGCTCTAAGGAGGCAACTGAAATTGCCTCAAAGTGAACATCCCCAGGCAAAGGAGATCCTTCAACGGAAAACTGAAAATGATGAATTGAGTCAATTGGTTTTAAAAATGGCTGCATAGCTCAAAGAAATGGAAAAAA
The DNA here is from genome assembly GCA_034641835.2 of Pinus albicaulis. Lineage (NCBI taxonomy): Eukaryota > Viridiplantae > Streptophyta > Pinopsida > Pinales > Pinaceae > Pinus > Pinus albicaulis. Next base: position 95,140,594 of record CM076572.1, on the reverse strand, counting down.
AAAATGAAGCCTTGATGAAGGAAAATGAATCATTGAAAAAGGACAAAGAAGTCATTCCTACAATTATTCCATTAGTAAGCACTGTTGTACCTTCTACTCTAGCTAAACATCTTACACCTCTAGGGAAATTGGAAACTGCAATGTCAATTTCATCAAAGGATGATTCTGCTGTTGCATCTTCAAATACACAGGTACAAACAAGGACAGAAACAAGAGCTACAGACTTGGTAAAAGCTTTGGAAGAGATGACTTTAAAGAATGATGAGATAAAAAATTTGAGAAAAGCTAATGCAAACTTGGAATGTGCCTACAAAGATGTTGTAATTACTTCCAAGGGCCATGAAAAAAGAGTAAAGACATTAGAAGAAAGGATCCTGGTCCTCCAAAAGGAAGTAAATCTCACAGATCACGTTGCCTACATAAAAAATCATTTATGGACAAAAATCACTGAAGGCATTCATTCAAAATGGCCTTCTATTAAGATAATATATGAGAAAAAAGATCTGCTACAAGCTGCCTTAGCAGAAATTTACAAAACAAAGAAGGAACTTGGCAAAAAACCACCACAAGAAATTCAACTCATATCATTTTTGAATAGTAAAAACAAGGAGGAATTAGAAGAATTGAAAATTCCTGACAAGACAGAGGCCATCCTTCAAATCAGAAAGGTCCTGACAAAAAGAAATATTATGGATAACCTGGAAGAGAAGTGTGATACAATGAACTTATCAATTGCTAAGTTCGAGACAAAATATGACATGCTGTTAGAAGCAGGACTTCCAGATATTCATGGATTTCATCAGAAATTAATGGCACAGAAGGACTATGACCAGAAGATTAGAGCCCATGCTAAAGAGCAGGTTAATAAACCTTTGCCTCAAGGGTCTCCAAGTGGCAAAGTAGTACTTCAATATTTTGAGAATTTATTCTTTCTGGAGAATGAAATTAAACACATGTTCATAATAAAGCCAAATTTTTCTAAGTAAATAGAAGCTGATGAAAGCTATAGAAAATTGAAGAATATGAAAATCCCCACTACTGAACAGTGGCAAAAATTCACAAATCTGATGTGAATTTGACAGTTAAAGGGCAATAAAATAATTTAAAAAATTCATATTCTACTGTTACTTTATGGTGAAAAAATCAGGGTCAAAGTGTATCAGATGTCAAAGTGTATTAGTAAAAGCAAATTGTTACTGTTGGTTATTTTTCAATTACAACAATGAAACAATGAAAAACAGAGATAAAGAGTATCATAATAGAAGGTGAAAAGGAGGAGTATTCTACAAGTCATCTTCCATGAGATAATGTCTTAATTGTCAGCAATGCTTTCAGCTAATCAAAAAATCAGTTTGAATTAGATAAACAGTTCTATTTTTTCTTGTAAAAGAGGACAGCTTGAAAACTGTTTTGCTGTTGTCCCTCTTCTTATGTAATATTTCCCATTTTTGCTTGAGATATTATCTCAAACTTTAGATATTTTGTAAGTAATTCAATTGTATAAATACTTCATCTTTCGAAGTATTCAGTGTGGAATAAAATTATCGAGACTACTATAGAATTTTTGTTGAAAACACTGGGATTTTATGTGAGTTAAGTTGAAGCAGCAGGCTGGAAACTGAAGCAAATAGACATCATAACTAATGATCCTCGTGTTGATCAGATGAGTATTATATCTTCTAGTTTTCATTGTTTATTTCCTTAAGTTCCATTCATACATCTTTTGTTATTTTCTATCTTAAATGAATAACTAGGAAAGGTATTACAGAATCAGTGTAAAAAGCTCTCTGTTTTTACTAGTTTTCATGTTTATGTTTTCTATTGATTTTTAGACTTTAGAATTATTAATTGCTCTTTAGTCCCGTTTGACCTCAATTTCCCTCTTCCTTTTCTGTGATCTAAGGATTCTTAACTGCCCTTAGTCCAGATCATACCATTTCATCAAAATAGCCTTTTTTAAACCCTCTGAAGATCATCTATCTTGCCCTTAGTATATTTATTCTTTTGACTTTAGTTTTCTAGTCTTGTTTGCTATAAATTTGACTCCATTTCCCAATGGTTAGGTAGATCTTTCTATGGTTTCCCTTGTAGTCCTTTATTCCTACCAACATTCAGAAAATCAAACCAAATTGTCCACTCATAGCTAGCCTAAAATCCATTACAAAACAAAGCTAAATCTTAAGGAGAGATCCCTCTCCAGAACTCAGGAAGGCTAGATCCTGAATTCTAAAAGAGGTTCTTGGTTACCCCTGGTTTTCTTTAACTATAAACCAAAATCCCACGACCTAAGAATTACTAGGGTGATAACATACTGGTGACCATACTGGGAACTGACCACTCTCCAGTTTTAAGTTTAATCTTAGAGGAAGATTTTTAAAACATATATTTTATACTTTAAGATTAAGTTTAAAGGTTGTGGGTAATATAATGACAACTCTACTGGGGAAGACTAACATTTTTCTTCAGAAATATTTTATAGGTTCAGATCTGATCTATGATGGTGGACAGTGATCAGACACACTAAGGTTAAAATCATCCACCTGGCGACTCCACACCAATTTCACAATCAAGACTCCACTAGAGGAATGAACCTGGAAGAAAAATATGGAAAGATTAGGCTTTCAACTTGGATCTTAATCCAAGACATTATGTTCATTCTCGTTAAGAAAGTTTTTCAATATGTATTGTATTTTATATAAGGATCTAACTTGGTTGTATAGATAAAGTGGCTTTTCATTATGGCTAATCTCCAAGATGACCCAAGAATAAAACAAAGATATGCTCCCATGAGCAGAGATCACATACCTGGATTTCCACACAAACTACCAAAGGTAACTTGGGGTACAAATCTGCTCATGTTTCGAGATGAGAATATTGATGATCCTTTGTTACATCTCATTAAATTTCATATACACTCATCAAGATTGAAGGGTGATTGGCATGAGGATTGCCTCATGAAGATATTCATGGCAACCTTAGAAGGAAAAACAAGGGAATGGTATGAAGCTCTCAAACCCACAAGTTTATTTTCTATAAAATATTTTCATAAGGTATTTTATGAGCATTACAAAGAAGATTTTCCATCTTTATCATTAGCTGAAAATTGTTGTGATCAAGCTGAATATCTTATACATTACCTTAAAAATATTGATGAATATTTTGGAAATTGGCATACTGAAGATTTATTAGAAGAAGTCCAGAAATTTCATTCTCAATTTAAATGTCATAATAATCAAGAGGAGTTAAACAAAGATGAAATAGATCAGGAGATGAATCAAGATCCACAAAACCCCTCTGTATTAACAAATGATGTTTCATTTAATTTTTTGAATGGAGTTAAAGAAATTATTCAACCTCATGATCAATTTTTAGATAAGAGAAAAAAAAATTGTACTTTCAATCTAAGAATTCATAGATTCCCACCCCCCCTCACCGAAGAAGAAATCAATTTGCTTCTAACATGCAACCATCCTCAAAATATTTACATAATGAAGAAATTGTTTCTACTTCTTCTAATGTTGATTAATGTACTAAAGTTTTTATCTATGAAGAGACAGAAGAACAAGTCGATGCTCATGTTATTCTACCTTCCCAAAAAGGCCCATTGCTTGATAGCACTCCTATTGAGAAAAATAATGATTTTCAAATAGAATGCAACCAATATGATCAAGATATATTAGGATTGTTGGAAGGTAAATCTGCTGATCTAATGTTTATAATTGATGACATTCCTTCTTCTGAAGATTTGCCTAAATATGATCAGTATGATGATAATTATGTTCTCCCAATTCAAGATAATTTCACAGAACAATCACTAGCTATTTTGAGGGATGAGATCTTACAATTTTAGATTTATGAGGATTTTTTAAGAGCTATCTTTCTTATTTTGAAATTAAGAAAATATTCTCCTCAACTTAAAAAATGTGTTCTTGAGATAATTTCTGAAAATTATGAAAATGAAATTAAACTTTTGTATTCTCAAATTCAGTCATATAATCTCCGAGATCCTGAAGAATTCTTGGAAAATCTTCCTTCTCCTAAGCAAGAGGAAATTGTACTATCTTTTGACCTGCATATTGAGGATGAGTATTCTTTCAAACACAAGACTGAAGAAATAGTTTCAAGGATTAATATTCAGAATACAATTGAGCAACTAGTCATTGGAGGCCTAGAAGCACAAAGCATACATTATGCTTTTAATGATCCTATAGCAAATTATATGGAGAATATTTTTAGCTCAAATCTGCAAACATGTTTTATCTATGAGGATCAAATACATCAAAAGTGGCCTTTACACATCATATCATTTATTATGAAGACACATCATCAAGTTATACTTCCAAGTTTGATCAAAAGTAATCAAATTATCCATTCATTTCTACAGCTACTTGATTGACTTCATTGGCATTTTTGTATTACCCGATTCAATAAGATTTTTAGTAGATTAGAGTAAGTAGATGAGTGCCAATAAGCTTAGAATTTTGAGCATTTTTTCATTAAGATTTAAAGCAAAGGATGAGGTCCTAAAGATGTTTAAGATCTATAAGTTGGTTTGAAAATTGTTGTGTGTTGTTTTAGTTTCAGATCAGATTTCAGTTTGCAGAAGACAGAAGACACTTGCTAAGATCATCAAAGGTCAAAGATGAAGGCTACTGATCTCAAAGTTCTTGACATTTCACCAGGAAATGCCATCCCCAAGTGAAGTCGATGTTAGCAACCTATAAATATAGGATTCATGATTTTGACTTGATTGATGGTAATCTTGTAAATATGCACATACTTTGCCTTCTGCAAGTTGTATTCCATATTTTGTAACAAAATAAAAAAATCAAAAAGAGGGTAAAAGTCCTAAAAGAACAATCAAAGGACTTAGAAAAAATAATAGACCCCAAAATAAAAAGACGAATAAAACATGAAAGTGTGCAAGTCTAAATGCCACTAATTTTACCTTTTGCAGTTAATTATGGCAGAGTGTCAATAAATGCCATAATCCATGATGAGTTAAACAGTTTAATCTTGACTTGTCATATTTCAATTTACTTGTTTTAGATAGTGAATAAAGAATTGTGATATAGTTTAATCATGACAATTCAGTAGTTAGGTAGAGAATAAGTGAATCCAATAGTTTAATCTGGATTCCTGGATGAAATAAGAGTAGAATTAGATAGTTTTACTAATTTTTGAAAGAATAAATGCTGTAAATGTTGCTAGCTCAAATGCACCTAATAAAAAATGGAAGAAAAAATGTTAGCATGTTAATTTGGGTAGGTAGAAGAAGGTTAGAAGCATCAATGTAAATATTATTCACTAGGGCTGCAAATAATTAACTTCCCTTCCCCATGGCCATTTATCATTCTAAAACTATCAGTCAGAAAGGCTCAAGGCATTTCCTTGACTTCTGTATGGACCGGACCCAAGGCTCTCTATGGCTGATCAGTTGAAACTGTTAAATGTCTATATTAATCCCTAAAATCACATCATTTTCCATTCATGCAATCATTTCCCTGAAAATCACAAGTAAAAACATCATTTTTACTTAAAATATACTCTAATCCTCATTTGATTAACTTCCCACATCATTTGAAAGCATAAAACCCTCAAAATCACATTTTATCCTAAGTTTAAGGGATGAAGTTATTATAATGCAAATTTGCTTTTAATCTTCACTTTCTTAGTTATATTAATGTATTTTGAGTTACCATTTTCCCTTGTCATATTAACTTTAACTTATTTAATAAATCCCTAAGAAATACTCTTTTCATATTAGTATAACTCCCTTTTATATTAATAAATCCCAAAAACCCATTAATATAACTTTAGCCAAAGTTATTTATCCCCACATGTTTAAATAAAAACCCACATTATACCCCCTTTGGTTAAAAATAACCTTATATAAATATCCCACCCTCTATGGTTATTAAATCAACACGATTTAATTAACTATATAATAAAAAATACTCAAAAAGTCATTCAACATGTTTTATATGTGGTTAAAACAAAGAATTGTAATACCCGAAGTTTAATTTAAACTAAACTTCAAAGAAACCCATCCCCTGTTTATATTCCTTTCCCTAACTCATCTAACCCAAGGTTAAACCCTAGTCTATCCTTTTTTCTTGACATATATCCCCTTACCGCAGTATTTAACCTTCGGTAAGTCCCTTTTTCACCCCTCCCGACCACTTTTTCATATGAATAAAGCCTTTGTATATATAAATTTTATCAAATCCCTCAACCCTATCGGATTCAATCTTGACCATCCGATCCCTAACACCCCATTGATCCTACGGTTCTCCTTGAACACTATGAATAATTCCCAGCCCCTTATCATTCTCTATCACGTAGCATTAGAGCCGTTCGATAATCATTCCTTTGCAATCCAACGATCCTCATTAAACGCGATAACCTCATCTCTTTCCCATCCTTTCCCCATCGCGTTGTATGATAGTCGTCAGATCATCATTAATTGTTTAAATCTAACGATCCTTATTTCACCCGACAAACTTATTGCTATCGTCCCCACCATCCCGATCGCACTAAACATTGACTATCGATCCATCACTCATCAGATCTACGGCCATAATTCAAAGCCTCGGGCCCACTACCATTACCCCGCAGCTTTCCACTTGATCCTGACCGTTCGCTTATCAAAGTCAAATCCGACGGTGCCGATCCCATATTGCGCGATTGAAATGATCGTTCAAAGTTTTCTAAAAATTACGCGATATAAGCTGTTTTCCGATACCACCCCTTGCGGACGTGTCTTATTTTTATTCGATCGTGTGCAAAAAGTGAAATTAAGCTCACCACCTTAAAGCTGTGCGAAAACTGCCCAATCCCAAATCAAAACCACTCCCGCTCAACCTGCAATAAATGTGATTGAAATATGATTAGACTTGAGGATTAATGCCTTAAAATTTAACTATTTTCATAACATTTCACCTATTTGCGCATACAAACCACTGAGAACCCTTTGTAGAGCCTCCTTACTCCATTTTTGAGTTGTTTGCAAACCAATTCGACTGATAAAAATCCATTTCCTATGAAATTCGCTCCCAGAGAATTTCCACCATCTCTGCCAGTTAAATTATAATTGAAGATTGTTCCAGATCAATAACTTCATCGACTACAATTATACCTTTTACAGGTATTCTTCCGTCAAAACCGATCCATAAAATCTTTAGTTTCAAAGGAAATTAAGCTAATTAAACTGCCATTTACCAAAGAAAGCCTAATTTCCCTTCTGAGGAATACCAAAAACCTCCAAAATACAGGGGAAACCCTGTCAAAATTTTCTCAGAATCCACATTTTCCATTTTAGCAGGTTTTAAGCCATTCTAAGATCATTTTTACTGCTGAACTTGATCTAAAATATCCTCTGTGTATAAGAAACCTTTTCTATCATTCACAACCCTAATCAGAGTCTGAATTTGCCAATGAAACCTTTCAATTGTCCCTTGTTTCCCAAAAAGAACATAGAAAACTGTTTAATCTTTCTTTTTTCATCCAAAATAACAAAGAAATAAGTAAATCCTAAGTCTGGAGGACCAAAATCCCAAAAAAATGTCTCAAGTAAGTTACCTCAGGCTGAACCTTCAAATATTGATAAACCTACTCCTACACTCACAGCCGAAACAACTGAAGTTGTGAGACCTGTACAACCTCCCATTACTTCTCAAGGAAGTAGCTCCTTGCTTGATCTTGATTATAGAATTTTTGATCCTTCAGTTGAATTCAACCTCTTAGAAGTCCACAATTGGTGTTTTGGAAATTCTGTAGAAAATGCAAAAGGTGATGTACCCTTTTGGGAGTCTAATTTGCCAAAATATGTTGTTCCTCTCACTCATCAAGCCCCTGATTTTTTCAGACTGTGTCAACTATATTATCTTCCTAATCAAAGGTGTATTATCAATAAAGATAGGGAAGTAATGTTCTACATCAATGCTGAGTCCATAAATTCCATGCTCCAAACGAAATAGGACCCCAATTCAGTTTGATTATCAATAGAAGATCTGACCCAGCTGCACTTGGACTTATATTTTTCTGCCAGGTTAAACATATTTCAGAATTTTTGGCCTACAAATGTTAATGTCCCTAAAGTAAATCCTCCCTTTGATACATTTGACTTTCCAGAGGAAATAAGGCATATTGTCTTCATGTTGTCATTTATACTGGGATATAACAATGATGAATTCACGGATGCTTCCATCTTGGGTTTTTTGTCAACCTTGACTCCTGGCCAACCTCCATCCATTATCTTCAATTTTTCCATGTTTATTTCTGAGAGCATGCACTACCAATTGACCAAATTACCAGAGGAGGGATTTTTTAGATACACATCATATCTACTACATCTTTTCTTGTATTATCAAATAGAAAAGTTTCCCATTGAGTTGCAGAAATTGGATGTAGAAGGGAACCTCCTATCAGTTGTGTTTTGGACATCTATTTTGAGAAAAGAGAACAGGGAATATACATATGCAAATTTGAATGAATTATTCATAATTCCAGCTATGAATTTGTTGACTAAGGAAGAAACTCCTAGAATTAATGAAGAGACTAGGAGAATCTTACAGTTGTCTGAGAACTATAAGACTGGGGATTGGTACTTATGCAGGAATCACACAGAGATTAGAGTGTATGGTGCACTATTGGCCCCATACAAACTTCCAAGGTTTGTAACTACAATAATTTTTTCTTTAGAATATTTAAGGAAAATATTGAATGCAGATGAAGTAAATTTTATGGCCTCTAGGAAAAAGACCCAATTTAAACTCAAAAATCAGATTGGGCCATTCATGGTCAACAATAGAGAAGCTGTAAATGAGATTAATATCAAGTTGAAAGAATACAAGTTCCCATACAGCTTTATGTGGAATTATGAACCCTAGGGTGTCTTGAGCACAATCAGATTAAAATGCAAGTTTTCTCCTTTCTTGCATGATTCCAAGCCACAAATTGAAAAATTTTCCAATCAAATTGAGTGGGAGGCAAATAATTTTCTTGAGGAAGATACACAGGGTATGCAGGCAGGTAATGTACAGGAAAAACAGGTTGATCAAGCATAGGTTCTTACAGTTGATAAAGAGGCTAAAGTTTCTCATAAAAGAAACAGAGAAGAGGTCAATTATATTGCAGAAACCATCACAGGCAAGAAATTTAAAACCTCCTATAGCAAGAGAACCAAATTAACTACTGAAGATAAGGATAAAGCAATGGAAATTGATGATAATAATGGTCATGAAACTGAGGATGAGGCAACAGTGATAGTAACTGAAACACTCAGAGAACTTCAAAAGAGCCAATTTGAAACACAGGATAAAGACACAGTGATGGTTGAGAAACAAACTGATGTAGAAATTCCTTCTTCCTCAAAGGCAACTGATAACAGAGAGTCACACATCCAGATCAAATTCAGAAAAATCAGAGAGAAGAATGAAGAAATAAATAATGAAGTATATTCCAAGTTTCTCAAAGAGAAACCTGGAAATAAAGATAGACTTCTCTCTGCTTTTGATTATTCTTCTAACAAATTGGTAATGTCATTTTTGAAGCCTATAATGGTTGATCCAAAGTCAGTAGCATACTATTCAAAGACTGATTTGGAATTTTATGCAGATGCTATTCATGAATTAGATCAAATAGAATTCCACAGGAGCAATATAGAGATGTTGTATTCAAAGATAGTCAACAAAACAATGAGCTCTGTTAAACTTCAGAAGACAGTGACAAATCTGCAAAATCAAATGAAATTGGACAAAGCATCATTGCATGCTAATGGATTGAGAATCAAAGCATTGGAAGACTTGGTGTTTGAAGCAGGAGCTGATCCAGCTAACATTGAAGTTGCAAAGGCTTTAATCAAACAAAAAAATGAAGACATAGCTGCTCTAAGGAGGCAACTGAAATTGCCTCAAAGTGAACATCCCCAGGCAAAGGAGATCCTTCAACAGAAAACTAAAAATGATGAATTGAGTCAATTGGTTTTAAAAATGGCTGCAATGCTCAAAGAAATGGAAAAACAAACTGAAGCCTTGATGAAGGAAAATGAAGCATTGAAAAAGGATAAAGAAGTCATTCCTACAATTATTCGATTAGTAAGCATTGTTGTACCTTCTACTCTAGCTGAACATCTTGCACCTCTAGGGAAATTGGCAACTGCAGTGTCAATTTCATCAAAGGATGATTTTGCTGTTGCATCTTCAAATACACAGGTACAAACAGGGATAGAAATAGGAGCTACAGACTTGGTAAAAGCTTTGAAAGAGATGAATTTAAAGAATGATGAGATCAAAAATTTGAGAAAAGCTAATGCAAACTTGGAATGTGCCTACAAAGATGTTGTAATTACTTACAAGGGCCATGAACAAAGAGTAAAGACATTAGAAGAAAGGATCCTGGTCCTCCAAAAGGAAGTAAATCTCACAGATCAGGTTGCCTACATCAAAAATTATTTATGGACAAAAATCACTGAAGGCATTCATTCACAATGGCCTTCTATTAAGATAATATATGAGCAAAAAGATCTGCTACAAGCTGCCTTAGCAGAAATTGACAAAACAAAGAAGGAACTTGGCAACAAACCACCACAAGCAATTCAACTCATATCATTTTTGAATAGTAAAAATAGTGAGGAATTAGAAGAATTGAAAATTCCTGACAGGACAGAGGCCATCCTTCAAATCAGAAAAGTCCTGACAAAAAGAAATATTATGAATAACCTGGAAGAGAAGTGTGATACAATGAAGTTATCAATTATTAGATTCAAGACAAAATATGACTTGTTGCTAAAAGCAGGACTTCCAGATATTCATGGATTTCATGAGAAATTAATGGTACAAAAGGACTATGACCAGAATATTAGAGCCCATGCTAAAGAGCAAGATAAAAAACCTTTTCCTTAAGGGTCTCCAAGTGGAAAAGTAGTACGTCAATATTTTGAGAATTTATTCTTGCTAGAGAATGAAATTAAACACATGTTCATAGTAAAGCCAATTTTTTCTAAGTACATAGAAGCTGATGAAAGCTATAGAAAATTGAAGAATATGAAAATCCCCACTGCTGAACAATGGCAAGAATTCACAGATCTGATGTGAATTTGACAGGTAAAGGGCAAGAAAATCACATTAAAAAGTCATATTCTACTGTTACTTTATGGTGAAAAAATTAGGGTCAAAGTGTATCAGATGTCAAAGTGTATCAGTAAAAGCAAATTGTTACTGCTGGTTATTTTTCAATTACAACAGTGAAACAGTGAAAAGCAGAGATAAAGAGTATCAGAGCAAAAGGTGAAAAGGAGGAGTATTCTACAATTAATCTTCCATGAGATAATGTCTTAATTTCCAGCAACGCTTCCAGCTAATCAAAAAATCAATTTGAATTAGATAAACAGTTCTATTTTTTCTTGTAAAAGAGGACGACTTGCAAACTGTTTTGCTGCTATCCCTCTTCTTATGTAATATTTCCTATTTTTGCTTGCGATATTATCTCAAAATTTAGATATTTTGTAAGTAATTCAATTGTATAAATACTTCATCTTTCGAAGTATTCAGTGCGGAATAAAATTTTCAAGACTACTATAGACTTTTTTGTTGAAAACATTGGGATTTTATGTGAGTTAAGTTGAAGCAGCAGGCTGGAAAATGAAGCAAATAGACATCATAACTAATAATCTTCGTGCTGATCAGATGAGTATTGTATCTTCTAGTTTTCATTGTTTATTTCTTTAAGTTCCATTCATACATCCTGTGTTATTTTCTATCTTAAATGAATAACTATGAAAGGTATTACAGAATCAGTGTAAAAAGCTCTGTTTTTACTAGTTTTCATGTTTATGTTTTCTGCTGATTTCCAGAATTTAGAATTCTTAATTGCTCTTTAGTATCGTTTGACCTCAATTTCTCTCTTCATTTTTTGTGATCTAAGGATTCTTAACTGCCCTTAGTCCAGATCATACCATTTCATCAAAATAGCCTTTTTTAAACCCTCTGAAGATCATCTATCTTGCCCTTAGTATATTTGTTCTTTTGACCTTATTTTTCTAGTACCTTTTGCTATAAATTTGACTCCATTTCCCAATGGTTAGGTAGATCTTTCTATGGTTTCCCTTGTAGTCCTTTATTCCTACCAACATTCAAAAAATCAAACCAAATTGTCCACTCATAGCTAGCCTAAAATCCATTACAAAACAAAGCTAAATCTTAAGGAGAGATCCCTCTCCAGAACTCAGGAAGGCTAGATCCTAAATTCTAAAAGAGGTTCTTGGTTACCCCTGGTTTTCTTTAACTATAAAACAAAATCCCACGACCTAAGAATTACCAGGGTGATAACATAAAGGTGACCATACTAGGGAACTAGCCACTCTCCAGTTTTAAGTTTAATCTTAGAGGAAGATTTTTAAAACATATCTTTTCTACTTTAAGATTAAGTTTAAAGGTTGTGGGTAACATAATGACAACTCTACTGGGGAAGACTAAGCTTTTTCTTCAAAAATATTTTACAGGTTTAGATCTGATTCATGATGGTGGACAGTGATCAAACACACTAAGGTTAAAATCATCCACCTGGCGACTCCACACTAATTTCACAATCAAGACTCCACTAGAGGAATGAACCTGGAAGAACAATATGGAAAGATTAGGCTTTAAACTTGGATCTTAATCCAAGACATTATGTTCTTTCTTGCTAAGAAATTTTTTCAATATGTATTGTATTTTATATAAGGATCTAACTTGGTCATACGGATAAAGCGGCTTTTCATTATGGCTAATCTCCAAGATGACCCAAGAATAAAATGAAGATATGCTCCCATGAACAGAGATCACATACCTGGATTTCCACACAGACTACCAAAGGTAAATTGGGGTACAAATCTGCTCATGTTTCGAGATGAGAATATTGATGATCCTTTGTTACATCTCATTAAATTTCATATACACTCATCAAAATTGAAGGGTGATTGGCATGAGGATTTCCTCATGAAGATATTCATGGAAACCTTAGAAGGAAAAACAAGGTAATGGTACGAAGCTCTCAAACCCACAAGTTTGTTTTATCTAAAACATTTTCATAAGGTATTTTATGAGCATTACAAAGAAGATTTTCCATCTTTATCATTAGCTGAAAATTTTTGTGATGAAGCCGAAGATCTTATACATTACCTTAAAAATATTGATGAAGATTTTGGAAATTGGCATACTGAAGATTTATTAGAAGAAGTCCAGAACTTTCATTCTCAAGTTAAATGTCATAATAATCAAGAGGAGTTAAACAAAGATGAAATAGATTAGGAGATGAATCAAGATCCACAAAACCCCTCTGTATTAACAAATGATGTTTCATTTAATGTTTTGAATGGAGTTAAAGAAAATATTCAACGTCATCATCAATTTTTAGATAAGAGAAAAAAAAAATTGTACTTTCAATCTAAGAATTCATAGATTCCCACCCCCCCCCCTCACCAAAGAAGAAATCAATTTGCTTCTAACATGCAACCATCCTCAAAATATTTACATAATGAAGAAATTGTTTCTACTTCTTATAATGTTGATGAATGTACTAAAGTTTTTATCCATGAAGAGACAAAAGAACAAGTCGATGCTCATGTCATTCTACCTTCCCAAAAAGGCCCATTGCTTGATAGCACTCCTATTGAGAAAAATAATGATTTTAAAATAGAATGCAACCAATCTGATCAAGATATATTAGGATTTTTGGAAGAGAAACATATTGATCTAATGTTTATAATTGATGACATTCCTTCTTCTGAAGATTTGCCTAAATATGATCAGTATGATGATAATTATGTTCTCCCAATTCAAGATAATTTCACAGAACAATCACTAGCTATTTTGAGGGATGAGATCTTACAATTTCAGTTTGATGAAGATTTTTTAAGAGCTATCTTTCTGATTTTGAAATTAAGAAAATATTCTCCTCAACTTAAAAAATGTGTTCTTGAGATAATTTCTAAAAATTATGAAAATGAAATTAAACTTTTGCATTCTCAAATTCAGTCATATAATTTCCAAGATCCTAAAGAATTCTTGAAAAATATTCCTTCTCCTAAGCAAGCGGAAATTGTACTATCTTTTGACCTGCATATTGAGGATGATTATTCTTTCAAACACAAGACTGAAGAAATAATTTCAAGGATTAATATTCAAAATACAACTGAGCAACTAGTCATTGGAGGCCTAGAAGCACAAATCATACATTATGCTTTTAATGATCCTATAGCAAATTATATGGAGAATATTTTTAGCTCAAATCTGCAAACATGTTTTATCTATGAGGATCAAATACATCAAAAGTGGCCTTTACACATCATATAATTTATTATGAAGACACATGATCAAGTTATACTTCCAAGTTTGATCAAAAGTAGTCAAATTATCCATTCATTTCTACAACCACTTCATTGGCTTCATTGGCATTTTTGTATTACCCAATTCAATAATATTTTTAGTAGAATAGAGTAAGTAGATGAGTGCCAATAAGCTCAGAATTTTGAGCATTTTTTCATTAAGATTTAAAGCAAAGGATGAGGTCTTAAAGATGTTTAAGATCTATAAGTTGGTTTGAAAATTGTTGTGTGTTGTTTTAGTTTCAGATCAGATTTCAGTTTGCAGAAGATAGAAGACACTTGCTAAGATCATCAAAGGTCAAAGATGAAGGCTACTGATCTCAGAGTTCTTGACATTTCACTAGGAAATGCCATCCCCAAGTGAAGTAGATGTTAGAAACCTATAAATATAGGATTCATAATTTTGACTTGACTGATGGTAATCTTGTAAATATGCACATACTTTACCTTCTGCAAGTCATATTTCCATATTTTGTAAAAAAATCAAAAAATCAAAAAATCAAAAAGAGAGTAAAAAGTCCTAAAAGAACAATCAAAGGACTTAGAAAAAATAATAGACCCCGAAAGAAAAAGATGAATAAAACATGAAAGTGTGCAAGTCTAAATGCCACTACTTTTACCTTTTGCAGTTAATTATGGCAGAGTGTAAATAAATTCCATAATCCATGATGAGTTAAACAGTTTAATCTTGACTTGTCATGTTTCAATTTACTTGTTTTAGATAGTGAATAAAGAATTTTCATATAGTTTAATCATGACAATTCAGTAGTTAGATAGAGAATAAGTGAATCCAACGATTTAATCTGGATTCCTGGATGAAATAAGTGTATAATTAGATAGTTTTACTGCTTTCTGAAAGAATAAATGCTATAAAGGTTGCTAGCTCAAGTGCACCTAATCAAAAATTGAAGAAAAAATGTTAACATGTTAATTTGGGTAGGTAGAAGAAGGTTAGAAGCATAAATGTAAATATTATTCACCAGGGCTACAAATAACTAACTTCCCTTCCCCATGGCCATTTATCATTCTAAAATTATCAGTCAGAAAGGCTCAAGGCATTTCCTTGACTTCTGTTGGGACCGGACCCAAGGCTCTATGGCTGATCAGTTGAAAGTGTTAAATGTCTATATTAATCCATAAAATCACATCATTTTCCATTCATGCATTCATTTCCATGAAAATCACAAGTAAAAACCTCATTTTTTCTTAAAAGATACTCTAATCCTCATTTGATTAACTTCCCACATCATTTGAAAGCATAAAACCCTCAAAATCACATTTTATCCTAAGTTTAAGGGATGAAGTTATTATAATGCAAATTTGATTTTAATATTCACTTTCTTAGTTATATTAATGTATTTTGAGTTTCCATTTTCCCTTGTCATATTAACTTTAACTTATTTAATGAATCCCTAAAAAATACTCTTTTCATATTAGTATAACTCCCTTTTATATTAATAAATCCCAAAAACCCATTAATATAACTTTAGCTAAAGTTATTTATCCCCACATGTTTAAATAAAAACCCACATTATACTCCTTTTGGCTAAAATTAACTTTATATAAATATCCCGCCCTCTATGGTTATTAAATGAACATGATTTAATTAACTATATAATAAAAAATACTCAAAAAGTCATTAAACATGTTTATATGTGTTTAAAACAAAGAATTGTAATACTCGAAGTTTAATTTAAATTAAACTTCAAAGAAACCTATCCCCTGTTTATATTCCTTTCCCCGACTCATCCAACCCAAGGTTAAACCCTAATCTATCCTTTTTTCCCGACATATATCCCCTTACCGCAGTATTTAACCTTGGGCAAAGTCCCTTTTTCACCCCTCCCAACCACTTTTTCGTATGAATAAAGCCTTTGTATATATAAATTTTATCAAATCCCTCAACCCTATCAGATTCAATCTTAACCATCCGATCCCCAACACCCCATTGATCCTACGATTCTCCTCGAACACTACGAATAATTCCCAAATCCCTATCATTCTCTATCGCATAGCATTAGAGCCATCCGATTATCATTCCTTCGCAATCCAAAGATCCTCATTAAACGCGATAAGCTCATCTCTTTCCCATCCTTTCCCCATCGCATTGTATGACAATCGTCAAATCATCATTAACTGTTTAAATCTAACGATCCTTATTTCACTCGACAAACTTATTGCTCCTGTCCCCACCATCCTGATCGCGCTAAACATGGACCGTAGATCTATCACTCATCAAATCTATGGCCATCATTCAAAGCCCCGGCCCCAATACCATTACCCTGTAGCTTTCCACTCGATCCTAATCGTTCGCTTATCAAAGTCAAATCTGACGGTGTCGATCCCATATCACGCGATTGAAATGATCGTTCAAAGTTTTCTAAAAATTATGCTATATAAGTTGTTTTCTGATACCACCCCTTGCTGACGTGTCTTCTTTTTATTCGATCATGTGAAAAAAGAGAAATTCAGCTTACCACCTTAAAGCCACGCGAAAACTGCCCGATCCCAAATCAAAAACACTCCCGCCCAACCTGCAATAAATGTGATTGAAATATGATTAGACTTGAGGATTAATGCCTTAAAATTTAACTATATTCATAACATTTCACCTATTTGCGCATACAAACCACTGAGAACCCTTTGCAGAGCCTCCTTACTCCATTTTCGAGCTGTTTGCAAACCAATTTGACTGATAAAAATCCATTTCCTCTGAAATTTTCTCCCAGAGAATTTCCACAATCTCTGCCAGTCAAATTCAACATAATTGAAGATTGTTGCAGATCAATAACTTCATTAACTGCAATTATGCCTTTTACAGGTATTTTTACATCAAAACCAATCTATAAAATCTTCAGTTTCAAAGGAAATTAAGCTAAAAAAACTGCCATTTACCAAAGAAAGCCGAATTTCCCTTTTGAGGAATACCAAAAACCTCCAAAATACTAGGGAAACCCTGTCAAAATTTCCTCAGAATTCACATTTTCCATTTTAGCAAGTTTTAAGCCATTATAAGATCATTTTTACTGTTGAACATGATCTAAAATATCCTCTGTGTATAAGAAACCTTTTCTATCATTCACAACCCTACTCATAGTCTGAATTTGCCAGTGAAACTTTTCAATTGTCCCTTGTTTCCCAAAAATAACCTAGCAAACTGTTTAATCTTGCTTTGTTCATCCAAAATGACTAAGAAACAAGTAACCCCTAAGTCTGGAGGACCAAAATCCCAGAAAAATGTCTCAAGTAAGTTACCTC
The DNA here is from genome assembly GCA_034641835.2 of Pinus albicaulis. Classification (NCBI taxonomy): domain Eukaryota; kingdom Viridiplantae; phylum Streptophyta; class Pinopsida; order Pinales; family Pinaceae; genus Pinus; species Pinus albicaulis. The sequence continues at coordinate 95,122,971 of CM076572.1, read as the reverse complement.
AGGCTAAACCTTCAAAAATTGATAGACCTACTCCTGCACTCACAGCTGAAACAACTGAAGTTGTGAGACCTGTACAACCTCCCATTAATTCTCAAGAAATTAGCTCCTTGCTTGATCTTGATTATAGAATTTTTGATCCTTCAGTTGAATTCAATCTCTTAGAAGTTCACAATTGGTGTTTTGGAAATTCTGTAGAAAATGCCAAAGGTGATTTACCCATTTGGGAGTCCAATCTGCCAAAATATGTTGTTCCTCTCACTCAGCAAGCCCCTGATTTTGTCAGACTGTGTCAAATGTATTATCTTCCTGAGCAAAGGTGTATTATAAATAAAGATAGGGAAGTAATGTTCTATATCAATGCTGAAACCATAAATTCCATGCTGCAAATGAAATATGACCCCAATTCAATTTCATTATCAATAGAAGATCTGACCCAACTGTACTTGGACTTAGATTTTTCTGCCAGGTTCAACATATTTCAGACTTTTTGGCCTACACATGTTAATGTCCCTAAAGTAAATCCTCCCTTTGATACATTTGACTTTCCAAAGGAAACAAGGCAGATTGTCTCCATGCTGTCATTTATACTGGGATATAACAATGATGAATTCACTGATGCTTCCATCTTGGGTTTTTTGTCAACCTTGGCTCCTGGCCAGCCTCCATCCATTATCTTCAATTTTTCCAAGTTTATTGCTGAGAGAATGCACTACCAATTGACCAAATTACCAGAGGAGGGATTTTTTAGATACACATCATATCTACTACATCTTTTCTTGTATTATCAAATAGAAAATTTTCCCATTGAGTTGCAGAAATTGGATGTAGAAGGGAACCTCCTGTCACTTTTGTTTTGGACATCTATTTTGAGAAAAGAGAACAGGGAATATACATATGCAGATTTCAATGACTTATTCATAATTCCAGCTATGAATTTGTTGACTAAGGAAGAAACTGCCAGAATTAATGAAGAGACTAAGAGAATCTTACAGTTGTTTGAGAACTGTAAGACTGGGGATTGGTACTTATACAGGAATCACACAGAGATTAGAGTGTATGGTGCACTCTTGGCCCCATACAAACTTCCAAGGTTTGTAACTACAATAATTTTTGCTTTAGAATATTTAAGGAAAATATTGAATGTAGATGAAGTAAATTTTATGGCCTCTAGGAAAAAGACCCAATTTAAACTCAAAAATCAGATTGGGCCATTCATGGTCAACAATAGAGAAGTTGTAAATGAGATTAATATCAAGTTGAAAGAATACAAGTTCCCATACAGCTTTATGTGGAATTATGACCCCCAGGGTGTCTTGAGCACAATCAGATTACAATGCAAGTTGTCTCCTTTCTTGCATGATTCCAAGCCACAAATTGAAAAATTTGCCAATCAAATTGAGTGGGAGGAAAATACTTTTCTTGAGGAAGATACACAGGGTATGCAGGCAGGTAATGTACAGGAAAAATAGGTTGATCAAGCACAGGTTCTTACAGTTGATAAAGAGGCTAAATTTTCTCATAAAAGAAACAGAGAAGAGGTCAATTATATTGCAGAAACCATCACAAGCAAGAAATTGAAAACCTCCTATAGCAAGAGAACCAAATTAACTACTGAAGATAAGGATAAAGCAATGGAAATTGATGATAATAATGGCCATGAAACTGAGGATGAGGCAACAATGATAGTAACTGAAACACTCAGAGAACTTCAAAAGAGCCAATTTGAAACACAGGATAAAGATGCAGTGATGGTTGAGAAACAAACTGATGTAGAAATTCCTTCTTCCTCAAAGGAAACTGATAACAGAGAGTCAGACATCCAGATCAAATTCAGAAAAATCAGAGAGAAGAATGAAGAAATAAATAATGAAGTATATTCCAAGTTTCTCAAAGAGAAACCTCGAAATAAAGATAGACTTCTCTCTGCTTTTGATTATTCTTCTAACAAATTGGTAATGTCATTTTTGAAGCCAACAATAGCTGATCCAAAGTCAGTAGCATACTATTCAAAGACTAATTTGGAAGTTGATGCAGATGCTATTCAAGAATTAGATCAAATATAATTCCACAGGAGCAATACAGAGATGTTGTATTCAAATATAGTCAACAAAACAATGAGCTCTGTTAAACTTCAGAAGACAGTGACAAATCTGCAAAATAAAATGAAATTGGACAAAGCATCATTGCATGCTAATGGATTGAGAATCAAAGCATTGGAAGACTTGGTGATTGAAGCAGGAGCTGATCCAACTAACATTGAAGTTGCAAAGGCTTTAATCAAACAAAAAAATGAAGACATAGCTACTCTAAGGAGGCAACTGAAATTGCCTCAAAGTGAACATCCCCAAGCAAAGGAGATCCTTCAACTAAAAACTGAAAATGATGAATTGAGTCAATTGGTTTTAAAAATGGCTGCAATGCTCAAAGAAATGGAAAAACAAACTGAAGCCTTGATGAAGGAAAATGAAGCATTGAAAAAGGATAAAGAAGTCATTCCTACTGTTATTCCATTAGTAAGCATTGCTGTACCTTATACTCTAGCTGAACATCTTGCACCTCTAGGGAAATTGGAAACTGCAGTGTCAATTTCATCAAAGGATGATTCTGCTGTTGCATCTTCAAATACACAGGTACAAACAGGGACAGAAACAGGAGCTACAGACTTGGTAAAAGCTTTGGAAGAGATGACTTTAAATAATGATGAGATCAAAAATTTGAGAAAAGCTAATGCAAACTTGGAATGTTCCTACAAAGATGTTGTAATTACTTCCAAGGGCCATGAACAAAGTCTGAAGACATTAGAAGAAAGGATCCTGGTCCTCCAAAAGGAAGTAAATCTCACAGATCAGGTTGCCTACATCAAAAATCATTTATGGACAAAAATCATTGAAGGCATTCATTCACAATGGCCTTCTATTAAGATAATATATGAGCAAAAAGATCTACTACAAGCTGCCTTAGTAGAAATTGACAAAACAAAGAAGGAACTTGGCAACAAACCACCACAAGCAATTCAACTCATATCATTTTTGAATAGTACAAACAAGGAGGAATTAGAAGAATTGAAAATCGCTGACAGGATAGAGGCCATCCTTCAAATTAGAAAAGTCCTGACAAAAATAAATATTATGAATAACCTGTAAGAGAAGTGTGATACAATGAACTTATCAATTACTAAATTCAAGACAAAATATGACTTGCTGCTAGAAGCAGGACTTCCAGATATTCATGGATTTCATGAGAAATTAATGGCACAGAAGGACTATGACTAGAAGATTAGAGCCCATGCTAAAGAGCAGGCTAACAAACCTTTGCCTCAAGGGTCTCCAAGCGGCAAATTAGTACTTCAATATTTTGAGAATTTATTCTTGGTGGAGAATGAAATTAAACACATTTTCATAGTAAAGCCAAATTTTTCTAAGTACACAGAAGCTGATGAAAGCTATAGAAAATAGAAGAATATGAAAATCCCCACTACTGAATAGTGGCAAGAATTCACAGATCTGATGTGAATTTGACATGTAAAGGGCAAGAAAATCACATAAAAAATTCATATTCTACTGTTACTTTATGGTGAAAAAATCAGGGTCAAAGTGTATCAGATGTCAAAGTGTATCAGTAAAAGCAAATTGTTACTGCTGGTTATTTTTCAGTTACAGTAGAAAAACTATGAAAAGCAGAGATAAAGAGTATCAGAACAGAAGGTGAAAAGGAGGAGTATTCTACAAGTCATCTTCCATGAGATAATGTCTTAATTGCCAGCAACGCTTCCAGCTAATCAAAAAATCAGTTTGAATTAGATAAACAGTTCTATTTTTTCTTGTAAAAGAGAACAACTTGCAAACTGTTTTGCTGTTGTCCCTCTTCTTATGTAATATTTCCTATTTTTTCTTGAGATATTATCTCAAACTTTAGATATTTTGTAAGTAATTCAATTGTATAAATAGTTCATCTTTCGAAGTATTCAGTGTGGAATAAAATTATCAAGACTACTATAGACTTTTTTGTTGAAAACATTGGGATTTTATGTGAGTTAAGTTGTAGCAGAAGTTTGGAAACTGAAGCAAATACACATCATAACTAATGATCCTCGTGCTGAGAAGATGAGTATTGTATCTTCCAGTTTTCATTGTTTATTTCTTTAAGTTCCATTCATATATCTTGTGTTATTTTCTATCTTAAATGAATAACTAGGAAAGGTATTATAGAATCAGTGTAAAAAGCTCTCTGTTTTTACTAGTTTTCATGTTTATATTTTCTGCTGATTTCCAAACTTTAGAATCCTTAATTGCTCTTTAGTCTCGTTTGAACTCAATTTCCATCTTCCTTTTCTGTGATCTAAGGATTCTTAACTGCCCTTAGTCCAGATCATACCATTTCATCAAAATAGCCCTTTTTAAACCCTCTGAAGATCATCTATCTTGCCCTTAGTATATTTGTTCTTTTGACCTTAGTTTTCTAATTTTGTTTGCTATAAACTTGACTCCATTGCCCAATGGTTAGGTAGATCTTTCTATGGTTTCCCTTGTAGCCCTTTATTCCTACCAACATTCAAAAAATGAAACCAAATTGTCCACTCATAGCTAGCCTAAAATCCATTACAAAACAAAGCTAAATCTTAAGGAGAGATCCCTCTCCAGAACTCAAGAAGGCTAGATCCTGAATTCTAAAAGAGGTTCTTGGTTACCCCTGGTTTTCTTTAACTATAAACCAAAATCCCACGACCTAAGAATTACTAGGGTGATAACAGATTTGATTATTATGATTATTGTTTTTTATCATTACCTATACTTCCTGCATATATATTTGAATACTTGGTTGTTTCTAAACTCCTTGATGAGAGATATGATAAGTGGATCCTTCTTGAGGATCATTTGAGATGCAGGAGAGCAAATATAGATCTGGAAAAGGTAAAGAGACACATGATGAAAAGGTGACAAGCACTGCAAGCTACCTATGTGATGGTGTGCATGTATTTGAAAACTACAAGGTATGCATGGTATACCATTTCAATGTTATGTTTTAGCTGTAATATTGAATGGCAAGGTTAGCCCTATGGTATTTTGAGAATATCTCCTTCTCAAATGACTCATGCATGCATATGAAAGTGATTTGGATCCATGGTTCTTATGATGAAATGGTGCACCCGGTATTGAACATTTTGATCATGATGATCTTCTTGATTCTATGAGGCTACTTATTGTTATCTTGGATTTAGTGGTATAACTTGATGTTTGGCTAACATCTATTATTTTTGGAGATCCTAAAGTTGTACCCTGAAGATGATACTCTTGATACTTGTCATGCATTTCACATATAAGGATAGCTCATTGACTCTTTATAATGCTTGTGATGAACATGATGAAAGTATGAAAAAAAAAGTTAGTTGAAACTCTTGTTTTTAATCACTCAACTCTAATCACCTGATGAAGGATTGATGTCATGATGCCAATGACCATGATGGATATATGTTAGATTTTACAATCTATGTTAGTCCCTTATTGTTATCATTGTACCCATATTCTTATTATTGTGCCCTTACATTATTATTGTTAGGTCGGCTAGGATTACATGTGACCCCATGGACTCCTATATATAGAAAGGAGGTTTTGTCATTTGTGTCATCCAATAATTGTTCATTTATGTAATGTGAAGGAGGTTGCCCCCTCAAAGAGGTTAATTTCTAAGGCATTGATCTATCTTTTCTTCTATTTTGTGAGCTTGTTTCATAACAGGCTGCACACACGCCAATATCTCACAACAATAAAAAGCTTCACACACTAACTTATCTAATTAGTGCACCCTCCTCTCCTTTCTATATCAAGAGAAGAAGAGGTTACAAACAAGCCAAGAAAAACCTCATGGTGTACCCTCCTCTCCTTTCTATATCAAGAGAAGAAGAGGTTACAAACAAGCCAAGAAAAGCCTCATAGTGGTGTGCCTAACATGCTTATGCATGTAAAGGAATCTTTCCTAAGTGATGTGTTTCACATTCATGGAATGAATGGGACATCCAATATTCTCACACCACATGCAATAGTGGAACTCCTAGAGTATGCACCGTGCATAAGGGAGTCTTTCACTGACTAATGCACCACATGAAATAGGTATATGCCATAAGAAATGCACCTTGCATGCCGGGTTAAATGAATCCTACCAAAAATAAAACGAGGAGGTGCACACAGACAAATTTCCTACATGAGAAGCTCATCCAGAATTGCTTCAAGAACAGGTTGAGTACTCTACCAGCAAAAGGAGAGCATGCACAGAGCAAAAAGGTAAACGGACAATTATTTCATGCAATATTGTTCACTCTTCAAGGGAAAGTCATTGCATATTTTAAAGATTTCTATGAGAAGTTCCACTATCAAGGAGAGATTAGATGGGATGAGACCCCAAATTGGTCTGGGAGACCACTTTAAATGGGATGAGATACCAGCCTGCTTTCGCAGGAAAATCGACTCATAGAGGGTGACACAAGGTTCACAAATCAATTTGCATTATAACACAAAAGAGGTACTTAAGGTTACCCTGAATAAAAATGGTCCGCGGAATTGCAAAGCTTCAAGCATACCAATGGGTAGATAAATCCATCGAGGAAGTTTTTTGCAATCCTTTCCCTTAATATATCAGTAAATGAGACACACTCTAAAGTCGAGTATCTTTATAGAATAAAATGTGATATGTTTGTAAAAAATTATTTTCTACTGTGTGCCAGTGTGAATTAAACTTGAATTCAAACAATATTAATATACCTGTAAGAGGATATCCGATTTTTTAGTTGAGAAGAGGACTTCTTGAATACTAGTGTCCCATATTTAAATGATTAAAATCATGTCAATTAAGTAATTAACTTCAGTGCTTCTGATTTCAAGTATTCTGCAGGAAAAGCTTGGATTAACAGAACTTATCACTACTAAAAACATATATATATATATATAATAGTCGAATTCTATAGCTAATCTGCCCTTGAAATGGTTGTGTATGATTGTGGAACATACCTTTCATTATTTATTTTTTCAGTCTCTATTTTGGGACTAACTCCTACTTTATTTTTTATCCTGACGGTCCAATGTTGCCTACGTAATGCTCAACATGAATCACACGGGGGAAATAAAATGTGTCCCTAAAATAAGAATGTGTGCAAAGGTACATTTAGTGAATTTTCAAATTTTACAATTAAAATAGCCTCTGCATTTCAATGCCTCAACATGAATCAGATGGGAAGTAAAATGTGCCCCTAAAATAAGAATGTGTCCAAAGGTACATTTAGTGAATTTTCAAATTTTACATTTAAAATAGTCTCTGCATTTCAATGCGAGCTGATTTTTTTATGTAAGGATGTGGATAATAAAAATAAGCAGTTTACTAAAGCCATCCTCTGTCATAAAAGGAAATTTCAAGAATTGTATAGCATTTTGGGATCATAACCAGCCATGTTCTTTACTGTCACGTTCAAGTAGCAACAAAATAAAACATCATGTCTAAACCATCAAAACTGCACACATAGAAACCATCCATTAATTAGGAATTCTTTATAGAGATAATGAGGAAATGTATTCTAACAATTCGGGCTGCGGTTTTGGCTAGACTAGTGTGAGCTTTCCATGCTTAATTTTAGATTATATTCTCAGCTTATTCCTTCATATATGTTAGACACAACCATGACGAAGACACGGTATGAAAGACAAGCCTTGAATACATATATTATTCACATGATATATATTTATAATAAATTGGAGTGACACTTAGATTCCTCTTTCAAGTTTACTTGGACTCCATTTCACTGTTGAACTTCCACACTAACTCTTAGAGGATTACATGTCTAACATTCCCCTTTAATTCGAAGGGGTATGTATGAGTCCAAGAAGAGAGCTATATTACAAAATGTGCAAAAATTCATGGCAACACTAAGCTGAATGTGCTTTCTAAAATGTTGGCATAGGGAGGTGGTTTAAGGATGACCACCAACATTGGAACGCTTAATGCAGTTCCCGACACTTTTCGAAATTTGGCAAGAAGTTGAAGTCTTCTGCTAGATGATGTGCTCCTAATGATTTGAAGAGGGAGGCCTTCAACCTGGAAAAGGGAGGTCTGTAACCTGCATAAAAAGGGAGAACCTCAACTTGCGGTGGTTTAAGGATGACCACCAATTCTGAAATTCTTAATGCAATTCCTAGAACTCTTCCAAAGCTGACAAGAAGATGAACTCTTCTGCTAGAGGAAGTGTCCCAAATTATTTGAATACAGAGAAGCTAAACCTGAAAATGGAGGTATCAACTCCACATAGATGGTTTAAGGTTGACCACTAACCAAAGGCATGCTCAGGGGCATCTCTGTCTCTGGCTACAACTCTGAATCTGGTTTGACAGGTTGTGGCTCAGGCTCACTTGATGTGCCTTTGAAGCTTGTATATGACCATCGCTTCCCCCCCTATCAGATACAAGGTGAGAAGATGGAGAAAATTCAATTGCAAAACCTTTTAATATTTTAGAAGATATTCTGACATATGACTAAAATATCTTCTTGGCTGTTGAAACCCATTGCTAAGAAGCGATCCATCCAAGAAGAATCTTTTTTCTTGCAGGAGGCTTGTTTCTGAAGCATATATGTGAAGAATGAGTGGTTTTATTTCAGTGCTTACATGGATAACGATCAAAACAATGATCTTTCAAATGGCCAACTCAGTCACAATGTTTGCATTTAACATTATGTTGTGGTTTTCGTGGAAGAGGAGCAGAATCTGGAATAGTTGAACGTGAAACACCATGAAGAAACCCAACACTCTGAAATTGAATGGGCTTGAAATATTTTGGAATATGAAAGGACACCTCTTTGTCATATCCAAGACCTATTCTGTGACTGTTGCTGACAAGCTCTTCCCAAGATCTGATGATGGGTTTGGGAAGTGCAGACTGAACTTTTGTATCTTCATGCAAATCTTCTCCTTCATTGGGCACTAGATATGAATCAACCTCAAATTCATATTCTTGTTGCTGATGGGAGTATGTCTCACTATTGAATAGATGATTGATATGAATAAAAAACAATTTATAATGAAAAATATTGTGTCGAAATTCATCTCGTTCTAGCGGTGACTCAAGCTGCAAAAAAAATATCTTTTCCTGTACATCATGCAAACAGGTTTGGATGTCAAAGTGAGTGTATTTGTTGATGTTTACCTTCCCATCAACATTGGAGAGTATCAGAATATTTAATAATTCTAATACATCACCAACATTGGCCATCTTATTCATTTTCAAACTTACACTCCAAATTTGTTCACAACTACTCACAATACAATTGGCGAGATATTCTCAAACTTTGTTCTCCCAGGCAACTACAACGATCAAGTGATATTATTCAAAAGAAAAATTTTAACTCTACATTTGTTAATCCACAGTCATAAACAATGGTTGGTTGCATTCATATACAAGGAAAAATATATTCTGCATTCCCAAGCGATGAGACCCAAAACAAGAAACAAGTCAATATTAAATCAAATCCACTATTTGAATGAGCAATGAGAAGACCAAAGTGAAAGATAAAGGTGAATTCAATGTGTCAACACAAGCAGTCTCCACAATGACACAATTTTTATGAATTTTCTTCACTTTTCCACAACACCAAAGGCACCCACCTTCTTCAAAACCTTCAGAACAGCTAAGGTTTTCTTGACGCCTTTGACACCATCACTGAGTACCAGCAACAACTCCAATGGCAGGAAACACAGATTTTGGGTAGAAGAGGGCTTGTATAATCCTCAAACAAACACACAATCACATGTATATATAATCAAATCAAAACCACAATATAATATTAGTGAATATGGAATCTGAAAGCCAAGTGAGCACCTCAAAAAATATATCGACTTCATAAGATATCGGGTAATTCCAGACTCTGTGCTCTCCTTTTGTGCGATCTGTGACAAGCCTGTGTGATCCGTGACAAGCAGTTGTCAACATAATGATAATATCTCTGCTGACAAGTGAAGGTGGTAATATTTTCTGGTATGTGGTCATAGTTGATACCCACAGTGTCAACCCCAATAGAGGGAACGATATCTAGAGACACCGCGACCGCAACCAACACCGAGCTCGTTCGAAAGCTTATTCTGAGCAAATAAACTATAACTAACCAAGCTTCTTTCTTTTCCTTCAACTTCTTTTCGCACTGAAATTTTAATTGAACTTCTTTCGCTTGGTGCGGGGTCTAGTGGTATGATTCTCGCTTTGGCTGCGATTCGAATGTATGACCTTGAGTATACTGGGCTCGAGTGACTAATGCTATGAGCCGTCACTCCTCGTTGTTGGAATTTCCAATGGCAAGTTCTGATGCCAAGTTGGAAATATCCGGTATGCTCTGATCTATGTTGAGAGCACATAGAAAAACAGAGAAGCAATATGCGGAAATAATAATTCATACACAGACAGATAGTGCGAAAACACAGGAGAAGAAGAAACTGCAGTTTTTCATTCAACTATTTTTCTCTAAACATATGAAAATTACATTGCTTTAATAAAAAATAGTCGAAGCCTGAAACTTAATGCTAAATCAATGCTGATCGGACGTATAACAACCAAACGTCTTTCATCTATGTTCTGATGTTTATACATGACACAATGTACAAAACACAAACTAGGGGATTTGAAATTCTTTAGGTTTCAGTTTTGAAACCATATCACATCCGCGCCCTCATCACACTTTGCATTTGGGCGATGACAAAACTTAATCTGGGCACTATCCTCGTGAGCTTGCAATTTGCGATGTGTGCTGGCACTATCGCATTGCATCATAAAACAAATAACCAACGGCAACTTAATTGGAAAAATTTAAACATTTGCGATTGTGATGTGCGATGGCGATGTCGCATCGCACCATCGCAAGGTTTGGCAAGGAGCATAAAAGGTAAGGGCTAAGATGTGCGGTGTGCGAAATGCGATACGCTAAGTAGCGGGATGTGCGAAATGCGTAAAGGCGGAAATACAAAGGTTTGCAATGGTTTGGTAATGCAACAATGGTTGGTGGGTCTTGCCAATATCGCATTGGCAAAAACTTATGTTATAGTGAAATCTTAAGAGGTAAGGCTTAAAACTTGCAGGTTGCGATATGCGGGCAAGGTTAAGAACTTGTGATTGCAAAGTGTGGGCACAAGGTAGGTGAATATGGTGGGTAAGGAATTAAACACAGAGTAATAGTCGGGTACTCTGTCTTTCCGAACATTTACAGAAAAATTTGCGTGAAGTAAATTAAACCCCTGTGAAATTGAATCCTAGGCTTTGTGTTTCGCTACAACAAAATTCAATGAAGTGTAAGTTGCTACCACTTTTATTTATGGCGATAGTTGAGAGTATTTCCAACTCTCGTTGATATCTGGGGCCATTCCGATGAAGTTCCCAACAAAAGGAAAAAGGTCTCCGTAGGACCTGTTGAAGCAGATGTTGCTTCAGATGACAATCTAACCAATGTTGCCTATGAACAGGGCTCCGGGGCTCTATATTTCGAGTGCAAAATGACCGCGGATAAGTCTGAACAAGGAATGCGTTACAAGAAACTATGGAGGCTTCCGCGTTCTGCGAAAATGTCTTTGATTGCAGCTAAATACGTTCAACGCATTCTTCATGTCCTCAACATTAACGTTGATGGGCAACAGAAGATCATGTCTTCCCTGACTTTTATCAAGGGAATTGGTCAGCATTTGGCAAACCTTGTATGCGAGAAGTCCGATGTTGATAAGAACAAGAGCCCTGGCAAACTTTCTGCACGCGAACTTGAGAACATGATAATTGTCGCAAATCCTAAACAATTTAAGATCCCACAGACTCCATTACATGATGAGGCATCATATTCACTAGAGAGGCAACATATTAATAGCGAGCAACATATATAGCGAGGCACTATAGTACTCGCACTATGAGGAACCAGGTCCTACAAAGACACTACAGGTCCTATATTCACTAGGGAGGCAACATATATATATATGGTGTCTCTGTAGGACTTGGTTCCTCATAGTGCGAGCACTATAGTGCCTCACTATATATGTTGCTCGCTATTATATATGTTGCCTCCCAAGTGAATATGATGCCTCATAGTGCCTCACTATATTTGTTGCTCGCTATTATAAAAGTGAGGCACTCGCTATTACAACGTCCACCGTGAGAGGTATGTCGACAGGGAAAACCAGAAAAAAATCCTTGACCAACGCAACATCGGAAGCCGGAAACCCTGGAGGCTTAACTCTGATTCCCTGATGTTGAACGTAACCGCTCCTATGCCACGGCATTACAGACTTCAATTGTGTCTTTTGTTAGAGTGTCGACCTGACGGTATAGCTAGGCACATTTTCTGTACATAATTTTGGTGAGCATAAGGAGCGGTAGGTACTCAGGAAGCGTTACAGTGAAACATATAGAAAAATGGTCAGACCAATCACTCTTCAAGTTAGAATTGCGTATCAACTTCACAGAGAGAAATGATGGGCCAGGGATGATAGGACAGATTGTGATTCCAAGCGCAAATTTATAAATAGTTAATGCGCATTAAAGAAAATAAAGAGTAAAACCAATTGTCTGGCCAGACCCTAATATATTTCGAAAGAATCACTGAAATTGAGATGTAACGTTCCCTTGTTTCCAACTCACTTGGACTGGAACAAGTCTGAAAATTTACCAAATATTGTAGACCAATAAAGACTAGAGAGAGGATGTTACTATGCATGGACAAAACGCTCATCGACAAAATCAACGCCCATAACTGATAGGGGTCGTTTCTGAATTTCCTTTAAGAACTGTATGCAACAAGGGCATAGAAAATCAACATAGATGGCAGGTCAGAGCATGTCATAAATTCTCTGGTGTGAGTTACAGACAGAAAAGCCAGAGTGCTTAGGTGCAAAGTCGAGTGAGGCAGGACTCTTTGGCAGAATTGGTCACAAAATTAGTGGCTCAAACTTGATACCATGTTAGATATAACTATGACAAAGACATGATATGAAAGATAAGCCTTCAATACATACATTATTTACATGATATAAATTTATAATACATTGGAGTGATTCTTGAATTCATCTTCCAAAAGTTTTTGGACACAAATCCTTAGAAAATCAGGTGCTCAACAATACATTGAGTAAGTTTATTAAATCTTTTCTTACTGCTCCAATTCTATTTCAAAAAATGCATTTCACCGAGCCATTGCTAAAACCATTGATGACATATATTTATAACTAGCAATTGCATCACATGTTGCAAAAGGAACGCGGTAAGGTAATAATATAGGAAAGAGTAGCGTAGAAGAAATAAGTTGTTGCAGAGGAGTCATTGCGAAGGAATGAAAGACATTTTTTTCTGTCATGGAAGCAGGTCGTGGAGGTTTCAAAAATATTGATGATAAGAGTTATCAATGAGAAAATTTTGTTATAGATATTGAAATAGGCAATTGTGGGTGAAAACATATATATAAACCAACATAATCTGTTCACGTATATACAAATTTTGTTATTGAAAAGAATTGAGAAACTAAAAAGTAAAATGGAGTAGAGAGTTGCTCATCTCAATATTACGAAATAGTTAAATAGATTACATTGGAAACATCAGCAATAAATAACTCGAGTTAAACTTGACTAAACTGGACTCACTCAAACTGACCTATGACACTTGGACTGACGGTTTCGACACCTAGCAGGTGGTTGGGATTACATTCTTTAACACTCTCCTTTAATTTCAACCACATAAAAATTTAATTCAGATACCTGCTAGTCTATGTCTCAGCGAGGCTTACAATTTAAAAATTAACTTTCAACAAGATTTAGTTTTCTTCTTCTCTTTTTCCATATTCTGTAGCCTCTAAATTGTTTTAGATTTTTCGCTTTGCTGTATTCTTCAAAACTCAATTTATTGATTTGCTGGTGCAGGTATTTTACTATTCCAGGCTGTCTAAGCATGTCCTGGACTTCTTCAAGAAATGTGGGTTGCTGCCACATATTGTCTTCTGTAGTGCGCTTATCATCATCAATCTGCTGCAACATAAGATTAGAACAATATCTTATCTCTTCAAAACTCCAAAGCATGAAAATTTCATTGGCATGTTCGTCATGCATGTCATCTTCAACATTCATATCTACAGCTTCTATGTAGACCTCAACTAGACATGGTGTTGCAAGCCATGTTTCAATAAACTTTAGCTCTTCTTCATAATCAATATGTGTACTTGCACACTGAAAATCAATGTTAGAATTAAAAATATTTTTAGAACGACATTGGTTCTAGTCTTTTTGCTCTTCAGTGAGAGCTTTCTCTTATTGTATTTCATTTTCTGCTTCTGCTTCTATCTCTGTTTCTGCTTTCGCTTTGCAGACCGTCTTTATATCTATTTCTGTCTCTGTCTCTATCTCTGTATTTTCTTCACTAACTTGTGTTGGTGCAATCAGGTTGTCTTGCACTGACGGAAGTGGGATTATCTCACCAAATAACATTATGTCAATGTCATGTTTTTGTTGCATCATCTGCAACCAGTCATTATTAGCCAAAAATTCTTTTTCAAAAACAACAATATTAGTCTCTGGATTTACCATATCATCAGCAAGCTCTGTTGCTGGAATCGCCATATCATCATCAGCAAGCTGTGTTGCTGAAATCATCACATATTTGTCAGAAAGCTCTATTGCTAGATTCATCACATCTTCGTCAGCAAGCCATGTTGCTGGTATCATTAAATCTTCGTCCACATGTAGCTGTGTACAGTGGGGTTCACAAGCATCTTCGTGCGCTCTCTCTGCTTCTTCTGCACTTACTTCGCAGACATCATCCACATGTGGCTGAGAACTGTGGGATTCAACAAACTCTTCATCTCGATGTAGATCTCCTGCTACAGATCCACCTTCATCTTCAACTTCAATGCTCCCCCTTGCACCAAAACATCTCTCAAGGGTATCCCATTCCTCCTTGGCTGTCTTGGCATCTGAGATCAGAGGGAGAATGTTGTCATTGACAAATTCTTTTATGCATTTTAACGCATAGGCGTCTTTTTGCCTTCTTATTTCCAGATCTAAAAAGATCTCGAACATCTTCTGTTTCTGCTTTAGCCTCTTGGCTTTTCCCATGACCTCGTTGCTTGGCTTCCACAAATAGACGAATCTACATATGCATAAAATACCTTGCTTCTAAAAATTTCATTTCCTCAAAAAATATATTTCTATAGTTCACTTTCACAAGGCTCTCACAATGCTCCTTTTACATTTGCATTGAAAAAAATCTCCTTTTAAACTTTCGCTTTCATTTTCTCACATCACAACTTTAAGTTTTTTTTTTTAAATAACTCCAAAAAAAAATTCACACATGCTCTTAAAAAATCAATTTTTTTTTTTTAAACCTTGAAAAACATTTTCACATTTTAAGTTTTTTTTTTTTTATAGAAAAAAAAAACTTAAAAAAAAACTTTCCCTTAACACTTTGAAAAAACTTTTAAAATCCGTTACGAGCCCTTTTTCCATTGATAAATCCTTTGAAAATTCTAAAGTTTTGTCTTAAAAAAAACTTAAAAGAAAAAATTCTTTCATTCATATAAAGTGCTTCCTTCCTTTTTAAATATCTTAAGATAAAACCTTTAAAGCCTTTAAAAAATCACTTTGAATGCATGTGTTTGACTTTCATCATATTAAAAAAAATATAACTCAATTGCATTTAACTTTTTTTGCATGCATTTGACCTTCATCATATTAAAAAAAATATAACGCAATTGCTCCCGGTGGATTTGTAAAAATAAATATCTTAACGCAGGTAAATATACACGTATCAATTGGATACGTAGTTGCTCCACGGCTTCACGCATATCATTTTTTTAAAATTCTTTGACTGGCATGGTCCCAATAGTAAACAACCGCGACTATTGAAAAACAACGCAAGGCAAAAAACTGGCGCGGGTATGGCTTGCGTTCTCGCCCCAATCCCTTGTTTCGGCGCGTTGGCATGAGTATTAGCCTAACAGTCGCGCCAACCAACTTCTCTCTCTACTACTCCTTCTTGGCTATGTTGCTGCTCTCCAGGGAGGCTTATGCAAGCTAGCTCCGATACCATGAAAAGAATTGAGAAACTGAAAAGTAAAATGGAGCAGAGAGTTGCTCATCTCAATATTACAAAATATTTAAATAGATTACATTGGAAACATCAGCAATAAATAACTGGAGTTAAACTCGACTAAACTGGACTCACTCAAACTGACCTATGACACTTGGACTGACGGTTTCAACACCTAGCAGGTGGTTGGGATTACATTATTTAACAGTTATAGATATTGAAATAGGAAATTGGGGGTGAAAATCCTTTGGTGATTAATAACCCTTTGAAACAAGCATTAAATGAGCATGTAACTTAAATAAGATATTTTAAATACATTCAAGTACAATCTATCTAGCATAGATGTAAATAAAGAGAATTTTTATTAACATAAATATAGTTTACTCCAAGTTCATCTACATATCCCAGGGCTAATTTCATGCTTGTCAGAAATTTTATATTGTATAGGAATAGCAATAGTCTTGGTATAGAAGAAAGTGAATGTCATTTTTAATATGGAGACATTTTTGGAAGGAGATATTGTTCTTTATGTTATGGTTCATTTTCTTAACTCCAAACTTGGTTTATTCTTTCTCTATATACATAAGAAACAAAAAATACAAAGTAATTTCACAATTTTAAGTTATAGTTTTATATTTTACAATTATAAATCTAGTTTCTTATTAAACTATTTTACACACATCTATTATTCAAATAAATTATTTTGTGAATATGTTTTCTCCTATTATTTGATTACAAAATTATTGTACTCCCTATTAAGTAAAACAACTTTATTAATAAAGAATTGAATGCCAAATTCAAAGATTGCTCAAGCTAGAACTATTATAATATATAGAACTCATTTTTTGATGTATAAATTATTTGTTTTATATGCCGTTGAATTTACATTACCTATTATCTTCAAACCCCATGGGGAGGTCTTGAACATGGGAGCCAACTTTAGGTAAATAAACATTCACATTGTCAACTTGGAAAAAAAAATTATAATCCTAAAATTCTCTTACCTAATCATATTTTTAAATATATAATTGAGTTCCATTTATTAAAAGAAAACACAATATTAAGAACTCCTAAAGTTATAAAAGGTAATTGACATGAAAAATAAAAAACCTCGTCATGAAAACATAAAAATGTTTTTTTTTGTTTTTTGTTTACACAAACGGGTATTGGAATATATTAATATCCTGGCTTAAATGCCTCAATTCGGGTTACAAGATGCAAGGGCAACGCCCAGATTTTCTCTCCTGCATGGAACACTATGGCACAGACACTTATAAGCCAGTGCTTCTTACATGCTACAATGAAGTCAATCTCCGTAGTTTTCCCAAAGTTATTGACACAAACAAACTGCTTCAATATTAGGCAATAAAACATACTAATTAAGGTTTTAAGGGATGGGATCCCAATTTTCGTCTCTATCTCTTAGGAGAGCACCGAGAGAGAGCAGAGCAGCTTTGTTGGCTTCATAGTCAGCATCCTTGTTGTTCTCTCTCTTCACATGGAAGAAGTTCAGGTTCTAAAAATTTTTAGCCAGGACTTTGATTCTAGCTAGCAGCCTTGTTAATCTAAGATCTGAAGGGGAAGATTTGTCCACAATAGATTTAATTATGGACTGTGAATCGCCAAAAACATTTGCCTCTTTGATGCCCAGTCCTTTGAGTTGCTTGAGGCCTTGGAAGAGAGCCAGTGCTTCAGCTTGAATGCTAGTATTGTGACCCAA
Organism: Pinus albicaulis; assembly: GCA_034641835.2. Taxonomy (NCBI): domain Eukaryota; kingdom Viridiplantae; phylum Streptophyta; class Pinopsida; order Pinales; family Pinaceae; genus Pinus; species Pinus albicaulis. The sequence goes on along the minus strand of CM076572.1, from coordinate 95,105,181 downwards.
GCCCCAGGCAAATCTGTGCTCAATTCTACCTTCAGAATTTTTTATGACTCCTCCTGCTCCAGCTTTCCTAGGATTTCCTTTGGTAGCCCCATCGAAGAAGAGGGAGCATCTATACTACTTTGTAATCAAATCTGAGAATTCTTTCTCATTGAATCTAATTTGCCAATCTTTATGGGGGATGGATGGCCTTACTATATCTTGAAATTGGCTCCCCATTCAATATCCTTCTTACTTAGATTTTCACCGTCTGATTAGCTTCCCAAACTTTCTTTCAACTGAAATTTTATCTTAATGATGACAAACTTGACATCCTGCACTGAATCTATAAAAATCCTCTGGTTCCTTTCCAGCCATATTTGCCAACATATGATTTTAGGGAGAGAGAGCCAAGCAACCTTAATGAGTTTGTTTTTAGGAGTGTCTCCTAGATACTTGAGTAGCCATTTTGTAAACAATTCAGGGATGGAGCTGGGGAGGATGAAGTAGTTTCTCCATGGGATAGTGACATCTTTCCATATCTCTGTAGCATAATTGCATTCTAGCACTAGATGTGATCCAGGTAGATATCGGTGGCCACCCACCTATTCCATTTGGACCAACACCATCAATTCTTGCAGATTTTCACATTCAGCACAACTTACTATTTTTAGCAGGTTTTCGGGTCCTCCACTCTCGGAGCCGTTTTGGGGGCTTAATGATCCCGGTGGATATTGGTGGCCACCCACCTATTCCACACACTTGGCCCCCACTACATTCTCTCTTTCGATTTTCGATTTGACAAAACTTACTATTTTTAGCCGATTTTCGGGTCCTAGCTTAGGGCTTGGTTGAGGCCTAGCGACGTTTTTGGGTAGCAAACGCCGGCCAATTTTTGATAAAATTCGTCACGACATTGTGGTCTCGGACAGATCTTTCTAACGAGCTATTGAGCGCGTCGAACGGAGATCGGATGCCAAAGTTACGTCCCCGGGAAGTTGAACCACCAATTTACCCAAACGGGGCCCACAGTTTTGGCGCTTCATCTCCTACGGTTAGGGTTTTGGACGTTTCGGATTCTGCATTGTTTCTCAACAATAAATAGGCCCTCGAGCCTCATTGCTGTGATTCGGCAACGCGTTGTCACCATTCAATGAGAGATTCGCTACGAGAACCCTAGCTGTTTTTATTTCCATTATGTACGCAAGCCTCTTTATTGTTATTTGATATTAATGAAAATGAAGTGTTATTTAAGTTTTGCATCTCTGTATTTGTAGTTGTGTGTTTATTCGTGCCGTTCACACCCAAAAATCCGGATCGGTGGTATCAAAGCGGAATTTGCTCTTTTTTTTTTTTCTTTGCATGTCCCCAACACGGTCAGGGTATAAGGAGTTAAGGCTCGATCTGGTTGAACCCTTGCAAAATCAGCCTCGCAAACTCCGACGACCTCCAATGGCGGAAGAAAAGAAATACGAGGGAGTAGGAGATCCTATCAAATGCGCACTCGAGGCTCTCGAGAAACAGGAACGTGATGATGGATAACTGTGATCATCGACGACGCCCCCGCCTGGTGCATCTGCATCCAACAGCCACTCTGGAGGTGCCACTCCCTTCAAGGTACAGGTAAACTTTGACATTCCTGTATTTGAAGGAAAAATAGATGCAGACGCTGTAGACAGATGGTTAAATTTGTTGGAAGGGTATTTCTCGGTCCATGACTTCTCTGACCGAGAAAAGATTATTTTTGCACTCCTCAAAGCTGCCCCCCATGTCAAAGACTGGTGGGAAACCTACCATGAGCAAGAGGGCGAAGGGGAACCCTCTCTGTTCTCGGCCACACCCACTTGGAATTCGTTCCGAGACGGCATCAAGGAACAATATTACCCTGTGGGGAGCTATGAGGACAAATACATCCAATGGACCACCCTGCGGCAACAAAAGGATCAAGATGTGCACGAACTGACGAATCTGTTCCATACCCTGCGCACAAAGTTGGGTATTAAAGATTCAGAGAGACATTTGGTGCTCAAGTGCCGCGGCTGTCTGCACAAACACATTCAGGAGGAAATGGAGTTCCTCGACATTACATCGCTTGGCACGGCATATCGCTATGCCGCCAAGATCGAGCAGAAATTTAAGCAAAAGAAGCGAGACTTTGGATCTACGAATCCGAAAGGTGCCCCCGAACCGAAGAACAAGGGGCAAGGCCAAAGCAATGCGACTCAGAACAATACCACAAATCCAAAGAAGGACACAGGGAAGTGGTGTGAATTTCATAACAGCCCCACTCACAGCACAAACGAGTGTCGGGCCAAACGATCTTTGGTGGCTGAACTAAAGGCACCCGAATCAGATGCATTTTCTGATCCTGAGTTAGAACCAGACAAAGGTAATGACAAAGGGAAGCAGATCATTGATGCGGATTCCAGTGCCATTGTTGCCACCACCAAGATCCAGAAGGAGGGTCCAGAGGATCCAGAGGAGGGGGAGCGCCTCTTCCAGTCGCAGATGTGGGTGAAGGGTTCTCCGCTGCAGTTTCTCGTCGATAGCGGAAGCAAAAAGAACCTCATTTCAGCAGACGTCGTGAAGCGGCTCGACCTACCAACCATAGCACACCCGCAACCGTATACCATTGGGTGGCTCCACCCAGGGAGAGATCTCCGCATCCGCCAGTAGTGCCGACTTCCATACAGTATCAAGCCATTCACGGATGAGGTATTGTGTGATGTTGCTCCTCTTGATGTAGCTGATGTATTATTGGGCCAACCATACTTGTGGAGACGACATGCTGTGTATGAGTCTAGGCCTCGTGCTGTTATTATTACTTTGGGAAATAACTTGTACAGGATACCGGAGGTAGTACCGCCTCCTGCCATCGCTTTGACTACTGCAAAACAACGCAGTAAGGTTGTTTCCCAGACCAGGAAATTCATTTTCCTTACGACTCGCTCACAGGGAAAGAAGAATATTGTGGCCACAACCTCGAAACAGGGCTCCCTTTCACAGTTGCAGCAGACGGACAAAGTCATGGAGGAATACGATGACAATTTCTCCTCACTCATAGAGGTTCCTCTACACTGTCAGGACAAGCACTCCATTGATCTGACTCCCAATGCACCACCACCTGATGTTTCCATAGATCCTGCAACTACACATACAGAATCCAAACATGTACTGTATGAGGCTGATAAAGAAACCAAATTTACTAAACGCATCCAGCATGTCCACCCGCAGGTCCATGACATCTTCAACACATCTAATACTCAGTTCAATAGAATTTTCCTCATCACATGGAGGATCTCAACGCAATGGGGACCATTGCTTCCTAAGGAGGGAGGAATGATCCAGGTGGATATCGGTGGCCACCCACCTATTCCATTTGGACCAACACCATCAATTCTTGCAGATTTTCACATTCAGCACAACTTACTATTTTTAGCAGGTTTTCGGGTCCTCCACTCTCGGAGCCGTTTTGGGGGCTTAATGATCCAGGTGGATATTGGTGGCCACCCACCTGTTCCATTTGAACCCCCACTAAATATCTTCCGATTTCCCGGTTTAGGCATAACTTACTATTTTTAGCAGTTTTTCGGGTCCTAAACTTCCGGAGCCGTTTTGAGGCCCTAAACGACGTTTTTTGGGTATGAAAGCGCCAGCGAATTTTCTGATAAAATTCGTCCCGACAGCTGTCCAAATGGGAGGCACTTTCTTCATTTTCATCACACATAATACATTTGGAAGGCCCATGATAGCCCCTTTTCCGCAATCTGTCTTCTGTCAATATTCTTTTATGACACAGAAGCCAACAAAAAATGTCAATTTTGGGGATGGATGTGTGATTCCATATCCCCTTTCATGGCTCAGGATTTGGGGGAACGTGGGGCTGTTCCAACAGCTTCTTGTAACCCTGCGCAACAGTGTAATGACCAGAAGCCGAGCCCCAACCACGAGAATCTAGTTTCCTGATATTGATAGGTGCCTTACCTTTCAGGAGGGCGTAAAAGACAGTGCGTTCTTTTTGAAGCTCCGGAGGCACCTGCAGATTCTTCCAGCTCTGCCAAGCATCATCCTCCCAACATGAGATGTCCCATAACGTAACATAGCCAACATTGTTCATCCAGGTACGCAACGCCAGCAGGGACCGATCAGCAACAAGGGGATCGCAATTCATAATTCGATCATCCCAAATTTTGATGCGTTTACCATTACCAGGTATCCAGAACACATGAGGGGAAATTAGAGAGAATGTTTTTGCACAGAGCTTGTGAAAGAGAAAGCCAGATTTTGGGGGAGATTTATCTAAGTAGCGGGATCTTTTCCCTCTGAAGTATTTTTTCCATAACGCAATTTGAGCCCAACCTGGTTTGGGAGTGATAATCCTCCATAGCAATTTTTCTCCAATAACCAAATTTTGAGTGCTGATGTCTTTGAAATTCGATCTGCCTTCCAACAGAGGCCTGGAGATTTTGTCCTAGTTGATTAATGGGATTTTCTTCTCATTTAATTTACCTCCTTTCCAAAAAATTTTTTTGATGTGATCCTCCATTTTCCTAAGGATGCCAATAGGAGCTAACATGACACCGAATTGATAGATATGGAGACTATTTAGCACAGCCTTTATGAGCACACTTTTTCCTGCCAGATTGAGCCAAGAGTATCCCCAGGAATGGATCTTGAGTTTGAATTTCTCAAGCAGAGGAAGCCAGTCTCTGCTATAGGCACTCTTGAGGAAGATAGGGAGCCCCAAATACTTGAAAGAATATTAGGTTGAGGAGGCAGCGAAACCAAAGCATCTGGAGATGGCGATGAGAGTGCTGATAGGAGTGTTCCAACAATAAATATGACATTTCCCATTGTTAATTTTGCTTCCTGTTTCTTCACAAAATTCGTCCAATACACCTTTAAACCTTGAAGCCGATAGCACAGTAGCTACGCTCAGCAGAAGAGAATCATCAGCAAATAGTGCATGATTTATATTTTTGACACCTCTTGTTATATTCAGTCCCATTATCTCTTGGTCTTGCTACTTCTTGTTCAAGTGAAAGATGAGAACAAAAGCTTGGAGAACAAAAAGAAGGGGTGATAGGTGACACCCTTGCCTAAGTCCTTGTGTGGATTTAAAAAATTCAGCTGCCCTCCTATTCACCAATGGGGCTATCTAGGGCTCAGAAATACAAGCCCAGATCCAGTTAACGAAATTGGTCCCAAACCCAATCTTATGCATAACATCCAGAAGAAATATGTGTCTCACCCGGTCAAAGGCATTTGCTAGATCGAGCTTGACAACCATACTTTTCTCTTTTCGGTGTTGGCTTGAATGGATCGCCTCTTGAACTAAGATGAAGTTGTCCACAATATGCCTTCCCTGAATGAAGCCACCTTGATTTTCTAGGATGATGGCTGGAAGAATGCTTTTCAATCTGTTTGCTATCATTTTGGTTATCAGCTTGTAGCCTGTGTTGCAAAGAGAAATAGGCCGAAATCTGTTGAAGGAGTTGGCACCTTTATCCTTGGGGATGAGTGCAAGGAAGGCAGAGTTTGTGCTACCCCTGATTTTATGGCAGGCTTGGGATTTCAGAGTCATTTTGTACAAGTCTTTTTCCATAATCTGCCAATAGGATTGTAGAAATCTGGCTGTAAAACCGTCTGGGCTTGGAGCCTTGTCAGGCTCCATTGCAAAGAGTGCAGCCTTTACTTCCTTTTTAGAAACTTCTGCTTCCAAAAGCTGGTTCATTCTGGGGGAGATTAGCAATGGAACCTCATCAAGAAGTTTAGAATTATGGCCCAAACTCTCTTCTTCACTATACAGATTTCTGAAATGTAAAAAAGCTGCTCTTTTTATACTACTGATATCTTTGTGCTTGATAGTCTCTTCCTTGATTTCTGTGATAGATTTAAAGCATTTCCTTGCTTGGGCTTGCTTGTGGAAGAAGGAGGAGTTTCTATCTCCCGCTTTTAGCCAAAGGCTTCGAGATTTAAGTCTCCAATACTCTCCCTCTGCCAAGCTTGCTTTGTGTAGCTGCTGTTGTAACTTGGTCTCCCTGTCTAGGACTTCTTTTGTGATCTCAACATTTTCCGAGAGCTGATGGTGAACCTCTAGACTTCCTTGGAGTTTTTTTCCTTTCCGTTGCAGGGTTGGGGAGGGATTTTGCCCAAATTTTCAGAGCAGTTTTTGTTCTTCTAAGCTTTTCCTCCCAAACATAGAAGGTGGAACCCTTGACTGGTTGTTTCCAACTTTCCTTGACCACTTGCATAAAGTCCAGTTCCTTGATCCATAGTGGAATGAATTTAAATGGGATAGGGCCTTGATCAAAATGGGCCAAAAGCTCAAGTTTGATAGGCTTATGGTCAGAAACACTACACGGAAGAGTATGCATTCTAGTCTCTAATCCTAAAATGAGAAAAGAATTTTGAACAATAAATCTATCTAACCTTGCAGCTATATGCCCCAGACCGATTCTTTTGTTCGAGCAAGTGAACTTACTAGAAGAGGGCTTGATGTCGAGCAAATCCCAGTCCTGCATGAGGTCCTCCACCCATTCTCGTGCTGGGTCAATAATGATATTTTCCATGTTCTCTGAGCCTGCTAGGTTTCTGATGGAGTCCCAACAGGCCTTTTTCTCCCCTACATTTACTAGAGCGTATACATTGATAAGGCAAATGATCTCTTTTGTGTCGATATGTTGAAGTTTCATTAGCAGCCAGTGGATGTTATGGACCTTATTAATCTTTAAATATTTTTTTATATTCCAAAGAGTGCCTAGACCGCCTGAGGCACCTCGGGCGGAGACTGCCTGTCCTTCACTTTTATTCCAAAATTTCTTACTTATATGAAGGAAATATTTTTCCTCCATTTTGGTCTCCTGAATGAGAAGTATGTCCGTGGTATTTTGTCCTTATTAGACTTCTTATGGCTTCTTCTTTTACTCTACTCCCCATACCCCTAGAGTTCCAGGAGACAACCTTCATCACTTACTTTTTTGGGTATGAGCTCCTTTGGAGCTCTGGGTCTGATTTCTGGTCATCCTCGGCATTTTTTCCAAGAGTTTCTCGAGGATTGGTTGGATGCCCTGGAGCTTATCTTTATAGGTTTCCTGTTTTCTTTTTTCTCGGGCAGACTTACGGCCTCTTATTGATCTTCTAGCCGAGGATTGTGAATCCCCTATTTCTCCTTCCTCCTCTGAGTCATCCAAAACTTGTACTTCCTTGTCAGATTCTATGTTTTTTTCTTTTGATTTGTCTGCAGCACTTTCTCCTTGCTTTGAGCCTGAGGGGGTTCCTTAGAGTGGGGAATCTTCCTTGTGCCTCTCGGCGACCGGGGTGTTATCTATTGCTGAATCTAGAGGCCCGAACTTATTTTCTTGGTCGTTCGATGGAGGGGTTTGGAGCATAGGGGTCGCTTGGGGCCCTTTACCATTTGGGGCTCCAAAACTAGGGAATTTGTGGGCGGTTTTGGATCTCCTAACCTAATTCCAACCCTCCTCCTTCCATTTCTCCACTTCACTATTACTAGGGTAGCCTCTAGTGAAGTGGCCATAAACATGGCATTTTTGGCATTTGAAGGGAAGCTGCTCATAATCCAGCTTTTGCACATGGGTCCAACTGCTGACATTAATTTTGATTGCCTCGGGCAGCCCTACCTCCAGGTCAACCTCAACACATATTCTGGCATAGTCATATTGATATTTGTTATTTGCTCGGTCTATAAATTTGCCCAGGGCATTACCAATATGCTTCAACGATTCCCAGTTCCAACAGTGTACTGGGAGATTTGGGAGCCTAACCCACACAGGGATAGCCGTTGGAACATCTATTGCTGGGTCAAAATCAGGCGTCCACTTGTTGAGATATAGGCCACGAGGACCCATGAAATAGGGCTTGTTCCGAAATATCATATCTTTATCCTCCTTTCTAGTGAATTCAAATAGAAAATAACCCCTCCCCAAGAAATACGAGGTAACACTATTTTTGATCAGAGGCACCCAGTTCTTGACAACCCAGTTCTCCGTTGTTTTTGGGGAGGGCCAGAGACCTGTGAACTGACCCACGAGAGCACGATCCGCCAGGGACAAGGAAATCTGGATCAACCCCTCAGGAGGAAGGGAAATTTCTAGAATATCATCCAGCTTTTTCACAAACTTTATTGCTTCAGACTTTTTCTTCTTCGGCATAGAGGCCAGAAGCCTATTGAATGCATCTGCGTTGGACGGAGGAGGAGGAGGAGGAGGAGGAGGAACCTGGGCAAAGCTCGGAGCCTCCATGGCTGAGGAGAAGGCCCTAGAACGGGCGTACACGATCACTCAGAGAAGCAGGCATGCGCAGTGGCAACCCTCCATGTTGTAATTTGTAGCTTAGTTATGTTGTCTTAGACTCAATATTATTATGTCTTTGGTTTGGTTTCCCAAGTGGCAAGGCAAAGATAGAGAATTAAAACATATAAATGTTAATCTTAATTGAATCATTAAAAAACTAAAAAGGGATAATAGACAGTATCACAATTTTCTTATCATAAATAAATGCTCCTATATGAAACAATGATGGATTTCATCAATTTAATAATAGTAAAAACAAGTTGATGTAATTAAATATATGAAATGAGAATTATGAACATTCATCATTATTGCTTAAGATAAATCATGTATTTGAAATAATTTCACATATTTTAAAAATTTTCATTATTAATTTAATTTTTTATATATTAAGAAATACTACTCATAAATAATAAAACAGTTGTAACATAAACAATATATAACAAAAAAAACCATGTATTTTTTGAATAATAAAATATTTGTAACAAAAATAATATAGAAAAAACTATGTATATTTGGATGTATGAAAATTTAGATACATTTTATTAAGTAAAATTTTAAAAGAATAATGGTTATAAACAATTAAAAATAATTTTATTAAGTAGTTAGTTTATATCTATATTATTTATGAGATGGATCAGTTCTCTTTTCACTCTAAAAGAGGTTTGCATATGAAGACATTTGATCCATCTTGGCCCTTGGTAGATTTAGACTCAAGATTGATCTACGCCATCTTAATTTGGCCATTTAAATAAAATATATTCCACATGAATACCATGGGCTGTTTTTATAGCTTACTATTATTTTATTTTATTATTTTTATTTTTTATTGTATTTTGATCTAGTTAAAATGTTCATTACATTATTTCAATCTTTTTATTTAATTTACTTTTATTTTTATTTTTGTGTAATTTGACATAGTCAAAATGTTAAACATGAAATTACAACATTTGTATTATACACCTAAAATCAATCTAACTTATTAAAAAGAAAATAAAAACTAACATTATAAAAAAAAATATAAAACTATTTACTTGTGAATCTAATGGCCTAAAACATTCAATCGTCTAACATTGATCCAATGGCTCAGACATGGACACATCGGCAGGTAGAGAATTTGTTTTCAAATAAGAATGCCTTACGGCGTAAATATCGGGACTTGGCATTTTCAATTGAATGACTAAGGCTTTTGATCGAAGAAATCCATAAAATCAAGAAACAAACATAAAAAAAAAAAAAAATAGGCATGGTAAAAAAAAATTGCTAGTTTGGACGCCTTCTTTCAAATAACAACTAAAAATATCATACAACAATTAAATTTAATGGTGAGGGACATTATTCAATATGCATAAGGTTTGTAGGAGTTAAATCTCTAACACCCTCCTTTAACGAGTACTTGTCTTTGACTCTAATCATTTTCAAAATTATGTGGAGAATCACAGATCTCTTGAATTCAATTATCGAACAACATCCACGGTCTGTGAAATAACCTCACTAGCAAACCACTCTTATGTCTTCTAATGAGGGATCCTTCACTAAATCCACAACTTCTAAACTAACTAGACAACCATCCATATTAAACTTTACTTCCACTTGATTGAGTAACAATATAGCTGCTTTAAACCTTAATCAATTTTCCATTTCATAATTTATTTTACTAACAAATGTTAATACAAAGTGACAATAATTCAAAAAAAAATCTCTCACTAAAAGTAATGTGACCCCACCATATGCCCACATCTTTCTGGCTATTTGGAAATGTTTTATGCTTTCCAACATTCCAATGTGCACTCATTATTGAAACTGGCATTCCACTGTTCACTTCGGGTGGGTCCCTTCTCACAACAAATCGTTATCCTTTCCAACATTCCAATGGCCATTCCAATGTGCACTCATTCTCGAAACTGGCACTCCACTCTTTAGTCCAGGCGAGTCCCTTGTCATAATAGATACACTTCCCTCTTTCACTTGCCGTGAAGACAAACCACTCATATGAATCTTGTCTTGTTTGTAATTTAATGGACCTGTTGAGATCTAATGAAAAGGCAACTGTTGTTGTTATTTCTCAGTTGAAAGAGGCAATCAACTCAAGGATGCCGAGGATCAAGCTGATTATGCTCGGAGGATGCAGATTAGCCTGCAGAACATAAGTGATGGTTCCCATAGAATTTACAGTCAAACAAACACAGTAGCGAACACAAAGAGAACCCAAATATCAACCAAATCATAAGAATGTGGAGCCATTTCCCAACTAGCTATGATCACTTTGCCATCCGAGAAGACAAAGTTTGAGGAGAGGCAAGCGATGAGCAAAGCCAAACAACACAAAAATATGGAAATGTCTTCACCACTCGACTGTTGCAGTTTGAATGTTTTTAATAGTTGCAAATCTTTTGGCCAATGCCTTCACCACTCATCAACCTCTAATTCAAATTTCAGTGTGAGGTATATGCTTCCTATACACATGATTTTTTGTGAGTTCTATTCTGTGATCATGATATTTGTAATCATTGTAATCACTAGGAACTGGACTTCGATATTTGAAACACGATCCATGTTGTTTGAATAAAAGATTAGTTTTTTTTTTTTTTTTTCTAAAAACTTTGTAAAATGATTGTTTACCTTCATTTCTTACTAGATACTTTGTGTTGTTTTGCGATTTATCCAAGAATGTTGCATCCAAAGAAAAATTTGTATGGGATAAATATATGTTTGATGTCATATTTTCTAATCGTCGAAGCTATGATACCTTATACACCATTCAATTCCAAGCTTGATTTGTGGAAGGATTCATTTATTTAACATTGCATAATTTCCTTTACTAAAATTTTGGCACATCTTAGAGAATTTTTGGATGATTAATAAATCTAGAAGGGTATGGTTGTTAAAAACTGAGAGAAGATTATGAGAATGATTTTAATTTGTGTGGATTTATGTATGTAGGTTTGTCTTTAATTGAGTTATAATCCAATACTATTCACAAACAATTAACTCACAAGCCATATTGACGTTATAACAATGAACTCACAAACCATACTGAGGTTATAGATGTTTAACATGCAAATTTATGCTTGTCATGAGCTTTTGGTTGACATGGTATTTTCGTTTGTCATCAGTTTACTTGAGAAAGCTTATCATGCATCTAAGTTATTTCATAGTTTTTGAAGTCATTCATAATGCATAGAACATGTGATGGAAAGTTCGTCACACATTGAGTCTTTATTAATAATGGATCTATGTGTTATGCACAATTAATAATGTATTGATGTGGATTAAGAAAATATTTTTCATTTATGTGGGAGGAAATTTCTTTCTTTGGACTATCTTATTTATGAATAATGATAATGAACATATAGCTTCTTTTAATCTTCATGCTCCATGTTTATGTTGATATGTAATACATTCTTTATTTTTCAATAAATTAGCTTTTTAGTTTTTTATTTATTTATTAAGTGTTTCATGTTTATGTCGATATGCCATATTGTTCTATCTTTTATATTTAATAAATCAGCTTATGAAAAGCTTGTTCATTTTGGGTTCATGCTCCATGTTTACGTTGACATGCTGACATATTTTCCCAGTGGAAAAGAAACCTACATTTTGAAGGCACTCATGTTTAATTTTTATGCAAAACCTCTTGCATCTGAGGTTTCTTATCCATATTTTATTTACTAATATATTTTGTTTAAAAAAAAATGTTTTAATATACTTACTATTGTATTTTGTGATGTTAATTGAATAATAATATTAGGATTTTATTTGTATATTGCAAAGTATTTGTGTTTCTAAAAACAAAAATGATTTAATATACTTACTATAATATGTTTTAGAAAACTTTTAATTAGGCTAGGTTCATTGTTTATCCACAATAATTTTTAGGTGATTTAGGATGCTAATTAAATTATGTGTTTGAAGATTTAATTTGTATTTGTGAGAGAATGTTTAGGGGTGTTTGTAGTGATTAAGCGTTTTTATTAATTTTATTAATTAAGTGATCCAGATTTATGCAGGACCACAATAAAATACAGAAATAGACATAAACACATAGATGCAGCGGAAATAATACTTCATTTCATTAATATCAAATAACTGAAATATGTTTACAGATAGAATGGAAATAAAATAGCTAGGGAGATCGTAGCTTATCTCTAAGAAGAGATGTGGCAGCTACATGCCTCTGAACTGTGTTACAATGAGGCTTGAGGGCCTATTTATTATTGAGAAACAATGGAAAACCCTAAACATCCAAAAACCTAACCGTAAGAGATGAAGTGTCAAAACTATGGGCCCCATTTGGGTAAATTGGTATTTCAACTTCCCGGGGACGTAACTTTGGCATACGATCTTCGTTTGACGTGTACTATACCTCGTTATAAAGATCCATCTGAGGACTACAACTTTTGATGTGAGAAACATTGGTCCATTGACCCATGTTGCTCCCAGTTTTCCCAAAAAACTTCATTCAGGGCCTCAAAAAGGCTCCAGAAGTTTAGGACCCAAAAAACTGCTAAAAATACTAAGTTGTACCGAAACTAAAAAATTGAAAGAACCGATGGTGGGGGTTCAAATGGAATATGTGGGTGGCCACCAATATCCACGTGGCTCATTAGGGCCTCCAAACGGCTGTGAAAGTTCAAGAATCGACAATCTGTTAAAAATAGTAAGTTGTGTTGAAAGTGAAATACTAAAAGAACTAATGGTGCGGGTCCAAATGGAATAGGTGGGTGGCCACCAATATCCACCTGGATCATTCCTCCCTCCTTAGGAAGCAATGGTCCCCATTGCGTTAAGTTCCTCCATGAGAGGCAAATTCTTCTGAACTTGGTATTGGATTTGTCCAAGATGTCGTGGACCTACTAGCGGACATGCTGGATGCATTCAATAAATTTGGTTTCCTTAGACAACACATGTGTGGATTCTGTCTGTGTAATCACATGAGTTATGGCAATATCAGGCAGTGATGTGCTGGGGGTTAGATCAATGGAGTGCTTGTTCGGACAGTGTAGAGGAACCTCTATGGGTGAGGAAAAAATTTCCTCATATTCCTCCATGCCTTTGTCCATCTGTTGCTGCTGTGCAGGTGAGCCTTGTTTCGAGGTTGTGGCCACAATATTCTTCTTTCCTTGTGGGAAAATGGTAATGAAAATAAATTTCCTTGTTTTGGAAACAATCTTACTGCGTTGTTTTGCAGTAGTCAAAGAGAGGGCAAGAGGCGGTACTACCTTCGGTATCCTGTACAAGTTATTTCCCAAAGTAATAATAACAACACGAGGCCTAGATTCATAAACAACATGTTGTCTCCATAAGTATGGTTGGCCCAATAATACATCAGCTACATCAAGAGGAGCAACATCACATAATACCTCATCCATGAATGGCTTGATGTTGTACGAAATGTGGCACTGCTGGCGGATGCAGAGATCTCTCCCTGGGGGAAGTCACCCGATGGTATACAATTGCGGGTGTGCTATGGTCGGTAGGCTGAGCTGCTTCACGAGCTCTACTAAAATGAGGTTATTTTTGCTTCCGCTATTGATAAGAAATTGCAATGGAGAACCCTTCACCCACATTTGTGAATGGAAGAGGCACTCCCCCTCCTTTGGATCCTTGGGATCCTCCCTCTAGAGATTGGTGGTGGCAACAATGGCATTGGGGTTCGCATCAATGATCTGCTTCCCTTTGTCATCTCTCTTATCTGGTTCTAGCTCAGGATCAAAACATGCATCTGATTCAGGTGCTTTCAGTTCGACCACGAGTGACTATTTGGCATGAAACTCGTTTGTGCTGTGAGTGGGGTTGTTATGAAATTCACACCACTTCCCCGTGTCATTTTTTGGATTTGTGGTGGTGTTCTGAGTCGCCCCGCTTTGGCTCTGCCCCCTGTTCTATGGTTTGGGGGCGCTTTTCCCTGGATTTGAATTCGTGGATCCAAAGTCTCGCTTCTTCTGCTTAAATTTCTGCTCAATCTTGACAGCATAGCAATATGTCGTGCCAAGCGAGGTAATGTCGAGGAACTCCATTTCCTCCTGAATGTGTCTATGCAGACAACTGCGGTACTTAAGCACCAAATGTCTCTCTGAATCTTTAATACCCAACTTTTTGCACAGGGTATGGAACAAATTTGTCAGTTCATGCACATCTTGATCCCTTTGCTACCATAGCATGGTCCATTAGATGTACTTGTTCTCATAGCTCCCCACGGGGTAATATTGTTCCTTAATGCTGTCTCGGAATGAATACCATGTGGGTGCGACAAGGAATAGATAGGGTTCCCCCTTGTCCTTTTGTGCACAGTAGGTTTCCCGCCAGTCTTTGACATGGGGGGTGGCTTTGAAGAGTGAAAAAATAATCTTTTTTCGGTTGGAGAAATCATGGACCGAGAAATACCCTTCTAGCAAATTCAACCATCGATCTACGACGTCTACATCTATCTGGGCTTCAAATGCATGAATGTCAAAGTTTACTTATACCTTGAAGGGAGTGGTGCCTCCAGAGTGGTTGTTGGATGCAGATGTGTCGTAGGTGGGAAACCGTTGAAGGATCTGAGAAAATTTATCCATCATTGCGTTCCTTTGTTTCTTGAGGGTCTCCTCGAGCAATATTTTGATAGGATCTCTTACTCCCTCGTCTTTATTTTCTTCTGCCATGGGAGGTCGTCGGGGTTTGCGAGGCTGATCTTACAGGGGTTCAACCAGATCGAGCCCTAACTCCTTATTCCCTGGCCTAGTTGGGGACATGCAAAGAAAAACATAGAAAGAGTAGACCCGCTCTGATACAACTGATTAGGATTTATGCAAGAACGCAATAAAATACAGAAATAGACATCAATACAGAGATGCAGCAGAAATAGTAATTCATTTCATTAATATTAAATAACTGAAATATGTTTACAGACATAATGAAAATAAACTAGCTAGGGCGATGGTAGCCTATCTCTGAGAAGAGATGTGGCGGCTACATGCCTCTGAACTATATTACAATGAGGCTCGAGGGCCTATTTATTATTGAGAAACAATGGAAAACCCTAAACATCTAGAGACCTAACTGTAGGAGATGAAGTGCCAAAACTATGTGCCCTGTTTGAGTAAATCGGTGTTTCAACTTCCAGGGGACGTAACTTTGGCATACGATCTCTGTTTTACGCACACTATAACATATTAGAAATATTTATTCGAGGAATACAACTTTGGACCCATGTTGCTCCCAGTTTTCCCAAATAACGTCATTTAGGGCCTCAAAACGACTTCGGAAGTTTAGGACTCGAAAAACTGCTAAAAAATAGTAAGTTGTACTGAAACTGAAAAACTGAAAGAACCGATGTTGGGGGTTCAAATGGAATAGGTGGGTGGCCACCAATATTCATGTGGCTCATTAGGGCCTCCAAACGGCTCCGAAAGTTCAGGAACCGACAACCTACTAAAAATAGTAAGTTGTGCTGAAAGTGAAAAACTGAAAGAACTGATGGTGCAGGTCTAAATGAAATAGGTGGGTGGCCACCAATATCCACTTGGATCAATAAGGATGTTGGAAAATTTGAGTAGTCAATATTTGGGGGCATTTATTTGAATACTTTCAGTTCTCTTTGTGATTAACATATAGATTATTTCTCTTTGTGATTAACATAGATCATGCCATGAGGGATGACTAGTATTAATTATGGATTATTAGTCTCAATGTTTGAACTCCAAAAGTTCTAAGGGGGATGACTACTCTTAATCAGAGATGATTAGTCTTTATTTTCGAACTCCAATATTTTTGAGGTAATCCCATTTGGAAGTCTTAAATTTGGGGGTTCTTAGTGCATCAAGGATTAGTGGATAAATTTGAGGGTTTTTACTACATCAATGATGTTGTGAAGTGGAATATATATGTGCAATAGGGAAATATATTTATAGGGAACAAAAGTTATGCTCCACTAAATAGGGATCTAGGAGAGGAACAATTATTTTATAGGTTCTCACATAGATAAGATTGAAAAAAATAATAATAAGATCAATGAAATGCCATAAAGAACCATATCTAGAACCAAAAAGACCTTGAGGTAATGCAAATGGGAACTTAGATAACATAAAATAAATGGATCCCCTATTGGTAAGTCACGAGCCATCCAGAAAAGCACCCTTTTTTTTTAGCAACACAACTATTTAGATTCACTTCGACATTCCCTTTCCTCAACTTTGAGGTATGCTAGTTTATTTCTAGAAGTTTAGTTGGGTAGTCCTTTTCCTCAGTACCTCTTCCTTTGTACAAATCTCTTTCTACCAATGTGTATGCGTGATATCCAAAGAAGCCTCCAAACATAAAACCATTGACAGAAAATAATGTAAATATCTAACCTATTATTCCACTAAACAAAATGGCCAAAAAAACAACAGAAGTGTTTATCTAGGTAAATCAATATAACTCCATATCCAAAACTTAAAAAGTATTTACATTCATTAATAATAAAATATAAAATAATTATTCACAATGAATATTTTCCCACACGTTTTAACTTTAATATAGTTAATTCTATAATTTTTTATTGAATTCTTTATTTCTTTATAGAGCTTTTATTAAAAAATTTATTTTTTAATATAGCTGTTTTCCTTTTATTTTAAATTTTATTTCATTTAATATTTTTGAATTCTATCTTCTAATACGTTTTGATTATAAATTTGTGACCATCTAAAAAATAACTCCATATCCCAAAAGTATTTACACTTATCAATAAAATAAAATAATTATTGAAAAGGAACAATTTGCCACATATTTTGACTTTCTTGCGGTTAATCGTATATTTTTTATTAATTGGCGATGAACATTTTTTCTTTTTTCAGAAAGGGCGATGAACATTTTTTCACAGGTTTTGATTTTAATGTGGTTAATTTTATAAATATTATTATTTTGATGAAGATGATAAGTTGTTAATGTGGTTAATTTTATAATTTTTATTATTTTGATGAAGATGATTAGTCGTTAATGCATGTTGGTTGTTTTTTTTAAATATTCCAATGGAGATGATTATATGTTGATGGCTTATTTATTATTATTATTATTATTTATTATTTATTTTTATTTATAGAAAAAAGAGAATTAAGAATGGAATTTAAGAAAAAGTTATATAAATTTAAATGATTAATTTTGTTTAAACTTTTTAAATATTGAAAATTTAAATAAATTATTATTTTTGTGTAAATATAAAAATAATTTAAAATTTCAAGTATACATTATAAATTATATCTCTGATTAAGTTAAGTAGGTTAATAGTTGTTGTTTTATATGTAAGTATTATGGATATAGTCGAGTGGTTCTTGTTGCTACAGCTAGACTCAAACAATATCGCTTTTGTTTAACTTTTTAAGATGGCCAACAGACCTAGTTTCCCTTTGGGCAGGTTGAGGCACATTTTCTTGATGTATTTATTTAGCAACTTGCTCTAAATAATAGAAAAGACAGGTCCTACGGAATTCACAGAAAAAAAAAGTAGTTTAATGTTGTGTAAAATTCAAAAAAAGACCAGAACTCTAAATACATTTCAATAGGTACACATAGATTCACACATATTATAGTTTATAGAGAATTTATAAGGACAAAAGTTAATATGGCCATTTACTTACAATCTTTATAGGAATGTTTTGAAGAGAATTCAATTAGATGATTTATTTATAGTCTATATAGGAATCATATGGAGGGAATTCAATAAGACCATTTACTCTTTCATATCTTGGAGTTCATTCCTAGTTCCAATGAAACTATTTTTCTTTCTTATAGGGTACTTGGTCCAATCATAATTATTAAAGAATAACTTTTTAAAATTTTCAAAAACCAATTTTCCTTAAAATAAATATAACTTAGTTGTAACAACCACTCGTTGAATTTCCATGTAAAAAATATAAGACCAAGGTCATGAGACACGTATTCCATGCAGAATGGTGAGGAAATCCATCTTAGTGGGTGCTCATTTCAGTTTATTATGGCTAAAGAAATTGACAAAGGCATTGGCAAAGACAAAGAGACAATAATTGACATTTATTTATGAAAATAATAGAAAATATGAGAAAACGAAGGTGAAAGGTCACAAAATTTCATGAGAGGAAAATTGAAGGAAAAATAGAGGAAAATGAAGAAAATAAAGGCCTCAGTTCATGGCTTTTGGAAGTTAGGCTTTTGTCAGTTCTATGGTGGAGCTCTCTCTCTCTAAAACTCTTACACACTTAGAGTTTTCTTGGAGTATTCTTGGAGCACTTTGAATTTGGAGAAAGAAGGAAAAGGAAAGCAGGAAAGGCAACGGAATAGTGGGATCAACAACTACAACAGGATTGCCTTGCATGTATTGAGTTGCATGTATGAATTCATTGCTAATCTTGGCATACATGGTATATGCATGTGGTTATTTGGTTATGATTTGTCATTGGCATGGAGTATTGTCTGGATTGACATTGGTTTTACCTATCCTTGCCATTTCCAAGATAGCCATGGTGTTGTGGGTTTTTCCATTTATTTTTTTATTGGTGCTCATGTTCCTTATGGCTGTGGGTTGAGTTACTAGTTGTTGGAGCCTTGGTTGGACAAACGCTCTTGAGCCCTTGGTGGGTTGAGTTACTAGTCTTGGAGCCTTGATTGGAAAAACACTTTGGATTCCTGTGACAACTGTGGGTTGAGTTTCTAGTCCTGGAGTTGGGCTGGAAGGAACGCTCTAGAGCCTTGGAAAAATTGGGTAGATACCGATTTGGTTGGTGATAGCGATGTCTAACATTGAGGTGGAATCACTGGTTGAGGGTTGAGATGGTTTGGCCTCTAGAATCTCTAGTTTGGTTTTGCTTGGTTTATTCCATGAGGTACCACATTCACATTTGGAATATGGCACGTGGGTGATTGGCTGAAAGAGAGATTTGGTTCAACCTAATTATGGTCAGGTGGTACGTGGAAGTCCCTGAATTGGTTGGCATTTTCATATGTTAATAAGAGGTATTTTCTATTATGATCAATAAGCATATGTATTGATTATGATGGTGATATTATGACTGAGTTGTCATGGTTTATATGCTGGTTATTTGTTGGTTTATATGATGGTTATTTGCTGGTTATATGCTAGTTATATGATGTATATTGTCTATGGCTCTTGACCTGTTTGATGAGTATATGAATGGTTGATGAATGCATGGACTAACTAATGTTACTGCAACTATTATGAGAGGGCATTATACCTTCTTGATGATTCTTAGATAAGCATCAGATCCCCATGTTCATTATTCATAACCTGTAGACTACATGTTCTCAATGTGTTTGACGAAATGTTTGTCATGGTCAGGCTTGGTTAGGTCAAGTTATTGACTAAATTTTACATTAATGGCTTTGTCCTTGTGTCATTCATCATTATGGAAAGTTCTGAGCAGAGGTATGGATCCTAGCCCTGAAAAAGTGGCTAAGATCTGAGGGTTGCTTGCACAGAACTGTGTAATTTAGACTGTAGTCATGAGAACGAATAGAGGCTTACATTAATTGGCTTGCCTTTTTCTGCAAGTGATTGAGAGTCCAAGTCAGTGAAAAAAAAGTTAACTCGGGGTTTGGGTACCTGGAGTGGTTGTTTTTCTTCTAGGGGTCTTGTAGCTCATGAGGAAGGTCAACAAGGTTCTAGCCTGTCTATTCCACTTCCTTATCTGTACCTAGGAGGTTGAATCATAACATAGTAACTCTTTGTCACATATTTACCCTGGTGGATAGGAGAAATTGGGTAAGTGTGGTAGGAGGGTGTTACAGAGTGATATTAGAGCTCTTAGGTTCAACACTTGGACTAGATGGGTGAAATGTGTTTATCATGCATACATGATAGTTGTCTATGTTTTTGTTATGCATGCATTGTGATAGTCATTGTTGCATTTTTTTTCATCATGATGTTGTTGGTATGTTATGATGTTAATGTGTTAGAAGAGATAGAGTAGGAGATGCATATCATTAAAGCGATATTGCAACACTGGACCTCGGGGTAAGAGCATATCGTAATACAAGTTTTTATGTTGGGCATGCAAGTATGTTGGTTAATGGTTGTTATATTCATTATGGTTATGTATATGCTTGTCATTTTATTGTTGTTATGTTTACATACATTATAGATGCTAGTTAAGTTCGGTCACATGTACGTGCATTAGATAGTCATGTATGGTAGTTAACTTGTTGTATATGCATTGCAATCACACACATGATGATTATGGCCATTGCATTTAAGATCTTGATGTTATATGCATCATGCTAATCCATATTGACCTATGCAGATGGTTACGGTTATGATACTAAGGTTTGAGCTGATATATTTATGATATTATGTCATACTAATACAAACTAACTTGTGCATATGCAATAACCTCCCCTGAGATATATTGAGGTATGAGTTTGATTATGTCGTCTATTTGGTTTAGCTAACATGGTATGTTTACAGTTTGTTTGAATGTTTGATTAGTTACATGTTATGAGTATGTGTCTATAATATTGTCTGAAGGAATGATTTAGTTTTAAGACGATTATACAAACATACATATGCCGAGACAATTGATATGCACTTGAGTGCAAGTGGGTGATATTTGTAGTATTATGACTAATGACTATGAGTTGACTGATGATTATGAAATGGATGTTAGCCTTGGTAAAGGGTGATTTGAATTCAATAGACATGATGTATTGATCTTGGGAACATGTGGCTAACAAGGTACCAATGATTTTCTTATAAATAACTAATAGATAGATGATGTGATAGCACAAAGACTCAATTGCAGCAATGAAAAGGATGAAAGAAAGGAATTGGGTGAGAATTTCTTTGGCTATGTTTGGAAACCAAATTTCCAAATGAATGAGTGCTTTGCATGAATACATGAAGTCTTCTTAACCTTAATTTCATCTAAAATTATGTGGATATATGTTAGATTCATGAACATGTATTTGACAAGTATAAAACCTGGTTCCAGTTATGGCTAGATTCGTCAAGAGAAATGGAGTCCCTTGAGAAATTCTATGTGTACGTGTTCAGTTACAAGGTTAATGTGTTGGGTAAAACAATGTAAGGTAATAGATATATTATTCTGTTTTTTTATGCACTAGAAATTGTGTGTTTATGGAAATATGATGTAAGGGATTGCATGGCAAAAGAGACAACCATGAAATCTTGAAGAAGGCTTAGGTTGAGCTTTCCCTTGGAGACATTGGGAATACATGGGGATTGTGTCTTGGTGTCTGTTGTTAGTTTTGTGCTTTCATTATCTTGTTATTTTTTGCGCTTGATTTGCAGTTTTGTTAATCTATGGTGTATGGACATACCACTTTGTTTGTGATGTTGTATTGCAATTGGTTTTCCATGGTTTTATTCTTGTTTGTTTCTTGTTCTTTCCTTTTATGTTTTTAGGGTATTGGGATTTGGTTGGGGAAGGAGGATGATTACTGGAGCTTGGGGAGAGTTGAATGAAACTTAACAGGTAATGTAAGACCTAGATGAAGCTCAGTGCATGTATAAGGGCAGCTGAAGGAAAAAATATGACATCTAGTTGAATTTGTTGGGTCCATTGGAGTAAATAGACGACGAAAGTACAATCATGAGAAATGTAACATGAAAGGTAAAGTAAGTTCTCTTAAAGTAAGTTAAGTTAAGGTAAGGTAAGGTAGAGTAAGTTCTCTTAAGGTAAGGAAAATTAAGTTAACCTTGACCTCATGATATCTGGTAATTATGTTGTGATTATGATTATGATGATGTCTATATATGTATATATCTATGTATGTATGTTATTGTCTAAAATGATCATGATTGTTTTATGCTAATATTTATATATATGTATGTATGTATGTCATTTTATGACATGGTTTTCAGGGATCATTCTTGTGGAGGAATGATTGCTTATGCAAGTGAATGGCATGAAGAGGTTCCTGGCTACGAGGAATCAAGTGGGCATAGTAGCCTGACAGATTTATGAGGTTAGTATCACGTGAATATGAATTGATATTATGTGTTTATACTATGCCTATGTCTATGCTATGATAGGTAATGCTGAGGGATACATCAATGGAATGAAAGAAATGTGCTCTACGACATGATGGGACAAGCATGGATAGTGGAAAGGCACTAGAGGTAAGGTTGCATGGTAGAGTCAGTGTGGTCTCTGGATGTGTAGTACTATTGTTGTATATATGTTTTACATGTTGTATATGCGGTACATGTTGTATATATGGTGTTATGTGCATGTTGCATATGTGGTGTTGTGTATATATGGTGTTTTGTGCCTGTTTCATATGAGGTAATGTGTACACATAGTGTTGTTTTCATGTTGTATGTGAAGTATTGTTTACATATAGTATTGTGTAGATGTTGTATGTGTGATACTGTGTACATTTACTGTTGTGTGCATGTTGTACGTGTGGTGCTATGTACATAAAGTATTGTGTTCATGTTGTATATGTGGTGCTATTTACATATGGTGTGGTGTGCATGTTGTACATGTGGTGATGTGTGCATGTACTGGTGCTATGCACATGTGGTACATGTAGTGTTGCATGCATGTGGTGTTGTGTACACATTGTGTAGGTGGTGTTCTGTACATGTGGTGCTATGTACACGTTGTGCAGGTGGTGTTGTGTACATTTTTTGCAAGTGGTGTTGTGTACACATTGTGCAGGTGGTGGTGTGTACATGTGGTGTTATGTACACGTTGTGTAGGTGGTGTTGTGTACATGTGGTACACGTGGTGATGTTGTACATGTGTTATTATGTACATGTCGTACATGTTGTGATGTGTATATGTGCTATTGTGTTACAGGTATTGTGTAGTCATTGTATTGCGACATGTGTATTCGGTATGTTGAAATTTGTGTACACATATGTATTGTATAGTACATTGGATGTAGGAGTATGTATTGTGCTATGTTTTACACCATGTGTAGGTGTATGTATTGTGTGGTGTTGTATGCCATGTGTAGGTGTATGTGTGTGATGTACATTGTGTGTATGTGTACATGGTTGAAAAGAAGAGAAGAGAAGTATTGGGTGCTTTTCAGGTGTGGAAAAATATCCAATGGGTGTGTTGGTGTCCGGATGTGAAAAATATTCAAACCCTTTTTCCACATATATTGTCAACCCAAGGGTGTTAGTTATTTCAAGACTAACGACACATTATATGCAGGAGCAATCACATGACCTGCTGCAGATCATAGGATTAAATCCATAAACACGTAGACTACTGTAACAACAAATAAAATAGATTGCAGAATTAAAAATACATTCACAACAATTGAAATATTACATTGGAACAACAGTAATAGAATCAAACCAAAGCATGAAATCAATGGAAATAAAGGTAACGCAGCACCTGATCAGAAGAGTGGGCGCAACTCTCTGATCAGGGCTGCGGCGTACTCACAAATTATAGGTGAAACAACAGAGTGTTGTGCATTCAATTAATTGCAGAATATATTGTTACAAAATTTGTATGTGTTGGGCTTAACCCCGATTCACAACCCGTAGGCCCTCTTTATACACATGTTCAGGAAATCGCAGATTTCCTCCAACAAATACATATCTACAATTATACAATTCGTTGCAAAAAAAACCTAATTGCCAAGAAGGAAGCCATGAAAAAGCCTGACATGTCACTGGGGTGAAACAGATTCTGTTGCGTTGTAGCAGCAAGTAAAGGCAACGCTGGGAATTAGGAGCCGCTCCACGACTCACAGCTGTAACCTTCCTGCTTTTTCTGAATCTATAAAAATATCGGAGTTAACATTTACAAAAAGGTAAAACCTCCTGGACTATTACTTCATTAATCAGATATCCCATATAAAGTAAGAGAAAGGGGTTTACCTCATGTGTTTAAGAATAATAATACAGAAAGAGATAGAAAGGTGGGCGAAAATGAGAGAGAAAAGTATACAAATCTGGTACCCAACATCTCCCCCCAACTGGTCTATCTGCATGTCCTCATGCATCTCATCATCTCCTCAGATCTGGGTTGGATTGACTGTGACTGGAATGAAGTTGTGTGAGATCATATTCTTTAGCCATTTCCATCCCAGGGGGTTTATAACCTTCTTTCAAAACAACATCCTTCCACCAATCTGGATCAACATTGTATGCAGGAGTATATTGCTCAGCTGGCAACCAAATAAGGGGAAACTAAAACCTCAGCCCCATCCATCTAACCCCACAAGTATGAATGCATGCTACAAAAAGTGGCATCCTCTCTAGAGCCCGTGTAAATTTAGGTGCTCCAAATGGCTCTCGTCCTCTGACAACTGAGGATGACAACATCCACCTTCTCTAAAAACTGTCCAGCGCTTCCTTAGGGAACATTGTAATATTTCTGACACATAGGTCAGTACACCATTTTTGGTTTGCCAACATGTGTTCTCTACGCCCCTCAATCTGTAAAAATGTGTAATGCGTGTTATAAATGCTTTATGACTGGCCATGTTCCTTCCTCATCATTAGAGGCCTTCCGACTTGGTTCTCTTCAAACGTATCGCAGGCCTTTTTCCACTTAATCTGATTGATGGTATAGGAAGTAAAATCTCTTAAATGATGTACCCCATGAATGTAATGGGGTTAAAAGGTTGATCATGCCTCAAGAAATAGCCATGCATGTAGAGCACACATTAAGTGTTGTCCTATGATATCATGAATTTTTAAGATACGGATAAATTGAATGGGGTCCTCAATCTTGTACCAAACATCCTTATATATACTTTCAAGACAAAAGAAAAGAAATTGTTTGTGAAGGAATAAGGCATAGCTCTATGCAGGAGGTCTACAGGCCATTACCTGCTATGCCATGGAGAACATCTTCTCCTTATCGGATTGTAGCAGTTGCATTTGTTCTTCCAATTATTCTATTCTGGCCTTTTGTTTAGCTTGCTTCAGCCACACCTTATCTAACTGGTCTATTTATCCCGTGACAATCCCGATAGCCTATTCTCGAACCTGAATTGTTTCTTTCTTATGGTCACTCGCAGCAGACTACCACTTCTGGATTTCAGCGGCTAAGAAAAATTCTCGGTCTTCAAACAACTCTTTAATCAGGCTAGTCTGTGTAGTTGCGCAGGAGACCTCAATTTTTGGCTTTACTTCCCTCCATTTGTAGATTTTTACCTTCTTTTTCAGTCGGGAAACTTGCCTTTTCAACTCTCGAACCTCCCTTTTCAATCTCATGGTTTCACTGAACTGCAGCTGATACCTCTTCTTGAGAGGTAATCTTCTTTTCTCACACTATTCAATCCATTCTTGTTTGACAATAAATTCGGTTTCTGGGCCTATGACAGGTTTAGGAGGCGGTGGAATGCTGTCGGTATTATTAGTTGATTCTTTTGTTAAGCCTTTCTGGCTGGGCTCCCTATCTCCAGGGGCTTCTTCCTCTGTATTCACTTCAGGGACTCCTGCCATCTAGTCAGCATCCCATCGACCACTCTGTGTTCCAATGTTTCCACAGGAACCCTATCTTCTTTGCGAGCCTCTGAGTGCTCCAACAAATATTCAACAATGACTGGGCCGATATTGGCCATGTCTTCTCCTAGGTCAAAAAATTTAAGCACTGGTGGAACAACTATTTCCTTCATTAATCATTGGGGTGAGAAGAATCCCCTCACCCCTCTTGGCATCATGGACTGGAATGGAGAGGAGGGAGCAGCTTCATCATCCATGTCTCTAGCTTGAGCTATATTTTCATGCGTTTTTACTTCAGTTGGGGTTGACGCCGGCTCTTGTGGCACATCATCGGTTCCAAGGGTTGTTTCCCTTCTGTCCTCCTGTCCTATGTGCATTACTTCTTTTGAGGTCAATACTAGTTCTTGTGTAACAGTATCGACCTCACGGTTTATTCCTTCTCTATTTTCGTGTTCCTCATGAATCGATTCTCTGTTTCCCTGTTCTAACTGAATTGGGGGTGGTTCTTGTGTAACACACCCAATTGTTTCAATATCCATATCTGCTCGGGCAGGTGATGCCGTTTCTTGCAAAACAACATCACTTTCCATCCCTTTGTCTGACATTTCACTTATGTGTTCTTCATTGACAAAATTTGATGACTGTATGACAGTCTCGACTTACGCACGATATCCATAATTCCTTCATCTGTGGGCTTCTCAAGCGAGGCTGGTTCTTGTGTGATAGCCTCAACTGTGTCGCCAATTATCTCCTCTATTCTCATTTCTTCAGGCTCTTCCTGATCAACCTCCATTTCCACTTCTTCGGGTTCCTCCTGATCAACCTCCATTTCCATTTCTTTGGGTTCCTCTTGATCAATTCCCTCCAAATGTTCTTCTTCTGCTAAACCAGCTGAAGAGACTGGTTCCTCTTTTTTGGCAGCAACAACAACTGCTATCTCCTCTTCTGAGGATCCACAGAGTTCTTCCTAGGAGACCCGAAATCTGTTTATTGCATGCATGACCAGTAAACGCACCGATCCATGGTTGGAAAGCACTGCTAGCATCCAGCACGAACGCCGATTGGACTGTGCCATGTGCTGCAATTGTTTCAATAGGAAGAAGGGCATGTTTAAGGCATGCACCTGAGCTTGTGGAAATCGAAGGTGCGTTAGAATTTTAAAATGAAATTTAAACAGAGTTGTGGCCCGTCCTTCGCAAGTTATGTATTTCATTACAAAACCTGCGACTTCGTTCCAAGGATATGACATAGTCTTGTGCTCATATCTTCTACCCAATTGAACAACACTTTCCCCTGCCTGAAAGAATAATTCAGGAAACTATGAGAGAGAAACTCTCCGAGCAAACCATTTTTGCCCTTGCTGTCTCAGCCTGCTAGCTTCTACAATTACCTCTTCTGTGACAGGAACTTCCAATCCTCTGACCCGCGAGTGATTCTCATCCAAATTAAGTGAAAACTCCATTGTGATTCCCATGTTAAACCCCTGCAATCTATCGAAGTAGGTATCCCACCCTGCATTGACAAATATTTTCCATACCTCTGGATTATTATGGACTGAAGCTATATTTTCAGGCTCATGCTGCACAACCCGTCCGCCCATACTGTGGGGACTCATAACAGCACTTATTAGAACAACTCACCATTGGGAGAAACGGTGGATACCAAATTCGGAAAAACAACATGGTTAAAATGAAAGGTGGTAACGGTAAATACGAATGATAATTCTCGGAATCTGATGAAAATCATAAAAAAGTATGGTTCGTGCGGTGAATAAAATAGAAATTATTTCATATGGAGTGGAAAGGATGTGTTACGAATCCAAATATGCTTTTAATGATTATACAGAGTATTGATTAGGATCGTAGGGTGTATTACACATGGATTTATAATAATGGCTTACGAAATCATCATTACACCATCATTAAATTATGACGGCACCCCCCCAACTTACAGTTTGTTGTTCGCCGCATTAAGTCTTCACATGGAATATTTAATTAAATTGGTAAAAGTCACATGGAGGTGTACCTAGTAGCCTACCTGGATGAAGTGATGTTTGGTAGGATGAAGGTGCAGTAATGATGTGGTTGGAGTAACAACAGTACGAGTAGCAGCATCCAGAGTAACAACATCTGGAGTAGCAGCAGTGCGAGTAGCAGCATCTGGAGTAACAACAGTGCGAGTAACAGCATCTGGTGAACAACATATGGAGTAACAGCAGTGTGAGTAGTAGCATCCGGAGTAGTAACAACATATGGTGTAACAGCATCTGGATTAAAAACAATGAGAGTAACAACATCCAGTGTAACAACATCAATCAAGGAGTAACAAAATCGAGTAGCAGCACCCGAGTAACAACACCATGAGTAGCAGCAACCGAGTAACAACATCATGAGTAGTAGCAACCGTGTAATAGCGTCATGAGTAGTAGAAATCGAGTAACAACACCATGAATAGTAGCAACCGAGTAACAACATCATGAGTAGCAACAACCATGTAATAGCGTCATGAGTAGTAGAAACCGAGTAACAACACCATGAATAGCAACAATCGAGTAACAACATCATGAGTAGCAGCAACCAAGTAACAACACCATGAGTAGCAGCAACCGAGTAACAACAACATGAGTAGCAACAACTAGTAACAACATCATGAGTAGCAGTAATCGATACTTGGAAAATTTTTCCTTGATTTTTACTCCTTAGTAGTAACTCCTGCCAAAAGACAACAAGATAAATAGTAACAATATAATTCTTTATTCTTATATATATATATATATATATATATATATATATATATAGGGCTCTAAAGCATTGAGGGAGAGAGGGGGCCGGACTCTGCATCACACGCTCCCATAATGGATGGATGGGGATTCTTCTTTATCACTGTACCTTAGAACCTAGATATGAAACACCCTATTCATTATGCTTCCCCAAGAGCGAGCCGCGCATATATATATATATATATATATATATATATATATATATATATATATATATATATATATATATGTATGAAGTGAGGAAGAGTTATATATATACCTGATAACCTTCAAACCAGATTTCTTTGAGAGGTGTTTGATGAAAGCATCCTTAGAGGCTGGGCAGTGGTATAATCTCAGGCGATGTCCATTGGCTATGAATGAAGCACTTGTATCATCAATTGTGACTAGCCTGACTGTTCCATTATCAAATACAACGTCCACCTTGTAAGGTCCAATCCAACAAGTGCAAAGCTTTCTCGTAAAATCCTTAAAGCGGGAGTCATAGAGTGGTGCCTAATATCCCCTTTGAAACAACTTATTCTTAATAAAATTATCGTGCCATTTCATTCTCTGCTACTAAATAGCAATAGTTATATGGGCAGCCATTGAATGGATTTCATCTAGTTCATTGAGCTGGGCTAGTCGGTGTTTCTAGGCATCTGACAGATCCAAACCAACTTCAAGAGTTGTTTTGAGCATACTAATTTCAAATTCTATTGGAAAAAACGGTGATTTCCCATAAACCAAATCAAATGGTGAAAACCCAGTTGTATTTCTCGATGTTTTTCTATACGTCCAGAGAACTTTAGGAAGATTCTGAGCCCAATCCCAATGACGGTATGCCACGGTTTTTGTCAAGATATTTTCCAATGTCTTGTTTGTGCTTTCCACTTGTCCATTCACCTAGGGGTGGTATGGAGACGTCACCCTGTGCTTGACCCCATATTTCTGCATAAGCTTTGCTATCATGTGTGATGTGAATTGTGCTCCTCCATCTAAAACAATCTCTCTTGGAGTATCGTAACGAGCAAAAATTTCTTCAAATAGAAAATCTGAGACCACCTGCAATGTTGCTTTCGCAACAGCTTTGGCTTCTACCCACTTAGTCACGTAATCAGTACAGACCAAGATGTGGACCTTTTGCTGGGAGGGTGGGTTAAAGGGTCCAACGAAGATAATAGCCCATTTCTCAAAAGATTCGAGGACTACCCGTGCCTACAAAGGAATTTCATCAGCTCGAATGGACTACCCCATACGTTGGCAACTATCACACCTCCTGACATAATTCCGTGCATCTCAAAAGATAGAAGGCCAGTAATATCCCATTTGTAGCACCTTATGGCCTGTTCTTTTTTCTACAAAATGCCCTCCACAGGGGCTATCATGGGCAGCCTTCAATACTTCATAAATATCATCCTCAGATACACAGTGCCGAATCTTCTTATCAACTCCTGTATGAAAAAGGTACCCTTCCATCCAAGAATATTGGGCACTGTGATGAATAATTTTTTGTTGCTCCCTGTATGAGAAATGAGGAGGCACTTTCCCTGTAGAAATATAGTTAGCAATATTTGCCTACCACTGAGGTTTAGTAGAAACTGCAAAAATATGTTCATCGGAAACCTATCTTCTATAGGTGTGCATTCGTCATTGTTATCCATTCTAGATAGAAAATCAGCAACGACATTATCTTTTCCTGGTTTATCTACTATTGTGATATCAAATTCTTGAAGCAATAGCAACCATCTTGTAACACTACCAGGAGTAATAGGTTTATTCATCAAATACCTTATTGTTGCGTGATCAGTATGTAAAAAAGTAGGATACATGCTGATGTAGTTCCGAAACTTATTGACAGCATAAATGACATCCAATAATTATTTTTCCGTCACCATGTAATTAAGTTCAGCAGGAATTAAATTCTTGCTGACATAATAAATTTCATATGGTGTTTTGTCTACTTGTTGTCCTAAAACAGCTCCTACTGCTGTCTAAGAAGCATCAACGTGTATGTGAAATGGTAATGCCCAATCAGGTCCTTGGAGGATTGGAGCCTTACAAACCAACCCCTTAATTTTCGTGAAATTTGTCTCACAGTCTTCAGTCCACAAGAATTATGCATAGTTTGTTAGCAATTGAAAAAGTGGATGTGCTATTTTAGCAAAATTTTCTATAAAGCGTCTGTAATAACCAGCAAAACCAATAAAGCTACGTAACTGTGTGGGTGTTTTGGGTACCAGGAAGTGTAATATTACCTCTACTAGTTTAGCCTGATCAACTCAAATTCCAACAGCTGAGAGAAAATGTCCCAGTACTCTTCCTTCTTCTCTCATCATATGGCATTTGACTGTACTCAAAGATACATGGGTTTGCTTACATCTTTTGAGTACTTTCTCTAGATTTTCCAGTCCTTCCTCAAATGAGTTTCCATATGGAGTAAAATCATCCATATAGATTTCAACGCTATCATCGACCAAATCAGAAAATATTCCCAAAATTTCCCTCTGAAAGGTGGCAGGAGCATTACACAAGCCAAATGGGAGGACCCTGTATGCAAAGGTTCCCTATGGGCATGTGAAAGTTGTTTTATCTTGGTCTTCCTGGGCTATCTGGATCTAGTTATATCCACTGCATCCGTCTAGGAAGGAAAATAACTTCTTCCCAACCAAGCTATCTAGGACTTGGTCAATGAATGGCAAAGGGAAATGGTCTTTTTGAGTTGCCTTATTTAGCTCCCTGTAATCGACGCAGATCTGCCATTTACCATTGTTTTTGGGAAAAAACACTAGTGGAGATACCCATTGGCTATCTGAGATGGGCTAAATGAATCCTACATCGAATAATTTTTGTAATTATTCTTTGACAAAGTTCTTGAGAGTAGGGTTCATTCTCCGTTGGGGCTGTCTTACAGGGCAAAAATCTTCCTTAATATAAATATGATGAGTACATAAGTTAGCAGGGATCCCCTTCATGTCGGTATAATCCTAGGCAAAAGCTTCCTGATGATCTTGAAGGACGTTCAAAAGTTGTTTTGTCTGGGATTCATACATATTTGGGTTGATATTAAGTGTTTTCCCTGGTTCAATCTCAGTTGGAATACTATCATGGGATGAGGTTACAGGAATGTCTTCAATTTCATCTTTTGGTTCAATGTTTTCCTGTGTTTCACAGCTTATAGAATATTCTAAAATTTGACGAGTTGAATTGGAAACATAACTGGAATCATTAATAAAAGCGTTAATGGCATCGTCCTCAGTTTCTGTTTTAAATTGAAGGGCTTGCCCAATAGTAAGGATTGGTCTTATTTCTTCATTTTCAGGTTCAGGCTCTTCTATTGGTAGATGTTTCTGACCGGTTAATAATTTTTCAGATGGGCTAGGTTCCGCAGGAGGGTAAAGAGTAAGATTCTTTGTAACTATCCCATTTGACATAATCATATGCCCAGATCGGCACCCTATGTAGGCGTTAGCAGTTGCGAGCCAATGTCTTCCCAGGATCAATGGATGACCACCAACTGAATATTGAGTCTGTAATACAAGGAGGTCCAAAGGATAATGCCATGAATCTACTGAAATAATCACATCTTCCAGTTTCCCTACCGGTTTAATTGTAGACCTATCTGCTAGTTCAAAAATAGTAGGGGTTGGTTTAATGTCTCCAAGACCTAATGTGTTCATTGTTTCAGAGGTGATAATGTTGATGGAAGCTCCCAAATCTACCAATACGTTTGGGATTTCAACCCCATTGATTTTTACTATGAGAATTAAGTTTCCTGGGTCTCCATATTTTACATGCATGATCTTTCCTAACATGATTTCGGATAATCTTCCCATCACATGAATGGTTAATGGATCCTTAGCTTTCTTCACTGGTTTCTTAGAGCAGTACTCTTTGAGAGTTTTTGCATATATAGGTACATCCTTCATAGCCTGTAGAAGGGGTATTTTAACAAAAAGATTTTTCAATTCCCCTAGGAAATCAAAATCTGCTTGAGGGTTCAGTTTATTCAAGGTCAGTCTTTCAGGATAGGAAGAAGAAGTTGAATGACCTTGATTAGGAACAGATTAGGGAGGTGTCTGGTTCATTATTTTTTGGCCTGATTTATCCCCAACTGTCCTCTATTTTGGTTTTGTATCTTCACTGTCAATTTGTTCTATAATAATAGTTGAAGTGGGAGAATTTACTACCCACCCAGATCGTAGGTTTATCTCATTAAGTCCCGCGGTAGAAATGCTATAAGATGGAAGGTTAAGAGTATCTGTTTGTTGGACCCATTTATTATTAGGATTCAGATTGGGTTGGATAGGAAGTTGGGGTCTAAGGGCTAGGTTTCCTGGAGGTACATTGGAGGGAAACTGAATTTGTTGTTGAGGCATAGATTGAGGAAACTGACCAGTAGGAGAGGGTCCATGCCAGTTCTGATTCCATGAAGGATTCGAACTGGCCTGGGGAACCCATTGTTGCCATGGGGGATACTGACATTGAGACCACATAGCTAGAAAAGGTGCAGATTGGAGACCCATATTAAAATTATTAAAATACTGAGATGGGTCCTGAAACATACCTGGATTCATAGCTGGTGGTCGAGGTTGCCATGGCTTTTTTTGCCCCATGAAGTACAACTTGTCTACCACATTTTCTTCACTTTCCCCTTGAAAAAATGCCTTCAGTCTGGGAAAGGAAGGACACGAGATGGTCGCATGAGTCTGGTCACAGATTGCACAGGCTTCCACTGTGTTTAATGGGCATTCCTTCAAAGGATGCTTCTTTCTGCACTATGGGCAGAATATAGCCATAGTATTTTCCAACTCCATTTGTTTCTGTTTTGCTTGCAGAGTGTCTATCTGGATGGATAATGTGCTCAGGATATCAGTCCTTAGGTTATCCAGTAGGTTTCCAATTTATGCCTTTGTAACCCCTCCACTGAAAGTCTTTGATGACCAAATTCCTTGTCCACTCCTTGCAGCCCCCCGTGAACACTCAATGCAATATTCACAGATGGTGTCGAAGTCTTATTTTGAAATTTCCCCCTTTATTACTATGTTCAGAAGTTGCAGGGAATCTTCCCTAAGTTCCTAGAGAATAATTATCTTCAGAATGTCCTTATCCAGGTCACTATGGCCTGATCTCTGTAATATGTATTTGAATTGTTCCACACAGTCTTCCATGTTTTCGTCCTCTTTTTGTGCAAACTTTAATATTTCCTCTTTAATGTCACGAGATTTATAGTAATCTTGGTATTTCTCCAAGATGGCTTCTTTCATCCCCTCCCATGAGGTAATCGTGCTCCCTCCTAAACCCATGAACCATCTCAGGGCTGTCCCTTTTAAGGTAGCAGGAAATATTTTTAATTTTTAAGCATCGACAATATAATCATATCCTCGAAAAACAATGTCAAATTCGAAGAGGAACATATCAGGGTCTTCAGAAGAAATCCCATGGAAACTAGGCAGAGCTGTTAAAGAGATGGGTCTCATCGGTGCATCACCTACAACGTTTCCAATTGGAAAATCAATAGAAGAACTTACAAGTGCCATAAATACCCTCCAATAATCACTTGGGATTTCAACTAGTTCTGCAGCTGGTACTTGGAGTGATTCAACTGTAGGAGGTTTCATTCCACTTCGTTGGTCCTTTGGTAACGAGAAATCCTTTATGAATTCTCTCTCCAAATCAGAATTATTGAATTCGATTGCAGGAGGTTTTACAACACTCCCTTGGTCTCGTGGTGATGAAAACCCTTTTGGAGGTTCTTCTTCCCAATTAGAATTGCTCAGTTCTTCTGATCCTCTACTTGTTATTTCTTCCCCTTCTGCTAATGGCAAGGATGTCTCCTCCACCGGTACCCTATTTATTATTTCTTCTGTCATCGAAATAATTCCCTCTGGTACCATGGATGGCACTGATTGCTCCACAAAATTCCCTTCGGACTTCGTCTGAACCCTTACCCTTACAATAGTGTGAGATGATGCCTCATATTTAGATTTTTCAATGATCTCCTGAATATATGTCTTCCTTCCCATATCCTTTACTTTCTTTGGGAGTCTTCCTCTACCCCTCTTATTCAGATCCTTGTTCATACAATTTGTGAAGAGGGTTCACCAAAGTAGCAAAATCACTCCAGATCTGAAGCAGGACAGATAGATTCCTCCCCGGGACAAGAGAGTAGGTTCAAACATAAAATAAACTAAAAGAAGAAAACAAAATCTCAGCACCTGAAGTATGGTAATTAAATACCCTCCCCAGGACGAGAAGTTGGCCCTTCAGAAAAGAATAAAAAAGAAGAAAGTTGAAAACTATGCCCAGGACTTAGGGTAGGGTAGCAAAATGCCCTCCCCAAGATGAGGGATCAATTCTAAAGAAAAAAATAAAAAGAAAGAAAAGAAAACACAAAGCACTACACTCAGGACTCGAAGTAGGGCAATAAATTCCCTCCCCAAGACGAGAAATCGACCCTTAGATCAATTGCAGATCCTATTCTTGCACCTGTTAGCCTTCCCCGGCAACGGAGCCAAAATATTGGTATCCGGATGTGAACAATATTCAAACCCTTTTTCCACATAAATTTTCAAGCCAAGGGCGTTAGTTATTTCAAGACTAATGGCATAGTATATGCAGGATAAATCGCATGACCTGTTGCAGATCACAGGCTTAAATCCATAAACACGCAGACTACTATAACAACAATTAAAATGGATTGTAGAATTAAAAATAAATTCACAACAATTGAAAGATTACATTGGAACAACAGTAAAGGAATCAAACCAAAACATGAAATCAATGGAAAGAAAGGTAATGCAGCACCTGATCAGAAGAGTGGGCCCAACTCTCTAATCAGGGTTGCGACAAACTCAGAAATTATAGGTGAAACAACAGATTGTTGTGCATTCAATTAATTGCAGAATATATTGTTACAAAATTTGTATGTGCTGGGCTTAACCCGATTCACAACCCCCAGACCCTCTTCATACACTTGTTCAGGAAATCACAAATTTCCTCCAACAACTACATATCTACAATTATACAATTTGTTGCAACAACAACCTAATTTCCAAGAAGGAAACCATGAAAAAGCCTGACATGTCACTGGGGTGAAACAGAGTCTATTGTGCTGTAGCAGCAAGTGAAGGAAAAACTGGGAATTAGGAGCCGCTCCATGACTCACAGCTATAACCTTCCAGCTTTTGCTAAATCTGTAAAAATATCGGAGTTAAAATTTGCAAAAAGGTAAAACCTCCTGAACTATTACTTCATTAATCAAATATCCCATGTAAAGTAAGAGAAAGGGTTTACCTCGTGTGTTTAAGAATAATAATACACAAAGAGATAGAAAGTTGGGCGAAAATGGGAGAGAAAAGTATACAAATATGGTACCCAACAGGGTGTACTAAAAGGACATATGATAAAAGCAGAAGAAAATGACCAATTGAAGGATAAGTATCAACATTTATTTCAATTTGTATTATGCATGTGATATGTGATTCTGATTCATGATTATTGCATGTGATCTATGGTTTTGGTTTATGATGGTTACATGTGATCTATAATTTTGATTATGATGCTTACATTTTGAGCTAAACGAATGTGATATGTTGATACATGATGATTTCATCAAACAACTAGATTGACTTGTTGTGACAAGAAGTAAATAGAATTGCAAGTGTACCTTATTAACGATCCACCAATGAGGTATGGTTTGAATTTATTTTAATCCATTTTGAGTCTAATGGAAATTATGTGCTTGGTACAAGAAAGCATGGAAATTCCTAGTTTAGGGGTTGAAACTCACTGCAAAAATGTTAGCAACAATAGTGAAAGAAATTGGAACATGCAGTAATATGCTGGTAAAACACTCCAGGAGCGTGGCCATTATGGGACACTATTATCCAATAGTTTCCATTGATTTCCATGAGTGTGTCCATTGTGGGACACTAGTATCCAATAGCGTCCATTGATTTCCATGAGCGTGCTATGAATGTTATGATGGTTTTGAGGTAGAGATATGCCTTGGTTTTTGGACCTTTCGATGCAAGGAAACCTTTCCAAGGGAGGAGTCTCTTGAGGGATAGTGTAGAAAAGAAGGGAATGCTAGGGAATACATTGATTTTTGTCATTAGCATTTCTAGATGGAATCAAAAGCATTGAGAGTGCACCCTGAAACAATGAGCCGATAATTGTTCACTGTCAGAACAAATAGTGCAAGGATTGTAGCGTTGGACATTAGACGTAGAATTTGATTTTGGCAGTGGATTTTGTACTTCCTGGGAAGGAGGTGAATCTTGGTATGAGCCTCTAGATTCCCTTCTTGCTAATGCATAAATCATATCATTTTATTTTTTGGTTGAGAAAATGTGCATATGTATGTATGTGTATATTGTTGTGAATACTATATCGAGTTGGATTTATAAAGCTCCATAGACAATATGATTATTTGCTGGTTGAAGAAAATGTGCATAAGTATATGTGGTAGTTATTGTAAATACCATAATGAGTTGTGTTATAAAGCTCCAGTAAATGGTATGTTGGTCATGATTTTCAACATATGTCATTATATATACTAGAACAAGCTAGTTTATAAATCTCCATAGGCAGTATGTTTTGTTTTCAGTGGTGTGTTGGTCATAGGTGTCACTGACCACCAAGGATAGTGTTCCCCTAAGGGGGAGGGTTTTGTAACAACCCTGGTTGAATTTCCATGTAAAAAAAATATGAGACCAAGGTCATGGGACATGTATTCCAATATGAATGGTGGGAAAAACATCCTAATGGACGTTCATTTCAATTTATTATGGCTAAGGAAATTTGCAAATGAAAAGATGCAATAATTGGCATTTATTTATGAAAATAATGGAAAAATAGGAGAAAAATAAGGTGAAAGGTCACGAAATTGCATGAGAGGAAATTAAAGGAAAAATAGAGGAAAATGAAGAAAATAGCGGACTCAATGATAAAAAGGCTTTTGAGGATCAATTCATGGATTTTGGTTGGTTAAACTTTTTGTGAGTTCTATGGTGGAGCTCTCTCTCTATATATTCTCTCTCTAATACTCTTTCATGCTTAGTAATATAGTTTTCTTGGAGCATTCTTGGAGCACTTTGGATTTGGTGATAAAATGCAAAGGAAAGCGGGAAAGTGCAAGGGACACTAAAAGGAAAAGACCCTCTAGCAGAGGTTATAAAAGAGGTTTTTAGTGTTATAAAATTGGCCAAAATTGTCAAAAAAAATATTTGCTACAACATCATTTTTTGGTAACAGAGGTTTTGATAGAGCTTCTATCGGAACTTCAACAAAACTAAAGCAAAACTGGGCAGTCGAAGGTTTTTACAGATGTTTTTCTCATCGGTGAGCGCATCATGTGTGAACGCACCGATACTATAAACATACTAAGCACCGGGATGGAAAACAAATTTTAGAAGCGTTAGGGTGTTTAGCAACATCCTGGTGCGTGTCACCCACAAATACGCGCTAGACCAATAGAAGGTGCATGCACTGGCGTCGTTAAGGTGTAAAAACACACTGGACCGTTAAGGTGTTAAAATGAACTGGGATGTTAAGTTATAAAAATTCACCGACGCGTTAAAGGAAAGCCATACTAGTGCATGCAATGCCTATCTACTGGGTCATAGTTGTTGATAAAGCGCATCGGGCATTCTAATTGGTATTAGTATTTGGTGTGGTGATAATAAGTCATAGAAACACATCGGTGCGTAGTATCATATAAATGCACCAGTGCGCAGTGTCATACACACGCACCGGTGTTTATTTTCCATTTTTTAGAACCATCTACCTGTGGCAGTGAAATTATTGTGATTTTTAAAAATTCATTATTCATCAAATGTCGACATATATCTTATAACAATATTCATATCAATTAAATTTTTATTAGTGCATTTAAATGTGATTTTTGGATGAATTTGTTATATCATATCATCTGATTTCACATCTCTTCGTTATAATATTTAATCATCCATATATTTAATCAATGGTGTAGCATTTCATAGCGACAATGGAGAACACAATAATAAATAAAAACATATTTTATTATATATATATATATATATAATACACTCTTTTTCATACAAAATGGGACAATTATTGGTATCCCTTTGTCTTTCAATTGGGACACTATTTCCATTACATTAAACAAAATATTTGATTTCACAGACAAATAGTTCAAAAAATACAACGCCTTGCTTTGATATCCAAACATATTGATCATCATTCTTCGCTGGAACTGCTATCATTGCTCGAGCTACTTTCATGACATGGGTTATTTGGAGGAATGTTTTTTTCATTGTGTTTATTGTTTTCTTCTTCTTCAAGTTCCATCTAGAAACATGAAAATAAAGTGTAATGCGTGTATATACATTGGTGAGAATAATGAAAATTGCAATATTAAATAATATACATCAATGTAAATCGAAAAGAAATGTGCCATAGCAAGGTTTGACTCGTGAACTATACACATTATTTCAAAACCAAATTTCATGCCATCTTTCAACAATTCATTTGTTGGCATAGTTCCATACTTTGTTTCCTGCAAGTTTTATACCCCATAATAAATCATAGATTTAATATATAAAAAAATTTGTTCTATTAATTATAGATAGAGGTAAGTAAAACAAGATAGATACTTACAAATTCCACAATTCATTTCTGATATGCCAACATATATTGACAACCCATATTTAACCCAATGTCAATTAGTTCTTTTGATGGTTCTTCTTTGTATGTTAGCACCTGTTAGAAGACATTCAATGATGATTGCTGTAAAACAACTTAAAATATACAAAAATGAAATTTAGTTAAGTTGTTATAAGGAAGTAACAATTACTCACAAACATAGATATCAACCCTTTTCTTCCTTGCCTTCATGTTTTATGTGCCAAATGGGTTCCATTTTTTTTTCTTTTATGCAAGAAAATATTTGAAAATTATTTTTTAATGTTAAATTATTTATTTATTGTACCTAATCGAAAAATTCAATGATTACATATTACATTTGAAGCACGTTGTTTTTGAGATGGTTCCTCGTGCGATGCAATTATGTCCATTTATTTGACCATCTTCTTGTACACCTTTTTGGACATTCCTACTGGTATATTTCTGATATCGGTTTGTTCATCTTTTGATATTTTCATAATCTTCCTAAAAAAGTAACATGACAGTAAACCATTTAATTTTTATATTGATATATGAAAACTAAATATAACAAAAGTGATATTTATAAATGATTTCTTTGTAGTAATATATACATATGATTCTAGAAAAACATTTAAAGGGATATTACTTTTTCAATCCTTATTTTTTTGTTGTTGTACATTTTTGCTATTAAAAGTCTGACATGTCTCATTGACTCATTCTCTCGAAACTCTTCATGCAGTTTAAATAAAATTTGGTTCTTGGAATCATTGGATTTATTTTTGTATTGTAAGTGGAAATAATGTCTATACATTCATTCCACTGGATCCCTCAAAGTTTTGTAAAAGTTTTTCCCCCTTTCGTTAACCTCCAACACCACTCCAGATGAGCTAAGGAGCAATTCATTTTCATTTGCATGTTCTATTTTTTTTCTTTTCTTAGAACAAAATTCCTTTTCTTCGTTGTTGGTCCCTGTAGAACATTAAACATATCTGAATGAATAGATTGTTTGAA
This sequence comes from Pinus albicaulis, assembly GCA_034641835.2. NCBI lineage: Eukaryota > Viridiplantae > Streptophyta > Pinopsida > Pinales > Pinaceae > Pinus > Pinus albicaulis. The sequence goes on along the minus strand of CM076572.1, from coordinate 95,065,088 downwards.
ACATGTTATCTAATATTTTTAAGTATATTATTAATGAAAGTTCAAAAAAGAAACTCATATTGGATTGATAGTATTTTTCATTCACTTGATTCATCTTTCTGCAATTTTCCATCAATATTTTACACTCTTCTGGTCTTATATCAGAAAGAATCTCATAGAGCTTTGTCATTTTGTGGCTCTGTGTGATACACATTAAACAATACATATTAGTTAAACTTACATATAGTTCAAAAATAATAATTTTTGTAAAGAATTTACAAAGAACTTGTCTTTTTTTCTTTCTCGACGTGCTATCAATATTTTTGTTACCTGAACTCTTTTCAAACATTTCTTTATCAATATAAAACCTATGCCATTCATTAATATATTTTATAAATAAATCACATACTTTTTAGGTTAAAAAAAATCAAGAAAATAGTCGACTTTGGCAATTTACGCACCGAATACAGTGTGGTAGGTTCTTATAAACACACCACCAATACAGTAGAAACATCGTACGTTTCTATTTGCCAATAGGATACCCAGTGCATTATATTAATACTGGGGCTTCAATTAACATAAAAATAAATTAATAAAAAACCATTTTTATCAAACCGTGTTTTTTGTCAATAGCGCCCGGTGCGCTATACTACAATCACGCACCAGTGTGCTATTTTAAATAGTGCACACTTATTAACAAAAGTTAAAAAAAAAAAAAATCATGCAAGGGCAAACCGAGATTGGGATCTAACTCTGCAATTGGTCTCGCGGGTTAGATGTCATATGCCTATATATATATAGTAATACAAACCCTATAAATTTAAAATGGAAAGCTCTAATTGTGAAGTCACATAAATAAGAAGAGGCAAGGGTTTAACGTAAGAATGATTTTTTTGTTTTTTCTTAATTATAATTAAATATAAATATGAATAGAGATTGTAAATGATTTTATTAGTAAAATGCATAGTAAAATTTAAATTTTTTACTATGCGTGTATTAAATCTAATAGAGACTGTAAAAAAAACAATTATTATTGTAAAATTTAACAATTTTACTATACTACAGGGTTTTTGTGTGAATCACTAGATGTTTCAAATTCTAATTCTCTGAATAGTGCTGTTGTTCGAAAGTATTTTGCTGCTCCACAGTGCTCTCATGCTCTCTTGCTCCAGGTATGTCTCTCGTGCAAATCCCTCCCTGAAATGTTTTTAAAAAATAATGAAATAATGAATAACTTTTACTATTTAAAGAACCTTTTTTTATGAAATTAGATTTCCGAAAATAATTTTCCGCTCTTTTTTTTTTCAATTTACCGCTTTTTTCACTTCAAAAAAATAAAGTTGCATTTTTTTTCCCGATATTCAATGCGTTTGTTAACTAACAACACTGATGCGTCCAGTAATAAAACCGTATCGGTGTGGCTAACAATACATTAGCACCGATTACAATAACTCCTTTTTTAAGGCACCAAAATTACTTTTAGGTATGTACACCAAAATTTATTGTTGATTTTGCTCAAATGCAGGGAGAAAACATCATAATTATATCAAATGGGCAATTCTTCAAAATCCAGCTCGTTCCATAATATTTCTCAAAGTTCATCGCGTAGTTCTCCTTATCCATCTCCAAACATAATTACTTCAGATTTTATTTATATTTTCATTATCTAATTGATTTTTTTTTTAATCCATGTCAATCAGCTGAATAAAATTATTGTATACAAATTTGTAGGTTCATGCAGATTCAGAATCCGGTTCATATGCACAAAATATTCAAACAGTTCCAAAACGTCAGAAGCTCTTATCAGGAGCAACATACCGCAAGGCACAGTTGGTAGATGAAAATGGACAACTGCTTCACCCTACCAATTGTAACATGCCATATTCTAGCCACAATATTGGGGCAATGATGGTAATAATAATTGTTTGGTATAATGTAATTATTTCAATGTCAAACCAATTAATCATGCATTTACGTGCTTACTAGTTGATATCATTGATTTTGTAATAATCATGTTCAAATATATTTTTTGAAATTATTAGGATTCTAGTGATGATGAGCAACCTACCTACCATCTTTCGTTGCACCCCACGACAATGTCAAATCAAGAGAAGGCCGAATTAAGAGAAAAACTTGGAGAGGAACGATACCAAGAATGGTTAAATGAACCACCTATTCAATTCCCACTACGTCCAGATTCACCAATTAGGAATGAATACATCAATAGTAGTTCTTCACAAGTTGGTAATGGAGGAAATCAAATAAAGGTTAGTATGGATGATTATTTAAGGGATACGATTGCCATAGAGACAATGTTGTTAGATGCATTCTAGAACAATGACCAACTAGGGGATGATTCTCATATCATTGATACCTTTTCCGAAAGCCTTAAATTTTTTTCCACCACCCCTTTCTTTGGACTTGGCGGTCAGTCAAAGTGTACTCGGTTGGGGACAATGATGTTATTGTACAACTTGAAAGAAAATTTTGGCTTTTTGAATGCATGTTTCTTGGAAATTTTGAGGTAATTAACCATCAAATCCCTTATATTATGAGAAATCTCGTCACACAATCAACATTACAAATGGTCAATTTTATGAACAGTAATAATTATTGACATTGTACATTTAATATTTTCCATGACCAACTACTGGTTATTCAAATATAAGTTTCATTCGAGTGATAATGACTTTCCCGGTAGCTGCGAAGAGGCAAATAAATTATTTAAAATGTTGGGTGTTGAGTACATATCATATCATGCATGTCCAAATGATTGTATTCTATATAGAGGAGAATATGCAGACAAAGAGATATGTCCGAAATGTGGGCATAACATGTATGATAAATAAAAAAATAAGGGTAAATCACATGGTCCTCATTTTAAGATATTGTGGCACATGCCTATAATCCCAAGGATTCAAAGGCTCTTTCATTGCAAATAATTAGCTATGTTGTAGGGATGGCATGCCTCACACTGAAGTGATTTGGGAGTTATGAGAATCCAAACAGATTCAATGGCCATGAAGCATATAGCGGATACATGGCCCGAAAAATTCAAGGATGGAGTACGAAGTCTACAACTCAACATAGCCATGGATGGCGTCAACCCATATTCCCTCCAGAACACCAACTATTTTTTTTGGCCCATAATAGTGATCAATAATAATATTCCCCCATGGTTTTCCGTGAAGAATGAACATCTTATGTTGGCTCTTATAGTCCCTGGTAGAAGACAAGTGAAAAATATGGATGTCTACTTACAACCATTGGTAGATGAATTGAAGGAATTATGGGATGGGATAAATGTATACGATGTATCAAGACCCATCACAACAGAAAGGAGTTTTACGTTGTATGGAATATGTGCTTACACGACACATTATTATCCATGCTTAGGATTTTTCTATGGTAAATTACATGTTTATTGATTTTTTTATATACGTAGCAATATTCTTTCGCATATTAATTATTTAATTCATTGTAATTGTTCTAATATTCATGATATTATTTAACGTGCAATGCATATTGTATACAATAAGTCTTGTAAAAAAAGGGTATTATAGATGTAAATTTTGTGGACCTTCTCTAAAAGCTAGATGATCCAACGACCTACGAAATCCAGTGTATGACTACTCCAGGGTATTCCTCCCAGAAGAACACCCTTATAGAAGACAAGCATTCGCTTTCAATGGTAAGCGAGAGAGAACCCAAAGGCCTACAATAACAACACCAGCTGAATGGCTTAGAGCATATGAGAGAGATAAGGAGAAGGAGTTCATAGAAATGTTCGATTCAAATGGGGAGCCTATGTTCGATGATCTAGAATTCTTCGACACCTATGTTGAGAAATTTCCCATTGGGATGAAAATGAAATCTATCTTTTATACCTCCCATAGTGGGAGCATCTTAATATTACCCACTTATTAGATCCCATGAATATATTTAAAAATGTGTCATCTTCTTTATGGAGGCACATATCATAGAAACAAAGTGAAACATTGGCTGTTAGGAAATATCTTATTACTTCAAAAACTAAAAAGAAACATTGGCCAAGACAATTAGAAAGTACATGATCAAAGGATGGTCCCTCTAATTGGTATTTCAAAGAAGGTGATTTCCCATGGATTTAAAAAAATATGATCTTTCTTTGGCAAAGAAAATTATAATGGGTTTAAGGGTGCCATCTTCATATGGGTATTCACTACGACGCTGCTTCACCGTGGAAAACCATTTGTCGGGGTTGAGATCGCATTACCATTTGAATATTCTAAGAGTAAGTATAATGTCAAAAGCATGATTTTATTATTTGTTATATTAAAAAATTTATCCCATGGGATCATAGAACATAACTAATTTCGTATATTACTGCATGTGTTTATAATTTTGTAGTGTCATTATCCTTTGTTCATGTGTGGGTGTGTGAAACATGACTTTCTCCAGGACCTAGGACATGCCATATCTAAATTATCTGCATTTGTACATTGGATCACGTCAAAGGAGATTCATGTGGCTAACATTCCATGGTGACGTCAAGAGATAGTTGAGATTTTTTGTATGTTTGAGAAGGAACTACCGATGAGTTTCATGGGCTTGCATGTTTATCTTCTAATCCACCTTGATGTGGTTGAATTAGTTGGGGTGGTTTCTTGTTGTTGGATGTTCTTCTTAGAGAGGTACATGAAGAAATTGAAAGGTTTTGTTAGACAAAGGGAAAAACCTGAGGGGTCTATGGCAGAGGGGTACATATCGCATGAGTCTCTCTATTATGCTAGTGAGTACATCAAGCAGATCGACAACACACCAAGTACGGTGATTTGGGATGATGAAAGGGATGAAGACAAAAGTGAAGGGGAGCTTCTCCAAACGAATGGAAAAAGACGCTTGATAAAGAGTAAGCGACTCATAATTTTTCAAATTTACGCAAAGTAAATATTCACGTTGAACTTCGATATAATGTATATTTTGATATCATATGTATTATATGTTGGTTTGATTTCATCATCGAATGCATAAATTAAAGAAATCAATAAATTTTTTCTTTACAATTCTGAAGTGATAAAACCATGGCTCGCATTGTATGAAAAAGAGAGGATGAAATGGGATAGTGAAAAGAAAGAATTTAGAAGATTTAATGGTAGATGTGTGCCTTGTCTCGATCATTTAAAAGAAAATATGCCAATTATATGCCCCAACATCTGGGTTGCTGACCAAGTCAGAGAGAAATACAATGCAACCGGTCATTACCCGCGTTCTGAAGAGGATGTGCTAAACGTATGGATTGGGTGCAAAAACTCGGTAATAATCTATATATGTACATTTTAAACTTAATAATGCAACTTTGAAATGTAACATCTATATTTTATAATTTAACAGTTGGGTTATTAGACACATGAAACTATGATTTTTTTAACTTTTTTATAGGTGAATTTGTGTTGATCAGCGGTTGTCATTGATGTCAACCCAAGCAGCACCAAGGGCTAACCAAATATTGCATGGGAATTTTTACCTACCAAATTAATATATTCTGGGTCAATAATGATTTTTATGGTTTCTACTTGTCGAGATGTTTCCGCTGATATATGGCACGCCATGCAATTCTTCACGATTTGAGAGATATTCATGTTTGAATTTTGTACCCCTAGTTAGTGGGCTAAAACCCCATGGGGTTGGGGCATGGATCATTGAAAATTCATAATTAATATTTTTTAAGCTCCTAAAATCCCTCCCATGTTCACTTGTTGAAGCCCCTCTCAACTTAAGCATTTATATAAATTGTGTTCTTCATTTCCTCCTTAGGCAAGGGATTTCACCATCTGAAACAGGTCATCGTGGAATTTTCGGTCTAACTTTTTTTCTACGAAGGTTCAGAAGCTAGAATTTTTATGAGGAAAAGAAGAAATCCCGAGGAAGCTGTTGTAAAAATTTCAGATCAAGGTGCGCAATATTTGTGGAGATATGATCTATGGAAGTCAAGGTTTTTGCAGGCTCCTGAAATTCATCTCAAAGAAGTGACCTTAGTAAATTCGTCATAACTCTCTCTCTGAGTATTGGATTGTTAGGTCCATATATTACTAGTATAGTCCCTTATTGTTATTAGTGTAACCCCCTTATTGTTATTATTGTACCCTTGTAACCCCCATTTTTTTATTAGTGTGCCCTTAAATTATTATTGTTAGGTCGGCTAGGATTACATTGTGGCCCAATAGGATTACATTATGGCCACATGGACTCCTATATATAGATAGGAGGTTTTGTAAATTGTATCATCCAAGAATTGTTCATTTATGTAATGTATTGGAGATTTCCCCCTCGAAGTGGCTTATTTCTAAGGCGTTGATATCTCTTTTCTTCTATTTTTAGAGCTGGTTACACAACATTTGGTATCAAAGCTTTGGATTCTAGGATTTCGCTACTCCAAACAGGTCATCGTGGAATTTTCTCTATAACTTTTTTTCCACGAAGTTTCAGAAGCTGAAATTTTTAGGGTGCGAAGCCGAAATCTTGAGGAAGATTGTCTAAAAATTTCAGAGCTTGGTTCGCAAAATTTTCGGAGATATGATCTGTGGAAATTAGGTGTTGTTTCAGGCTCCTAAACAGGTTATCGTGGTATTTGCGCTATAAATTTTTTTATACGAAGGTTCAGAATCTGAAATTTTTAGGGTGCGAAACTGAGATCCTAAGGAAACTCGTCACAAACTTTCAGAGCTTGGTTCGCAATATTTTGGGAGATATGATCTGTGGAAGGTAGTACTTTTCCAGGCTCCCAAATTTCATCACAAAGAGGTGATCGTGGGAAAATTTCAATAACTCTCTCTCTGAGCATCAGATTGGAGTGCCGTAAAAAGTGGTCACAAGTAAACGGACTATAGTTTCTTGGCTATCAATTTCAGAGGTGAAGGATGAACAGTGACACGTGGAAATTCGTACAAGTTCGCTCTACTGAACCATTCTATAATTAGGTCATTGTGGGAGATTGGACATAACTTTGTCTTGGAGAATCCAAATCAGGTCAGACCTGTGGCATTCAAAAGAGAATTCAGAGGACTAATTTAGTGCTTAATGTCAAATATTGAAGAGTCAAAATCACAGAGATAATCCAATTTCAATATTGAGCTCCTCAAAAGAAAGAAAAAGGTGTGTGTGTGTGTCTGTGTGTTTTTATTTCCGAATTGCATAAGTCTTGTTTGAAGAATCAATTTGAATTGATTCCAAGGGCATATTGTAGAATAGAAATCAGTATTGGGTTCTAAAATATGCCTCGTAAAAATAATTCAACACCCATTAAGCCTTCAGAAGGCTCTACTATGACTCATGAAGATGAATAATTGCAACATGATCTATCAAAATTACAAGAGAAAGTGCAACGAATTTCACTCTCGCAAAGAGCAACAAAAAATGAAATGGAAGTTTTGAAGAAAGGCATGGAAGTGAAGATGGACGGTTTGAAGAAAGGCGTGGAAGCTAATATGGATGGCATGGAAGCTGGCATGGAAGCTAAGATGGATGGCATGGAAGCTAAGATGGATGACATGAAAGACAACATGGAAAATATGAAGAATGATCTAAAAGCAGACATAGAAGGTTTGACAAAGTCGATACAAGAAATGTTTCCTAATGGTGAAAAGATAGTAGAATAACCTCATGATGAGAACTGTTACACCATTTTTTGGTCATCTAACCTACTATCATTAGATGGACCCAAGTACACCATGTAAGACCAATTTTACCCTAAGTAAAATTGCTTTCACTATGTCAAATAACTTAATAAACCACATTTATTAGGTTGTTTATGGTCTAAACAGAAAACCCCAAAAGGAAATATTAAACAAATCTATATTTGTTTGATTTTCCTCATGGAATAATTAATTAAACAATAATTTAATTATTATTCCTCATCATGTTTAACCCAAAACAAAGAAATTATTTAGATAAATCTCTATTTATCTTATTATTTTCTAGGAATAATTATTTAAATCTTATTTAAATAATATTCCTTGTTAAATATGACTAAATCACCCACAAATAATTAAATAAATCATTATTTATTTGATTATCATTCAACCACTTCCTTAAAACGATAAATAAATCATTTATTTATTTATTATTTACAAATAAAGGGATTTGACCTAAGTCAAATACCTTTTCCCTCCAACAAATATAATAAAATATTCCATAAAAGGTGGATCTAGATTTGGTTAACGTTATTTTAATCATGCACCAAGATCTAGAATGACCCAATATTTTGTTATAAATAGGAGGGTTTTTCCTACCATTCTTCACCTTTTGTTGCCTATTAGATCACTCTGGATCTAAACTCTTGGTCCGACTTTGAGCCATTATCATTGTCATATTTTCCATTATTTGCTGTGTGAGCTCCCTTTGAGTTCTATCTTTGTCTAGGTTTTCTACACCAACAGGAGAGAGAAATGCTAGATCTGAAGTGCTGAGGACTTCCAAGAACCCATCCCATTGAGGAGAATTGGAAACATCTTCTTGTTTTCCTCCCAGGTGCCCTTAATAAAAAAAATTCTTTCAAAAATTGTTCTTGTCTTGTCTATTGGATATATGGAGCAAACCCTTCTTTTTACTGCTTAATGTCTTTCTATGCATAGATCTGGTTTTTTGCAGCTCTTGTCTTGATCAACTAACTACAGATCTGAAGATATTGGCAGCCACATTTGATGTTAGGGCTATTATTTATGCGTAGCTAAAGTGGTCTTTTTTCGTACACTTCGACAAAGGATTCATACTAACAATTGGCGACTCCACATGGGTTTTCAATTACGACCGCTGTCGTTTTTCATATTCCTGCATATCCAGCTACTTCAGACCCTAGGGTTTCTTTTCAGCTTTTTGTTTTTCCTATTTTCATGTTTTTTTTCCCCTATAAAACCCTAAAACATTAAAATTTCTAACTTCCGCGTGTTTCTGGCCCTATTGCGCAGGTGACAGACATCAGCCGCAACTGAGACGACAACTTTTCCAGAAATCTGCCGCCGGGACACCCAGAGCTTCAGGTCGCACTTTTCAGCCCATAAACTGTGACCTGGACCTCCAGGTCGCACTTTGTAGCCCATTTTCTGTGACCTGCATAGAAAACAGGTCAGAACCCGCGACCTGCCAATTTTTCTGCTGTTTTTCTGCAATTTTTCTAGGTTTTTCTAAAGCTTTTGTCAGGGTTTTCCAGCCTCTGTCTCAGCCCGTTTCGACCTGTTTCTGATCTGTTTTTCTCATCTAAGTGGGAACATAGCCCCCTAGGGCTTCAGTACCCTCCACTTTTGGTGGAAGAGTTTTTATCTGTTTCAGGTCTGTTTTTTCAGAGTTTCAGCCCCCCTTTTTCCAGATCTGATACCTCCTTTTCAGACCTCTTCTAATCAGCTCTTCTCCCTTTCAAATCACCTCCTGAAGATTTGTTTGGATCTACTTTTAGGGCCTCCTCCTTGCCCCTTCTGCTTTTTGCTGATTTCCTCCCTTTTTCCAGCCACCTTGCCTCTGCCTCTTGGCTATGATCTGCACCTCTTTTCAGCAGCTTTTCCCTTTAGATCCCTGTCCCTTTCGACCCTAGATCTATTGGTCTCTTTTTCGTGTGTTTTGACTAGATTTTTTCCCTCTCTTAGATTAGTTTTGAGTGGCCCGCCTTCTTGGGTTAGATCGATGCCTTAGTAGCTGTTAATTTTCTGTTATTTCAACATTATATACTGTTTTTGCAGCATTATTTTCAGTTACGCAGCACACTTTTTTTCTCTCAAAACGAAAAGGGTTTAAAAATTAAAATTAACGCATGCCACACACTCACCCTAAGCAAAGAAGAGCCTGGTTTACACCGCCAGGCAAAGAATTTAAAATCAATTGACACTGCACCTTTTTGCCCTTGTTTCGACATTGTAATCACTTGATTCTGCACCTCCCTGCCTTTGTCAGTCGTTCTTCTTCCCCTCATGCCGTGTTTGTGTTATCACCATTGCGCTCCCAAGGCGCGCCTCCCGGAGACTTCTTGGCCTTCACCCTCAGTTTCCGGTCGATCGACCTGCTCCGTCCCGCCGTCGTCGAGCCAATCCTCCTCCGAGTCCGCACTCTGACGCCTCTTCTAATTCATTGGGTTCTCCTCTTACTCCTGGTTCTCCCCCTGTCACCTTCATTATGGCTGGTCCAGGGCCTAACGCTAGCAGTAATCCCGACCCTAATGCCGGAACTACTACTAGCGGAACCGCCACAGGAACTACCTCGGCTGCACCTTTGCTCCCGTACATCACAGGCCTCAGCCTCCCCGATTTCAATCAGTTGATCAATGACCCTATCCGCCACGATGTTGATTGGCCTGCTATGCCAACTAAGCTCCCCTCCGACATCCCTAAGTTCGAAGGCCTCGCTGGAGAAGATCCAACCAATCATGTCCGATCTTTCCACATGTGGTGTTCCTCCAATTCCATTACCGATGACTCCATCCGTCTTCGGTTGTTCCAACGCACGCTTACCGGCGAAGCTTCTAAATGGTATGTTGACCAAGCCACCTCTTCCCATACCACCTTTGCGACCATTTCCCAAGCCTTTTTATCTTATTTCCAGCTCCCTCTCCGATACGATACTGGTACGGAGCTTTTGACCTCTTTCAAGCAAACCTCTTCGACCCGCCTTTCCACTCATGTCCAGGAATGGCGAAGAAGACGGAGCTTATGTCGAGCTCCCCCCTTCGAAGATCGGGTTTATATGGACTGGTTCCTTCACACTCTCTTAGCTCCCATTGGCAAAGATGTCGCCTCCCATTTCCCTCAAACCAAAGAAGCCGCCCTCCAAATAGCCTTGAAATATGACCTGATCTATGCTTAGTCTGGTTATGTTTATACCATCCTTCCTGACCTCCCCAGGCCCGGAGGCGCTAACGCCCCAGGGGCATCTCATTCTGCCGACGGTATTGTTGGAGCCCTTTCTCATCCGTATGCTCAACCTCCTATGGGCTATGGTCTCCCTCAGGGAGGGGCCAGCACCTCTAGCACTTTTCCCCCTCCAGGTAGCATGTATCCAGGATACGGCATGCCTCATCCTTTTGCCCAACCTCCTGCCTACCTTAATGTTTCCCAACCTAACCATTACCCTTATCCACAGCCTGGTGCGCTAGCTCCTCCAGCATATGCGCTTACACCTCCCTTGCCTCCTCCAACCCTGCAACAGCACCTACAGCCCCCTCCAGGGCAGGTATTTGCACAGCAGGGCGCGACTAATCCCCCTTCTTCTCAAAGAAGGCGGAGAGGCAATCCAAACCAATCTGCCCCTGGTACTCGTGGACCCAATCCTCCAAGTGTTGACCCTAACACTGCTAACCAACAACAGGGCACTCAGCCCAAGCCGGACAGGCCCCTTCGCACAAATAAGTCTTGTTCGTGTTGCGGTGTTTATGGTCATTACACCCACGATTGTCCCCTCTTACCCCAGATGTGGCAGATGTGGGAGTCTTAAGCCACATTGCGAGGACAACATGCCTCCCCTCATGCTCCCCCTAATGTGGCCACTACTCAACCAGCTGTGTTTACTGATACTTTCCCTCAGCAAGGATTCGTGGCTACCCAACCACCTGACGGACAGGTCGCCACTCCACCTTCCATTTCTGGTTCCTTCGATTACCAGATCCTCATGATGAACTCTGATCCATCCCCGACCGTCGACCTTTACCTTCAAACTCAGCCTCGCCAGTACCCCAAGCCTCCCGCTCAGTCTGCCCCCGAGTCTCCTTCTTCAGGTTCTACAGAGCCTCTTTTGACATCCAATGGCCCCTTACATATCCCTCAACCCAAAGTCGAGGTCCATACCAAGATTCCTAAGGGACCATTACGTCGAAACATTGTTTCTGGTCGAGCTGCTCATTCGTATAGCATAGTAGACGATTTGGCGCAATCTCCTGCTGCCATTTCCACATTGGAACTCCTCCAGTCGTGCCCTTCCCAAAAGAAGGCTCTTCTATCTGTCGTGGGCGTTGTAGATCCTGCTGATGACCAAATGATTGTTTTCGACGCCCATCAATCAGGACATCCTCCTCTTACTGCTTCTGTCGCCTTCCAAATCCCAGTCAAAATCTGGAATGCCAATGTTTCTCGGTGTATAATTGATGAGGGGGCATCCACCTGTGTGATGTCCGCTTCGGTTTGGAAGCAACTCGGATCTCCTGACTTGGCCCCTTCCATGATCACCCTTTGAGCGTGGGACGGCCACGCCTCCCAGCCCATTGGCCTTTTCCGTAATTGTCCTATCACCCTTTCCGGTAAGACTGTTTGCGTTGACGTCGAAGTCATCGATGCCCCTCTAGACTACAACATTCTATTGGGGCGAAGCTACACCTATGCCATGTCTGCTGTCCCATCCGCGGTTTTTCGCAAGATGTCTTTTCCTCACAATGGAAAGATAGTCACCATTGACCAGTTGACTTACCATGAGCCACCGTCTCAGACCTCCCCGGAGATGACCATCTCTTCTGTAGCCAATAAGAAAACCGTCGATTCCTTGACCAGTGTCTCCCCCGGTGTCTACAAAGATTCCTCCCTTCTTGGAACTTTTCCTAGTCTTCCCCCTCCTCATATTTCTGATCCCAGCTTGTCGAATGTTTGCATGATGCAATCGTCTCGGGCTGCCCTTAAGCGACCCGCTTCGGCTAGTCAGCAACCTCAGACTCAACCTCGTCCACCGCAACCCGCTCCTAGCCCTTCATCTCCGCCAGCCGGACCTCCTCCTTCTGGCCCTTCTCTTACAGCTGGTATCCCTGAACCCCTTTATCCCCCTGGATCGGTTCCCCCAGGCCTTAATCATCTTGGAGCCGTCCCTCCTGGTCATTATCCCGCGGGTCAGATACCTTTCCTGGCTCCCCCTCCCGGAGTCTATTCGGTCCCCGTCATGGCCACCCTCTCTCTCCCTAACCTGACCCGGGGTATACCCGTCTGGTACCTTGACCCTCCAGCCGCTACCCCTCCTGGTCACCCCAAACCCTATCTTGCTTTGAGACCGGTTCAACCGGTCCCCCTCGCTTCCTCCGTTGCTACCATGCCCCTTGCACCTCCCCAGGACCCTACGCCTGTGGTAGCAGCTCCAGGAAAGAAAGGCAAAGCTCGCAAGGGGGCATCCAAAGACAAGGCCACCTCGAATGACCCAGCTCCTTCTCCGCACGCAAAGCCTTGCGCCTTGTGTGATGTCGTCGGTCACGCCACCCATACTTGTCCTGAGTTGCCCCGCATTCAACCCATGGTTAAAGTCACGTTCCCCAAGTCTACAGTCTCCGACCCTTCTCTTCCGTCCTCGTCCGTAACCAAGAACCCAAAAACTATTCGCACTAGCAAACCCTGTGCTTTGTGAGGTGTCCATGGCCATTACTCCCACCATTGTCCTCACCTGACGCATTACCGCGACTCTTTAGAAGTAGTCCGAGAGTATGAGGTTGAACAAAATAAATCCGCCTCTCCCATACTTGCGCAGTATGCTTCAGGTCAGCTTGAGGATCCCCCCGCTCCCATCGACATTCCCCCCCTTGATGTCCAGATGACGGAGTCTTCTACGACCATTCTTTACCTATCCTCCTCTGTGAGACCCTTGGAGCACATTCCCCTTGAATCCTCCCCTGTTGTTTCGCTTGACCCCCCTTCAACGACCACCCTGGGCTCCCCATCTTTTAACCCTTTGTTTCCCTGTTCTTCCGTCATTCCCCGTGACGATCCGTATGCGAGCCTTTCTTCCCCCATGGATGATTTAGCTAACTTTGCTACGTCATGTGGTGTCCTTTCCACCCTTGACCCCCTCTTTTCCGCCCATACACGAGATAACTCCACCCGTATCTCTGTTGACCCCCGCAGCCCGAGTCCCCACCATACCTCCTATAGCCCTCATATACCACCCTCTAGTTTGTATATGAGTCATAGCCATCCTGCTCATCGCACTCCCCCCCGCAGTTGCCGCTCGATGTCTTCTATACACTCACGCTGCCGTCATTGTCCCTCCTCCCCCCATTTGTTGTCTTGTAACACTATTCCGCAGGACCTCCCGTCCCCACCCTATATCGGTTACGCCGATGGTGCAAGTCATTATTCCCGGAATCTAGCCTCGGCAGGTTGGGCCATTTTCACCCCCTTTGCATGCCCTTGTGCCCTCAAACGGGGTCTGCATTGGTACTGCCACCAACAATCAGGCCAAATATGATGCAGTGCGTGGTCTCTTAGCCGATGCCCTCTTTCATCGCATCCTCCATCTGCATGTTCGTTTGGATTCCCTACTTCTTGTCATGCAACCAAATGGTGTTTATCGTGTGCGTAACCCTGTGCTGTTTAGACGATATTTACGAGTGAAACTCTTGATACGTGAATTTGAAACCATAACTTTCAGCCATGTACCTCGAGAACAGAATCACTATGTAGATAGTATTGCAAACCATGTTCTAGATTGGCATTTATCACACGCATTTCATACAAGACAATAACATTCATAATCATTAAAAAAGATGCATATCCATAATATGTGTCGCAAAACATGTGTTTAGAGTCCATCTACTCTGATACATATGACATGCCCATAGCATGTTACAAAAAAATCAAAACTGGGGGCACCACCTGCCCCTACATACACACTAGGGGGCACCACATGCCCCACACCTAATCACTATCTGGCGGATCCCGAGCCAATGGCTTTGCTCCTGCAGCCTGTAGATCACGTATCCCCTGACCGACCATCGCCATGCGCCGCATGACACCTCGCCATTCCGAGGGAAGACCAATGCATGGCTCTATGTACTGGTCGTCTAATTCTTGCCACCCACGCTCTAACACTCCGGTTAGCAACCTCTCGCATCTACGGCGGATGTCCTCCAGAAGGGCGGCCGCGTCCTCATTACGCGCTGCTCTCGACCCACTCGGACCTGCAACTCCAGATGCTGCCGGTCGTCCCATGTATCTGGCCGGTTTTACCGGAGCTATATCTGCATACCAAAAGTACAGGAATCAGTACCCTATCTACTATTCACTAACTGTAACATGCCCAAAAAAGAATAGTTACTTATCACTTACCATCAGGTCCCCATACTCGACCAGGCGGAAGTGGTAGGTCCGGATCCCCACAATAACTCATCCCACTATAGGGAAAGTCGTCTATGTATAATGACATCTGATCCCAATGGGCAAAGAACGCAGGTCGAAACACTCGTCCAACCGCCCCTCCTCCTCCTCTGCACAATAGCCGCCCCCACCGGCGCATCCTGGGCTCTCTCGAGCCCCCATCTGGGAGCTGTATATGAGGTCGTAGGGTCGGGATCTTCTCAAAAAAGAAGGAACACAATAAAGTCCCATACGAGCAATCGTGGTTCACTTGCCGCTTGCAAAGCGACAGCTGTCATTTTAACGACACCAACATCATTTGGGCCCACCCATAGTAGGTCCCACTCAACACACTCTCTACGATCATCATCTGCCCCCCAGTGATGTGATGGAACGCCTGGTTGCCCAGGATCCGCAGCACCGCTGCGGCCACTGCCCGGGTCTCCAGTCTCTCTAGGTCCCCAATCAGTATTCGTGTCCCTTTGACTTGGAGACCCGGTCGACAATGCCGCTCCACAAACTCCATGATGTTCCGCCCCCGCGGTAACACTGGCTGCGTATTTCCCACCATCCCAAGTGGCGGGAGACCTGTCAAGAAATACACATCCTGGACTGTCAGTTCGATCCTGTGCCCCTGCACTACAAAGACCTCATGCTCTGGATCCCAATAACTGATCGTCCGGGCCAACAAGGGCTCTCCAACTCTCATCAAAGGGTTCTCCAAAAACTTCAGAACCCCAAACCTGGCCAACACACGACAGACACCCTGATCTGCCTGGATCTCTGCCCGTAATGTCCCCAGGTCTCTCTCTCTCCATTTCACCTATATATCTGCCATATCTGCACACAAAAAATCATCTTTGTTAGCCTACAGATAGGGAATACTGTAACTAAACACAAAAAACCCAACTCTCAACCATCAAACAGCACTAAAACCCCCTCATCTTCCAGGTCGCACTTTTCTGCCAAATCCTGGGATAGGTCTCACCTTTTGGCTCAAAACTTGCGTCCCAGGTCGCAGATTTTGGCCCAAAAAGTGCGACTCGGCCGAAAAGATGCAAGGGGGGCTGTTCTTGAGATTTTGGGCCCTAATACGAACTTTCAATCCATCAAAATGAAAGAGTAAGGTTAGGCCTCTTACCTGCAACTGATGGATCTCGATTCCAATGGTTGGTTTTTCCGCTACGCTCGCCGCAAGATTTAGGGCCTTCTCTCCTCTCTACATTCACCACAGAAACACTAGCAAATGAGTGGATTTGGAGGGAAAACTGCCTTATTAAAAGAGAACCCTTGTTTCTTCTTTCGCATGCTGCGACCATACCGTAGCTCCGTTTGGCGAACCGTCTGCACCGTTGGAAAGCTCTCATCGAGCCCTCAAATGGGTATCTGTTAGTTTTTTGTGATTTGATACTTCACCAGGACACATTTTGTCCAAGATGGGTCACTTCACCTCTCCTTAAAATCGCATTTCTTCACTTACAACACTTGTACTTGGGGCACCACTTTGCCTCCTTACTTGTCTTTGTTCGTGTTGATTTTCGTCGTGAGTTACCATATTGTACTCATGTTTTCATGGTCCCCCATTGGACCTTTACTGTGTGGCAGCACCATCGAGTCGCCCTTGTTTAGAGCATCCAAGTGGACTCATCATCGCCTTCATGGAGTCTATCCCGAGTCCCTTTGTACCCCGCTATAGTCCTCCATCCCTCCTTGCTTGGTTTCTCTCTCGTGTCACACATTATGGCCTTCACTCCCACTGTCCCTTATCCCTGATGATATTGTGTCAGTCGCTGCCATGTCATTCATGCCCTTTATGCTCTAGCAAGGGAAGTCGTCCATTCACTACTCAGTCCCCTCCATTCCACCATCATCATTGGTATTAGTCTGTTCGTCGCTCTACTATTTTCTCTCGTGCCTTAGTTGAGGATCTCTCATTGCCTCAACTATGGCGGACCTTCTTCTGTCGACATCAGCTCCTTCATTCCAGAAGATAGGTCTAGAGGGCGGTGTACCTTGGTTCCAGCTTCCACTCTTGTTCGATGCCTCGGATCAGGCAAAGGGATCTCTCATTTCCCTTTGACTTGATTGTTTCTCCACTCCAGCTCCTTTCAGCATGATCGAGATTCATATACTTGATGGTTCAGTGATGCAGGAACAGCTCTTGGTGATTCCTGGGTGTGTGTGAGATGTCTCAGCCCTCATGAGAGGGTGGCCCTGCAGGTAGCCCCCCACATGCCTAGATGACCTCTTCATTGCAGTCTTCGATGCAGCTCCATATATTTGATGATGTCGGCCTTAGCCGCTTGCAGCACCTCTTTGATTTGCATGTATCAGTCATATTTCGTGAGCCATTCCCCGCTTATATGGGGCATTTGGGTTGTATTTGTATCTCATGTACTCATATATTATTGTATAATTCCTGGATGTTATCCCAGGCACAGCATGTATGTGGGATCCCTCATTGTATCTTTATCTGGCTCATGTTTATGTTGGCTGTACTTTATGGTTCGGTCCCTTCTTTACTGGACACACTATTCTTTTGTACTTTGTCTCGGCGGGCATAGGTATGCCTCCCCCACCGCCTTTAGCACAGGTACCCTCTCATAAAAAGAGACTTGTTGCACCTGCAAGTCTCGTCTCCTCAGGGTCTAGTTCTTCAGCACATTAGTCTACCTTACATTTCTCTCTCTGACTTCCCTTTTGATGTCTGGTGATTGAGTTCTTACAACGTACTTCGGTCATATGATTTGCTCCTAACACTCACACGCTGGGGGGAAATCTGTTACACCATTTTTTGGCCATCTAACCTACTATCATTAGATGGACCCAAGTACACCATGTAAGACCAATTTCACCCTAAGTAAAATTTCTTTCACTATGTCAAATAACTTAATAAACCACATTTATTAGGTTGTTTATGGTCTAAATAGGAAACCCCAAAAGGAAATATTAAACAAATCTATATTTGTTTGATTTTCCTCATGGAATAATTAATTAAACAATAATTTAATTATTATTCGTCATCATGTTTATGTTGGGAAAAATACTGAGAGGGGGGGGGGGGAACAGTATTTACTGCATAATCAAATCTTTTTAATTTTTCATTCCTTAAAACCCATACGCTACTTTCCTTCAATAAACTAGCGTATATACGTGGATCCCTTTTATGAAACTCGCGTATACACAGAGATATAGATATGTCATTAACTACTCATTAATCCATCATTCACTACTCGACATGTTCAATAAACAAGAAATATAAAGTAAGAAGAACGAATAAAAGCATCACACATGAACACCAGGATTTTTAGGTGGAAACCCAAGTCGGGAGAAAACCACCGCTGCAGTTGCTCATCCTTCAATATTTTATTATAGAGAAAACATCTTACAACATATGTGGGCCGGCGCACTTGGACGGTGACGCAGTAACCCACCAAGGCCCGTTTTACGAAACAGCCTCTCCCGGGAAGGAGCTACACCTCTGACTCCTTGCGACGGTACCACTTCTCCTGAAGGAGGCCACTCAACCCCGATCTCGTCAACTACCACCGGAAGGAGCTACAACCCCCGACCAAGGCTAACAACCCTCAAGACCACCTTGGACCAGTTTTCACTATTTTCACACCGGATCCAACAACTTCAATAGGAACAACACTTCGTAGGCCACATTTCATCATATTTTCATACCGGACCCTTTCCATACTTTTAAGCACAAACATACATCACCAACAGATAATTTACCTAACACAGACGATAGCGAAACATAAAGGCAACGTACGTATATTTTATACTCGTTTCAGCAAACCCTAGTTTGCATACACGCTTTCACTTCACTGATGTCGCGTATATACGCGCTTCCGTCCAAACAAACCAGCGTATACCTCAGTGTATATTTTATTGCGCATACGCGCTTTTACTTCATAGAAGCCGCGTGTATACGCGCTTCCTCCGCGGCGAAGTAGCGTATAGATCTTCAATGATTACAGAGCTGCATACTTCATCAGATCAGATGTTCAATTCAAATTTACCCTTTTCACTTCAGACAGATGTTCGCCTGGATGTTCGCCTCATCACAGATCTAGGCCTTCCATAAGCAGATCTAGCAGATACAAGTGCATTTCAGATCTAGATCCCCTTCTTCATCATTGGTGCATCATACCTTCAGATTTGTCTTCAAATGTAACCCTTCCATTCAGATCTACTTCAGAGAGAAGTATTCATTCAAGCTCAGACATCTTGCACCCACACTCATGTTTTGCACAATGAATTTCATCTCCTTATATAGGTTTACCCTTTTTCAATACCATGAGCCCCTTTTTCAATACCATGGGCCAAAGCAATACCATGAGCCCAAAACTACCTGGACGGGGTCAATTAGGCGGATCATTACCCAATACAATGGGTCAATACCATGGTGGTTACCCTTGGTTTTGCACTTTTTGAGCGCTTTAGCCCATACGCGACTTGGCACGTTCTTTTCCGCGTGCATACGCGACTTCCTCTAGGCAGATCCGCGTATACAAAGAGACATACTCTTTTCATCATATTTTGAGCACATTCTGAATTCCTTTCTTCATTGCCTTCTGTACACACTGTAGAAACATCATATTTTCTTCATCGGGAACATATTCTCTCAAGCACAACTTCATCAAGTAAGTTGTCATCATCTTCATCAAGTGGGTTGCCTTTCAAGGACAACACTCAGCATCATATTGTCAACAAACATCAGATTTACATCATTTACCAGGTCCATCAAGTCAAGAATAACTTCATCAGGTGGTTTGCCATCAAGGACAACAAATGTCAACAGTCGCATGTCTTCATCTTCATTTAGTGGGTTGCCATCAAGGACAACACTCTGCATCATATTTCCAACAATCTCCCCCTTTGGACTTGATGGCAACCACGATGGTGTTTGGTTACCACAGCAGATAGATACTATGTCACTTTCCCAAATATGTCACATCATTATCTTCTCTTTATTCAAACACCATGTCACTCTCCCCCTTTGACATCAAGGGCAAAGGGAGGATCAAAAACCAACATTCTCCCCCTTTTCTCCTCATGTGGAAGAAACATTCTGCAGATCTGATATGTGCTGAAGTGGCCAAGCTCCCCCTGAGTTCATGCTGAATCTTCAAACATATTTTTTAGTAAAGTACATGACTCTTCCTATCACCAAAGACTCATACTTACATCAAATATCCAACCAAGTGGATTTACATATGAGACTCAAGTACCCAACCAAGTGGGTTTACACATTTCAATTCAGCGACCCAACCAAGTGGGTTTACAAAAATTTGACAAGTTCATACATGACTGAATATTACAGAATTTACATCAAGGGTCTCAACATGACCTTTTCATCAAAAATACAAATATGACTTTTCATGACCAATACTAAGAAGACCTCAAGAGAGATCATATAACAGAACCATCATACTGCCAACAATGAATTATACTCAGCAACGCTAATGCTCCCCCTGAATCTGTGCATCCATGCATCCTTTTCATATGACTAAGGCTCCCCCTTAGTTTGTGCATCCTGAACATTTTCACCAACAAATCATCAAGGCATCTTCATCAAACATTAGAAACAGATTTATGAGAACTGGAACATCACCAGAGATTCCAAACAGTATCAAAGATACCAAACAGCACTGCAGCTGTGCTGAAGAGCGCTGAACCAACCAAAAATTGTCAGCAACCAAACATACGCGGTTTTATGTGCAGGAACTCGCGTACATACGCGACTGTGTTTCAGGAAACCCGCGTATCCCAAGCCATCTTCTAAAATTTATGCGGATTTTTTCTTTTGACTGGCAGAGAACACTCCCAGCTTCTGTCTTAGATACTCGAACGCTTCCCTGGGCAGAGGTTTGGTAAAGATATCAGCAGCTTGTTCTTTGGAGGTAACATACTCCAACTTCACTTTTTGCTCAAGCACTTTTTCACGTAGGAAATGATATTTGATGGGAATGTGCTTGGTTTTCGAATGCATAACAGGATTCTTTGAGATACTGATGGCACTTGTATTATCACACATAATGGAGATAGGAGTTGCACATTTGATTTGAAAATCTTGCAAGGTTTGCATCATCCATAGGAGTTGAGTGCAACAAGATGCGGCGGCTACATACTCTGCTTCAGCTGTTGATAAGGCAATAGAATTTTGCTTCTTGCTGAACCAAGATACTAACCGGGGCCCCATGTAAAATGCACCACCACTAGTGCTTTTCCGATCATCAACACTTCCAGCCCAATCTGCATCGGTGTAAGCATGAAGAGTAAGATCAGCATCCTTTGGATACCATAGACCAAAGTCTTGAGTTCCTTGTAGATATTTGAATATCCTTTTGACAGCCTGAAGGTGAGACTCTTTTGGATTAGCTTGGAATCGTCCAACAATCCCAACAGCATGCATAATGTTTGGTCTGGTCCCAGTGAGATAAAGTAGACTTCCAATCATCGATCTGTATTCTGGTTGATTCACAGTGGGAGAATCATCATTAGAACTGAGACTGCATCCGGTTATCATTGGTGTACTTACAGGTTTGCATTCTTCCATACCATACTTCTTCAGAATTTGCTTAAGATATTTTGCTTGTGATAGAAATATACCATCTGCAGATTGATGCACTTGCAAGCCAAGAAAGAATGTTAGTTCCCCAAGTAAAGACATTTCAAATTCTTGCTACATGACAGAAGCAAATTTTTGACTCATAGATTCTTCGTTACTCCCAAAAATGATGTCATCAACATATACAACTACAATTAATAGTTTGTCATTTTCAACTTTTGTGTATAAGTTGCTATCAGCAGACCCCTTTGAAAATCCTTGTTGATGAAGATATTTGTCAAGACGATAATACCAAGCCCTTGGAGCTTGTTTGAGACCATAAAGAGCCTTTTTAAGTCTACAAACAAGATTGGCATCATTTCCCAAAATGAATCCTTCTGGTTGTTCTATATATACTTCTTCTTCTAGATCACAATTAAGAAATGCAGATTTGACACCCATTTGATAAACTTTGATTTGTTGATAACTTGAAAAAGCAAGAAACATTCTTATGGCTTCAAGTATAGCTACAGGAGAAAAAGTTTCTTCAAAGTCTATACCTTCTTGTTGAGTATACCCTTTGCAAACCAGTCTAGCTTTGTTTCTTACAACATCCCCATTTTCATTTAACTTGTTCTTGAAAATCCATTTAGTTCCAATGACATTTTTATCAAGAGGTCTTGGAACCAAATCCCAAGTGTCATTTTTTTCAATTTGAACAATTTCGTCATCCATGGCTTGCTTCCAACATTCATATTTGCTAGCTTCATTGACATTGTGTGGTTCAATTGTGGATAGAAGTGCTTGATGACTAGAAGATCCCACAAAAGTTCTCCTTGTTCGTACACCTGATTCCTTGTCTCCCAAAATCTGAGATTCAGGATGATTCTTTTGAATGTATCTGGATGGAGCTTTTTCAGATAGATCATTTTCAGGTTCTTCATTTGATTCACTGTCTATATCATTTCCATCTGATGCAGAAGGCCATATGTCATTATCATCTTCTTCTGTTGTTTGTTTTTCTTATTTAGGAGCTGCAGGAGACTCGTCAATAACAACATCAATACATTCAACAACCTTTTGAAGCCTCTTATTGTAACACGTGAATGCTTTGCTTGAAGATGAGTAGCCAAGAAGTATCCCTTCATCTGATCTAGGGTCAAACTTGCCAAGTTTTTCATCATTATTTTTGATAAAGCATCTACTTCCAAAAACTTTAAAATGCTTTACGGTGGGAGATTTGCCATACCAGAGTTCATATGGAGTTTTATCACTGTTTACCCGAACATGAGCCTTGTTGAGAATGTTAACTGCTGCACGAGATGCCTCACTCCAAAACATGTTAGGAACATTAGAGTCAGTAAGCATAGCTCTGGCCATTTGAACAATTGTTCTATTCATTCTTTCTGCTACACCATTTTGTTGTGGGGTGCCTGCTACAGAGAACTGTCTTTTAATGCCATGTTGTTCACAAAATTCAAAGAATTCATTTGACGAATATTCTCCTCCTCGATCAGATCTAACACACTTGATTTTTGAATCCAATTCATTTTCTACCAGTGCTTTGTACTTCTGAAATTTTTCAAAAGCTTCATCTTTGTGTTTAATAAACGCGATCTCACACATTCTGGAGTAGTCATCAATAAATAGGATATAGTATTCTTCCCCACGTAATGATTTTTTCCTCATAGGTCCACAGATGTCAGTATGAATGAGTTCAAGAGGCTTACTTGATGAACCTTCTTTGGCATTAAATCGGACTCTGGTCTGCTTACCAAATTGACAAGATTTGCATATGGTACTTTATGGAAGATTGATCTTGGGAAGATCACGAACAGCTTGAAGTTTGCTTGCTTTCTTGATTTGAGAGAAACTCAGATGTCCCAGTCTTCGATGCCATAGCCAATTTTCTGAAGATTTGCTTAAGTAACATTGTTCTATGCCGTTGAGTACATACAGGTTGCTTGGATTTCTTTTTCCTTTTATAATGATTTTACCTATATCAAGATCACGAACCACACATTCTTTGGAACTGAAGACCACTTCTGCTCCTTGATCACACATTTGACTAACACTAAATAGGTTATGCCTTAATCCATCCACATACATGACATCTTTAGCCTTCACCTTTTCTTTTAGAAATACTGACCCTTTTCCTTTAATAACAGCAGGAGTATCATTTCCAAAAGTAACTTTCTTTTCCTTCTCTAGAGCATTATAAGTATGCAGTTTGCTTTTGTCACCTGTCATGTGTCTAGAACACCCGCTATCAATGTACCATTGATTCTCTTCACCCTCTGCAAATAACGCTATCCCACAATTTTCAACCGGTAATTCTTTCTTTTTCCACACTTTAGAGCTTGAGGGAACATGCTCTTTTGGCTGGACCTTGCTCCTACATTCAGATTCTTCATGACCAAATTTATTGCAATAAGTACATTCAACTTCATTTTGAAGAGGAGAAAAATTGTTATAGGTGTTCTTCTTTCGTTCATCATTCATCCTTATCTTTCTTGCTTCTCTGGTCATGATGGTTTTATATGCAACACATTGAACAGCTTTATGACCAAAGTTGTGACATGTGAAACATTGTCCATTGAAGTAGAAATTTCTGTGATCATGAAATCTTCTATTAGACTTTACCTGTTGGTTGTAGCCATTTTGAAAGATCTCCCTGTTAGTGTTTCTTAAATTGAGGTGATCTTGCTTTACCTGTAAATATCCGTTGTTCCCTTGCTGAGTGGCTGAATGTAGAGAACCAGCAGTGGCTGCTTTTAGAGAATTTGGTGTTGATGTCTGAGAAGATTCCCCAGTATATCCCAGACCTGTTTTTATAAAGGGAGACTGTTGTACCTTGATAATCTCATCCAAGGTTTCTGAACTTTTAGCAAATCTGAGATTGAGAGAATTCAATTTCTCATTATCCTTCCTTAGACTTACTACTTCACATTCTAGATCCTCCATGCGTTTTTCTCTTGCTTCAAGCTGATTTTTAAAAGTCTCTATGATTATGTTCTTTTCTTCTAGGCTTACTTTGAGTTGAATGTTTTCTTCAAGAAGATTATTGTCTTCTAGAGAATCCACAAAGGTACCCTTTTCTTTTTCACATTCTTTCATGAGAGCCCATACTTTTGCACCAAAATTCAGCAAAGCTTTTGTATGTATACTTCCCATTGAGACGGATCTCCTTCAAGCGATCAAGCTTCTGCAGAAGGACCCCGCTCTGATACCAATTGTTGGGAAAAATACTGAGAGGGGGGGGGGTGAATCAGTATTTACTGCATAATCAAATCTTTTTATTTTTCCATTCCTTAAAACCCATACGCTACTTTCCTTCAGTAAACTAGCGTATATACGCGGATCCCCTTTATGAAACTAGCGTATACACAGAGATCTAGATATGTCATTAAATCTTCACTTCTATTAATCCATCATTCATTCATCAGATGTTCAATAAACAGTAAACATGTGCAGTAAGAACAGAATAAACCATCACACAAAGCATCACACATGAACACCAGGATTTTTAGGTGGAAACCCAAGTCGGGAGAAAACCACCGCTGCAGTTGCTCGGCCTTCAATATTTTATTATAGAGAAAACATCTTACAACATATGTGCTGGCGCAGACTTGACCAGCACGGAGGCACCCACCTGCGCTCGTTTACCAGCCTCTCCTGGAAGGGAGCTCCAACCCCCTGACTCGTTTACCAGCCTCTCCTGGAAGGGAGCTACGACCCCCTGATCTCGTTTACCGGCCTCACCTGGAAGGGAGCTACAACCCCCTGACTGAAGGCTACAACCCTCAGCACCTCTATGGACCACGTTTCATCAATTTTCACACTGGATCCAAAGCTTCCTTTAGGACACCACTTACAGGCCACGTTTCATCATATTTTCAGACTGGACCCTTTCCATACTTTTAAGCACAGTCAACCATGAAACAGATACATATAACTTACTGACAGATATCAGTAAACCAGCAGAACAGATCAGACATTTCTTACCACAGACATCAGCAAAACCTAGTTTGCATACGCGCTTTTCTTTCTCTGATGTTGGCCGTGTGTCTCGTACGTCCACACAAACCAGCGTATACCTCAGTGTATATTTATTGCACATACGCACTTTTACTTCAGAGAATCCGCGTGTATACGCGCTTCCGCCGCGGCGAAGTAGCGTATAGATCTTCAATGATTACAGAGCTGCATACTTCATCAGATCAGATGTTTAATTCAGATTTGCCCTTTTCACTTCAGTCAGATGTTCGCCTAGATGTTCGCCTCATCACAGATCTAAGCCTTCCATAATCAGATCTAGAAAATACAAGTGCATTTCAGATCTAGATCCCCTTCTTCATCATTGGTGCATCATACCTTCAGATTTGTCTTCAAGTGTAACCCTTCCATTTAGATCTACTTCAGAGAGAAGTATTCATTTAAGCTCAGACATCTTGCACCACACTCATGTTTTGCACAATGAATTTCTTCTCCTTATATAGGTTTACCCTTTTACAATACCATGAGCCCCTTTTTCAATACCATGGACCAAAACAATACCAAGCCCAAATCACCTTAATGGCTGGTAGTCTAGTGAGATCATTGCAAATACAATGGGCAATACCATGGGTCAATTTACCCTTGGTTTTGCACTTTTTGAGCGCTTTAGCCCATACGCGACTTGGCACGTTATTTTCCGCGTGCATACGCGACTTCCCCTAGGCCAACCCGCGTATACAAAGAGACATACTCTTTTCATCATATTTTGAGCACATTCTGAATTCTTTTCTTCATTGCCTTCTGTACACACTGTAGAAACATCATATTTTCTTCATCAGGAACATATTCTCTCAAGCACAACTTCATCAAGTAAGTTGTCATCATCTTCATTAAGTGGGTTGCCTTTCAAGGACAACACTCATCATCACGTATCCAACAAACATGATTTACACATCATTTACCGGGTCCATCAAGTCAAGAATAACTTCATCGGGTGGTTTTATAAGGACAACACATGTCCAACGATCATGTCTTCATCTTCATTTAGTGGGTTGCCATCAAGGACAACACTCTGCATCATATTTCCAACAGTTTAACCCAAAACAAAGAAATTAATTAGATAAATCTCTATTTATCTTATTATTTTCTAGGAATAATTATTTAAATCTTATTTAAATAATATTCCTTGTTAAATATGACTAAATCACCCCTAAATAATTAAATAAATCATTATTTATTTGATTATCATTCAACCACTTCCTTAAAATGATAAATAAATCGTTTATTTATTTATTATTTACAAATAAAGTTTGACCCAAGTCAAATACGCTTTTCCCTCAACAAATATAATAAAATATTCCATAAAAGGTGGATCTAGATTTGGTTAACGTTATTTTAATCGTACACCAAGATCTAGAATTATTGTATTTTGTTATAAATAGGAGGGTTTTCCCTACCATTCTTCACCTTTTGTTGCCTATTGGATCACTCTGGATCTAAACTCTTGGTCTGACTTTGAGCCATTATCATTGTCATATTTTCCATTATTTGCTGTGTGAGCTCTCTTTGAGTTCTATCTTTATCTGGGTTTTCTACACCAACAGGAGAGAGAAATGCTAGATCTGAAGTGTTGAGGACTTCCAAGAACCCATCCCATTGAGGAGAATTGGAAACATCTTCTTGGGTTCCTCTCAGGTGCCCTCAATACAAAAAATTCTTTCAAAAATTTTTCTTGTCTTGTCTATTGGATATATGGAGCA
The DNA here is from genome assembly GCA_034641835.2 of Pinus albicaulis. Classification (NCBI taxonomy): domain Eukaryota; kingdom Viridiplantae; phylum Streptophyta; class Pinopsida; order Pinales; family Pinaceae; genus Pinus; species Pinus albicaulis. The sequence goes on along the minus strand of CM076572.1, from coordinate 95,037,735 downwards.
AACCCTTCTTTTTACTGCTTAATGTCTTTCTATGTATAGATCTGGTTTTTTGCAGCTATTGTCTTGATCAACTAACTGCAGATCAGAAGATATTGGCAGCCACATTTGATGTTAGGGCTATTAGTTATGCGTAGCTAAAGTGGTCTTTTTTCGTACACTTCGACAAAGGATTCATACTAACAAGAACAAAATAAATGTTAATCGTGATTTCATAAACTCTAATGTTGGCGGGAAGAACCACCATATTCCAAAAATGGATATGAGGAAGTTTGATGGAAAGGATCCCGTAACATGGATGCTACAGATGGAGAAATATTTTGATCTCCATAACATGCAAAACACACAAAAGGTACGCATTGCAACTTTACATTTAGAGCAAAATACATTTGTATGGTATCAATGGCTTTGCTCCCGTAAAAAAATTGTCACTTGGTCAATTTTTACGAAGGAAATGATAGCACATTATGAGGATACAAAGAGAAACACCTTCTTTAGCCAATTTATAAATCTCAAACAAAAGGGTTTAGTGGGGCAGCACATTGAGCACATGAAGTTCGCGTTTTGGAACTGAATTCATTGGAGAAGTCATTTAGGTTGGAAAGAAAAGTTGAATGTAAAATAATGGCGACAAGGAAGCCTACCACTCAATTCTATAAAGAAGGAAGTGTTGCTACGCCTAGATTTCCACAACCTACAAGTTTGACACCAAAAAAATTGGAAGAAAAAAGAGCAAAAGGGCTTTGCTACAGTTGTGATAGCAAATACACTAAAGGTCATAAGTGTGCTGAGAAGAAATTATTTTACATAGATTTTGAAGAGGAAGAAGAAAATGAACAAGAAGAGGATATACACCAGGAACCAGCTCTAGAAGAGGAAGAAATGAATCCGACCATATCGTGTAATGCACTGGCAGGAATTACCACTCCTCAAACTCTCAAGATAGAAGGACATATCAAGAAGAAAAGGGTAATAGTGTTGATTGATTCAGGTAGCACCCATAATTTTATTCATTATAAGGTAGCCAAGGAATTAAATTGTTTCCTATACCCAGCACCAGAATGTCAAGTGATGGTTGCAAATGGAGGAACTATAAATTGCTCCGGAAAATGCCATAATATCAAGCTAACCATGGGGGAATATGTATTGACTAGTCCAATGCTTGCCATTCCTATGGGAGGTGCTGATGTTGTACTAGGAGTACAATGGTTGCAATCTTTGGGGACGGTAGCTTTTAATTTTCAAGAACTTTTCTTGAAATTTTTTTCAGAAGGAAAGGAAGTTGAATTACGGGGTATTGCGGGGAAGCCAGGAAAGATAATAAGCTCTAATGTCATGACAAAGCTTCTAAAAAAATAACAACGAGGCGTCATTGCACAATTATGCTCACTAGAAGTTCCAACATCAAAATCATCTATTTCTGCAGATCTTCAACAAGTCTTGGACAATCATTCCAAGGTGTTTGAAACTCCCAAAGGACTCCCACCTATTCGTGATCATGATCATGCTATTCATTTGATTCCAGGAAGTGTTCCTCCAAACATCAGGACTTATAGATATCCTTACTTCCAAAAGAGCGAAATTGAACGTATGATTGCAGAAATGTTAGAGGCGGGTATAATTCAACCTAGTCAAAGTTCTTTCTCTACTCTTGTAGTATTGGTACACAAGAAGGATGGATCATGGCGAATGTGTCCGGATTATAGGGAGCTCAATAAGCTCACCATTAAAGATAAATTTCCCATTCCTGTGATTGATGAATTATTGGATGAATTACATGGAGCAATTTATTTTACCAAGTTGGATCTTCGTTCGGGATATCATCAAATTAGAATGAAGACTGAAGATATTCCAAAAACAACATTTCGAACTCATGAGGGTCATTATGAATTTTTGGTCATGCCTTTTGGCATTACCAATGCACCTTCTACATTTCAAGGGTTGATGAATTCCATTTTCAAACCCTTCCTTAGAAAAATTGTGCTAGTATTTTTTGATGATATACTAATCTATAGCAGGTCTTGGAAGGATCATGTTAAACATGTTGACAGGGTGCTCAAACTATTGCAGGAGAAACAATTATATGAAAAAACATCCAAATGTTTCTTTGGAGTACAAGAGGTGGAATATGTGGGTCATATTGTATCTCACGAGGGTGTTAAGGTAGACCCTAACAAAATTAAAGCCATTAAGGAATGGAAAGTCCCCACAACCATAAAGCAGTTACGAGGATTTCTCGGGTTAACAGGGTATTATCGCAAGTTTGTTAAGAATTATGGGAGAATAGCAGCACCTCTAACAACATTATTGAAGAAAGATGAATTTTCATGGACTCCTGAAGCAACTAAGGTGTTTGAACATCTTAAAGAGGCAATGTGCCTAGCACCGGTCTTAGCTACGCCAGACTTCACAAAAACCTTTATTGTGGAATGTGATGCCTCAGGAAATGGAATTGGTGCAGTTTTAATGCAGGAAGGAAGACCCATTGTTTTTGAAAGTCGTCCAATCAAAGGAAAGTATTTACAAAAACCTATTTATGAGAAGGAAATGTTAGCAATACTGCATGCACTAAAGAAATGGAGAACTTACATAATGGGAAGACACTTCAAGGTAAAAACTGATCATGATAGTCTTAAACACTTTTTGGAACAAAGACTATCTTCAGAAGAGCAGCAAAAATGGGTCACAAAGATGTTGGGTTATGACTTTGAAATAATCTACAAAAAAGGAAAGCTTAATGTTGATGCAGATGCACTCTCAAGAAAGAATGAAGAGGTGGAAGCATTGCTTTGTGCCATTTCTATTATCCAACCAGATTGGATAACCGAAGCAAGAGATGAATGGAAGAAGGACAAAGATGTATGGACACTCATTCAAAAGTTGCAGCAAGATCCTAGTACATGTGATACATTTAGTTGGAAAAATGATTCCTTATGGTACAAAGATCGCTTATATCTTTGTAAGAATTCCCAACTAAAACAAAAGATTCTTCTGGAATTGCACACTTCTCCTTTAGGAGGACACTCGGGATTTTAAAAAACTTACCACAGGGTGGAGAAATAATTTTTTTGGGATGGCCTTAAATCTGATATTCAAAAGTTTGTGGCGGAATGTTTGGTTTTCCAGAAGAATAAAGTTGAAACAATTAAGACCCCGGGTCTTCCACAACCTTTACCCATTCTAATTCAACGTTGGGAGGAGATTTCAATGGATTTTATCACAGGTTTACCTAAGTCCGAAGGAAAGAGTGTCATCATGGTGGTAGTTGATAGACTTACGAAGTATGCACACTTTTGTGCATTATCTCATCCATTTGAAGCAAGTATAGTTGCTACTACATTTATCGACAAAATTCAAAAGCTACATGGAAGCCCAAGGGTTATTAGAGATCCCATTTTTACTGGGAATTTTTGGACGGAGTTATTTTCTTGTTTGGGTACTCAATTAGCTCATAGCTCATCTTATCATCCTCAATCTGATGGTCAAACTGAAATAGTAAATAAATGTTTGGAAGGATATATTCATTGTTTTGTATCTGATAAACAAACACAATGGGTCAAGCGGTTACCTCTCATTGAATGGTGGTATAACACTTCCTTCCATACTGCAGCAAAAATGACCCCATTTGTGGCACTTTATGGATATCATCCACCATCCATAAAATCATCTTTGAGGGAAAATTCGAAGGTTCAAGTAGTGGAAGATCACATCGAGCATCAGCAAGAATTTCTCCAATTCTTAAAGGATAACCTGAATTTGGCACAAAATCGAATGAAACAACAGGCAGATCAACATCGTAGCAAGAGAAGTTTTGATGTAGGAGATTGGGTATTTTTACGGCTACAACCATATAAACAAATGTCCCTCAAGCAAGCTAAGAAGGATAATAAATTATCACCAAAGTATTATGTTCCTTACAAGGTGTTGCAAAAGATTGGTACTATGGCATACAAATTGGAGCTTCCTGTTTCTTCGCGAGTGCATCCAGTTTTCCATGTTTCATGCTTAAAGAAGGTTATAGGTGAAAATCTTCTAGTTCAAAAAATATTGTCAGAACTTGATGAGGAAGGAAAAATCATATTGGAACCTGAAGCAGTCACGGAAACAAGAACTCAACAGCTACGGAATCGATGAATTTCATAGTATCTCATCAAGTGGAAGAACTTACAAACTGAAGATTCTACATGGGAGGATGAGAAGTTTATACAGAAGCACCCAAAGCTACTCAAGTGTTGAGGACAACACTTTTTTGAAGGAGAGGGGCATGTTAGGTCCCTATATTACTAGTATAGTCCCTTATTGTTATTAGTGTAACCCCCTTATTGTTATTATTGTACCCTTGTAACCCCCATTTTGTTATTATTGTGCCCTTAAATTATTATTGTTAGGTCGGCTAGGATTACATTGTGGCCCACTAGGATTACATTATAGCCACATGGACTCCTATATATAGAAAGGAGGTTTTGTAAATTGTATCATCCAAGAATTGTTCATTTATGTAATGTATTGGAGGTTTCCCCCTTGAAGTGGCTTATTTCTAAGGTGTTGATATATCTTTTCTTCTATTTTTGGAGCTGGTTACACAACATGGATTGGAATTACGTAAAAAGTGGTAGATAGTGAACAATCTTACTTTTTTCTCTATAAATTTTAGAGCCAAATCAAGAAACAGTGACACGTGGAACTTCGTACAAGTGCGCTCTTCTGAAACAGTCCATAATTAGGGCATTGTGAGAGATTGGGTATAAATATCTCTTGAAGAATGCAAATTGTTTTAGACCTGTGGCATTGGAAAGATGACTCAGAGGACTACTACAAGACCAAAAATTAGATATTGAGGATCTGAAATAACAGAGATACACCAAATTCAATATCGAGCTCCTAGAAGGCAAGAAAAAGATAGATCATGTGTTGTCAAGGGTTGCAAAGGACCAGACTTTCTACGGTAGCAAAGCAAAGCAAGGTGCAGCAGAGGGTAGCATGACAATAGTAGCAACCAAGGTGCATAATAGCAGCAAGAAGTTCATCATATGAAGTCTTCAAGTGGGCAGCACTGCATACAATCATTGTAAAGGTATCATTGTACTTAGTCATTGTAAATATATTATTGTAAAAATTTTACTAGTGTCTATCTGCCAAGGGTTGAAGAGGCAGTGTTGGAAGTCTAGGATCATCATTAGGTGGTTGTGTCAAAGTTGGGGTTATGGTCTAGTATATATTCTTCTTCTACATCATTATATATTATTGTAAAGTGGACCATTTTCCCTGGTACGGGAGTCCATTCTTCTTTTATTCTTCTATAGGGTGCTAGGGTGGTGCTAGGGTGAGTTGTAGCTCATTGGGTGTTGGGGCATCCGTTCAGTTGACTACTGAAGAGTCTTGGGCATTGGAGCATCCATCTAGTGGGAGCTGGAGAAGAATGATTTTCTAGATTCTAGGAAGTTGGAGCTTCATTTTCAATTGGAGTTGAATATTAAAGAATTATTAGAAAAGCATTAGATGGTTTTTGTCCCGGAGTGGGTTTCCACCTTAAAAATTGTGTGCATTTGTGTTCCTCTTGTTTGCTGCTATCATTGTACAAACCCTGATAATAATTGATGATTAAATAATGATCTAATTGAAATGAATATTGATTCACCCCCCCCCCCCTCTCATTATTTCCAACAATTGGTATCAGAGCTTGGTTCCTTCAATAACAGTTTAACAACTGGAAGGAGGTCATGGAGCATACCAAGAATAGTGTACCTCTATTCAATGAAAATAATTATGCACTCTAGAAAGGAAGAATGGAGGTCTATCTCTTGGTGCAAGGTTACGAAGTATGGGACAATATTCAAAATGGATTTACATCAACTACGGATGAACAAGGTAAGAAGAATTTGGTAAATGATGCAAAAGAAAAGAATATTATTATCAGCGGACTTATTGAATCTGCTTATCATAAGGTGTTGGGTTGTAAAACTGCCAAAAATGTATGGGACAAGCTTGAGAATATATATGCAGGTGACTCAAATGTCAAGGAAGCAAAGCTTCAAATCTATAGAGCAAAATTTGAGCAACTCAGAATGAAAGAAGATTGCAACATTGCTGCATACTTCCAATACGTTGATGAAATAACCAATACTCTAGAAGTATTGGGAGAGCCAGTTGATGAGAAGACTATTATATGGAAGATTATTAGAACGTTACCAGGGAGATTCAACCCAAAGGTATCGGTCTTAGAATACAGTGCAAATATGGACAAACTCAGCAAAGAGGAATTACATGGAGTTCTCATAGCATATGAAATGAGACTTGATGAAGAAGAGGGTACTTTGCATCTAGAAACTGCGTTCGTTGCATCTAAGAAAACCAATAAGAATAAACAACCTTCAATTGAAAAGACATGCACCTGCAAGTGTGAAGAAAATGGAGATGATGAAGAAGTTATTTCAGATGAAGAATATGCTTACTTCACGAGAAAACTAAAAAATTTTAAGGAACAATTCAAAGGTAAAATTCCATTGATATGTTTCAGCTGTAGTTGTTGATCAGCGGTTGTCATTGATGTCAACCCAAGCAGCACCAGGGGCTAACCCAAAATTGAATGAGAAGTTTGACCTACCAAATTAATATATTCTGGGTCAATAATGCTTTTGATGGTTTCTACTTGTCGAGATGTTTCCGTTGATATATGGCACGCCATGTAATTCTTCACAGTTTGTGAGATATTCATGTTTGAAGTTTGTACCCCAGTTAGTGGGCTAAAACCCCATGGGGTTGGGGCATGGGTAATTGAAAAGTCATAATTAATATTTTTTATGCTCCTAAAATCCCTCCCACGTTCACTTTTTGAAGCCCCTCTCAACTTAAGAATTCATATATATTGTGATCTTCATTTCCTCCTTAGGCAAGGGATTCGGCCATCTGAAACAGGTCATCGTGGCCTTTTCGGTCTAAATTTTTTTCTATGAAGGGTCAAAAGCTGAAATTTTTATGAGGAAAATCTGAAAGCCTAAGGAAGTTGCAGTAAAAATTTCAGATCATGTTGTGCAACATTTTTGGAGATATGATCTGTGGAAGTAAGGGTTTTTGCAGGCTCCTGAAATTCATCTCAAAGAAGTGACCTTGGTAAATTCGTAATAAATCCCTCTATGTATATCGGATTGGAATTCCGTAAAAAGTTACAGATAGTGCATAGTCTTTACTTTGCGCTCTATCAATTTCAGAGACAAATGAAGAAACGGTGACACGTGGCATGCCGTACAAGTGCGCTCTACTGAAACAGTCCATAATTAGGGCAGTGTGAGAAATTGGGTATAAATCTCTCTTGGAGAATCCAAATTGGGTCAGACCTGTGGCATTGGAAAGAAGACTCAGAGGAATACTATAGGACCCAAAATCAGATATTGAGGATTTGAAATAATAGAGATAAACCAAATTCAATATCGAGCTCCTAGAAGGAAAGAAAAAGCTAGATCATGTGTTGTCAAGGGGCAAAGGACCAGAATTTCTATGGCAGCAAAGCAAAGAAAGGTGCAACAGAGAGTAGCATGACAAGAGCAACAACCAAGGTGAATAACAGCAGCAAGAAGTTCATCATATGAAGTCTTCAAGTGGGCAGCACTGCATACAATCATTGTAAAGGTATCATTGTGCTTAGTCATTGTAAATACATTATTGTACAAATTGTACTAGTTTCTATCTGCCAAGGGTTGAAGAGGCAGTGGTTGTGTCAAAGTTGGGGTTATGGTCTAGTATATCTTCTTCTTCTACATCATTCTATATCATTGTAAAGTGGACCATTTTCTCTGGTACGAGAGTCCATTCTTCTTTTATTCTTCTATATGGTGGTAGGGTGGTGCAAGGGTGACTTGTAGCTCATTGGGTGTTAGCGCATCTGTTCAGTGACTACTGAAGAATCTCGGGCGTTGGAGTGTCCATCCAGTGGGAGCTGGAGAAGAATGCTTTTCTAGATTCTAGAAAGTTGGAGCTTTATTTTCAATTGGAGTTGAAAAGGATTATTAGAAAATCATTAGGTGGGTTTTGTCCCGGAGTGGGTTTCCACCTTAAAAATTGTGTGCATTTGTGTTCCTCTTGTTTGCTGCTATCATTGTACAAACACTAATAATAATTGAAGATTAACTAATGCTCTAATTGAAAGAAATATTGATTCACCCCCCCTCTCAGTATTTCCAACAATTGGTATCTGCTTATCATAAGGTGTTGGGTTGCAAAACCGCCAAAAATGTATAGGACAAGCTTGAGAATATATATGCAGGTGACTCAAATGTCAAAGAAGCAAAGCTTCAAATATATAGAGAAAAATTTGAGCAACTCAAAATGAAATAAGATTGCAACATTGCTGCATATTTTCAATATGTTGATGAAATAACCAATACTCTGAAAGGATTGGGAGAGCCAGTTGACGAGAAGACTATTATATGAAAAATTCTTAGAACGTTACCAGGGAGATTCAACCCAAAGGTATTGGTCTTAGAATACAGTGCAAATCTGGACAAACTCAGTAACGAGGAATTACATGGAGTTCTCATAGCATATGAAATGAGACTTGATGAAGAAGAGGGTACTTCGCATCTAGAAACTGCGTTCGTTGCATCTAAGAAAACAAATAAGGATAAACAACCTTCAATTGAAAAGACATGCACCTGCAAGTGTGAAGAAAAGGGAGATGATGAAGAAGGTCTTTCAGATGAAGAATATGCTTACTTCACGAGAAAACTACAAATTGGTAAGGGACAATTCAAAGGTAAACTTCCATTGATATGTTTCAGCTGTAATGAGGTTGGGAATTTTGCAGCAAAATGTCCAAACAAAAGTAATGGAAACTCAAAGAGAAAGAAAGGCTTTAAGAAATTCAACAAGCAAGGATCCAAAAGGAACTTTCTCTCTAAAGAAGATAGCTCATCATCCGATGAAGACAATGATAGTGAAGAAGAAGCCAATGAGAGAGTATTGTTTATGGCCAAGCACAATAAGCAAGAGGTATCAAACAACGAAGAAGGATGGACCATAGACGAATTTTATGAGGAAGCAATCAAGCTTATAAAAGATCTCAAGGTGGAGAAGATCCGTTCCAAAACTCTTGAAGAACAAGTTCAAGGTCTCAAAATTGAAGTTGAAGAACACAAATGCATTGAAGAGTCACTTCAAAAGAAGTTGGAAGAAAGTAACCAAGAAAGGGAAGAATTAGAAGCCCAAGTAGTCTTTCTACGTGAGGAAGTGAAGAAAGGAAAAAATATCCAAAACTATGCCAACAGCTCAAGGGAATTGGAAGAACTCATCAACAATCAACGATCTTACAATGACAAAACTGGGATCAGTTACAAAGAAGAAGAAGCAGGATCTTCTACAACAAAATACAATGAACCTATGAGATCTGACATGCATGAAGACTTCATTGGACAAGATTCACAAGAACAACCTTGGAAGACAATTCCTCGACGAAAATTTCCATCCAGGTACCAACATATTTTTTATGGCTACTGTTATTCATGTGGAAAATTTGGTCATAAAGCTATAGAATGTCGCACGTACCCTAGGAACAAATACAATTCCAGGAGATCTGTCAAATATGAACCTCCCAGGGCTCAGCGAAATATCAATAGATTTGAACATTTAAGAAATAATATTGAATGTTACAAATGTTGAAACTTTGGACACATAGCCAAAGACTGCAGACTTGAAAATCCTCGAGAAGAATCTTCGAAGCCACAGAATGAACGAACATGGAAGAAGAAGAATGATAATTGTGCTCTCGCTCTCAAGGCTCAAAAGAACAAAGATGTGTGGTATGTTGATAGCGGTTGCTCAACGCATATGACTGGAGATAGAAATAAATTTGTATCTCTGAAAGAGAAGGATGGAACCGTGTCCTTTGGAAATGATGGATCTTCAAATGTTATAGGATCAGGTACTGTCACTCTCGGAAGCAAAGATTCTCTAGCCAATAATGTTCTACTAGTTGAAAACATGAATCACAATCTGCTCAGTGTTGGAAAAATGTGTGATCAAGGACACACAATACTATTCAACTCCACGAAATGTGAAATCAGGAAAAGCGTGTATGGTGAAATTGTGGCTACAGCAAGTCGAGCTCCAAACGACATATATGTTCTGGATGAAGCAACTAAAGCATGTCTAATAGCTAAAGAGGATGATACAATAATTGGTAGCAATGATGATCGAATAAGTAAGAATTTTGCTACAAAGGTGCAAAGTGATTTCGAGATGTCTTTACTTGGTTGCAAATTGAGCATAGATGACTCATCTAAGGATGTGGATCAAAGGTTGTACAGATCTATGATTAGTAGTCTTCTATATGTAATAGCCTCCCGACCAAATGTTATGCAAGCAGTTGGACAAGTAGCAAGATTCCAAGTAGCACCAAAAGAATCACATATTAAATATTCACCAACATTGGAATATCTTCGCCAGAAGCTTGGGATTCTCCCAAGTTCTCATTAGATTTTCCTTTTTCAGAATATAAAGGGGGAGTGGAAGTGTGTGCAGGTCTGCAGGACAGTTGTGTGTTAGCGCGAGTGGAAGTGTGTACAGGTCCGTAGGATGGTTGTGCTTCAGGGGGAGTTACCCTTTGCCATTGATGTCAAAGGGGGAGAGAATGTTGTAGGAAGAGGTGTCATGATCGCAAGGGGAGTACTTGTGTTGCCATCAATGCCAAAGGGAGAGATTGTTGATCAGCGGTTGTCATTGATGTCAACCCAAGCAGCACCAGGGGCTAACCTAATATTGAATGAGAAGTTTTACCTACCAAATTAATATATTCTGGGTCAATAATGCTTTTGATGGTTTCTACTTGTCGAGAAGTTTCTGTTGATATATGGCATGCCATGTAATTCTTCACGGTCTGTGAGATATTCATGTTTGAAGTTTGTACCCCAGTTAGTGGGCTAATGCCCCATGGGGTTGGGGCATGGGTCATTGAAAAGTCATAATTAATATTTTTTATGCTCCAAAAATCCCTCCCACGTTCACTTGTTTAAGCCCCTCTCAACTTAAGCATTCATATATATTGTGATCTTCATTTCCTCCTTAGGCGAGGGATTCATCCATCTGAAACAGGTCATCGTGGAATTTTTGCTCTAAAGTTTTTTCTTCGAAGGCTCAGAAGCTGAAATTTTTATGAGGCAAAGCCGAAATCCTGAGGAAGCTATAGTAAAAATTTCAGATCATGTTGCGCAATAGTTTTGGAGATATGATTTGTGGAAGTAAGGGTTTTTGCAGGCTCCTGAAATTCATCTCAAAGAAGTGACCTTGGTAAATTCGTCATAACTCCCTCTCTGAGTATCGGATTGGAATGTTGTAACAAATGACAGATAGTGCATAGTCTGTAATTTTCGCTCTATCAATTTCAGAGACAAATTAACAAATGGTGACACGTGGCACACCGTACAAGTGCGCTCTACTGAAACAGTCCATAATTAGGGGAGTGTGAGAAATTGGGTATAACTCCCTCTTGGAGAATCCAAATTGGGTTAGACATGTGGCATTAGAAAGAAGACTCAGAGGAATACTATAGGACTGAAAATTAGATATTGAGGATCTGAAATAATAGAGATACACCAGATTCAATATCGAGCTCCTATAAGGCAAGAAAAAGCTATATCATGTGTTGTCAAGGGTTGCAAAGGACCAGACTTTCTATGGCAGCAAAGCAAAGAAAGGTGCAGCAGAGAGTAGCATGACAAGTGCAGCAACCAAGGTGCATAACAGCAGCAAGAAGTTCATCATATGAAGTCTTCAAGTGGGCATCACTGCATACAATCATTGTAAAGGTATCATTGTGCCTAGTCATTGTAAATACATTGTTGTACAAATTGTATTAGTGTCTATCTGCCAAGGGTTGAAGAGGTAATGGTTTTGTCAAATTTGGGGTTATGGTCTAGTATATATTCTTCTTCTACATCATTCTATATCATTGTAAAGTGGACCATTTTCTCTGGTACGAGAGTCCATTCTTCTTTTATTCTTCTATAGGGTGGTAGGGTGGTGCAAGGGTGAGTTGTAGCTCATTGGGTGTTGGTGCATCCGTTCAGTGACTACTGAAGAATCTCGAGCGTTGGAGCGTCCATCCAGTGGGAGCTAGAGAAGAATGCTTTTCTAGATTCTAGGAAGTTTGAGCTTTATTTTCAATTGGAGTTGAAAAGAATTATTAGAAAAGCATTAGGTGGTTTTTGTCCTGGATTGGCTTTCCACCTTAAAAATTGTGTGCATTTTTGTTCCTCTTGTTAGACTCCTATACCAATAGGTGTCATTTTTCATGATTGTCTTGATTGAACTACGAAATATGTTCAAACCTTCTTTCTTTAGCAAAGGTGTTCCATATTCTTGAAAAACCAAAAAAAGTCAAAAAATTTAAAAAATGTAAAGAGGGTATACCCTAAAAGAAAAATCAAAGGGTAAGAAAAATAAAGTGGTCAAAAAAGTGAAAGAAATGAACCCCAAGCAAAAAATAGACCAAGGAAAGTGTGCAAATCCAAATGCCACTACTATTTCATTTTTGTAACAAAGCAATTGTGTGCAGCTTGTCAAACCTTTGCCACAATTCATGAATAAGTCAAACTGTTTAAACTTGGCTTACTCATATTTCAATTTCATGTTGTAGATTAGAGAATAAATATCTGACCAAACAGTTTAATCTTGGCAGATAAGTAGATAGGTAGAGTTAATAAGAGGTGCTCAACAGTTTAATCTGAGCCCTTGGATGTAATAAGGGTAGAATTAGATAGATTTGCCTTGTAAAAAGCAAAGATTGAAAAGGGTTTGCAAGTCTAAATGCACCCTAATAAAGAAGAGAAAATGGTAGTGTTAAGTAGATAGGGTAGGTAGATGGTGCTGCAAAGTGTTATCTGATGAATGATGCTGCTACATGTTTTTGATCCTTTACTTTCATCACAAGTACTAAAGCAGGAAATACACTGGAAAATCATAGCAAGCAAAGTCAAACTCATTAACTTCCCTCATCACTTTCCCCTCAAAAGTTTTACTAATTTCCCCCAAAATACTAAGGTATTTGGAGATCAAAAGGGCTCAAGGAATTTCCTTGACTTTTGGAGGGACCGGACCCTCGGCCTAATGATCAAAAAGACCTAAGTACTTGAGATAATTCATCATTATAATCATTCACCTTTAACCTTTTCCTAAGTAAAATCCCATTTTGCTTAGGAAAATCATGCAAAACTTCCATAAAATCCCTCAAAATAACTTACTATTCTAAGTTTAAGTGTTGAAGATGAGATATTGCAATTTACTTCAGAAATTGTCACTTTCTTAGATATGCAAAGTTTTTTTGAGTTCCCTTGTCCCTTTGTCATATTTACATTTAACTCTATTTACTAAATCCCTAGTGCAAATGCCTTGTCCTAAGTATATAACTCCTTTTTTATAAATATTCAAAAAACCCTCTATTATAAAGTTTAACCAAAGTATTTATTTCCCCGTGTATTCAAATAAAAACCCATTATACAAGCCCTTTGGTTAAAATATAGCGTTATACGTTAATCCCGCCCCTATGGTAAGTTAATTATATTAATTAATTTATCATATAATAAAACATATATGAGAAAAGCTTTAAACATATGATATGTATGTTTAACACAAAAATATAAATAAAGCTAAAGTTTTAAATTCAAACTAAAAAACTTTGGAAAAAACTCCTATGCCACCATGGCTCATCCACCTGGCATTTCCCCAATGATTAAAACCCAGTTTGCAGCCCCTATTTCCACTATATAGTGGGATTAATGATATACGAATTAATTAATAACCAATACTCCTCAGCCTATCAGACGCCCAGGGGAGATTAATAAAGTTAATGGCATTTTAAACCCCTTACGGGCCCCGCATAGCTAACTATCCCATTATCTTTCCATTTCTTCAACCGTCGGATCGCTCCCTTACAGATCAACGTTCCATGTCAATCCCATGCCATCCCTTGTCTCGACACAGCCGGCGGGGGCTTGGTGGTATTGGAACCGTTCACACGCCACGCGTCCATCGCATTAGGTCAGCTCCCCGCGTTCAAAACCACTCTATTCCATAAGCGGTGCGGGGACTAAACCACTTACCGCCCGACCCCTGCACACGTCAGCCCGTACATTGATGACGTCACTCCTCGAAAAACTAAAAAACCCTTTTAACTTGTAAATAAAGCCATTTTTCGTGTTTTTCCCGTTATTTTCGTTATTGAAAGCGACTGTGCTCTCTGCTACGGTTTTCGAATTTTCATTGAAATCCACTGTTCCATTCGACTTCGCTCCAGAATTCCGCCGGAACTGTGTTCGAGCATCATCTTGCCACCACCTGATACCTGTTAAAACCCAGTTTGCTTCCAAGAACAGGTATTTCTTCTATTGTGCTCCGAACTTGAAAAGAAACTCTGTGTTCCTTGTTTTTCCGCTGGATCAGTGTTAAAATCTTATTGCTAAGATCATTCCCTGATTTTTAAACTGTGAATTGTTCCCCCTGAACCTGCAATTGTGCCAATTTCCCTCATTAAAGCTGAAATCGCGCTCAGTCTGTGAAGAAAACCCAGAAACTTCCATTTTGAATACACAAGAAACAAAATGGAAGCTCCGGCAGCCCTGAATGTAACCCCATTGAATGCCCCTCATAGAGACCTGGATTTCATTAACAAATTGTTTGATTTTAGCAGGTTATCATCAGAATATGGATTTGGACCAACAATTTCAATACTAGTTGACAAAATTGTTACTCCAAATTCTCAGATTTTAATTCAATATCTTCATTCAACAAACAGTTTGTATACAAAGTCAGAGAGAGATTAGAATGATGAAATGTGCACAATGAATGGTAAAAGTGAAATGAGAAATTACAGGGATAGGAAAAGCATAACAGTTAAAGAGTATCAGTGGTTAAAGTGTATCAGGTAAAAGTCAGAGTGAAAGTTAAAATGAAGTTACAGAGCAGTCAAAGGTAAACAGTAAAAGTAAATACAGAAGGCAGTAAAATGGTAAAAAGAGATGAGAATATTTTCACCAATAGTGAGGTGTGTCTAAAGTGAAAGTAAAACAGTCAAAAGAGCAAGAAAGTAAAAAGATGAAAAAACATAACAAGAAGGAACATTTTTGCAGAAATTGCATATTTTAGTCATAGTTTTTCAGAAACTATTGGGATCAATCCAAGATGAATTTTACAAAACTGAAGGAGGTTTCGGTTCTTAAGAGGGCCATCTACAAAAACCTCTCTCACTTTTCTAACAGCCATTATGGTTTTGGAAATATTAAACAATGTTGGAAAGCACTTTTTGCAGAAAACTCCTGTTAAGTCATCATGTTTCAGAGAACATTGTGGCCAATTAGAAATACATTTTACAAAACTGAAGGAGGTTTGTGTTTCTAAGAGACCCATCTACAAAAACCTTTCTCAGTTTTTCCACAGTGATTTCAGGCTGAGAGATACATGCACATCTTTAGAGGCTATTTTTCAGACTCTGTAAAACTCTGTTTTACACATCTTTTTGCAGAGCCTATTGCGCATAGCTGGAGAGGAATTTTATGAAAGTGAAAGAGGTTTATCTCACAAACATATTTTTCTACAATAAACTCTTTCACTTTTTACATATCTATTACGGATTGAGAAATACAAAGATATCATTGGACCCCAAGTTTGCAGAATTGTTGGAGCAGATTGCACAAAGAAAGGAAGCAGTTAGTGACTTGGATGCCTCATCATCAACTAAGAGTTGGATCAAATTCGAATTATCCTCTTTTTCATCACCTATCCATACAAAATAGTGCCAAATATATGCATTAGTTTGAGTGTCCTTTAATTAAGTTCTATTTATGAAAATAGTTGGAGAGATTTGTGAACCAATTTTGATATTTGTTTCAAGATATTTTAGTTTAGAATTTGTATAAATAAACCCTCAAAGAGAGTGTTGAGGGTGGATTCTATTACTCAGCTGTAACATTGAGATTTTCGGAATAAAAGCTTTTTGGAGAAATTTACTTGTGGCTTACTGGATGACGATTTAAAGCACTGGACTTGTTGCAGGATTCATGTGTTGGACTACAGTTCAATAAGTGTTTCTACCCTTTGTCTGAAATTTTATATTAGTTTATAATACCATCTTATCCATTTATGAATAATTTACATAAAGGATTGAAACAGAATTTACTTAATTGTACTCTGTTTTCAAATGTTATTATTCTTAATGTTTTCTTCTAAATTAGTTATAAGCATGAATTCTTAAATGCTCTTGCTTTGCTAATTTAAACATTGTTGATTACTATAATAAAGAATTCTTCATTGCTCTTTGTTTGTAGTCATCTCATTTCTTTCTTTGAACATGGTGAAAGATTCTTAGCTGCCTTTCATCCCTTCAAGATCATCCCATCCACTTTAAATTTTAAGGATTGTTCTCTGTCTAGCTATCTTGCCCTGTAATACCATCTTGTGCTTAGAATAGAAATCCAGTAAAGCCATCCTTTGACTCCATAGCCCAATGGACTGAAAGCTCTCAAACTTGCCCTTAGTTTGTGGATTCCACCATTTTCCCAAAACAAACTTTGAATCTATAACTAGCCTAAAACCTTCCAAGAACAAAGATAAATCATAAAGAGAGAGCCCTCTATGGATGCAGATTGGCTAGATTCTGCATCTAAAAGGTTGGTTTGTGGTTACCTCGGGTATACTTTCCTCTTACACAACTTCTAGGAAAACCTGAGTGATAACATAGTGGCGACCATACTGGGGATCTGAATCATTTCATTGTTATTATTGCTTATTTTATAAACTATAGACAGAGTCTGAAGTTAGCCAGGTAGCCTTTGAAATTGCTTTTGCTCTGCAATTGCAAAAGTAAATAAATGCTGCTTCAGTCTATCTCTGTTTAGTTTATGACCTAAGCTTTGATTTCAAACATTTCATCAGTTCTCTAGTTTAATAAGTCTTTAAGAAAGTTTAAATCTCATATCTAAAGCCTCTTAAAGAAATCATAGAAGTTGTTTTGAAAATTCACAAAAAAAAACAAAATAATCATAAAATACTCAAAATTTGGTTTCCTGAAGAACTAACTTTTTCTTCAGAATTGTTTTACAGGTTTAGATCTGATCTATGATGGTGGACAGGGATCAGACACACAAAGGTTAAAATCATCCACTTGGCGACTCCAAATCCATTTCACAATCAAGACTCCACTGGAGGAATGAACCTGGAAGAACAATATGGAAAGATCAGGCTTTCAACTTGGATCTTAATCCAAGACATTATGTTCTTTCACGTTAAGAATGGTTTTCAATATGTATTGTATTTTATATAAGGATCTAACTTGGTTTTATAGATATCGTGGCCTTTCATTATGGTTGATTTTCAAGATGATCCAAGAATAAAATGAAGATATGCTCCTATGAGCAGAGATCACATACATGGATTTCCACACAAACTACCGAAGATAAATTGGGGTGAAAATCTGCCCATGTTTCAAGATGAGAATATTGATGATCCTTTACTACATCTCATTAAATTTCATATACACTCATCAAGATTGAAAGGTGATTGGCATGAGGATTGCCTCATGAAGATATTCATGGGAACCTTAGAAGGAAAAGCAAGGGAATGGTATGAAGCTCTCAAACCCGCAAGTTTGTTTTCTCTAAAAGATTTTCATAAGGTATTTTATGAGCATTACAAAGAAGATTTTCCATCTTTATCATTAGCTGAAAATTGTTGTGATCAAGCTGAAAATCTTATAAATTACCTTAAAAATATTGATGAAGATTTTGGAAATTGGTCTTCTGAAGATTTATTAGAAGAAGTCCAAAACTTTCATTCTCAAGTTAAATGTCATAATAATCAAGAGGAGTTAAACAAAGATGAAATAAGTCAGGAGATAAATCAAGATCTACAAAACCCCTCTGTATTAACAAATGATGTTTCATTTAATGTTTTGAATGGAGTTAAAGAAAATAATCAACCTCATGATCAACTTTTAGATAAGGGAAAAAACAATTGTCATTCAAATCTAAGAATTCATAGATTCCCACCCCCCCTCACCGAAGAAGAAATCAATTTGCTTCTAAACATGCAACCATCCTCAGAATATTTACATAATGAAGAAATTGTTTCTACTTCTTCTAATGTTGATGAATGTACAAAGGTTTTTATCCATGAAGGGACAGAAGAACAAGTTGATACTCATGTTATTCTACCTTCCCAAAAAGGCCCATTGCTTGATATCACGCCTATTGAACAAAACAATGATTTTCAAACAGAATGCAACCAATCTAATCAAGATATATTGGGATTGTTGGAAGAGAAATATGCTGATCCAATGTTTATAATTAATTACATTCCTTATTCTGAAGATTTGCCTAAATACGATCAGTGTGATGATAATTATGATAATTTCACAAAACAATCACTAGCTATTTTGAGGGATGAGATATTAGAACTTCAGCTTGATGAGGATTTTCTAAGAGCTTTCTTTATTCTCTTAAAATCAAGAAAATGTTCTCCTCAAGTTAAAAAATGGCTTCTTGATATAATTTCTGAAAATTATGAAAATGAAATCAAACTTTTGCATTCTCAAATTCAGTCATACAATTTCCGAAATCTTAAAGAATTCTTTGAAAATCTTCCTTCTCCAAAGCAAGAGGAAATTGTACTATATTTTGACTTGCATATTGAAGATGATTATTCTTTCAAACACAAGACTGAAGAAATAAGTTCATGGTCTAATATTCATAATTCAATTGAACAATTAGTCATTGAAGGCCTAGAAGTAAATAACATTCATCATGCTTTTATTGATCCTATAGCAAATTATATGGAGAATATTTTTACCTCAAATCTGCAAACATGTTTTATCTATGAGGATCAAATATATCAACAATTGCCATTTCACATCTTATCGTTGACTATAAAGGCACATGATCATAACATACTTCCAATTTTGATCATAAGCAATCAAGTTATCCATTTATTTTTACAGCTACTTGATTGGCTTCATTGGCATTTTTGTATTACCTGATTCAATAAGACTTTTAGTAGATTAGAGTAGGTAAATGAGTGCTAATAAGCTCAAAATTTTGAGCATTTATTTTAGTTGTCAATTTTCAGCTAGTTTTTCATTAAGTTGGTTTGAAAATTTTTGTGTGTTGTTTTAAGTTTCAAATCAGGTTTCAGGTTGCAGAAAAAGGACTATATTCAATTAAAGATTTTCAACCACAGCAAATGCATGTTTGGGATTGGAACAATGCAGAAGATTTCCAACTGGGAAACAAAGTTTTAAGTTTTGAATGGATAGTAACTTACTGGAGTTGAAGCCCGAGGAGAAGGCCCTAAGCTTCAGAAGTTGCACCATCATATATACAATAAAGCTACCAGAAGAAGGAGATTACATGTTCAGACTGAAGACATTTTTGAGGCATCTGGCCTGCTGTTCTTGACTTTTCACAAGGAAAAGCCATCCCCAAGTGGAGCCAGTGTTAGACTCCTATACCAATAGGTGTCATTTTTCATGATTGTCTTGATTGAACTACGGAATATGTTCAAACCTTCTTTCTTTAGCAAAGGTGTTCCATATTCTTGAAAAACCAAAAAAAAGTCAAAAAATTTAAAAAATGTAAAGAGGGTATACCCTAAAAGAAAGATCAAAGGGTAAGAAAAATAAAGTGGTCAAAAAAGTGAAAGAAATGAACCCCAAGCAAAAAATAGACCAAGGAAAGTGTGCAAATCCAAATGCCACTACTATTTCATTTTTGTAATAAAGAAATTGTGTGCAGCTTGTCAAACCTTTGCCACAATTCATGAATAAGTCAAACTGTTTAAACTTGACTTACTCATATTTCAATTTCATGTTATAGATTAGAGAATAAATATCTGACCAAACAGTTTAATCTTGGCAGATAAGTAGATAGGTAGAGTGAATAAAAGGTGCTCAACAGTTCAATCTGAGCCCCTGGATGTAATAAGGGTAGAAATAGATAGATTTATTATGTAAAAAGAAAAGATTGATAAGGGTTTGCAAGTCTAAATGCACCCTAATAAAAAAAGATAAAATGGTAGTGTCAAGTAGATAGGGTAAGTAGATGGTGCTGCAAAGTGTTATCTGATGAATGATGCTGCTACATGTTTTTGATCCTTTACTTTCATCACAAATACTAAAGCGGGAAATACACTGGAAAATCACATCAAGCAAAGTCAAACTCATTAACTTCCCTCATCACTTTCCCCTCAAAAGTTTTACTAATTTCCCCCAAAAAATACTAAGGTATTTGGAGATCAAAAGGGCTCAAGGCATTTCCTTGACTTCTGGAGGGACCGGACCCTCGGCCTAATGATCAAAAAGACCTAAGTACTTGAGATAATTCATCATTATAATCATTCACTTTTAACTTTTTCCTAAGTAAAATCCAATTTTACTTAGGAAAATCATGCAAAATTCCATAAAAATCCCTCAAAATAACTTACTATTCTAAGTTAAATGTTGAAGATGAGATATTGCAATTTACTTCAAAAATTATCACTTTCTTAGATGTGCAAAGTGTTTTGAGTTCCCTTGTCCCTTGATCATATTAATGTTTAACTCTATTTACTAAATCCCTAGTCAAATGCCCTATCCTAAGTATATAACTCTTTTTTTATAAATACCCCAAAAACCCCTCTATTATAAAGTTTAACCAAAGTAATTATTTCCCCGTGCATTCAAATAAAAACCCACTATATAAGCCCTTTGGTTAAATTATATCTTTATACCATAAACCCGCCCCTATGGTAAGTTAATTGCATTTGTTAATTTACCATATAATAAAATAAAAAAACATATATTCGAAAAGCTTTAAACATATGGTTATATGTTTAATACCAAAAAATAATAAATCTGAAGTTTTATTTTCAAGCCAAAACTTTGGAAAATTCCTATGCCAACGTGGCTCATCCACCTGGCATTTCCCCAATGATTAAAACCCACCGCAACCCCTATTTCCACTATATAGTGGGATTAACTAATTATCTGAATTAATTAATAACCATACTCCTCCGCCTATCAGACGCCCAGGGTGTAGTTAATGGCATTTAAAAAACCCCTTGGGCCCTTGACTCTTATCCCATTATCTTTAGTTTCTTCCAACGAGTGGATCGCTCCTCATGATCAACGTTCCATGTCAATCCAGCTACCCATCACCTTCGGCTATTTTAACCCGGCGAGGCCCAGGTAGTATTGGGCTGTTCACACCGCCACGCGTCCATCGCTGTGGAAGCTCCCCCCGCGTTCAAAGCCACTCTAATCAGCCAAGCGGTGCGGGGTTTAAAACCACTGCCGCCCAGGCCCCTACAACGTCAGGCCGTACATTGATGACGTCACTCCTCGGAAAAATAAAAAACCCTTTTAACTTGTAAATAAAGCCAATTTTCCGTGTTTTTCTGTTATTTTCGTTATTTGAAAACGACGGTGCTCCCTGCTACGATTTTTCGAATATCCACTGTTCCATTCGACTTCGCTCCAGAATTCTGCCGGACCTGTGTTCGAGCATCATCTTGCCACCACCTGATACCTGTTAAAACCCAGTTTGCTTCCAAGAACAGGTATTTCTTCTATTGTGCTCCGAACTTGAAAAGAAACTCTGTGTTCCTTGTTTTTCCACTGGATCAGTGTTAAAATTTATTGCTAAGATCATTCCCTGATTTTTAAACTGTGAATTGTTCCCCTCGAACCTGCAATTGTGCCAATTTCCCTCATTAAAACTGAAATCGCGCTCGGTCTGTGAAGAAAACCCAGAAACTTCCATTTTGAATACACAAGAACCAAAATGAAAGCTCCGGCAGCCTTGAATGTAACCCCATTGAACGCCCCTCATAGAGACCTGGATTTCATTAAAAAATTGTTTGATTTTAGCAGGTTACCATCAGAATATGAATTTGGACCAACAATTTCAATACTAGTTGACAAAATTGTTTACTCCAAATTCTCAGATTTTAATTGAATATCTTCATTCAACAAACAGTTTGTATACAAAGTCAGAGAGAGATTAGAATGATGAAATGTGCATAGTGAATGATAAAAGTGAAATGAGAAATTACGAGGATAGGAAAAGCCTCTTGAGTTAAGAAGTATCGAGTGGTTAAAGTGTATCGGGTAAAGAGTCGAGTGAAAGTTAAAATGAGATTCTGAGCTGATCAATTACTTGATGAGAAATGCATCTGAGAAGGCGGTAAAATGGTAAAAGAGATGAGAATACTTTCCTGTTGAGGTGTGTCTAAAGTGAAAGTAAAACAGTCAAAGGAACAAAAAAAGTGAAAATATGAAAAACACAACAAGAAGGAACATTTTTGCAGAAATTGCATGTTTAAGTCATAGTTTTGCAGAAAATATTGTGATCAATCCAAGATAAATTTTTAAAAACTGAAGGAATTTATGTTCTTAAGAGGACCATATACAAAAACCTCTCTCACTTTTCTAACAGCCATTATGGTTTTGGAAATATTAAACAATGTTGGAAAGCACTTTTTGCAGAAAAATCCTGTTAAGTCATCATTTTTCAGAGAACATTGTGGCCAATTAGAAATACATTTTACAAAACTGAAGGGTGTTTTTGTTTCTAAGAGACCCATCTACAAAAACCTTTCTCAGTTTTTCCACAGTGATTTCAGGCTGAGAGATACATGCACATCTTTAGAGGCTATTTTTCAGACTCTGTAAAACTCTGTTTTACACATCTTTTTGCAGAGCCTATTGCGCATATATGGAGAGGAATTTTAGGAAAGTGAAAGAGGTTTATCTCAAAAACATATTTTTCTACAATAACCTCTTTCACTTTTTACATATCTATTACGGATTGAGAAATACAAAGATATCATTGGACCCAAAGTTTGCATAATTGTTGGAGCAGATTGCACAAAGAAAGGAAGCAGTTAGTGACTTGGATGCCTCATCATCAACTAAGAGTTGGATCAAATTCGAATTCTCCTCTTTTTCATCACCTATCCATACAAAATAGTTCCAAATAGATGCATTAGTTTGAGTGTCCTTTAATTAAGTTCTACTTATGTAAATAGTTGGAGAGATTTGTGAACCAATTTTGATATTTGTTTCAAGATATTTTAGTTTAGAATTTGTATAAATAAACCCTCAAAGAGAGTGTTGAGGGTGGATTCTATTACTCTGCTGTAACATTGAGATTTTCGGAATAAAAGCTTTTGGAGACATTTACTTGTGGCTTACTGGATGACGATTTAAAGCACTGGACTTGTTGCAGGATTCATGTGTTGGACTACAGTTCAATAAGTGTTTCTACCCTTTGTCTGAAATTTTATATTAGTTTATAATACCATCTTATCCATTTCTGAATAATTTACATAAAGGATTGAAACATAATTTGCTTAATTGTACTCTGTTTTCAAATGTGATTGTTCTTAATGTTTTCTTCTAAATTAGCTATAAGCATGAATTCTTAAATGCTCCTGCTTTGCTAATTTAAACACCGTTGATTACTATAATAAAGAATTCTTCATTGCTCTTTGTTTGTAGTCATCTCATTTCTTTCTTTTGAACATGGTGAAAGATTCTTAGCTGTCTTTCATCCCTTCAAGATCATCCCATCCACTTTAAATTTTAAGGATTGTTCTCTGTCTAGCTATCTTGCCTTGTAATACCATCTTGTGTTTAGAATAGAAATCCAGTAAAGCCATCCTTTGACTCCATAGCCCAATGGACTGAAAGCTCTCAAACTTGCCCTTAGTTTGTGGATTCCACCATTTTCCCAAAACAAACTTTGAATCTATAACTAGCCTAAAACCTTCTAAGAACAAAGATAAATTATAAAGAGAGAGCCCACTCTGGATGCATATTGGCTAGATTCTGCATCTAAAAGGTTGGTTTGTGGTTACCTCGGGTATACTTTCCTCTTACACAACTTCTAGGAAAACCTGAGTGATAACACCTCTTGTTTGCTGCTATCATTGTACAAACACTGATAATAATTGAAGATTAACTAATGCTCTAATTGAAAGAAATACTAATTCACCCCCCCTCTCAGTATTTCCAACAGTAATGAGGTTGGGAATTTTGCAGCAAAATGTCCAAACAGAAGTAATGGCAACTCAAAAGGAAAGAAAGGCTTTAATAAATTCAACAAGCAAGGATCCAAAAGGAACTTTCTCTCTAAAGAAGATAGCTCATCATCCGATGAAGACAATGACAGTGAAGAAGAAGCCAATGAGAGAGTAATGTTTATGGCCAAGCACAATAAACCCAAGCACAATAAACAAGAGGTATCAAACAACGAAGAAGAAGGACGGACCATAGAAGAATTTTATGAGGAAGTAATCAAGCTTATAAAAGATCTCAAGGCAGAGAAGATCCATTCCAATATTCTTGAAGAGCAAGTTCAAGGTCTCAAAATTGAAGTTGAAGAACACAAATGCATTGAAGATTCACTTCAAAAGAAGTTGGAAGAAAGCAACCAAGAAAGGGAAGAATTAGAAGCCAAAGTAGTCTCGCTGCGTGAGGAAGTGAAGAAAGGAAAAACTATCCAAAACTATGCCAATAGCTCAAGGGCATTGGAAGAACTCATCAACAATCAACGATCTTACAACGATAAAACTGGCATCAGTTACAAAGAAGAAGAAGCAGGACCTTCTACAAAAAAATACAATGAACCTATGAGATTTGACATGCATGTAGACTTCATTGGGCAAGATTCACAAGAACAGCCTTGGAAGACAATTCCTTGACGAAAATTTCCATCCAGGTACCAACATATTTTTTATGGCTACTGTTATTCATGTGGAAAATTTGGTCATAAAGGTGTAGAATGTCGCACGTACCCTAGGAACGAATACAATTCCAGGAGATCTGTCAAATATGAACCCCCGAGGGCTCAGCAAAACATCAATAGATTTGAACATTTAAGAAATAATATTGAATGTTACAAATGTCGAAACTTTGGACACATAGTCAAATACTGCAGACTTGAAAATCCTCCAGAAGAATATTCGAAGCCATAGAATGAACGAACATGGAAGAAGAAGAAGAAGAATGATAGTTGTGCTCTCGCTTTCAAGGCTCAAAAGAACAAAGATGTGTGGTATGTTGATAGCGGTTTCTCAATGCATATGACTGGATATAGAAATAAATTTGTATCTCTGAAAGAGAAGAAGGATGGAACCATGTCCTTTGGAAATGATGAATCTTCAAATGTTATAGGATCAGGTACTGTCACTCTCGGAAGCAAAGATGCTCTAGCCAGGAATGTTCTATTGGTTGAAAACATGAATCACAATCTGCTCAGTGTTGGACAAATGTGTGATCAAGGACACACAATACTATTCAACTCCACGAAATGTGAAATTAGGAAAGGCGTATATGGTGAAATTGTGGCTACAGCAAGTCGAGCTCCAAATTACATATATGTTCTGGATGAAGCAACTAAAGCATGTCTAATATCTAAAGAGGATGATACAATAATTGGTAGCAATGATGATCGACTAAGTAAGAAGTTTGCTACAAAGGTGCAAAGTGATTTTGAGATGTCTTTACTTGGTGAGCTGTCATACTTCTTAGGGCTTCAAATATCTCAGCAAGAGAAAGGAATATTTATATGTCAAGCGAAGTACATCAAGGAAATTCTCAAGAAATTTAAAATGGAAGATTGCAAACCCATCCTTACTCCAATGGTAAAAGGTTGCAAATTGAGCATAGACGACTCATCTAAGGATGTGGATCAAAGGTTGTACAGATCTACGATTAGTAGTCTTCTATATGTAATAGCCTCTCGACCAGATGTTATGCAAGCAGTTGGACAAGTAGAAAGATTCCAAGCAACACCAAAAGAATCACATATTAAATATTCACCAGCATTGGAATATCTTTTCCAGAAGCTTGGGATTCTCCCAAGTTCTCATTAGATTTTCCTTTTTCAGAATATAAAGGGGGAGTGGAAGTAGATTACAGGTTTGCAGGACGGTTGTCTGTCAGGGGGAGTGGAAGTGTGTACAGGTCCGCAGGATGGTTGTGTTTTAGGGGGAGTTACCCTTTGCCATTAATGTCAAAGGGGGAGAGAATGTTGTACGAAGAGGTGTCATGATCACAGGGGGAGTACTTGTGTTGCCATCAATGCCAAAGAGGGAGATTGTTGATCAGCGGTTGTCATTGATGTCAACCCAAGCAGCACCAGGGGCTAACCCAATGTTGCATGGGAATTTTGACCTACCAAATTAATATATTCTGGGTCAATAATTCTTTTGATGGTTTCTACTTGTCGAGATGTTTCCGCTGATATATGGCATGCCATGTAATTCTTCACGGTTTGAGAGATATTCATGTTTGAAGTTTGCACCCCAGTTAGTGGGCTAAAACCCCATGGGGTTGGGGCATGGGTCATTGAAAAGTCATAATTAATATTTTTTAAGCTCCTAAAATCCCTCCCACGTTCACTTGTTGAAGCCCCTCTCAACTTAAGCATTTATATAAATTGTGATTTTCATTTCCTCCTTAGGCAAGGGATTTCGCCATCTAAAACAAGTCATCATGGAATTTGCGCTCTAACGTTTTTTATATGAAGGTTCAGAAGCTGAAAGTTTTATGAGGTGAAGCTGAAATCCTGAGGAAGCTGTTGTAAAAATTTCAGATCAAGGTGCACAATATTTTTGGAGATATGATATGTGGAAGTTAGGGTTTTTGCAGGCTCTTGAAATTCATCTCAAAGAAGTGACCTTGGTAAATTCGTCATAAATCTCTCTCTGAGTATCGAATTGGAATTTCGTAAAAAGTGGCAGATATTTCACAGTCTTTAATTTTCTCTCTATCAATTTTAGATCCAAATGAAGAAACAGTGACACGTGGCATGCCGTACAAGTGCGCTATGCTGAAACAGTCCATAATTATGGCATTGTGAGAGACTGGGTATAACTCTCTCTTGAAGAATCCAAATTGGGTCAGACCTATGGCATTGGAAAGATGACTTAGAGGAATACAACAGGACCAAAAATCAGATATTGAGGATCTGAAATAACAGATATACACTAGATTCAATATCGAGCTCCTAGAAGGCAAGAAAAAGCTAGATCATGTGTTGTCAAGGGTTGCAAAGGACCAGACTTTCTATGGCAACAAAGCAAAGAAAGGTGCAGTAGAGGGTAGCATGACAAGAGCAGCAACCAAGGTGCATAACAGTAGCAATAAGTTCATCATATGAAGTCTTCAAGTGGGTAGCACTGCATACAATCATTCTACTTAGTCATTGTAAATACATTATTGTACAAATTTTACTAGTGTCTATCTGCCAAGGGTTGAAGAGGCAGTGTTGGGAGGTCTAGGATCATCATTAGGTGGTTGTGTCAAATTTGGGGTTATGGTCTAGTATATATTCTTCTTCTACATCATTCTATATTATTGTAAAGTGGACCATTTTCCCTGGTACGGGAGTCCATTCTTCTTTTATTCTTCTATAGGGTGGTAGGGTGGTGCTAGGGTGAGTTGTAGCTCATTGGGTGTTGGGGCATCCATTCAGTTGAATACTGAAGAATCTTAACCGTTGGAGCGTCCATCTAGTGGGAGCTCGAGAAGAATGCTTTTCTAGATTCTAAGAAGTTGGAGCTTCATTTTCAATTGGAGTTGAATATTAAAGAATTATTAGAAAAGCATTAGGTGGTTTTCGTCTCGGAGTGGGTTTCCACCTTAAAAAATGTGTGCATTTGTGTTCTTCTTGTTTTTTTCTATCATTGTACAAACACTGATAATAATTGAAGATTAACTAATGCTCTAATTGAAAGGAATACTGATTCACCCCGCGGGCCCCCCCCCCCCCCCCCCTTTCAGTATTTCCAACAATTTGTTTCCATCTATGTGGGCATATGGACAACATTTTCACACACAAAATTTCGATGATGGACACATGACACAAGACTGTAGAGTGGAAGTTGAGTTCAATCAATCTAGTCAAGCTAGCCACCATGATTAAATCCTAGTAAGATGGACATTAGGTTATGTCGGAAAGATATAATAGTGGACTTCTCTCCTTTCCAATGTGTTATTTTTAGGTGCAAGTGGTGTGACACCTTTGATCGGAATAATGTAAAGGAAGATCACGTTAGTATGATGATATGTATCAACTCTAGAAAGATGTGGGATGAAGCTAAGGAGCCTTATGTTTTCCCCAAACACTGCAACCATGTGTTTTTTTACCCAGATGTTTTGGATAGGGATTGGTGGTTCGTATTGAGACATGACCCTAGACCAAAACATTTTTTTGAGAACAATAGTGTTATCATGCCAAGCGAGCTGGAAGATAATGAGGGTGGTCATGAGAACAAAGAGTGATATGGTACATGTGTTATTTCATCATTTATACTATTTAAGATGGGTTTTTATAAAGAAGAGGACTTAACCTTATAACTAAGACTCTCTTTTTTCCAAACATTATAATATGTATTTTGAATTAACTAGTTTGCATTGTATTAATGTTAAAATCATTTCACTTGATAATTTGCAATTATGTTGATCTCAAAAGCAATGCATTGTATCAAGTTCTTTTTTTATGTCAATTCCTAAAATAATACAACTACTTGATTTCTTTAAATGGTTTTTCACTATATCATTACTTAAATAAATGCACCCTATATATGTGTGTGTGAGTGTGTAATTCACAATTTTACAATTATGGTAATTTAACAATATGTACCGTATACATTTTACTTATGGTAGTTATGGTTCAAAATTGACAATTAATTTACAATTTTACAAATTTTACAATTTTAATGAAATTGAATCATGAAAATACGTACAATTACAATTACAATTACAATTTTACAAATATTTTACATACAACTACAATTACAGTTTTACAATTTTATACACAATTATAATTACAATTACCATTACTGTTGTGAAACCAGCTCCAAAAATAGAAGAAAAGAGATAACAATGCCTTAGAAATAAGCCACTTCAAGGGGGCAACCTCCAATACATTACATGAATGAACAATTGTTGGATGATACAAATTACAAAACCTCCTTTCTATATATAGGAGTCCATGGGGCCACAATGTAATCCTAGCTGACCTAACAATAATAATTTAAGGGCACAATCATAAAAATATGGGGGTTACATGGGTACAATAATAACAATAAGGTGGTTACACTAACAACAATAAGGGACTATACTAGTAATATAGGGACCTAACATGCCCCTCTCCTTCAAAAAAGTGTTGTCCTCAATGCTTGAGTAGCTCTAGGTGCTTCTGTATAAAATTATCATCCTCCCATGTATAATCTTCAATGGGTAAGTTCTTCCACTTGATGAGATACTCTGAAATTGATCGATTTCATAGCTGTCGAGTTCTTGTTTCTGTGACCGCTTCAGGTTCCAATATGGTTTTTCCTTCCTCATCAATTTCTGGCAATATTGTTTAAACAAGAATATTTTCACCTGTAACCTTCATTAAGCATGAAACATGGAAAAATGGATGCACTCGTGAAGAAGCAGGAAGCTCCAATTTGTATGCCATAGTACCAATCTTTTGCAACACCTTGTAAGGACCATAGTAATTTGGCGATAATTTAATATCCTTCTTAGCTTGCTTGAGGGACATTTTTTTGTATGGTTGTAGCCGTAAAAATACCCAGTCTCCTACATCAAAACTTTTCTTGTTGCGATGTTGATTTGTCTGTTGTTTCATTCGATTTTGTGCCAAATTCAGGTTATCCCTTAAGAGTTGGAGAACTTCTTGTTGATGCTCGATGTGATCTTCCACTGCTTGAACCTTCGAATTTTATCTTAAATATGATGTGATGGATGGTGTATGATATCCATAAAGTGCCATAAAATGGGTCATTTTTTCTACAGTATGGTAGGAAGTGTTATACCACCATTTAGCGAGAGGTAACCACTTGACCCATTGTGTTTGTTTATTAGATACAAAACAACGAATATATCCTTCCAAACATTTATTTACTATCTCAGTTTTACCATCATATTATGGATGATAAGATGAGCTATGAGCTACTTGAGTACCCAAACAAGAAAATAAATCCATCTAAAAATTTCCAGTAAAAATGGGATCTCTGTCATTCACAATAACCCTTGGGTTTTGTTGGTGAGGTAAATCCCCTCTGCAGACAGAGGCGATCCCACTAGCCCTAGGGTGGGTCTAGCCACAAAAAAAACATGCTATGACATCAATTCTTAGCTAAGAATGGAAAAAGACTCGGCAGATCACCTACCTTAGGTCCTGTGCTGTTGTGTCGTCCGAAAGAATGGTTGCCTCCCGCTCCTGATCCGACAGGTCATAATCCGCTCATTCTCACGCTCGGATACCTGCACATACACAAAAGATGCAGATGATACGCAACATACTATTTCGCATCCCTAACTATTAGTTAGTCGAAGAAGACTAAATCGCATGCATTAAATAAATATAACACAGAGATGGAGACAATATCATAGTCGAGTATATTAAATTAAAGAAGGAAGAGTATAATCGGCACTTCGACGTTGCGATCTCCTTCAATAGGGTTCCAGCGGAGCACGTCTCACAATCTCATCGGGAATTCAGATGGGGCTCTCTCTATGGGATCCTCCTTGGTTCGACCTTCTCTATAAAGATTACTAAGCTATAATGTCTCTTCTCCAAGCTCAGCTTCTTGGCTATATGTTTAGCTACTATTTCAGCCAACTGATGTAAAGGGAGAAGGCTTGTTTATATATAGGGAGAAGGAGAAGTTAGGATCCCTATAATCGTGGGGGGAGTCCTATCCTCTTAGAATGTTCCATCAACCATTTCCAAAGGTAGAGATCCATGGTTTTTCGAGTTTAACCACTTGCAATGAGTCATTCCCGAGGTGGTTAAAGGAAAATTCCACCTCCAATTTGTTAAAAAACATTCCAAAAGAGGTTGGATCGGGTACAATACAGGGACATAACACCAGCTGGCACGACCTCTAGTGTATATTTTCCCCATTCGCGAGGGATGAACTGGCTACCCACGCCAATGCCAAAACATGGGTTTTTGTGTGCTTTCTGAGGAAATGTTCAACAGGAGAAATCATATCCTTATGCAGAAGGATGCAAAGAAAGTATTTGCAGAGTATGACACTACTCACAGGTCACGGGAAAGACCCTCCAATATGTGGGTCGAGGGATTGCAGGTACGGTGACAAATTGCTGTGTAACAGGTTTCCGTGTAGCTTTTGAATTGTGTCCATAAATGTAGTAGCAACTATACTTTCTTTAAATGGATGAGATAATGCACAAAAGTGTGCATACTTGGTAATTCTATCAACTAACACCATGATGACACTCTTTCCTTTGGACTTAGGTAAACCTGTGATAAAATTCATTGAAATCTCCTCCCAACATTGACTTGGAATGGATAAAGGTTGTAGAAGACCTGGGGTCTTAATTGTCTCAACTTTATTCTGCTAGAAAACCAAACATTCTGCCACAAAATTTTGAATATTAGATTTAAGGTGTTGAGCCCCAAGATTGTGCTTTCTTTCATCTTACTTTACCTCATTTTCCTTTATCCATTGTTATCCCAGACCCAAATGATCAATGAAATTAGTTAAAATTACTTTTAGAATGATTAACATGGCTAACTTGCTAAGTTTTGTGATTTTGTCATTGTAATGCATTTTGATCGAAACTAGCTGCAGAATGCAGACATTCCATAGCTAACTGGAAATTCTGCAGCTGTCTTCACGTTCAAGCATGTTCCAGGTGTCCTCTTAGGAAAAGCCACACATGGGTATATTCCACATTATGTCCTCATTGTTCGTTGCTCACCATGAAGAATGAACCGAATTCTGGACGTGGTTTTGGTACGTGGGAACTCATTCAAGGAGGCAGACTTCTAATAGGACTGTCCTAGTCCAGATGTCCTTTAACCCTTTACGCTGCCATCTTTAGAGTCCTAGTACAATTTTGATAAGGAAAGACAATGATCCCCGTATTGTTGCAAGTTCTGTTATGTAGATTTGATATAAAAGCACTCGGGAAACCGAGAGACAAGCTCTAGATTTTGCTTAGATTTCATGTATTGACTGCTATATTTATGAAGACCGAGACTACTCTGTTTCAAGTTAATTTCCTTTAATGAAGAAGACATCATTGCTTTGAACGCGTTGAGTTGATCTTGAGTTAGATTCTGTCTGGTGGTAGAGGGCCCCTGCCTCCTGCACGGCTTTACTTTCGTAATTTAGATAAGTATCTTAGTTGTTTTCACGTTTTTGAAGTTTGAGTTCATAGTTAATTTCATTAGCCACTATAGCTATAATTTTTCTAAGAAACTCTTCCAAAAGAAGAAACTCTTCCAAAAGATCATGATAATGAATGAGAAATGGTTGTAGTGTTGTAGGATTTATTTGTAATTTCTTTTGTTCATTATCACAGTTGAACTTATACTAAGCAAACTCTTCCAAAAAATCCTTATGATGTCTAAGGCATGATTGTGATACTGAAAGTTTCAGTTGTTTGTTTACACTAAGTAGCATAGCTGATCTTACTCTTAAAACGCTCTTCCAAAATATCATAATAATGGGTAGGAGATAGCTGTGATGTCTTAGTTTTTAAATTTCTTTCAGTCTTTATGTTTGCATTTGCACTGAATTGTACAGCCAGGATTGTTCTAGCAAGCTCTTCCAAAATACCATTCATGATGGACAAAACAGGCTGTAGAATCCCATAGATTAATGCATGATAATTTAGTTAGGGTACTCCGGAGTCAAATTGCATTCAAATCATGCTCTGTTATTTTGTTTTAAGTTTGATAATGGCTTATTAGTTCAGCACTATTTATTATAGACTAGTGACATCTTAGTTCAGTTTTAGCTTAGCTCATTGTATTTACATTCCACAATTAGTTGTCATCCACTGCATATTAGATTACATTAGTTGTTAAACTTAACAATACGGCCTTCATTATTTACAAAACCTCTTTTTGTTCCAAATCTATAATTGATTCATAACCATCTAGACAGAAGACAGTATCATCCCAAGGCTTGAAGTACTTTTGCAACTTCTTTACCATCCTACAAACAAACCTTTCCTCAAAAGACTATTCTAAAAATCTATAACCTTTGAGTAAATTTTAGTGATGTTAAATTAAGTTGTAGAATGGAGTAGGAGCTAGTCTTAGAGTAGAGATCTTATGATGTTACCAATATTCTTCTCCAAATATGCTTCAACAAATCTTTAATCATGGATAAAATGTTGTATCATTATAAGCTGATTGTTTAATTGTTTAGTTAGGAGAATTTGTATACTTAGCTGACCATTTCTTAAGCTCTTCCAAAATACCTTTAATGAAAGAATTGGACAAGTTAAGTTTATGTTTTGATTCATTTTCTTGAAGTCATTATCAAGCTTTGTATTCTGCTTAGTCATAGTTTAGGTTTGATTATGTTTCAGTATTTGCATTTGCATTTGTCATTTGTCATCAACCAATTAGGCTTCACTCTGTTTTTAACTAGTAGCTTCTTTCCATTAGCATTTAGTTCTTTTCCTTGAGAACATAAAACCATCAAAAGACCAAAAACATCATAAAACACTAAACACAACGCATTAAGAAACAAACACCTAGGCACATACAGTGCACTTCACTTCAGCAGTTTACCAACCCTGGTTGACAATTAAATGAACTCAATTTAGGAGACTAGGTTGAGCCCAAACATTTTGGCGTCGTTGTCGGGGAAGTGAAAACTAGGTAACCTTTGTTTCTTAACTCCCAAAAACAATTATATGCATAGAGAGAGAGACTCAAGGGGTAGATTCATAAGCAGCATAAGCAGAAGTTTGATTCCTAGAACACCACTTGTTTCACCTAGACCAAGAGCTAGTACACCTTCAACTCAGACCCACATTCCATCCTTTACTGATCCTGGACTTCTAAAAGATCTAAGGTCAGATATTCCATTAGAGAAACCTTCCACTTCATCCACTGAACCTGCCTTAGAAGAAGATCTAAATATTCCTGTTAGGGACACAAACCTTTCCACTTCCACAGGAGAGTCAACCATGGCAGAAGAAGGGGGAGGAGGAGTCTTTAATGGAGAACACACATTATTTGGAGGTAGAGGTAGAGGTAGAGGAGAAGGAGGTAGAGGTGCAGATGGAGGAAGAGGTAGAAGAGAAATAGGAAGCTCTTTTGGGTTCCCTATAATTGATGAAGAAACCAATACAACCATGAAAAAAATTTCACCCTCTGTCCTTCCAAACTTCTATGGACTTAAAACTGAAGATCCTGAAACCTTCCTATTTGAATTTGAAGTTCTGTGTAGAACTTATGACTACTTACAAGATGCTCAAAAACTGAAATTATTTCCTTCAACATTGAAAGGAGCAGCATTGAAGTGGTTTATGAGTTTGATCAACAGTTCTATTAGGACATGGGAAGACATGAAACAAGCATTTCTAGAGAGGTATTTGGATTATTGTATGCTGGTAAATCATAAGGAATAAGTGTTTAAGATGTTGCAAAAAGAAGATGAAAACTTGGAAGATTTGTTGGAGAGATTTCATTACAACATCAAAAGAGGAAAAATGGAAAACCTAGATCAAGACACCTTAAAAGCTCTTTTGTTGAAAACAATTAGGGATGAATGGTTGGATATCCTTAACATGATGGGAAAAGGGGATATATCACAGCTCACATTACCTGAAATATCTAATTTATGTATCAACCTTTCAAGAGGGGAATCTAAAACTGTCAAAGGTCCAAGAGATCCTGCTCTTGCAAGGGCAAGTAAGTTTGCTTCTGGGACAGTAAGTAGATCAGAAATAGGACACATGCTTGATGATTTTAAATATGACATCTTAGGGAGTCTTAGTGAACAAATAGACACCCTTAAGATACAAAACAAGCAAAAGGCTGAATCTGATGCCTTGGCAATCTTTTGTCCCAAATGTAGAAAGAAACATGCCTTGAGAGAGTGTCCATTGGATGTAAAAGTTGTAGAGACCTGTGTCATTTGTTCTGAAAAACATGAGACCAAGAATTGTCCTTTTCTTCCTGGTCTCAAAGCTGTCTTTCAGGAGGAAACTCCTACAGATTCCACAGAATCTCTTAATTTTGTCTCTAGAAGACCTTGGCAGGGACCTACTCAAACACAAGGATTCCATGATCAAATGTATAATCAACCTCCACCTTGGAATTCTTGGCAGCAACCTTGGCCTCAATTTAAAAATAAATCTCAAGCTTGGGCACAAGGAGCACAAAATCCCTTTGGAAGATACTCTCAGTATTATCAGTATCCACCATACCCACATTTTTATCCTCAAAATCCTCAACAAAATTTTCAACAAAATCCTCAACAACATCATCAGAACCTACCACATCAAAATCAACCACTTCCATTACCATTCCCTCAAAAATCAAATCAATTGCCTGCTCAACCCATACCAAACCCAAATAATAAAAATCCTCAGAACACATACATGATAGAAGGCCAACAGTTTCCAACTTATTTAATTACTCCTTTAGACCTTAGTGATGTTCAACTTAGGTCTGGAAGAATACTTGAAAAGAGGAAACCTTCTGTGATCATACAAGAACAAGATAACTCTGAGGAAGACTCTCTACAGGTGAATAAAAGTCTTGAGAAAGACACATCTTTTCAAGACCCAAACACTGACAAATTAAAGCAAAAAGATCCAATAATTTCAACTCCTGTATTAGAGCAACCATCCACATCTACTTCTATACCTCCCTTTCTAGAAAGATTACAAATTGATAGAGGTGTAGAAAAACAAATTATGGAGCCTAATTATGATTTCCTAGATGAGCTGAGAAATGTTTGCATTAAAATTCCATTATTACAAGCCATCAAGGAAATTCCAATTTTAGCCAAAACAATAAAGGAGTTGAGCATGAAGAAAACAAGAAAAATAATAAGAGAAACAAAGAAAATTCAACTGGCAGGAAAAATAGCAGACATTATGATGGGAAAGATTGCTATTCCAAAGTATCTTGACCCAGGAAATCCAGTTGTTAAAATTCACATCAATGGAATTGAAATCCAAAACACACTCATTGATTTAGGAGCACCAATCAATATCATGAGTAGACAAATCATGGATAAACTGAAACTTCCTAATCTTCTCTTTACACCCACATTATTACAATTAGCAGACAGATCTGTGATCAAACCAGATGGGGTAATAGAAGACATTCTAGTGTCCCTAGATTCTTGGGAATACCCTATGGATTTCATGATCCTAACTCCTAAGAATAATCTAGGAGGACATCTTGTTATATTAGGAAGACCTTGGTTGGCTACAGCTGATGCTTTTATTAGTTGTAGATCCGGTGATATGTACATCTCTGATGGTAGTTCAACTAAGAAATTCACTTTATATCCTCCAGCTAGGACAATTACAGATTTAGATGACACTCAATAGATAGAGGATGAAGAAGATTTACAACCTCTCTTCACAATTTCAGAAATTAGTGAAGATAATCAAATTCTGAATACTCTAGAAAACTTTGAATCCTCTCCAGAACACAAACATGAATCATTTCAAGAGGAATCCAATATTGAGTTTTTGTCACCAAGGCAGATGTCTCTTCATTCTATGGATAAATTTGGCAGCTCTACAAGTGAGATATTTCCAGGCAAAACTTTGAACATAAATAAAAACCTAGAAAAATCTCAACAAGAAGAGTTAGTCAAAGTATTACAGAGACATTCTTCTGCATATGCATGGGAATACACTGACATGAAAGGGATAAGTCCCAAGACTTGTACTCATCACATCTATATAGAGGCAAATTGCAAGCCAATTAGACAACCTCAAAGAAGGATGAATCCAAATCTTAGGGAAATTGTCAAGGAAGAACTACAAAAATTGTTAAATGTTAACTTCATTTATCCTATTTCAGATAGTCAGTGGGTTTCCCCTTTAGTAATTGTACCTAAGAAAAATGGAAAATGGAGGGTGTGTGTTGACTACCGAGAACTGAATAAAGCTACTCTTAAAGACCATTTTTCCTTACCTTTCATAGATCAAGTATTAGATACATTAGCTGGCAAAAAGTACTTTTCATTCCTAGATGGGTTTAGTGGTTACAATCAAATCCAAGTAGCACTTGAAGATCAAGACAAAACCACATTTACCTGTCCTTGGGGTACCTATGCTTACCGAGTATTGCCATTTGGATTATGAAATGCACCTGCAACATTCCAAAGGGCAGTATTAGGAATTTTTTCAGATCTAATACATGATTGTGTAGAGGTATACATGGATGATTTCACAGTTTATGGAAACACTTTTGAAGAAGCTTTAGCAAACTTGGAAAAAGTTTTAAAGAGATGTCAGGAAGCAAATATTTCACTTAGTCATGAGAAATGTTTCATGATGTTTACTGAAGGTATTGTTTTAGGGCATCACATTTCAGGGGATGGGATTAGAGTTGACGAGTCAAAAGTTGAAGTCATCTCTAACTTATCTATTCCAAGTTGTCAAAAAGATGTTAGGAGTTTTCTAGGATTTACAGGATATTATCGGAGGTTTATAGAAAACTTCACCAAGATAGCATCTCCACTCTTCAAATTGCTTACCAAAGACTGTGAATTCAAATGGAATTCTGATTGCCAGTTAGCCTTTGAGACCCTAAAAACAAAAATTTCTGAAGCACCTATTTTAAGGGGACCTAATTGGAAGTTACCTTTTCATATTTCAACAGATGCCTCAGATACAGCTCTAGGAGCAGTATTGGGACAAAAAGACCTGATTCCTTATGCCATCTACTATACCAGTAAAAAATTGACTCCTGCAGAGTTAAACTATACTGTAACTGAAAAATATTTTTTAGCTGTTGTTCATGCCATAAACAAATTCAGACACTATATAACAGGCTATGAAACTTTTTTTCACACAGATCATTCTGCGATTAGATACTTAATGAACAAATCAATTACTAATGGCAGATTTATAAGATGGTTATTGCTTTTACAAGAATTCAACATTACCATTCTAGATAGGCTTGGAAAACAAAACACAGTAGCTGATTTCCTATCTAGACTCCAAAACATCAAAGATGACACTCCAGTTGAAGATCAATTTCCTGATGAATATCTTTTTGCAATTTCTACTCAAACTCCTTAGTTTGCTGACATTGCTAATTATTTAGTTTTAGGAAAATTTCCTTCAATAATGAATGCAAGAGATAAAAGAAAAATCATTTATGATAGTGCAAAATATTCATGGGTTGCTAATGAGTAGTACAAGACAGGTCCAGATTTGATCATTAGGAGATGTGTTCGTGAAGATGAGATGCCTGAGATTCTCAAAGCATGTCATGATGAACCTTGTGGTGGACACTTTGCTGATAAGAGGACAGCCTATAAGATCCTTAATTTAGGATATTGTTGGCCATCCTTGTTTAAAGATGATAAAGAGTATGTCAAAAGATGTGACAGTTGCCAAAGGGTAGGGAAACCTTCTCCTTCAGGTGAGATGCCATTACAACCTCAGGTACATATTGAACCTTTTGAAAAATGGGCTTTGGATTTTGTAGGACCTATTAGTCCTCCATCAAGACAAAAGAGATATATATTAGTTTGCACTGATTATATTACCAAATGGGTAGAAGCCAAGCCATTACTTTTTGCTAATGAAGCATCTGTAGTTACTTTTCTTTTTGAGGATATTTTTACTCGTTTTGGTGTCCCAAGGGAAATTGTTACAGATCAAGGAGCTCAATTTACATCAAGGCTAGTGGAGCAAATGATGGAGAGGTACAAAATCAGGCATAGAATATCTACTCCTTATCATCCACAAGCAAATGATCAAGTGGAATCTACTAATAAGGTCATTGAAGGAATCCTAACAAAGACTGTTCATTTACATAGAAGAGATTGGGTAGATAGGCTTCCTGAAGCCTTGTGGGCCTATAGAACTACATGGAGAAACAAAACAGGCCATACTCCTTATGAACTTGTTTATGGAAAGAAAGTTTTGTTTCCCATAGAGTTCCAGATTCAAACTTTCAAAATGGCAGTTCAGCTAGGACTTGATTTAACGGAGGCACAAAAGCATAGATTGGAGCATATTAATGAATTGGATGAGATCAGACAAGATGCAGTTCATAAAACAAGTCTAGTCCAACAGCAAAGGACTAGATGGCATGACAAGTACATCAAAGAGAATAAATTCAAAGAAGGTGACTGGGCTCTCTTGTTTGATTCAAAATTCAAGGATTTTCAAGGTAAATTTCAAACACATTGGCTGGGCCATATGAAATTGTTGAAATTTTTGACAATGGAGCAGTAAAAATCAGGACAATAGATGAAGAAGAGGTCACTTTTCTTGTGAATGGTCATAGATTGAAGCTATATCACAAACCTCTCTCAAGAGAAGAATTTGTCAAGAAGTTCCAGGAAAACAGTGATGTGAAGTTAATGAAGAAGAATATTTCTTCTTCATCAACTTGATTGAATTTTCTGAAGCATTTCTTTTGAGAAAAAAGAAGAAGAAGTATAAACATGAAAACCAATCATTGATTGGCATGTTTATACAGAAAATATAGGGTGAAAATCAGAGTCTTTCTGACACTCTAACTTTTCCATTTTGTTTTTGCAAGCAGCTGTTATAAAATCATAATTCCAAATTCATTGTACTTATGATCCATCTCATTTCATTTCACTCCATTTACTTATCCATCCATACTCCATTTCATTCATTCATTCATACTTCACTTCATTCCATATATCATTCATCTCATTCCATACTTCATCCACCTCATTTCCATATCAAAATTTAAAATTTGATGTTTTTCTGCAAATGAATAACACATGTCATGGATTGTAGGCCATTTCTTATATTCTTCCACTCCATTTCATAAATTGAATCCATCCCATTCCATCTTTCACTCCATACATATCCCATTATATCATGTTTCATCATCCATCTTCATTCATGCCATATAACATTTCACTTATATTCCAAACCACTCCATTCCATGATTAAAATTCTCTATAGGTACATTCTGCAGCTAAACAGACATTCTGCAGCTGATCAGACTTTCCGCAGGCAGACAGTCATTCCGCAGCTACAGATCCTAAAGGCACTAATCAGCAGACATTTGAATTGCAACAAGATGATCCTGTATATCCATGAAAAAGTAAAATCAAGAAGGATTATGAAGACTTTTCCAGAGGAGAACAAAGTATACAAAGACCACAAGAAGCAGATGAAAAGCAAAGGTAAAAAGTTTTGATTATAATGGCATGTCATAAACTTTAGTATAGTTTTAGTTATGAATCATTCGAAAAATTTGTTTTGATTATTTTTATTGATCATGTCAAATATACCCTCCACAAACTTTGGATAAAAACCTTTCATTTAAAATTCTATACCCGAACATCATTTAAGCGATTAAAAGGCTGAAGTGTTTGATTTCCTCACGTCACCCAGCCAAATCATTTAATGATGATTTTTGAATCCGTTGTAAAAATCTCCGCAGTCTTTTCACTCATTGATTTGTTTTCTTCACCTCACTTCATTAACTCGTTTCGTAACTACTTCCATCATTCCATTCCATAGCCAGCCCTTCATCATTTCATTCCGCAAAACAGAGATATCTCTATCACCGTGAGCAGAGGTAAATCAGTTTGAAATATCAAACCACTATCACCATGAGCAGAGATTGAAGCATTATCACCGTGATCTGAGATTGAAGCATTATCACCGTGAAGCAGAGGCATATCAGTGTGGAATTTGAAGCCATTGTCACCGAGAAGCAGAGATATATCAGTTTGAAGATTGAAGCACTGTCACCGTGAACCAGAGGTATATCAGTTTGAAGGTTGAAGTTATTGTTTCCGTGAGCAGAAAGAGTACTAATCTGAAGATTGAAGAAGGAATTATGGGCTTCATTGTAAGAACTAAACCAGTGGGCACAAAATACCTGGAAGGATACCCTCAAAGCAAGGAAATGTTGCAACAGGCAGGATGGCTACAATTTCTTGAGAAATTTAATGGCTTCCACAAAGAAGTCACTAAAACATTTGCAAGGTCATTCAAAGGAGCCGAGGTTGAAGTTGGAGATGTTAAATTCACTATCCTTCGCCCTTCTTCCATTCATCTCTTGCTTCAGTAATCCAATCTGGTTGGATAATAGAAATGGCACAAAGAAATGCTTCCACCTCTTCATTCTTTCTTAAGAGTGCATCTGCAACAACATTTAGCTTCCCTTTTTTGTAGATTATTTTAAAGTCATAACCCAACATCTTTGTGGCCCATTTTTGATGCTCTTCTAAAGATAGTCTTTGTTCCAAAAATTTTAAGACTATCATGATCAGTTTTTACCTTGAAGTGTCTTCCCGTTAGGTAAGTTCACATTTCTTTAGTGCATGCAGTATTGGTAACATTTCCTTCTCATAAATAAGTTTTTGTAAATACTTTCCTTTTATTGGGTGACTTTCAAAAGCAATGGGTCTTCCTTCTTGCATTAAAACAACACCAATTCCATTTCCTGAGGCATCACATTCCACAATAAAGGTTTTTGTGAAGTCTAGCGTAGCTAAGATCGGTGCTAGGCACATTTCCTCTTTAAGATGTTCAAAGGCCTTAGTTGCTTCAGGAGTCCATGAAAATGCATCTTTATTTAATAATGTTGTTAGAGGTTCTGCTATTCTCCCATAATTCTTAACAAACTTGTGATAATACCCTGTTAACCCAAGAAATCCTCGCAACTGCTTTATGCACCATGATCCATCCTTCTTGTGTACCAATACTACAGGAGCAGAGAAAGAACTTTGACTAGGTTGAATTATACCTACCTCAAACATTTCTGCAATCATACGTTCAATTTCGCTCTTTTGGACATAATTATATCTATAAGGCCTGATGTTTCAAGGATCACTTCCTAGAATCAAATGAATAGAATGATCATGATCACAAATAGGTGGGAGCCCTTTGGGAGTTTCAAACACCTTGGAATGATTGTCCAAGAATTTTTGGAGATCTGCAGAAATAGATGATTTTGATGTTGGAACTTCTAGTGAGCATAATTGTGCAATTACTCCTCGTTGTTCTTTCTTTAGAAGCTTTGTCATGACATTAGAGCTTATTATCTTTCTAGGATTCCCTGCAATACCCCGTAATTTGAATTCCTTTCCTTCTGAAAAAAATTCAAGAAAAGTTCTTGAAAATTAAAAGCTACCATCCCCAAAGATTGTAACCATTGTATTCCTAGTACAACATCAACAACTCCCATAGGAATGGAAAGCATTGGACTATTCAATACATATTCCCCCATGGTTAGCTTGATATTATGGCATTTTCTAGAGAAATTTATAGTTCCTCCATTTGCAACCATCACTTGAAATTCTGGTGTTGGGTATAGGAAACAATTCAATTCCTTGGCTACCTTACAATGAATAAAATTATGGGTACTACCTGAATCAATCAACACTATTACCTTTTTCTTCTTGATATGTCCTTCTATCTTGAGAGCTTGAGGAGTGGTAATTCCTGCTAGTGCATTACACGATATGGTCAGACTCATTTCTTCCTCTTCTAGGGCTGGTTCCTGGTGTAAATCCTCTTCTTTTGAAGATTATTGTTCATTTTCTTCTTCCTCTTCATAATCTATGTAAAATAATTTCTTCTCAGCACACTTATGACCTTTAGTGTATTTTCTATCATAAATGTAACAAAGCCCTTTTGCTCTTTTTTCTTCCAATTGTTGTGGTGTCAACCTTGTAGGTTGTGGAAATCTAGGAGTAGAAATGCTTCCATATTTATAGAAGTGAGTGGTAGGATTCCTTGTCGCCATAATTTTACATTCAATTTTTCTTGCCAACCTGAATGCCTTCTCGAATGAATCAGGTTCTAGAATGTGAACTTCATGTTGGATGTTATCCTTTAAAGTACCTATGAAGAGATCAATCCTGTGTTCCTTTGGAATATCAGTTACCCTTGTATTCAATTTTTGGAAGTCCACAATGTGCTCCCCCACTGAACACTTTTGTTTGAGATTTATCAAATGGCTAAAGAAAGTGTTGCTATCATTTCCTCCATAAAAATTGACCAAGTGACAATTTTTTTACGGGAGCGAAGCCATCGATACCATACAAATGTATTTTTTTCTAAATGTAAAGTTGCAATGCATACCTTTTGTGTGTTTTTCGCATTATTGAGATCAAAATATTGCTCCATCTGTAGTATCCATGTTACATGATCCTTTCCATCAAATTTCCTCATATCCATTTTTGGAATATGGTGGTTCTTCCCTCCAATGTTAGAGTTTATGAAATCACTATTAACATTTATTTTTTTCTCATCATGAGTTTCCTCTACTATATTTTCACCATTAGGAAACATTTCTTGTATCGACTTTGTCAAACCTTCTATGTCTGATTTTAGATCATTCTTCATGTTTTCCATCTTAGCTTCCATGTCATCCATCTTAGATTCCATGTCAGCTTCCATGCCATCTATCTTAGCTTCCATGTCATTATTCAAACCATCCATCTTAGATTCCACGCCTTTCTTCAAACCATCCATCTTAGTTTCCATGCCTTTCTTCAAAACTTCCATGTCATTTTTTGTTGCTCTTTGCGAGAGCGAAATTTGTTGCACTTGCTCTTGTAATTTTGATATGTCATGTTGCCATTCTTTGTCTTCATGATTCATAGTAGAGCCTTATAAAGGCTTAATGGGTGTTGAATAATTTTTAGGGGCCATTTTAGAATCCAATACTGATATCTATTCTACAATATGCCCTTGGAATCAATTTAACTTGATTCTTCAAACAAGACTTATGCAATTCGGAAAAAAAAATACACACCTTTTACTTGCTTTTGAGGAGCTTGATATTGAAATCGACTTATCTCTATACTTGCAAGTCCTGAATATTTGAAATTCGTCCCTGTAGTAGTCCTCTGAAGCTTCTTTGAAATGCCACAAGTCTGACTTGATTTGGATTCTTCAAGGCAAATTTATGTCCAATCTCCCACAATGATCTAATTATGGACTAGTTCATTAGAGAAAACTTGTACTACTTTCCACGTGTCATTGTTTGCTCCTCTGGCTCTGAAATTTATAGAGAAGAAACCAAATTCTGTGTACTTCTAGTCAATTTTTACAGAATTCCAATCCGATGCTTAGAGAGAGAGTTATGAATATTTTCCCACGATCACCTCTTTGAGATGAAATTCAGGAGCCTGAAAAAGATCTAATGTCCACAGATCATATCTCTGGAAATATTGTGAACCAAGCTTTGAAATTTTGCGAGGATATTCCTCAGGATTTCAGCTTCGTGCTCTAAAAATTTCAGCTTCTGAACCTTCGTATAAGAAAATTTATAGCGAAAATTCCGTGATGCCCGTTTTAAGTGAAATTCAGGAGCCTGCAAAAATCCATAACTTCCACAGATCATATCTCCGAAAATATTGTAAACCAGGCTCTGAAAGTTTGCGATGATATTCCTCAAGATTTCGGCTTCGCACTCTAGAAATTTCAACTTCTGAACCTTCGTATAAAAAACGTTATAGCGAAAATTCCACGATGACCTGTTTGGAGCAGCGAAACCCTAGAATCAAAAGCTCTGATACCAAATGTTGTGAAACAAGCTCCAAAAATAAAATAAAAGAGATATCAACGCCTTAGAAATAAGCCACTTCGAGGGGGAAACCTCAAATACATTACATGAATGAACAATTCTTGGATGATACA
The DNA here is from genome assembly GCA_034641835.2 of Pinus albicaulis. Taxonomy (NCBI): domain Eukaryota; kingdom Viridiplantae; phylum Streptophyta; class Pinopsida; order Pinales; family Pinaceae; genus Pinus; species Pinus albicaulis. The sequence goes on along the minus strand of CM076572.1, from coordinate 94,993,082 downwards.
AATTACAAAACCTCCTTTCTATATATAGGAGTCCATGGGGCCACAATGTAATCCTAGCCGACTTAACAATAATAATTTAAGGGCACAATAATAATAATATTGGGGTTACAGAGGTACAATAATAACAATAAGGGGGTTACAATAACAACAATAAGGGACTATACTAGTAATACAGGGACCTAACAATTACAATTTTACAATTTTACATACAATTACAATTAAAATTAAAATTACAATCACGATACATACAATTACAATTAAAATTTTACAAATTCACATATTTTACAATTTTAATAAAATTGAATTGTGACAATACATACAATTACAATTACAATTTTACAATTTCAAAATACAAGTATCTCTAGCATCTGGTGGCTCATCCTTTGTGAAGAGGATGTTGGTACACCCTCGCCAATCCAAACCCACATACAGACACGACACCATCACGAATATGTTTTCATCAACATTGGCTAGTATCTCCAGTGCATCACTAGATATCCTGTCTGGATAGTCATCCAGGCCCCTCTTGGGCATCATCTAGCCCCACATTTTCATCCGTACATGTAACATCAGCCTACGAGGTTGGTGGAAAAAAGTAGGCCTCATCTCTAGAAACCTCTCAAAAAATAAACAAAATAACTCTAAAGCAAAAGGGAAGGTCAACCTCCCACATGCCTGAGAACGACATCTATCTAATGCTATACAAAACTGCCGCAAAAAAATGACATACCATCTCACAAGTCATGGCGTCTGGAATAAATAATCAACATAAAATAAAAGAGGGAAAATAATGTGCTTCTCATCACTATTATAGTGTGCAATGGTTGTTAGTAGTAGTGAGAGGCACCTCACCTCCTCTGAACCAAATGTAGCAATGCGTAATTGACCACCAGACACCTAAAAATCTGCAGGAGTAAGTATATCGTCCCTGATGTATCTCTAGGAGTACACCAACTAAATCCCAAATGAATAACTGATGGGGACATATGGGAATTTAGGAAAATCACGCCCACTCCTAGATAGGCTAGTAATAAAATAAATGTCCTCCTCAGTGGGCTCCTACCACTAGCCAGGACCAACCCAGAAAGCCTGTCGGTGGCCATCCCACCTGTAGATCAGTTGTCCTAATAACCCATTTTCCCCCTTCGGGGATGTAGCCTCCTCATAGTCATAGAACTTAAGGAGGCCTACCTCCCTTAAGAGCAACTTCGTAGGTGTTGTAATAGGGAGAGGGTACAAAAGTCTCTCCCTCTCCTATGCCTCCCACTGTTGTATCATGTTATAATGGTCCTCCACATGCTCTTGTTGTTGCCTTTCCTCTCTCTGTTAACATCACTGAATGATTCAAATATTAAATACATTATTATTATTATTAAATGACAAATGTGTGTGTGTATATATATATAATTTAAAAAAAAAAAAAAACATTTGGTACACCCAAAAAAACAACCACGCACTGCTACCGTTGCGTAGCTATTTATCACGCACCACCCACTGTGCGCATGAAAAAACTTCACGCACTGCGAAAACAAAAAATATTTTTTTTGCGCTGGGTTGACCAAACTATCTGCCCCGGGGCGGTTAGTTTGGTCAACACATCGCTCGATAGCCGTACATAATTCTCGATGCGTTTTGGTTAAATACCGCACCGCCGTACAATCGTACATAGAGTGTTATTTTTAAAATTTTTAACTGGTCAGTGCGTCCAGCAACCGACATGCACCACACTATTTTAGTGTTAAAGCGGTGCATTTTTTCTCTGTACTGCACCGGAACCTGGTGCAGTTTCTGCTAACATTGTTCGTGGTGCAGCCTATAAATTTATAGGCAAAACCATGAACGATGCAAGCTGAACGTACTGCGTGCATATATATATATATGGTAAATTTTAACTCAATTTGAGAAATTAATCCGCTAAAAGGTTAAGTTAGTGAGAAACAAGTACATTACCTGCACATTTGTGCGTCAAGGATGCATATTTTCTGAGGAATACTAAAAATCAAATTTTCTTACTGTTTTGGAAAATTTGAACTCCACACAATGAGCGATGGATGGAAGCAATGCATGCAATGGGAGCACTGATGGCATGGCACCTCAGAGAACAAAAACTCGCATCGATGATTGAGAGCTATAGAGCACTATAACATGTAAAAATGAAGTTTTTTAGGGCCAATATTTTTTTTTAAACTAACCCTTTTTCAGTGTGCTCGATTATGAGATGCACCGAGCAGTTGTATCAATGGCGCACCACACTTCCTTATGGTGCGCTAGATTATTGAGATGCATCAGGCCAATTTTTACAGAGAGCACAGTGTCTTGGTGTTCCATTTGATAGTATGCATTGGTGTGTTGGATTACTTAGACGCACCAGGCCGGTTTGTACGAAGAACACATTGTCTTGGTGTGTCATTTGATAGTACACATCGGTGTGCTTTATATAAAATACACCAGTTTGTATTATGATTAGAAACACACCCAAAAAAAACATCTACAAAAACCTCCACCCACCAACCTCCTCTAGTGACCTCTGCTACAAACAGATATTTGGGCTATTTTTATAAGGGATTCCTCAAAAAAATCCGCTAGGGGGTCTTTTCCTTGTAGTGGGAATAGCGGGATCAATAGCTACAACAAGATTTCCTTGCAGGTATCGAGTTGCATGTATGATTTCCTTTCTAGTATTGACATGCATGGTATATGCATGTGGTTATTTGGTTATGGTCTATCATTGGTATGGAGGATTTCCCGGATTGATAGTGGTTTTGTGTAACCTTTCCATCTCTTGGATAGCCATGTTGTTGTGGTTTTTTCCATTTGTTTTCTAATTAGTGCTCATGTTCCTATCGCTTTGGGTTGAGTTACTAGCTTCTAGAGCCTTGGTTTTAAAAACTCTCTGGAAGCCCTATAAAAACTTGGGTTGAGTTACTAGCATGTTGGGTGATTTAATTGTGAGTTAAATCCCTGTCATTTAATTTTTCAACCCGGGGTTTCGTAAATTGAAGATGTTATACCTGTAATATATGTACTAGGTGGTTATATTTCAGATTAGATTAATATAATGAAATTAAAACTAATTACAAAACATAATAAATTAATCCAATTCAAGCCAAATCAAATCAAACATAAAGAAATTGAATCACACTTGCATAAAGGAAATCACACTTCCTTGAAATTGAAATCACACTTACTGAAATAAAATCACACCACACTTTCATAAATTAAATCACACCCGTTGGAAAGTAAATCACACTTACTGAAAGGAAAAGGCACACTTGCATAAAATAAATGATATAAAAAAACTATACTATGCTACCAATATTTACAAAGATGTGCAAACTATGGTTGATGGGGGGCCTCTATTCCTCAACAAGCACACTGAATCAAGTATCACATCTCGGAGATCAAAATAACAGTCTGTACTTTATAAAGATGAAGTTACAATATATTACAAGAATTCTCTCTCCTCACTTTACAAATCACATCTTGGATAGAACTTGAAACCTCCAACTAGCAACTAACAACTAACTACCTCTAAACTCTAACCACTAGCTCACAACTTACAATTAACAACTTACAATTGACAACCTATATTTTTTACAACCCTTTGTCTGAAGGGTTCACTCCTATTTATACAAAAATTGAGGATAGATATACAATAAATATAGATCCTTAGATCTCTCCTAGATATACATTTATATCTTGTGGTTACAACCAATCTCCTAAAAATGTAAGGTACATATCCTCTCAAAATTCTCTTATCCATGATTCTTCTCCTTTGAATGTGCATAGTTAATGATCTACATCCTCTAGAAATATTCCACAAATATTTATGAGTTGGAATTTGAAATTCAAATTTGTGGTTGGATGGCGAAATAAGACCCTTCTAGAATTTTCAAGTAGACCTACAATATCACAAAACTAATAACACTTTTAGATATATATGAAAACATGTTAATTTCATAATATATCACAAATTCACTTAAAATACTTAAAATTAATGACTTGGAAAATATTAATGTAAAACCATATGATAATATAAATGGTTACTTAATGTAAGGTTATGGGGCTATAGGGTTACAGAATGAGGGTAAAATGATGGAAATGAAGGTGAAAGCACGAATGAAATTTTGGAGGCCAAACATACCCCCCAACTGAAGATATTGCATGTCCTCATGAAAATATTGCATTAATTCCCTTAATCATAAGTAGATCTTCTTGAAATTTTTTTCTTCTATATGATCTTTTGCTTTGTATTTATTCTCTTTTCACTTTGTATAATCATATCATTTGACATTTTTATTCTTTTTGCAAAGTGTACTTTGAAGTACATTTGATTTCAACATATATTTTTTACGGTTGGTTCTTGTGTGACAACCAAAATTTTATGAGTATTGGTTCTTGTGTAACAATACTTTTGTTATTTTTTTGTTGCATCAAAATAATTGAAAACATTGAGAATTTTTTTAAGTCCCATAGTTACTGTCAGCCATTTAATATGCTCATCAATTGATCATTTCAAAACACATAATCTTTTAGAATCAAAATGCAATAATAGTTGATTGGGAAAATATGTTGGTTAGCATGAAATGAAATGTGGCATGTGTATTGAAATGTGAATATACTTCCCCCCAACTTAAGGTGTTTTAAGTTTTCTTACAAATGAGAAAGGGAATATGAATGTGGTGAGGGATTTTCCAAAATCATAGTTTTAGCATTTAAGAAATTACATGATTAAAAATTAGAAAATTACATACCTTCACCTACCTAAAAAGTGGACAAGCTATGTATACAGAAGAGTGTGGTTGCTGCTACTGGATCGTGGAATGTGAAGTAAAAGAATTTGATCTTGCTTCTTCTTTCTCTTGGTTGGATGAATTGAGGATGACATTGGAATCTTTATTGGTACGACTACTGAATTTTGAATTGAGTCTTGCTGCAAATTGCTGAAATCATGTAGTCTTAAATCATTCCCAAAAGGTGGTATAATTCTTATCTATGTGAAATATGTGTCAATTTCGAACATAGAAAAAAAAAATGTTGGATTACTCACCATTAATGAATGACATTAACCAACATGATACTAATCACCATTGATGTCAATGAGAGTCAATATTCCTAAGTACATCTTACTAGATACGAATAGATGTGTCGTAGTTGAGTCACCTAGAAGATCTGACAAACATGGGATATTGATGTATTCCCACTGTTTATTGGCGAGATAACTTACCATTAAGGCATGCAAGCCTCAAGGTACTTCAAAAATCTCTAGTCTTGATCCCAGATGATGTGTTGGAGTGGATGGGTCAAGACTTGTTAGAAGGGAGGCCTTAATGAATCCTCCATCATCCAATGCGAGTATGAAACAATAATTTGAAAGACTATAGATGAAAAATTTGCATTGAAGCAAGGTTTATTTCAGAGAAAGAAAAAGGAAAATGGGGGGACTTAAATTCTTAAGGGAGTTGAATGACTTTATTTTTGGGTTAAGGGTGAGTGAAAATTAGGTAGGAAAGTATGAAGATTGCAAAGGGAAATGATTTTTTGGTAGTAGGGAGATGAAAAATTACGGATCGGTTGCAGGCTTAAAATGTGTAGTCATGGTAAACTTGGTACATGTCTAATAGAAATGGTGTAGTGGATCTGATTTTGCATTGAATGATCATGCTCTTCTGAAAGAAAGTTGGTCTTTAGAAAGGTACTCGTGCATATAGTTTCATCTTTCTTCATCGTCTTGGAACCTACAAAAACTTAGCAATTTCTGCAATAAAATGTAAGATTATCAAAAGAGAGAGGTGACTAGCCTCTTTTCATTTGATATATACATAAAAACCCAAAAATAATACTAATAAAACAAATTCAAGAATGAAAAATTAAATGCACTTTTACCTGATCAGTACCATGGATCACCTGTTATTGTTTTTTTGGTGACTTTTTCATTGTGTTTCTAGAAATTTTGAGCTTGAGACCTCTTCTCCATACACTTAATGCTTCATCAACAACTCATAAACCAAATTTTCATAAGCTATTGAATTGTGTCGATTCTGCAGCTACCAAAAATATGGATCATTGCACTGCCTTGCTGCTTTACTGTTAGGTCCCTATATTACTAGTATAGTACCTTATTGTTGTTAGTGTAACCCCCTTACTGTTATTTTTTTACCCCTGTAACCCCAATATTTTTATTATTGTGCCCTTACATTATTATTGTGAGGTCGCCTAGGATTATATTGTGATCCCATGGATTCCTATATATAGAAGGAGGTTTTGTCATTTGTATCATCCAAGAATTGTTCATTTATGTAATGTAAAGGAGGTTTCCCCCTCGAAGTGTCTTATTTCTAAGGCGTTGATCTCTCTTTTCTCCTATTTTTGGAGCTGGTTTCATAGCATTTGGTATCAGAGCTTTGGATTCTAGGGTTTTGTCACTCCAAATAGGTCATCGTGGAAGTTTCGCTATAAAAATTTTCTACAAAGGTTCAAAAGCCAAAATTTTTATAGAGCGAACCTAAAATATTGAGGAACGTTGCATAAAAAATTTAGATCTTGGTTCGCAATATTTTCGAAGATATGATCTGTGTAATTTAGGGTTTTTTCAGGCTCCCGAATTTCACCTAAACAAGCAATCATGGAATTTTTGCTATAGATTTTGTTCTACGAAGGTTCAAAAGCTGAAATTTTTACAGAAAAGATGAAATCCTGAGGAATGACGTATAAAAATATCAGACCTTGGTTCGCAATAGTTTTAGAGATATGATATGTGGAAGTTAGGGTTTTTTCAGGCTCCCGAATTTCATATCAAAGAGGTGACTGTGGGAAAATTGTCAAAACTATCTCTCTGAGAATTGGATTGGAATTCTGTAAAAATTGGCAACAAGTACACAGACTTTAGTTTCCTGTGTATCAATTTTAGAGTCGAAGGAGGAAACAGTGAAATGTGGAATGTCGTACAAGTTCACTCTACTGAACCAGTCCATAATTAGGTCATTTTGGGAGACTGGGCATAACTTTGCCTTGAAGAATCCAGATTAGGTCAGAGTTATGGAATTTGAAAGAAGCTTTAGAGGGATACTACAGGGCCTAATTTTAGATATTGAAGATTCATAATCAGAGAGATAATTCAGTTTCAATATCGAGTTCCTTAAAAGCAAGAAAAAAGTGTGTGTTTTTTTTTTAATTGCATAAGTCTTGTGTGAAAAATCAGTTTGAATTGATTCAAAGGGCATATTGTAGAATAGATATCATTATTGGATTCTAAATCCCCCCTAAAAGTAATTTAACATCCATTAAGCCTTTAGAAGGCTCTACTATGACTCATGAAGACGAAGAGATGCAACATGACATGTCAAAATTATAAGAGCAAGTGCACCAAATTTCGCTCTCACAAAGAGCAACAAAAAATGAAATGTAAGTTTTGAAGAAAGGCATGGAAACTAAGATGGATGGTTTGAAGAAAGGCATGAAAGCTAATATGGATGGAATGAAAGCTACGATGGATGACATGGAAGCTGTCATGGAAGCTAAGATGGATGAAATGGAAGAAAAAATGAAAGACAACATGGAAAACATGAAGAATGATCTAAAAGAAGACATGGAAGGTTTGAAAAAGTTGATACAAGAAATGTTTCCTAATGGTGAAAAGTTAGTAGAGGAAACTCATGATGAGAACAAAAAAAATGTTAATCATGATTTCATAAACTCTAATGTTCGATGGAAGAACCACCATATTCCAAAGATGGATATGAGGAAGTTTGATGGCAAGGATCCCGTAACATGGATACTACAAATGGAGCAATATTTTGATCTCAATAATGTGAAAAACACACAAAAGGTACACATTGAAACTTTACATTTAGAAAAAAATACATTTGTATGGTATCGATGGCTTTGCTCCCGTAAAAAAATTGTCACTTGGCCAATTTTTACGGAGGAAATGATATCACATTATGCAGATACAAAGATCAACACCTTCTTTATCCAATTGATAAATCTCAAACAAAAGGGTTCAGTGGTGGAGCACATTGAGGACTTCCAAAAATTGAATATAAGGGTAACTGGTATTCCAGAGGAACACAGGATTGATGTCTTCATAGGGACTTTAAAGGATAGCATCCAACATGAAGTTCATGTTTGGGAACCTGATTCATTGGAGAATGTATTCAGATTGGAAAGAAAAATTGAATGTAAAATTATGGCGACAAGCCTAGCCTACCACTCACATCTATAAAGATGGAAGTGTTGCTACTCCTAGACTTCCACAAACTACAAGTTTGACACCACAACAATTGGAAGAAAAAAGGGCAAAAGGGCTTTGCTACAGTTGTGATATAAAATACACTAAAGGTCATGAGTGTGCTGAGAAGAAATTATTTTACATAGATTGTGAAGAGGAGGAAGAAAATGAACAAGTAATTTCAAAAGAAGAGGATATACACCAGGAACCAACCATAGAAGAAGAAGAAATGAGTCTGACCATATCGTGTAATGCATTGGCAGGAATTACCACTCCTCAAACTCTCAAGATAGAAGGGCATATCAAGAAGAAAAAGGTAATAGTGTTGATTGATTCAGGTAGTACCCATAATTTTATTCATTGTAAGGTAGCCAAGGAATTGAATTGTTTCCTATCCCCAGCACCAGAATTTCAAGTGATGGTTGCAAATGGAGGGACTATAAGTTTCTCTGCAAAATGTCATAATATCAAGCTAACCATGGGGGAATATGTATTGAATAGTCCAATGCATTCCATTCCAATGGGAGGTGCTGATGTTGTAATAGGAGTACAATGGTTACAATCGTTGGGGACGGTAGCTTTTAATTTTCAAGAAATTTTCTTGAATTTTTTTTCAGAAGGAAAGGAATTCGAATTACGGGGTATCGCAGGGAAGCTGGGAAAGATAATAAGCTCTAATGTCATGACAAAGCTTCTGAAGAAATAACAACGAGAGGTAATTGCACAATTATGCTCACTAGAAGTTCCAAAATCAAAATCATCTATTTCTCCAGATCTCCAAAAAGTCTCGGACAAACATTCCAAGGTGTTTCAAACTCCCAAAGGAATCCCACATATTCGTGATCATGATCATGATATCAATTTTATTCCAGGAAGTGTTCCTCCAAACATCAGGCCTTACAGATATCCTTATGTCCAAATGAGCGAAATTGAACGTATGATTGCATATGTGTAAGAGGCTGGTATAATTTAACCTAGTCAAATTTATTTCTCCGCTCCAGTAGCATTGGTGCACAAGAAGGATGGATCATGTCACATATGTTCGGATTATAGGGAGCTCAATAAGCTCACTATTAAAGATAAATTTCCCATTCCCGTGATTGATGATTTATTGGATGAATTACATGGAGCAATTTGTTTTACCAAGTTGGATCTTCGTTCAGGATATCATGAAATTAGAATGAAGATGAAAGATATTTTGAAAAAATAATTTCGAACTCATGAGGGTCATTATGAATTTTTGGTCATGCCTTTTGGCCTTACCAATGCACCTTCTACATTTCAAGGGTTGATGAATTCCATTTTCAAACCCTTCCTTAGAAAATTTGTGCTATTATTTTTTGATGATATATTAATCTACAATAGGTCTTGGAAGGATCATGTTCAACATGTTGACAGGGTGCTCAAACTATTGGAGGAGAAACAATTATATCCAAAAACATCCAAATGTTTCTTTGGAGTACAAGAGGTGGAATATTTGGGTCATATTGTATCTCATGAGGGTGTTAAGGTAGACCCTAACAAAATTAAAGCCATTAAGGAATGGAAAGTCCCCACAACCATAAAGTAGTTGTGAGGATTTCTCGGGTTAACAGGGTATTATCACAAGTTTGTTAAGAATTATGGGAGAATAGTAGCACCTCTAACACTGGTCTTAGCTACGCCAGACTTCACAAAAATATTTATTGTGGAATGTAATGCCTCAAGAAATTGTATTGGTGATGTTTTAATGCAAGAAGGAAGACCCATTGCTTTTGAAATTCATCCAGTCAAAGGAAAGAATTTATAGAAAGCTATTTATGAGAAGGAAATTTTGGCAATACTACATGCATTAAAGAAATGGTGACCTTACCTAATGGAAAGACACTTCAAGGAAAAAACTAATCATGATAGTATTAAACATTTTTTGGAAAAAATAATATCTTCAGAAGAGCAGCAAAAATGGGTCACAAATATGTTGGGTTATGACTTTGAAATCATCTACAAAAAAGGAAAGCTAAATTTTGTCGTAGACGCACTCTCAAGAAAGGATGAAGAGGTGGAAGAATTTCTTTGTGACATTTCTATTATCCAACCAGATTGGATAATCAAAGCAAGGGATGAATGGAAGAAGGACGAAGAAGTGTGGACACTCATTCAAAAGTTGCAGCAAGATCCTAGTACATCTGATACATTTAGTTGGAAAAATGATTCCTTATGGTACAAATACTGCTTATATATTTGTAATAATTCCAAACAAAAAAAAATATTATTTTGGAATTGCACACTTATCCTTTAGGAGGACACTTAGGATTTTTAAAAACTTACCATAGGGTGAAGAAAGATTTTTTTTTGGATGGCCTTAAATCTAATATTCAAAATTTTGTGGTGGAATGTTTGGTTTGCAAACAAAATAAAGTTGAGACAATTATTACCCCAAGTATTCTACAACCTTTATCCATTCCAAGTCAATGTTGGGAGGAGATTTCAGTGGATTTTATCACAGGTTTACCTAAGTCCGAAGGAAAGAGTGTCATCATGGTGGTAGTTGATAGACTTGCCTAGTATGCACACTTTTGTGCATTATCTCATCCATTTAAAGCAAGTACAGTTTCTATTGCATTTATGGAAACAATTAAAAAACTACATGGAAACCCAAAGATTATTGTAAGTGACATAGATCCCATTTTTACTGGGAATTTTTGGACGTAATTATTTTATTTTTTTGGATACCCAACTAGCTCATTGTTCATCTTATTATCCTCAATCCAATGGTCAAACTCAGATAGTGAATAAATGTTTGGAAGGATATCTTTTTTGTTTTTTATCTGATAAGTAAACACAATGGGTCAAGTGGTTACCTCTCGCTAAATGGTGGTATAACACTTCCTTCCATACTGCAGCAAAAATGACCCCATTTATGGCACTTTATGGATATCATCTACCATCTATCACATCATCTTTAAGAGAAAATTCTAAGGTTCAAGCAGTGGAAGATCACATCGAGCATCAACAAGAAGTTCTCCAACTCTTAAAGGATAACCTAAATTTGGCACAAAATCGAATGAAACAACTAGCAGATCAACATCGCAACGAGAGAAGTTTTGATCTAAGAGACTGGGTATTTTTACGGCTACAACCATACAAACAAATGTCCTGTAAGCAAGCTAAGAATGATAATAAATTATCGCCAAAGTACTATGGTCCTTAAAGGTGTTTCTAAATATTGGTACTATGGCATAAAAATTGGAGCTTCCTGTTTCTTCGCGAGTGCAACTAGTTTTCCATGTTTCATGCTCAAAGAAGGTTATAGGTGACAAAATTCCAGTTCAAAAAATATTGCCAGAACTTGATGAGGAAGGAAAAATTATATTGGAACCTGAAGCAATCACAAAAAAAAGAACTCGACAGCTACAAAATCGATCAATTTCAGAGTATCTCATCAAGTGGAAAAACTTAACCGTTGAAGATTCTACATGGGAGGATGAGAATTTTATATGGAAGCATCTGGAGCTACTCAAGCGTTGAGGAAAACACTTTTTTGAAGGACGGGGGCATGTTAGGTCCCTATATTACTAGTATAGTCCCTTATTGTTGCTAGTGTAACCCCCTTATTGTTATTGTTGTACCCTTGTAACCCTAATATTGTTATTATTGTGCCCTTACATTATTATTGTTAGGTCAGCTAGGATTATATTGTGATCCCATGGACTCCTATATATAGAAGGAGGTTTTTTCATTTGTATCATCCAAGAATTTTTCATCTATGAAATGTAAAGGAGGTTGCCCTCGAAGTGGCTTATTTCTAAGGCGTTGATCTCTATTTTCTTCTATTTTGGAGTTGGTTTCATGACATTTATAACTTGCAATTAGACTCGGATGGTGGTTTTTTCAATTATCGCAGTCAGATTTTAAATATTTGCATTTTTTTATGAAAGTCTAAGTCTGTAACTGCGTTTGTTATTTTTCTCTAGCGCTCCACCCTTGCCCATGATTTCGTGGATCAAGAAAATGCTCAAAAATAAAAAAATATATCTTGGATCAGCTTGAAACCAACACTAAAGTGTAGATCTCATCGCTATGAATCCAACACAATTTGTTTCACTAAAATCTGACTTCAGATGCTTTTGAAATCACGTTCTCATAGTTTTGTGAAACAACTAAAAAAATGAAATTTTGAGTTTTAGGAATGCCCAGTCAATAGTCTGTACGTTGACTGGGCCTATGACGTGGCAAGTTTGATTGTACCTTCTCCAACCAATTGATGGGTCACACTTGGCATGAGTTTTAATGGTTACACGTAGTTATTTTTTATTGGTTAACCATTTGCGGTGGTGGGCCAACGAGGAAGTGCCACATTGACCAACCATTGGTTGCTACGTGGCATCCTCGTGGTGGAAAAAAATTGTTAAACGCCAAAAATATCCTCCATGGGAATCAAAACCATGACCTGCAACATATCAACAAAGTGTTTTACCAATCCGCCTAACTTCAATCTTGTTTAATAATACTCCCAAACATAGATTTAAAGGTTAACAAATGCGTCATTTGGGGAAGGGGCATAGCCCCAATGCACACAACGTGGTAATATGGAGTGATGTGACCAAGGGCGCGGAGGAATTGGGGGCGGTTTTAACTGTCCTACAAATTTGACCAACGATCGGGAAGGTCAGATTTTCACGTTGCTCCTATCTTCCGGGCACACCGACCGGGTTTGGGTCAAATTGTAGGCTTATTAACAACAAAATTGAGTTAAAACTTAAAACAATGATATCTTACTCAATTTTTGGCCAAATGAGGTGCAAAAAGAGTCAAAATAGGGGTTTTTGACAGTTATGGATCCATTGGAGGCATTTTTTTATTTTTATTTTTGAGATTTATACAAGCTTGTAATTATACTTTTGATTATGAATTTAGCTATCTTATCCAAATTTTATTGCAAATTTTTAAAACTAACTTTGCTCAATTTTCTTTTCTTATCTTCTAGATCACAGAGAGTGCAAGAAGAGAGCATACTCAACAATATTGAAACTCTTTATTCATTTGAAATGTGAAATTAAAAATACAAAGTGAAAGGATTTGATCTCTAAATTCAGATTTTGGCTCTCAAAAGTCTCATTGAATCTCCTTCTTCTCAAATATTCCTTCTCTTTCTACATTTTCCTGCAAATGATTAGTGATATGGGTGGCTCTTACTGCACCACCAATAAATAAAATTACAACTGAAATTAAATCTAAGTTAAAAACTTAAAATAAAAAACATCGCCAAACTTGGTTTTATTCATTGATTCTACCCTACTCTACTCTACTGGAAATAGAAGAATTGATCAAGTGTATGAATATTTCTAGCGTAACTGTAATATCCCAAAAGGGAGAATGTAGTAATACTTAAACACAATATAAGAACTGCAACAAGATAAACAATAAATCTTAAGACAACATCAAAATCTACAGAGAAGCTGAGCCATTTTATTATATTGGATAAGAATCAGTTACACAATGTACAAAATATGAGTAGATCTAGCCAAAGAGATGGCCTAGAATCACCCAGAAAACATGGCACAATAGGTACAATGTAAATAGAGAGGCACTCAGGCAAATACTGTGATGTCCCTTCAGCAGAATATGAACATATAGCTGCAGGCTGAAAAGGAAAATGCAGATCTACTCAAATCCGGAGCTCAGATAATGCCAAGATTCAAGATCTGGCCAATGTGATGGATTCCCAAGATAACCTAGAAAGGATTTTCCAGATATACAACTTTGGAAAATCACCTCCCTAGGATTTGATCCTTGATCTGATGGGAAATAAAGATCTGAAGCTAGATCTGTCAAATAGATGGCTGAAATATGTTGCAAGTTCAGATCTAAGCTTGAAGGGTTGATCCCTTCTTCAGATCTATAAGCTAGAAGCTCTAGATATAGCTTCTCAATCCTCCAATAATGATAGCAGTTGCTACAACACAAATGCCAATAGAAACTGCATTGTGAGGGAAAGAGAGGCCTCCTTCTTGCTGAAAAATGTTGCAATAAACTCCAGACTGATGGCAAGACTGATGGAAATGTGAGGCGATGATCCCTCACATGATTACTAGCTGAAATGCTAGTAACTTCCTTCCTCATTTTAGATCTGCAATTTAGACAGTGTAATTACTAAAGGAAATACTGCTGCTAGGAGGTCAATAACTTTTGGCCTAATGTCAGATCTACAATGAAGCTCTGGGAATGCTGATATATAAGCCCAAGGTGATAGGAATAAACCCTCACTAGTTCTCCAGCTAAAGTACTGAAGACAACTTCCACCTTCCAAACTGATCTTCAGAAATCTACAATTTCTGAATATGAGTGTTCTACAGAAAGTAGAGAAAGAGATGTGGCACCAATTCCTGATGTAGAATGAAGTACAATACTATTTCTAGAGCTACTCTAAGAAAGAGGTGGGATTCCCATCCAAGAACACCCTATGCTAAACAGCACTTGCAATCTTTGCTAAACAACCCGAGAAAGCAATGGAATGTCACCTGACAATTCCAGATCTGAAAAGATCTTTACATCAAGAATAACCAGCATGCCTTCATCCTTGCCTTCATATTCTTTATATAATGTTTGAGCCTTCCCATGCCTTGGCCCTCGTTTAGACAACGTTTTTCATGTGGACAAGATCCTCCAAGTTTGACTGCGTTGTTTGACCAAATCAACCATCATGTCTAGGTGCAATGTACACCATCTCCATCATGTGTTCTTTAATTGCACAACATCCTCCATCACTTTATCATGAATGTTCCATGATCTTCTATTTGACATCTTCAAGATCTTAGTTGACTGTGTCAACCTCCATGATCTATCGCATAAATGAGACATGATCTCCAATTCCATTCACATTAGTAGTTTCTCAGCTTCCTCATCATGTAGATCTAGGCTTAATTAGTCCACATTCACACACAAAAAGTGGATATTTATTCATATTGAGGATTGTGGGTCCCTCCACCCTTTTATTTACTTAATTCATTAAGAAAATTAAGAACTATAATATTCCAAATATCAGGTGAAAATTTGGAATATTACAGTCCTCCTCGGAAAAATGTTGCTTGTCCTCAAGCAACTCAAAAGGTAGATGCAAAGCCATCTATTCCCCTCCAAATGGCATCCAAATAAGGAAGGCTTCCTCCATTTGCTGCAATGTGTTATGTATGTTTGGTTCCAAAGTTCTCTAAAAAACATATAGAATGACCTCTAACTGTATGGTTATATGTCCTCCTTCTCTCATGAAGTACTAAGTGACAACCATATGAGTTCCAACTTCATCATTAATACATGAGATACATAAAATAAATTAGCTCTTTCCACAAAGGAAAAGCTCCATCTCACAATACATCTCTTCATCCCATGTTTTATGAATTTGATTAAGCATTGATATGCTCTCTTCCTTAGCCTTGTTGGCCTTGTTGGAACCAAGCATCATTCCAACATTATGCAAAAGAATAAGGGAAGGATTTATATGGGTAGACAAATATGTCAAACCATATTCTCCTAATAGCAACCACCGGAGTAAGGCCCTTTGCTGCCATCCTCCATCTCCTCCATGTAAGATGGACAAGCCAAACTCCCCCAAAAGCAACCAAAGAAACAAGAGATCTTGCTGCTTTCTCTCCTCCTCATGTGCATCATGAAGTAAAAACATGATAATGGACATATTGAATGTCACATCAGCCTAATACAAAGAAACATCATCAATGCACATCATGAGAGCATCATGCCAAGATTTACCCAATACCAAACACATAGACATATGAGATGTCATGTGGTGGCCAATCTCTCTCAAGTGAGACCAAAATGAACATGCCTTATTTTGATGCATTCTATCATTGATACACAAGGAATGAATCAGAAAAATATGAGCTATTGGGTGGTAACCATACTCACCCAAGAGCAGCTAGCGTAGCCATGCCTCCTTTTTCATTTCATAAGTGTTCCTCAAGGCATGGATCAAAGAAATAGGAGCCTTTGGGCAGTGACAAGAACCTCCCAAGGGAAACCAACGTAACCAAGCTTGTTGGGCCATGTCATACATCTGCAAGTGGTCATGCAACCCCTTTCTTATCATCCTCATCCACTCACCCCAATATGGAAGATGAGTGATGTGATGCATAACCATGTATCCTCCCTTTGTAGAATACCATCTTCCCCAAACTGATGAAGAACTTTGCACTTCATGAAATTTTGAAGTGCACCTCCAATGATATCTCTTAATGGGACCTTCTTCTCATCCATGGCCTTCCAAAATCAATGAGGTTCTGGATCTATTGTAGGTAGAAGTTTCTCTTTGAGCTATGAGATGCTCATTAAGAAAGGGTCCATTTATCATCTTTACCTCCATTTCTTCATGAGTGAATCTACCTTTAGAATTCTCCAAGAATGATGGGACCTCCTCATCTTCACAACTACTAAGTGATAGCGATGTATATCTGCAAGATAATATATGTGTTGTCTCAAAGCAAGGCACAACACTGATCTCATAACCAGTTGTTGTACACAGGGTTATGCTCATCCCATTTTCTGAAACTCTACACTTCAACTCAAGAGGTTGAATGTAGCTCAACAATGATGAAATGGGATAGTTCTTAATATCCTCCTTGATTAGATCAAGGGTCCTCTGCGGTGTGATATGTTGCTGCTTCAAATCAGCATTTTGTTCTAACTCTTGGTTATGCATTGGCCTTGATGGCATGTCCCCACTAGTTTCAATAAGATCTACTGAAACAATAGTTTATGAATGTGTATGTATACCTTGGATCAACTGATATGTGGGAACCTCTTAACAGATCACAGGAGTTCCTCCAATTGGGAAAATAGTGCCTCCAACTCCTAGTAAGAGTGATGGTTGCTCTTCTCCAAGTGTACCAACACTGGAATCTCCCTACTTTCCCTCATACATCTCCTGAATCATGCATGGGACTCTATATTTCAAGAGCTCAAGACTATCTTGCAAAGATGCAAGTGTCTCTTCTCTAGATGCAAGTACTTCTGCAGCTGGTGGTGAATGTAGTGACTTCTTGTCCAGAGTGACAAGATTGGCATCCTTCTCCTTAAGAAATGTCACTTTGTGGCTCATCTTTGGTTTTCTCACATCAAATTCCTTCCTCAACTTGTGAAAGAAATCTGAATATTTATTCACTTTTGCATGCTCCATGTGACCAAACCACCAATCATTTGCTTCATCTAAAAGATGAAGTGCTGCAATTTGAACAACCTCTCCTTCGACTACAGGATGTAGCCTGAAAAATGCATCTAACTTTCTCATCCAAGCCTTAACTGTGCTTGAGGAAGATCCATCAAATGTAGGCAAATATAATCTATTATGCCTCTTTCTTCTATTGTTGCTATAGGATCCTCTTTCTTCTTTGATTTTGAAGAATTGTTGGAGAGTTAGCTTGTCCTTGAATGATCTAGGTTGTGCTTTGTACTCTTCAAGATATAGACTGAGAGTCTCATGAGTCTCAGGTTCATTCCTTTCTTCATTTCTACACATTTCACCTTCTCCAAAGAAAGTGGGCATAGTGGATCTATGAGGAGATCTAGGATTCTCCGGTTTTCTTCTTTGTTGATAGGAAGTGCTTGGACCTTCCTCATCATATCTTCTTCTTGGATATTCTTTCTATCCTTCATTCTTCATTGGATTGACCTCCTTAGAGAGATATTGCATGGATCTAAAGAAAGGAGTGGTAGAATTTTCATCCTCCATGATAGATATCATTTCTCTCCTTCTTATTTTGATGCAAAAGATGAAATTTCCACAAGCTGAGCCAAAGATCATGCTCCGATACCACTGTAATATCCCAAAAGGGAGAACGTATTAATACTTAAAAAAAATATAAGAACTACAGTAAGATAAAAAATAAATCTTAAGACAATATCAGAATTTATAGAGAAGTTGAGCCATTTTATTATATTGGAGAAGAATCATTTACACAATGTAAAAAATATGAGTAGATCTAGCCAAAGAGATGGCCTAGAATCACCCAAAAAAAATGCTACAATAGGTACAACGTAATTGGAGAGGCACTCAGGAAAATATTGCGCTATCCCTTCAGCAGAATATGAAAATATAACTGCAGGTTGAAAAGGAAAATGCAGATCTACTCAAATCTAGAGCTCAAATAATGCCAAGATTCAAGATCTGGCCAATGTGATGGATTCCCAAGATAACCCAGAAAGGTATTTCCAGAACTACAACTTTGGAAAATCACCTCTCTAAGATTTGATCCTTGATTTGCTGGGAAATATAGATTTGAAGCTAGATCTATCAAATAGATGGCTGAAATATGTTGCAAGATCAAATCTAATCTTGAAGGGTTGATCCCTTCTTCATATCTACAAGCTAGAAGCTCTAGATCTAGCTTCTCAATCCTCCAATAATGATTGCAGCTGCTGCAACACAATTTCCAATAAAAACTGCACTGTGAGGGAAAGAGAGGCCTCCTTCTTGCTGAAAAATGTTGCAATAAACTCCAGGCTAATGGTAATACTGATGGAAATGTGAGGGGATGATCCCTCACAGGATTACTAGTTGAAATGTTAGTAACTTCCTTCCTCCTTTTAGATCTGCAATTTAGACAATGTAATTCCTAAAGGAAATACTGCTGCTAGGAGGTCAATAAATTTTGGCCTGATGCCAGATCTACAATGAAGCTTTTGGAATGCTGATATATAAGCCCAAGGTGATAGGAATAAACCCTCACTAGTTCTCCAGCTGAAGTACTGAAGACAACTTCCACCTTCCAAACTGATCTTTGGAAATCTGCAATTTCTGAATATGAGTGTTCTGCAGAAAGTAGAGAAAGAGATGTGGTACCAATTCCTGATGTAGAATGAAGTACAATACTATTTCTAGAGCTACTCTAAGAAAGAGGTGGGATTCCCGACCAGGAACACCCTGTGCTAAACAACACTTGCAATCTCTGCTAAACAGCTCAAGAAAGCAATGGAATGTCACCTGATAATTCCAGATCTGAAAAGATCTTTACATCAAGAATAACCAACATGCCTTCATCCTTTCCTTCATCTTATTTATATAATGTTTGAGCCTTCCCATGCCTTGGCTCTCATCTAGACTGCGTTATTCATGTGGACAAGATCCTCCAAGTTTGACTACGTTGTTTGACCAAATCAACCATCATGTCTAGGTGCAATGTACACCCTCTCCATCATGTGTGCTTTAATTGCACAACATCCTCCATCACTTTATCATGAATGTTCCATGATATTTTATTTGACATCTTCAAGATCTTAGTTGACCGTGTCAACCTCCTTAATCTATCTCATAAATGAGACATGATCTCTAATTCCATTCACATTAGTAGTTTCTCAACTTCCTCATCATGTAGATCTAGGTCCCTCCACCCTTTTATTTACTTAATTCATTAAGAAAATTAAGAACTCTAATATTCCAAATATTAGGTGAAAATTTGGGAATATTACAGTAGCCATGTGCGTAATAGGAGTAAAAATATATTCATACTTATTTTTGAAAAATATTCAGTAAAACAGATCAAAGCATGAGAAAACAATTGTTTTGATAATGCAATTAAGAAATAAGGTGATTTGATCCTTGATTAGAACCATATTTCAATAAGGCCATGACATTCTTGATTCCTTTCTTGGTTTAAATCACTTTGAATATCCTCCTTTATTATGCATTCCTCAGACTCTAGTAGTTTCTCACCATCAACACTATTGCATGATTCTTCAGTCTCTTCAACAAACTAACAAGAGGAATCAAAAGAGACTTGAAGATCTTCTTGTGGAGGTGGAGAGACAGATAAATTTTTGAATGCAATTAAAATATACTATTCCTAAGAAGCATATATCTCAACCGTTGCTATAATTTGAGAGATTTCTTAGAAGGACATTCTTCAAACTCCTTAATTGTCTATGAATTACTCCATCTGGTCGATAATTCCTGTCGTGAACACATATTAATACAAAATTTTGAAAAATTATTGAAATATAATATGTAAAATGATTTTAATATGATTTTAACCATGCATTTAAAAATGAATGCAACTATAATGAGTTTTCTAAAATTTCAAAATAAACACCTATTTATACCTCCCCAGCAATGGCACCAAAATGTTGGGTGATTTAATTGCGAGTTAAATCCCTGTCGTTTAATTTGTCAACCCGAGGTTTCGTAAATTGATGAGGTATACCTTTACTATATGTACTAGGTGGTTATCTTTCATATTAGATTAATCTAATGCAATTAAAAATAATTACGAAACATAATAAATTAATCCAATTCAAATCAAGCCAAACCAAACATAAAGAAACTGAAATCACACTTGCATAAAGGAAATCATACTTGCTTTAAATTGAAATCACACTTGCAGAATTGAAATCACACTTGCTGAAATGAAATCACACCACACTTGCATAATTAAAATCACACCACACTTGCTTAAATGAAATCAGACCTGCTGGAAATTAAATCACACTTGCTATAAGGAAAAGAAACACTTGCATAAAAGAAATGAAATAACAAAACTATATTATGTTACCAATATATACAAAGATGTGCAAACTATGGTTGATGGAGACCCTCCATTCCTCAACAAGCACACTGAATCAACTATCACATATTGAAGATCAAAATAGCAATATGTATGTCATAAATATGAAGTTACAAGATATTATGAGAATTCTCTCTCCTCACTTTACAAATTACATCTTGGATAGAACTTGAATCCTCCAACTATCAACTAACAACTAGCTACCTCTAACCTCTAATTACTAGATCACAACTTATAATTAACAACTTACAGTTTACAACATTCATTTTTTACAACCCTTTGTATGAAGGGTGGAATCCTATTTATAAAAAAATTGAGGATAACTATACAATAAATATAGATCCTTAGATCTCTCCTAAATTCACATTTATCTCTTATGGTTACAACTAATCTCCTAAAAATGTAAGATACATATCCTCCGAATATATCCATGACTCTTCTCCTTTGAATGTGCATAGTTAAAGATACACATCCTCTATAAATATACCACAAATCTTTATGAGTTGGAATTTGAAATTCGAATTTTTGGTTGGATGGCCAAATATGACCCTTCTATAATCTCCAAGTAGGCATACAATATCAAAAAACTCGTAACACTTTTAGATATATATGAAAATATGTTAAACCCATATGATAATGAAAATGATTACTTAATGTAAGGTTATGGTGCTATAAGGTTACAAAATTAGGGTAAAATGATGGAAATGAAGGTGAAAGTGAATGAAATTTTGGAAGCCCAACATAGCCCTAAAAGCCTTGGTTGGAAAAACGCTCTAGAACCCTTAGTGGGTTGAGTTACTAGTCCTGGATCCTTAGTTGGAAAAACACTTTGGAGCCCTATGACAACTATGGGTTGGGTTACTATCCTAGATATGGGCTGGAACAAATGCTCTGTGGCCCTATACAACTTGGGTAGAAACTTCTTTGGTTGGTGATAATGATGTACGACATTGAGGTGGAATGACTGGTTGAGGGTTGAGGTGGTTTGGCCTCTAGAAGCCTTGTTTTGGTTTTTCTTGGTTTATTCCATGAGGTTCCACATTCACGCTTGGAATATGGCACGAGGGTGATTGGATGAAAGAGAGATTTGGTTCAACCCAATCTGTGGTTAGGTGGTACCTGGAAGTTCCTGACTTGGTTGACATTTTCATATGGTAATAAGAGGTATTTTATATTGTGCTCTATGAACATATGTATTGATTATGATGGTGATATTATGGTTGAGTTTCCATGGTATATAATTTGGTTATTTCTTGGTTTATATGCTGATTATTTTCTGGTTATATGATGTATATTGTTTATGGATCTTGATATGTTTGATGAATGCATGGACTAACTAATGTTACTGGAGCTATTATGAGAGGGAATTAGACCTTCTTGATTATTATGAGATAAGTGTCAGATCCCTATGTTCATATATGCATTCATGACCTGTAGACTACATGTTATCAATGTGTTTAACGAAATGTATGTTATGGTTAGGCCTGGTTTGGCCAGGTTCTTGACTGAGTTTTGGATTAATGGATTTGTACTTGTGTCATTAATTATTATGGAAATTTCTGTCAAGTTATGGGCAGAGATATGGATCCTAGCCTTGAAAAAGTGGTTTAGAACTTGGGGTCACTTGCAAATAACTGGGTAATTTAGACTGCACTCAGTGGGAGGCAGGGTCATGAAAGCGACTGGTGGCTTGCAATCGTTGGCTTGACTTTTTATGCAACTGACTGTGAATCTAGGTCAATGAAAAAATAAGTTAACTCAAGGTTTGGGCACATGGAGTGGTTTTTTTGATTCTAGGGGTTCTGTAGCTCTTGAGGAAGCTTAGTAAGGTTCTAGTTTGCCAACTACACTTCCTTACTTGTACCTAGGAGGTTGAGTCATATCAAAATAACCCTTCATCACATATTTACCCCGGTGGACAGGTGAACCTAGGTAAGTGTGGGAGGAGAGTGTTACATTACTGCATTATGATATAGAATATCACATGCAAAAGAACACAAAATTATTATTATTATTGTTCAGTGTTGAATTTTTATCAAACCTAAATTGAATCAGTTTTGATTCATGTTTCTTACTATTGCGTCTTCATATTAAGTAGGCATAAAAAATACAAGCAAGTGCTATTCATATATCCAAGCAAGTAAGGTAAATAGCAAAAATGCAGGAAAGTGAGGTATAAAGAAAATCTTCAGGTGGAGCCATGGTAGATTCACAGGTACCATTTGTAAATCCAAGCAAAAAGAGGAATCGGCTTGATTCAATTTGGTATTCTTTCTTATTTATGAGTAGCAATAAGATTCACCACAACAAAATCTTTTGAGCTTCAATGCTCACAACTAAGATGTGATTTCAATAAATAGTTGATATATAGATGCATGAGCTCCATGATCATAAGATTTAATTGTATAAAAATGATGACATATTTTTTTTTTAAATTATAATGATATGGAAAAATTTTGTTGATATATATATATATTTTTAAATTTCCATAATACATAGAAAAATATCTAATAGATAAAAAATAAATAAAATAATGAAAAGCAAAATATATTAAAAAAAATTCTTTAACTTTCAATTAAAAAAATCAGAAATAATTTTCATTCCAAATTTGATAAGTAATTTTTTTTATTTTAAATTTTATTGGTATGGGAAATAATTTTAACCTTTCTCCAAAGAGTTAAGGAACTATTAACACGAAATGACAATGAATGAATAATCAATTTAAGATATATTTACTTGTTCCAAAATTAAAAAAACTCATCAAATATAAATTAGTATATTTGTTATAGATTAACATATTTACTATTTTTAAAATTAACAATTTTTAGGTTGATAGCATGCTTATTTTGTAATATGGATTATGATGCATTCAAAATTATATTGTGTGAGGGAAAATCAATATAATACAATTTATACTTATTTATAACGAGTCAAACATTATAAAACAATAATCACATGATCAACCATAGAAAACAAGATGTACATGGAAACTAATTAGGGAGAAACCCAAAAAAAATATTTTAATTAACTATTATTTGTAGGAATTAATCTATAAGAGACACCAATCACCTCATATTTGTAGGAATAAACATGTTGGAGACACCAATCCCCATTGATTTGTAGGCACCAACCTACAAGGGACACCAATCCCCACTGCTTTGTACGCATCCATGTACAAGATACACCAATCCCCATGGATTTGTAGGCCTAAAACTGATAGAGACACTAATCCCTATTGCTTTCATCGATCCCATCAGATTTGTAAGAACCAATGTACTAGAGACGTTAATCCCCATTGATCTATTCTACAATATAATATTCTCTAGTCTATTCTTTTATTTTTCAATTCATTTTAACTAGCTCACCAACATTATCTTAATCCTCTACAATTCTTTGCAACTACCCCATCAACATCAACATTTCTCTTCTTAAATTATTTGAAGCTACCTCGTCAACATTAGCTCTACATTAGGTGCTTCACCCTATTAATTGCACACATCTATCTTGACTAACACACATCTCACACACTACAAATATCTCTTAGTTAAGGCCCTCATACAACCTAATCAAACCTTTGTTTACTCATCCATGTACTCTTTCCATAGATCTCACATTAACTGCTCTTTGTGCAGATTTGACACACTAACTACTCTTGTTCATATACTTGTTATTATGCACATCTTGTCTCCAAATTCCTCTCTAGGCCTTTTTCTATTTATAAATGCTTCTTTTTTCCCCAATTTAACTAACTTTTCATTTTTTCCAACGAATACTAGATTTGTGCCACTTCCAGTGCTTATGAAAATATTTTATTATTATTTTAAAGCTCCCTTTGATCTAACCACTACACATGACCACGTGCCTTTACATTAGAGGAAGCCAAATCCTCAAATTTTGGTTGTTTATATTTGAATATCTATTTACCACCATTACTAGGCCGGTATGACCTGGACCTCAAATTTGAACTTTACCAAGAACTCAAAAAATACCTAGAAAGCCTTTAACACTAAACAACCCTTTTAAACAAATTTCCTTTAGACCTTTTGAAAATTATGTTAGGATATGGAATTATTTTTGTCCCTCAGACCCATGAGCTGTCATATATCAAACTATGTAGCAATTGAGAGAAAAAAATTATGTATATACCATTGAACACCAAGGCGTTAAGTCAATAAGTGCCTAGAACCACGTGTTGTGACCCTTAGTTATTGTTATTTTTTCAAATTTTCCGTTGTAAAACATTACCTTTGTATTCTAGGGTCCCAGGGATGTTAATTCCTCATGTGCTACATGTCATCCCCTTATGGCTGCGGGTCATGTATTATGAGGTGATCATGAGATTAGATAGCAAAACACCACCCTAGAATTTTGAGGCTTCGAAGGCCACTTATACTGCCACCACATTCTTCCAAAAACCAATCATAGTTCGATTTTTAGTGAGTGCTGATTAGTTCTCTACCATGTGGCACTAATGGCACATGCCATGTGTCACTTACCTTTACACAACTAGCCATCCAATAACACTAAATAGAGGTGATATGTGTGCTCCAACTAGCACTCACACACCATGTGCTCCACCTGGAATTCCATGTCACTACTATGTCATTGGTCTAATTGGCATGTCTCATGCATTGGATTTTGGGTATTAGGAAAAAATTGTGACTTTTATATTGACAAAATTTCTTACATGCCTAATGGTCTGGGGGCTTGAGGGCTCTTAGCTTGAGTCTATACCTTAGCTCCTTCATGACCAAGAACATGACCAAAGGACCCCATATCAAATATCAGAGAAATCTGAAAGATGAATAACATGCCTATATGCTCGATGATCCAAGTGCCTAAGGGCTCTTAGCCCTTAGGTGCTATACCTTAATAGTCTATGACTAGGGGATTGATTGAGTGCCAGCCATATTGGGTATTGAGAAAATTCCCCAAGTCTTTTTATTGAAAATTTTTCAATATACGATGTTCCAAGGGCACTTAGCTCTTGGGAAGTAATTCGTAAGTTCCCTGTGATTGATACCTATGATTGGAGGCTTACCATATCAAATATTAAAGAAATATGTTTAATTTTGTATTGACAAACACTGCAATATCTTTACCTTTTCATCTCCTACTTAGTTATTTGGAATTTTGTTCTACATTACTTTAGCAAATATGCACTGCATTATCTTGAAAAATTCAAATTCTGCAAGACCACATATAATAAAATTCATTGCTTTTGATTATTTACAAATGCCTATTTTCATCTAGATTTGTTGGAGGAGTTTATGGAAATTGATATCCATCCATCACAAATAACCAAATATCAACACCAAGAGACATAAGATATGTCCTCATACTGATCTTCTGAAATACATAGTTTGTTCCATCAAGGAATTTCAATTAGTTTGATAAATTACCATTATTATTGGCCATATTGTCCCTTTGAGATCTAGCTTCCAGTGGCTAAATTTATTATGAAGGAACCTGCTCTTATACTATTTTTTGGATTCAAAATTATACTAAGAAGGGGGGGGGGGTATGGGTGAATCATAATATATTTTTTTAATTATTTATAACCAATAAAACACCATAAAAAATTATCACATGATCACACCATAAAACACAAGATATACGTGAAAACCTATCAGGGAGAAAGTCACAAAAATTATTTTAATTAATTTTTCTTTGTATAAACCATACATTGTTATAATGTTTGTAGGAAACAACCCACAAGAGACACCGGTCCCCTTATCTTTGCATGAAACAACCTATTGGAGACACCAATTCCCACTACTTTGTAGGAACCAACCTACAAGAGACACCAATCCCCTCAGATTTGTAGACACCAATCCCATTTCTTTGTAGGAACCAACCTACAAGAGACACTGATCCCCTCATATTTGTGGGAAACAAAATTTTAGAGACACCAATCCCCGCTACTTTGTAGGTGCCTACCTATAGGAGACACGAACCTACTAGAGACATTTGTACCCATAGATCTTTGATCTATAATATGATCTTCTCTAGTCCATGCTGCTCTTCTTCAATTCTTTGTAACTACCTCATCATATCTATGCTCTTATTCAATTCTTTGTAGCTAACTCACCACTATCAACTTAGCTCTTGTTTAATTCTTTGTAGCTACATCAATAATATCAAATTTTCTCTTCTTCAATTCTTTTTATCTACCTCATCAAAAAAAACTTTGCATCAAGAACTTCACCCTATTTATTGCAAAAATCTCTCTTGACTGGCACACGTCTCACATACTACACATATATCTCTTTATTGGTCCATGCCTCATGTAATGGATAAATATCTCTTGATTGGTGTGCATCTCACATACTTCATATATATCTCAGTTAAATCACTCACTCAAACCTTTGTTTTCTTATCTATATGATTTTCCCATAGATCCCACGTTAGATTCTCTTCATGTGGTTACAATACACTAAATTATCCTATGCTTATACTAATTTTTTTTCACCTCTCATCTCCCAATGACTCTCTAGTACTCTTCAATTTATATATGCTCCCTTTATGCCCAATTTAACTAAGTTTTCACTTTTTCCAAAGGATCCTAGGTTTGCACCACTTCTAATATTTATGAAAGTATTAGATAGTTATTTTCAAAAGCTCCCTTTAGTCTAAAAGTTGCACATTACCACGCGCCTTTGCATTGGTGGATTTGCATTTGGTGGATGCCAAATTTTGGTGGATGCCAAATCCTCAATTTTTGGGTATTTACATTTGAATATTAGTTGAACACTGTTACCAGGTTGGTGTGACTTAGACATCTAGTTTGAATTTTATGGGGAATTCGGGAAATACCCAAAAAAACCCTTAACACAAAAAAACCCTTGCAAAACAAAGTTCCTTTTGAATTGTTGATGTGAACCTTGTTTTCTATGAGATGAAAAAATTTATGCCCCTCAAACCCAACAATCAATGGATATTAGTCTATTAGAAAACTGAGAGAAAACACCTATGGATATATTGTCTAGCACATAGGTGTTAAGCCAAAAAAGTACCTAGAACCACGTGTTGTGATCCTAGGCTATTAGGATTTTTTCGAACTTTCCCTTATAAAAAATTACCTTGGGATTTTGGGGACCCATGGATGCAAATTCCTCATGTGCTACATGCCAACCCCTTGTGACTAGGCCCTTTGACTGTGGGCCATATGGTATTGGGTGATTAGGAGATTGGATACCAAAACACTACTCAAGTATTTTGGGGCTCTACAAACCACTTAACCTACCACCTCATTCTTCAAACAACCAATCATAGTATGATGTATGATGAATCCTAGGGATTCTTCTTCCACGTGGCATTGTCAACACATGCCACCTGTCACTTACCTTTACGTAACGAACAATCCAAAAATGCTAAATATGGGTGACATGTGTCCTCCACCTAGCATTTCCATGTCACCTACTCCACCTGGCACACCGCATCATTGCTTTTTCATTGGTCCAGCTTGCATGTCCCATGCATCGAGATATCAGGTTTTAGGGAAACTTTATGACTTTTTTTATTGACGAACTTACCAACACACCCAATGGTTTGGGGCCCCAAAGGATCTTAGCCCTTAGTCACTATACCTTAACTCCATCATGACTAAGAGCATGACTATAGGATGCCATATTGAATATCAAAGAAATTAGAAAGCTAAAGAGCATGCCTATTTTCCTGATGATGTGAGATCTTAAGGGGTATTATCCCTTAGACGCTATAACTTAGCGCTTTGTGAACAGGGGCTTGAATGAGTGCCAACCATATTGGGTATATGGAAAAACATGCGAGCCTTTTTATTGAAAAACTTTCGATATACATTGTTCTAGGGGTGCTTAGCTCTTAGGTGTTAATCCTTAAGTGCCTCATGATTGATATCTATGACTGGGGGTTTACCATATCAAATATCGAAGATATGCCGAGTGTTCTATAGTCGAGTGTTTAATATATGGACCGACACTTGATGGTAACTTTTATGTTCGTTAATTAATGATAGACCGTAAAAAAATTGATTTGTGGGGTGCTCCCTAAACGCTTTATCATTTGGTATCAGATCCACCTATTGCACTTAGCCTCACTATTTCCACATCATCCTCAATCAATTTTGTATTACCTCAAGAAGTTTCCTTGGGGGCCAAATTCCTCCATTGTATGTCACTTGTCCTTAGCAATTTACTTCCTTGATGCCATTTCACACATCCTATTTGGTTAATATTCAAGCATGTTGGGACCCCTTTAAATAAATAATAAATGTCGATCTAATCCAAGGTGTGCTAACCTAAGATACATTGATATGCTGATCCAAGTTTCCTTGCACTGATCTAAGATGCGTTGATCTAAATATTTTCCTAGTGCATCCAACTATGTTTTTCTTAGTTTCCTTTGACAATAACAAATGTATCATGATGTAAGTGTTTTGATGCCTATATGCGTTTACCATCCATTTAATTTTTATGACTGCACTTGTTATGTGTTGGAAATACTAAGAGGGGGTGAATAAGTATTTCACTTCAATTAGTTAATTTTAACTTCATAGATAATTGATTATTATTAGCATAATATAAAAACATAACTTAACATCATATCCCATTAACAGAGAATAGACACATAATTTCTAGGTGGAAACCCTTCTCAGAAAAAAACCACTAAACGCTTCTTAATATAGGTCTTTGAAGATTACATCAGTAAGATGATCCAACTTCCATGATTCTCTAGTTACAAATGGAAGGAGGCTCCAACCCCTTGATTTATCAGCTCCAATTGAAAGGATTCTCCAACACTCTGATTAATAGTTCCAACTAGAAAGATGTTCCAACACCCTGGTTTACCAGCGCCAACTATAAGGATGCTACAACACCTTGGATTTATCAACTTCGACTAAAAGGATGCTCCAACACCCTGCATGAGCTCCAACCTTCCTTAACACCACCCTGCTGCCCTGAAGTTTACTAATGATCTATCATGAAGGAGACTCCAATCTCTTGCCTAACACCACCCTTCCACCCCACGCAACAAGCCACCACTTGCCTTAAGGCTTCGACCTTTTTTTCACCACAGTGGATTGTGTTTCATAATTTCAAATTGGATCCACCTCTACTCAATAAACAACATCAAACTACAATGCAATACATGTTGAATAATAAAATCTACTTCAATACCAATGATATCCAATAATCAAGCCAAAAGAAACAACAATGAACCTTTGCTCATGAATGGAATCAATCTCAAATAACTTGTACATCAGACCATACCATTTTACCCAATTATCTCAAACTAAAAAATATAATTACACAATATGAAAACCATATCTCATCAATTTCATCATATTCTCACTGTAAGACCCTATATAAATAAATATGCAATACAAAATTCTACTTAACAAATCAAGCCCTAGATTTTCTGAACATATCCACACTTTCAAGCACCAAATTAACTTTGTCTTTCTCTGTTCACAAAAAAATCAATCATCTTACTGCAAGAAACTATGGTTGATATATTTTAGCAGTATTCTAAGCTCAGTTATTCAAGTACATTAGATAACCAATATCCAAACTCAAGAGTGCCAATGATTTTCACAACCCTCAATAGTACGTTAAAAAATTTTCTACCTTTAGTAAACTTGCTGATGCAAGACTTATCAAGTGTTTTGTTTTAGATTGTTGAAGTGTGCCACAAACCACCTAAATATGCCCTTCAATATATTGATGCAAACTTTAGAGAATTAAGTTTTATCAACCTTCAAAACTTCATAAACTCTTTTTAATGATCCTTACACTACAATTTTCAATATAGAAGAGACAATTCATACCTTTTTTGATACTAGTTTAGTTGTTTCTCAACCTTGCCTCAAATCTAACTTAGATCACGCTAATCCTCAAAAAAGTACACAAAACAACTTTATCCCTTAATGCACATAGCTTACAACAAAAGCTCTTGAAAGCATGCAATCAAAGAGACAGAGATATGGGCGAATACTACATAGAAGCTTCAGATTAGGGCTTCAAATTACTAGCAAGGGTTGCATGAGGATCACCAACAAGAGGGTCCAAAAAATGTTAACAAAATTTCATTTATCTTTGTGTAGATATGTCTTTGATTTGGGAACAAATTAAGTCTAGATTAAAAGTGAGATTTCCCACAAGGAGCATGCCTTAGGTCCAACAAATAACACCTCAAGCCAGTAGACAAGTCATTTTTTCAGAGTTTAAATGAAAGACCTAAGTCTCCGCAACAAATCACCAAGAATACACTAGAACTTAATTCAGCATGTGCCAAAGGTAATCTGCATTATACACAATGAAGTATGTCACTGTAGATGTCAGATGTCTCTCAAAAAGGGTTGAACAAGCTTCAATACATAATCACATGAACCTTTAAAAATCATAGTTCTATCCTAAAAAGTAAACCTTGAATTACTCCACATATGTGCCTTGAATTGTGCCACAAAGATACCACCAAAAAAACCAAAGAACCTTCAAAATTTGGCTGCCAAATTCCTCCACAAATTGCTGCGATCAATCACTTTAGAAAATAATTTGTTTCCAATGAAATTTTTAGATTTGCTTCAGATTAGGGCTAAAAGAGGATGAACCTTTTTTCCTTATAAAGCCCAAATAAATGTTAGTTTTTGGTCTAAATTAGGACAAGCCCTAACCACATAAATATAAGAGAAATTCCAAAGGTTCCACAAGTTTGGATTAAGGCTTAAAGGTTTCCTCAAAACACTGTGAATTTGATGCCAATAAATAGCTCAAGAGTTGTTCCTAGATTCATCCCAAAAAGAGGTTCAAGAATAACCTCACTCTCTCCATGAAATGGCCTAAAATAATATCTCGGTTTAGTCTCATAAGGGAAAAATGGCCTCAAAAGCTTCTCTACACCCAACGAATAACCATATCCCAGAGAAAAAAAAAAAAAAAAAAACATAAGGATTAAACCAAAATATCCTTCATACTTTCACCCTTCATCTTGAGATAAGCTTGACTAACCAAGGATGTAGAGCATATAGAAGGTTAGATGTTGAATTCTTGTGTATTGTGGAGGATCTGAGCCTTCTTTTATAGTGATGAAGGAGGAATTTCAAATGGAGCTGACCTGTGCAAAAAGGAGGGAATCCGACTTGTAAATGATATTTGAATTTTGAAAAATTGAAATTTTGGACCTAAATATATGATTTCTTCTTAGAGGTCAACTTGTCTTGGAGGAAAAAATTAACTAGGGGCCACAAAACAATTTTGAATAAAATTCCTTTCACCATTTTGTGAACAAGCTAGGTCCTTCATTAATTTTGAAGTAAAGATATCACACATAAACCAATCCAAAAATAGTTTGGTCCATCATCCAACTTTGAGGATTTTGACCTCAAGAAGGGGGCACCAACTTTGACTGAGCATATATCCTTAATCGTGAGGAGTTACAAAGTGTGCCACATAATGTTGGAATCGACACGATGAGGAAAATCATCTTATGATAGACTCACTTGCAATTTCATTGATATGCTTAGCCAACATCTTCATCAAACACAAGATATCATTTGGGCTTCTAGAACATCTTGATCATTGGAGCTATAATTAATGCAATCAAGACGAACATTATGAGCTTTCAAGGACCATCATTGACATCAATGATGACAACATTCAACATTATGAAATATATATGCCATCTTAATTAAATATAAGAAAAAAATAACCTTTTTATCATTGTGTGATTTTAAAAATTGTTTTTCTTTTATACAATAATTCTTCTAAATTTTTAATTTAAGTTATATAATTATGTTAATTATATATATATATAGACACACACTAGAGACCAATACTACGTACATAAAGAGAAAACCCATCCATAAATTGAGCCAATTATCTTTCATATAGAAATATCTCTCAAAGAGCAAACACACAAATTTCCATAGACTATGAAAAATACTAATAACTCCTCCCTACAACTCCAACTACATCCACTTAACAACAAATATTTATAATTACAATAATTATTTTTAATTAATAATAAAAAACACATCCAACTTCTATATTTACAATAATTATTTTTAATTAAGAGATGAAAAAGGCATCCAACTCCTAACGTACATAGAATACATCTTAAATATATATCAATCAATTCTAACTGAACACAAACTTTTATGAAATGCATAATACATCTAACTTTAAATACATAACAACTTGTACCAAAAGCGTGTAGCATCCCATAAATATTTGCATTTATTGAGAATATTGCAATTGAACAATCAGAACATCGTGGTATGTGTTGCAATGAAAAGATTCATTCACGAGGGTGGGCGGAAGTTGTTCTGCCTGCGGTATTTAGCAGCTTTTTTATTAATGTGCCGAAAGTGGAAGACGAGTTGTTATTGTGAACATTATATATTTACCATTATTAATGTTGTATAGTTATAATTATAGTTCAATAAGGTTTTAAATTTAATTTTAAATAAAGGTTAAATTTAATGAGTATTTAGTTGTAATTTTTTTTATTTAGTAATCATTTTAATTTTTTCACATCATTAATATTGTTTAAATAATTTTTACAACCTTCACACATTATTCACATTATTGATAATGCTTAAATATTTTTTATGTGAGTTTATATATATATATATATATATATATATATATATATATATATATATTCAAATTCCAAATAAGATTGTAGAAAATAAAAGAGGCCAATAAGTCAAAGACTTTAAGATAAATATTACACTATATGGCACCCAGAATAAGAAGATTTAAGATGAGACTCTTCAAAAGCCACAAATCCATAGTATAAGATTTCATGATAATTATAAACTCATTCATAGTGGGTCTTAGGACTTGTTATAAAAAAAACTATCTCCATCAACACTTACATCATGTAATTTTGCATTGTGCACACTTGAACTTAAGTTCTGAACACCAAAGCTTGAAGCTTCAAGGTTGAGACTTTCCTGGCATGCCCACACCCATGAGCCATTGGAATGCTATATAAAGCACTAATCTATGAGGACAGAGTAATCAAATTGAAGGGTTTTATAGTTTTCCAATACAAATAATAGAACTTACTTTTCTTGTTTGTATAGGTGAGATAATTTTTTTTTTTTTTTTTCATATTTTTTATGGAATTTCTTTAGTGTTAGTGTTAGGTTTTATAAAATAGATCTATTTATTTATTGGCTTGACTAGAAAAGTGATATATTTGAAATATATACTAGGTGACTTTTGAAATATACACTGTCAAAATCTACAACTATTAGAGCTAGCGATATAAACAACAATATACATGGGTGAAAATGTGAAGTTGGGAAACACTTTTTGCCCTTTTTTGACGTTGAAAATTGTAATTTTCTATGATTTTCAACTTCAACTCCACTAAACTCATATTTTTATTGCAAATTATGCTTTGACATAAAAACAAGAATTGTAGATAATTGTCTTACCTCCATACCCATATTTTTTTTTTTTTAAAATATTGACATATAGAGGGGTAAATTTCTTGTTTACTAATTGCATATACTTGAAATTTTCAGGCAAACATAAATAGTCACTTTATTATCCTTTACTTTTTTTAGGGAAGGTTATTCATTTTTTGGAAAAAAACCATAGCATCATAATCTGCATATATTTCACTAGTGCACAGACTATTTTTCGGTAATTTTCGGATTAAATCACTATTTTTTATTATTTTTTGAAATGGACGAAGACAAAAAAACAGTGATGTTTCGGTACATTTTATCATCCTTTGATTTTCTTTTCAATGTGATCGTCAATAAGAAAAATGAGAGTACCCTTTTGAAGTAGACAGGGAGAGGAAGTGCGGTATGATTTTTTTGAATTTTTTGGTGTCCTCATTTGAAAGTTATTGAATTTTCATTCAGTGCAATTTTTCGAACAATGAAATTCCACAGTGACACAGTTTAGTAAAAAATTAATAAAAAATTGAATTTTTTAATGAAACTCCACAAATCTCATATCATCAGAAACTAGATTCAGAGATGAATCTAATGGTACTTTGTACGACATATAAAATTTTGTTTTTGTAGGTGTTCTGCCCCTCCAAAGTTGTAGGTTCCTGAAAACTGCAGAATTTTCTGTGTTTTTCGTTGACCAGAAACTCTCGGTCGAGATAATGTCTCGGACGAGAAATTTATAAAACTCTCGACCGAGAGTTTAACCCGCCTAAAGTTACATTTAAATGCACGGCCAAACTCTCGGCCGAAAGTTTAAAAAACTCTCGAACGAGAGTTTGCACCCGAGAGTTTACCCGATGAAACTCTCGTATGAGAGTTTAGAAAACTCTCGTATGAGGGTTTAGAAAACTCTCGTATGAGGGTTTAGAAAACTCTCGTATGAGAGTTTTAAAAACTCTCGTATGAGAGTTTTAAAAACTCTCATCCGAGAGTTTTATTCCTATAATAAAACACAAAAAATTTTAAGTTTTTAGAATTGGTACGTTATATAATTTAAATAGTACTTTATTAAAATTAAAAAATGATATAAAATAATAAAATTATAATTTTATTTTAAATTATTTTATTATTATTAATGATAAAAAATACATGAAGATTTAATTAAATAAAATTTTTACAATATTTTGTAATATCAATGTTATATAAAAAAACGAAAAATATTTTTATATAAAACTAATTGATATATTAATATAAATAAAATAAAATTCTAAAACATAAATCAAAATAAAAACAACTATATATAATTTATATAATATTTTTTTTGAAATTAATGAATAAATTTAAATTTACAAAACAATTGACTAAATGCAATGAGGTGATAAAGTAGACAATGCATAACACCTTAATATCGTTATAAATTCTTGGAAATCTCGAGAAATTTTTGAAGTGAGATGAGCTTCTTGGAATGGGTCACTTTATCTTCCACTTCAGTTTCACACAATTAACTTGAAAGGAAGTCTATTTTCGTAGGTATGGATGTAAGCAAATGAACAATATTATTTGAACATTGAGTGAGATGCCCTTATTGGAATGGGTCCTCCTATATTCCACTTTAGTTTCACAAGATTAAATTGAAATGAAGTTTATTTTCCTAGGTATGGATGTAAGGGGATAAAGAATATTATTCGAAAAGGAAATGAATGTTAAGTGTGACATTCCAAGCAGAAGTGTATGGGATTGGAGAATTATGTTATTGCAGAAAACTAACCCTTGACCCCTTAAACCCTAATTCCTAACCCTTAAACCCTTAACCCCCTAAACCTTAAACCTCTAAACCCTTAACCCCTAACCCATTTACCCCCACTAAACCTCTAAATCCCTAACCCATTTAACGCCTAAACCCTTAACCCCTACCCCTAACACATTAACCCCTAACCCATTTAAGCACCTAAACCCCAAAACCCCTAACTCTTAACCCCTAAAATACTTAACTGCTAAATCCCCTAACCCCCTAAACCTCTAAACCAATCCTAACCCATTTAACCCCCTAAACCTCAAAACCCCTAACCCCTTAAACCCTAATTCCCAACCCATAACCCTTGACCCCTTAAACCCTATTTCCTAAACCCTAAACCCTTAACCCCTAACCCCTTAAACCCTAATTCCCAACCCTAACCAATTCAACACCCTAAACCCCTAAAAACCTAACCCATTTAAGTGTTTATTCCATTTAACCCCCAAAACCCTAACCCCTAACCCCTAAAATCCTTCACTGCTAAATCCCCTAACCCCCTAAACCTCTAAACCTGTAACCCATTTAACCCCCTAAACCCTAAACCTCTAAACCCTTAACCCCTAACCCCTTAAACCCTAATTCCCAACCCCTAACCAATTCAACACCCTAAACCCCGAAAAACCTAACCCATTTAACCCTATTAACCCCTAACTTTTAACCCCTAAAATCCTTAACTGCTAAATCCCCTAACCCCCTAAACCTCTAAACCAACCCTAACCCATTTAACCCCCTAAACCCTAAACCTCTAAACCCTTAACCCCTAACCCATTTACCCCCACTAAACCTCTAAACCCCTAACCCATTTAACCCCTAAACGCTAAACCTCTAAACCCTTAACCCCTACCCCTAACTCGTTAACCCCTAACCCATTTAAGCCCTTAAACCCCAAAACCCCTAACCCCTTAAACCCTAATTCCCAACCCATAACCCCTGACCCCTTAAACCCTAATTCCTAACCCCTAAACCCTTAAGCCCTAATTCCCAACCCCTAACCAATTCAACACCGTAAACCCCTAAAAACCTAACCCATTTAACTGTGGATTCCATTTAACCCCCAAAACCCTAACCCCTAACCCCTAAAATCCTTCACTGCTAAATCCCCTAACCCCCTAAACCTCTAAACATGTAACCCATTTAAAGCCCTAAACCCTAAACCTCTAAACCCTTAACCCCTAACCCCTAAAACCCTAATTCCCAACCCATAACCAATTAGACACCCTAAACCCCTAAAAACCTAACCCATTTAACCCCATTAACCACTAACTTCTAACCCCTAAAATCCTTAACTGCTAAATCCCCTACCCCCCTAAACCTCTAAACCAACCCTAACCCATTTAACCCCCTAAACCCAAAACCTATAACCCCTTAAACCCTAATTCCCAAACCATAACCCATTCAACCCCTCAAACACCTAAACCTCTAACCCCTTAACCCTTGACCCCTTGAACCCTAATTCCTAATAGGGCTAACCCATTTAACCCCTTAAACAAAACTCATTTAAGTGTGGATTCCATTTAATCCCCAAAACCCTAACCGCTAACCCCTAAAATCCTTCGCTGCTAAATCTTGTAACCCCCTAAACCTCTAAACCTATACCCCATTCAACCCCCTAAACCCTAAACTTCTAAAACCTTAACCCCTAACCCCTTAAACCATAATTCCCAACCCATAACCCTTGACCCCTTAAACCCTAATTCCTAACCCCTAAACCCTTAACCCCCTAAACCCTAAACATCTAAACCCTTAACCCCCAAACCATTTACCCCTACTAAACCTCTAAACCCCTAACCCATTTAACCCCTAAACCCTAAACCTCTAAAACCTTAACCCCTACCCCTAACCCGTTAACCCTTAACCCATTTAAGCCCTAAACCCCAAAACTCCTAACCCCTTAAACCCTAATTCCCAACCCATAACCCTTGACCCC
Organism: Pinus albicaulis; assembly: GCA_034641835.2. Lineage (NCBI taxonomy): Eukaryota > Viridiplantae > Streptophyta > Pinopsida > Pinales > Pinaceae > Pinus > Pinus albicaulis. The sequence goes on along the minus strand of CM076572.1, from coordinate 94,955,186 downwards.
TTAAACCCTAATTCCTAACCCCTCAACCCTCAACCCCTAATCCCTTAAACCCTAATTCCCAACCCCTAACCAATTCAACACCCTAAACCCCTAAAAACCTAACCCATTTAAGTGTGGATTCAATTTAACCCCAAAAACCCTAACCCCTAACCCCTAAAATCCTTCACTGCTAAATCCCCTAAACCCCTAAAAACCTAACCCATTTAACTCCATTAACCCCTAACTTCTAACCTCTAAAATTCTTAACTGCTAAATCCCCTAACCCCCTAAACCTATAACCCCTTAAACCCTAATTCCCAACCCATAACCCATTCAACCCCTTAAACACCTAAACCCTTGACCACTTAAACCCTAATTCCTAACCCCTGACCCATTTAATGCCCTAAACCTTAAACCTCTAAACCCTTAACCCCCTAAACCTCCCATTAACCCCTAACTTCTAACCCCTAAAATCCTTAATTGCTAAATCCCCTAACCCCCTAAACCTATAAACCAACCTTAACCAATTTAACCCCCTAAACCCTAAACCTATAACCCATTAAACCCTAATTCCCAACCCATAGCCCATTCAACCCCTTAAACACCTAAACCTCTAACCCCTTAACCCTTGACCTCTTAAACCCTAATTCCTAACCCCTAACCCATTTAACCTCCTAAACCCTAAACCTCTAAACCCTTAACCCCTAACCCATTTACCCCCACTAAACCTCTAAACCCCTAACCCATTTAATCCCTAAACCCTAAACCTCTGAACCCTTAACCCCTACCCCTAACCCGTTAACCCCTAACCCATTTAAGCCCCTAAACCCTGTACCTTCTGTCCACCCACCGTAAACCCCAAAACCTAAATTCTACGAAGTGTGGATTCCATTTTAACCCCAAAACCCTAACCCCCAACCCCTAAAATCCTTCACTGCTAAATCCCCTAACCTCCTAAACCTCTAAACCTGTAACCCATATAACCCCCTAAACCCTAAACCCTTAACCCCTAACCCCTTAAACCCTAATTCCAAACCCATAACCCTCGACACCTTAAACCATAATTCCTAACCCCTAAACCCTTAACCCCCTAAACCCTAAACCTCTAAACCCTTAACCCCTAACCCATTTACCCCCACTAAACCTCTAAACCCCTAACCCATTTAACCCTTAAACCCTAAACCTCTAAACCCTTAACCCCTACCCCTAACACATTTAAGCCCTAATTCCCAACCCCTAACCACCCAACACCGTAAACTCCCTAAAACCCTAACCCATTTAAGTGTGGATTCCATTTTAACCCCCAAACAACCCCTAACCAATTCAACACCGTAAACCCCTAAAACCCTAACCCATTTAAGTGTGGATTCCATTTAACCCCCAAAACCCTAACCGCTAACCCCCTAAACCTCTAAACTTGTAACCCATTTAACCCCCTAAACCCTAAACCTCTAAACCATTAACCCCTAACCCCTAAAGCCCTAATTCCCAACCCCTAACCAATTAGACACCCTAAACCCCTAAAAACCTAACCCATTTAACCCCATTAACCACTAACTTCTAACCCCTAAAATCCTTAACTGCTAAATCCCCTAACCCCCTAAACCTCTAAACCAACCCTAACCCATTTAACCCCCTAAACCCAAAACCTATAACCCCTTAAACCCTAATTCCCAACCCATAACCCATTCAACCCCTTAAACACCTAAACCTCTAACCCTTTAACCCTTGACCCCTTAAACACTAATTCCTAACCCTTAACCCATTTAACCCCCCAAACCCTAAACCTCTAAACCCTTAACCCCTAACCCATTTACCCCCACTAAATGGGGTAAATGGGTTAGGGGTTAAGGGTTTAGAGGTTTAGGTTTTGGGGGGTTAAATGGGTTAAGGGTTAGGAATTAGTGTTTAAGGGGTCAAGGGTTAATGGGTTAGAGGTTTAGGTGTTTAAGGGGTTGAATGGGTTATGGGTTGGGAGTTAGGGTTTAAGGGGTTATAGGTTTAGGGTTTAGGGGGTTAAATGGGTTAGGGTTGGTTTAGAGGTTTAGGGGGTTAGGGGATTTAGCAGTTAAGGATTTTAGGGGTTAGAAGTTAGTGGTTAATGGGGTTAAATGGGTTAGGTTTTTAGGGGTTTAGGGTGTCTAATGGGTTAGGGGTTGGGAATTAGGGTTTTAGGGGTTAGGGGTTAAGGGTTTAGAGGTTTAGGATTTAGGGGGTTAAATGGGTTACAGGTTTAGAGGTTTAGGGGGTTAGGGGTTAGGGTTTTGGGGGTTAAATGGAATCCACACTTAAATGGGTTAGGTTTTTAGGGGTTTACGGTGTTGAATTGGTTAGGGGTTGGGAATTAGGGCTTAAGGGTTTAGGGGTTAGGAATTAGGGTTTAAGGGGTCAAGGGTTATGGGTTGGGAATTAAGGTTTAAGGGGTTAGGGGTTTTGAGGTTTAAGGGATTAAATGGGTTAGGGGTTAACGAGTTAGGGGTAGGGGTTAAGGGTTTAGAGGTTTAGCGTTTAGGGGTTAAATGGGTTAGGGGTTTAGAAGTTTAGTGGGGGTAAATGGGTTAGGGGTTAAGGGTTTAGAGGTTTAGGGTTTAGGGGGTTAAATGGGTTAAGGGTTAGGAATTAGTGTTTAAGGGGTCAAGGGTTAATGGGTTAGAGGTTTAGGTGTTTAAGGAGGGTTGGTTTAGAGGTTTAGGGGGTTAGGGGATTTAGCAGTTAAGGATTTTAGGGGTTAGAAGTTAGGGGTTAATGGGGTTAAATGGGTTAGGTTTTTAGGGTTTTAGGGTGTTGAATTGGTTAGGGGTTGGGAATTAGGGTTTAAGGGGTTAGGGGTTAAGGGTTTAGAGGTTTAGGGTTTAGGGGGTTAAATGGGTTATAGGTTTAGAGGTTTAGGGGATTTAGCAGTGAAGGATTTTAGGGGTTAGGGGTTAGGGTTTTTGGGGTTAAATGGAATAAACACTTAAATGGGTTAGGTTTTTAGGGGTTTAGGGTGTTGAATTGGTTAGGGGTTGGGAATTAGGGTTTAAGGGGTTAGGGGTTAGGAAATAGGGTTTAAGGGGTCAAGGGTTATGGGTTGGGAATTAGGGTTTAAGGGGTTAGGGGTTTTGAGGTTTAGGGGGTTAAATGGGTTAGGATTGGTTTAGAGGTTTAGGGTGTTAGGGGATTTAGCAGTTAAGTATTTTAGGGGTTAGGAGTTAAGGGTTTTGGGGTTTAGGTGCTTAAATGGGTTATGGGTTAACGTGTTAGGGGTAGGGGTTAAGGGTTTAGGGGTTAAATGGGTTAGGGATTTAGAGGTTTAGTGGGTGTAAATGTGTTAGGGGTTAAGGGTTTAGAGGTTTAAGGTTTAGGGGGTGAAGGGTTTAGGGGTTAGGAATTAGGGTTTAAGGGGTCAAGGGTTATGGGTCAAGGGTTAAGGGGTCAAGGGTTAGTTTTCTGCAATAACATAATTCTCCAATCCCATACACTTCTGCTTGGAATGTCACACTTAACATTCATTTCCATTTCGAATAATATTCTTTATCCCTTTACATCCATACCTAGGAAAATAAACTTCATTTCAACTTAATCTTGTGAAAATAAAGTGGAATATAGGAGGACCCATTCCAAGAAGGGCATCTCACTCAATGTTCAAATAATATTGTTCATTCCCTTACATCCATACCTAGGAAAATAGACGTCCTTTCAAGTTAATTGTGTGAAACTGAAGTGGAAGATAAAGTGACCCATTCTAAGAAGCTCATCTCACTTCAAAAATTTCTCGAGATTTCCAAGAATTTATAACGATATTAAGGTGCTATGCATTGTCTCCTTTATCACCTCATTGCATTTAGTCAATTGTTTTTTAAATTTAAATTTATTCATTAATTTAAAAAAAAATATTATATAAATTATATATAGTTGTTTTTATTTTGATTTATGTTTTAGAATTTTATTTTATTTATATTAATATATCAATTAGTTTTATATAAAAATATTTTTAGTTTTTTATATAACATTGATATTACAAAATATTGTAACAAATTTTATTTAATTAAATCTTCATGTATTTTTTATCATTAATAATAATAAAATAACTTAAAATAAAATTATTATTTTTTTATTTTTTTTATCATTTTTTAATTTTAATAAAGTACTATTTAAATTATATAACGTACCAATTCTAAAAACTTAATAATTTTTGTGTTTTATTATAGGAATAAAACTCTCAGATGAGAGTTTTTAAAACTCTCCTACGAGAGTTTTTAAAACTCTCCTACGAGAGTTTCTAAACTCTCCTACGAGAGTTTCTAAAACTCTCATACGAGAGTTTCTAAACTCTCGGCCGAGAGTTTCATCGGGTAAACTCTCGGGCGCAAACTCTCGTCCGAGAGTTTTTTAAACTTTCAGTCGAGAGTTTGGCTGTGCGTTTAAATGTAACTTTAGGCGGGTTAAACTCTCGGTCGAGAGTTTTATAAATTTCTCATCTGAGACATTATCTCGGCCGAGAGTTTCTGGTCAACGAAAAACACAGAAAATTCTACAGTTTTCAGGAACCTGCAACTTTGGAGGGGCAGAACACCTACAAAAACAAAATTTTATATGTCGGACAAAGTACCATTAGATTCATCTTTGAATCTAGTTTCTGATGATATGAGATTTGTGGAGTTTCATTAAAAAATTCAATTTTTTATTAATTTTTTACTAAACTGTGTCACTGTGGAATTTCATTGTTCGAAAAATTGCACTGAATGAAAATTCGATAACTTTCAAATGAGGACACCAAAAAATTCAAAAAAATCATACTACACTTCCTCTCCCTGTCTACTTCAAAAGGGTACTCTCATTTTTCTTATTGACGATCACATTGAAAAGAAAATCAAAGGATGATAAAATGTACTGAAACATCACTGTTTTTTTTTCTTTGTCTATTTCAAAAAATAATAAAAAATAGTGATTTAATCTGAAAATTACCGAAAAATAGTCTGTGCACTAGTGCAATATATGCAGATTATGATGCTATGGTTTTTTTCCAAAAAATGAATAACCTTCCCTAAAAAAAGTAAAGGATGATAAAGTGACTATTTATGTTTGCCTGAAAATTTCAAGTATATGCAGTTAGTAAACAAGAAATTTACCCCTTTATATGTCAATATTTTTTTTTTTTTAAATATGGGTATGGAGGTAAGACAATTCTCTACAATTCTTGTTTTTATGTCAAAGCATAATTTGCAATAAAAATATGAGTTTAGTGGAGTTGAAGTTGAAAATCATAGAAAATTACAATTTTCAACATCAAAAAAGGGCAAAAAGTGTTTCCCAACTTCACATTTTCACTCATCAACATAAAAATAAACCACACCTATAAACATAATTCTTTTAGGAACACGACTTGCAAATTTTTAATTAGGTAAGGCCTAAAAATTATGTGTAGGGTTTATATTTGATGGTGAGGGAATATCTTAGTCGAAGACAAGAACAAATGGTTGAGATTTCTCAGCCATCCTCTTGTGGTTTGAAGCATTAATGTCAATGAGTTAAAGTTGGTTAAGTTTCTAACGATTATGCTCAAGACAGGTTCTAACCAATTTTTTGGAACTAGTTTAAATGTTTGATTTAGCTTTAGGTAGCATCGAACTGGTGCCGAAAGGACTCGTTATCAGGTCATTTGTAATATTTATTGTTATGAAGACTACGTTGTAGTTAGTCATTAGAGATGTTGAAAATCTATGGTACTTGGGTTTATTTGAAATAAACCATATGGTTATTTCTAATTAATACAAGTCCACAATCTATCAAATTAATGGTGTACCATACGGTATTAATGGTATTTCATATTATAGTCTATTATGGTATTTTATATTAGATTTACTTTTGTTGCATAAAATTATTCATTTGATACGACCCGAGTTGGTCACATTGAAGAGTTGTTGTTGTTCATTGGAGATGTTGAAAATCAATGGTTGGGTTTACTTGAAATCAACTATATGCTTATGTCTGGTTAATACAACTTTACTATATGTGGAAGTGGAACAGTGTGTTGATCTCCACATTGTTACTTCTACTTACTCATAATGTATATAAGTGGTTGAGAGTTGTTTATCAACATTTGGCATTTTGAATAATCACTTTCACCCTCAATTTTGAGAAAATTGTTAAGGAAAACAAATACTTAACTTAATTTTTTGGTGATCAAGATATTGAGTTTTTTTTTTTGCTATATATTAAATGTACCAATAATTTAGTTTAGAGGCTTATTTTTTAATGCAATATGAAGAGATGTGTAAGTTTGTCTGTCCATTTACTTTTAAAATAAAATTCAAGTAATAAAAAAATGAATATGTTGTGTAGTAATTAGAAGTAAAAAATGTGTAAATAAAATGTTTAAATCTTTTAATTTGGTTATTGATAAAATATATTTAATACAAATTAATATTGACATATACTTAAAAATATGTTAATAACATGTTATGTAAAATATTTTAATGTCAACCTTATATATTATTTTAAAAAAATTATGTATATATCATCAAAAAATTAAGTTTTTATAGTTAAAACCTTTATTTGGTCCTATATATACTCTATTTAGCATTCAAAAATACAATTTAAACAATGAAAAATAACACATTGTATTTTCCACTCTAAAGAAGTGTTTACAAGTGAATATATTTGATCTTCTCTGGTTATGTTAGATCTATACTTAAGATGTATCTATGTTGGTATATAATTATGCCATAAGGCGTTCCCCTTTGAAAACAACTCTCCTAGGTGCCACCTTGCATCATTCTGCACCTTTAGATTTAATGTTAGACGATTAAACAAGAGTCAATCATTAGATTAATAATTAATAACAGTTTCAAATTAATAATCACTTAATAGTTACTAATAATTAACTATTAACTACTTCCATCTTGAAAACTATATAAGCAAGATGATGCTGGCATCTTCGCACAAGCTTTCTCAGAAGTATTTAATATTCATTTTCAGTGATACAAATACATGCAAAGAATTCTATTATGTGACATGGAACAATAAATACAGACTCAGATGCAAAATTGCCATAATTTTACCAATTTTTTTTTGTCTGTGTTCTTACCATTTGAATCAACATTTTCCTCACAACTCATCGATTGTGGGTTCTTCCATCTTTTCTCTTAGAATTTCATTTCCCTCTTCTATTCATAACACATGCTTTGTAAACATCCTCCATTCTTTGCCTTGGGGTTTCTAAAACCATGCTCTGTAACCATCCTCTGCCTTGGGGTTTCTAAAACCATATTCTGTAACCATCCTCTGTTTCTTTAATATAAGATGGTGTGTTTTTTCTTCTTGAAAAAAATAAAATCCCTCACAACGCTGTGGTGGATTATACGTTGCATCACTCAACAAAATATTTAATGCATTAGAGGATCAAAGACAAGAGAGAATTTTATTAAAGGCACTGTTGAACTGTGTAATTCCTACTAATGTGTGTCAGTGTTTGCCACTGAAGGAAGAGCATGGTTACGGGTCATCCGATAAAACCCCGATGAAAGAAGAGCATGGTTACGGGTCATCCGATAAAACCCACGTTGCAGGGGGATCTGTAGATACAGGTACATGTATGCAGTGATAATGGTTGACAGAACCATGTATACGAAGGACATCCTACAAGACCAGCGGTTGCAGCGGTTGGTACCCATGCATTCCGATGGATGGTTGCTCCTTTATATGGACGTCGACATATTCTTTGTGTTATGTTTGACCACAACTAAATTTTGCGAAGTGATATCGAGACAAGTTTTCTTGCATTCATCTATGCGAAGCACATGTTCGATTCTGTTCGATTGTGTGGTAGAGTACCTAGTAACGACCAAAGCAATGTGCTGGGTTCTTGTTATCGTTTTGAGCTTGTAAGTTTGTTTTCCAATTGATGGTAATTCTCGAAATTTAAGTTGGTTCAACGTGAAAAGCGCAGGGGCGTCCATCATTATTTTGATCACATATTATGAATCATCATAATATGTGAGACAAAGCGGTCATGAATATGAGCAGCAGCAGAATTTGATGTGAGCAGCTTAACGCTTTGAAATTGAGTTTTTTTTTAAAGCAGAGGTTCAAGGTTCCTGTTGTTCCCAAGGTTGTGGAGGTGCTTATACCACCGAGTGCTTATTGTGTCGAGAAGTACTGGGTCGCGGCTTATCTCCCTGTGGTTCCTGTGGAGAAAATAAAAAAATTCAATTCACATGGAATTGGAAATGAAGGGAAATAATGGATCCGAAATTAATGAAGTTGGAGTGATTCAGGTAGATAACTCTACTGGAGAATGAAACTGTTCATTTGCGATTACCTTTGCTTCCCACTGACTTTGCCCAAATTTGAGAGACAATGCATTATGAAGGTGATGTTGGATTCATATCCAAGGATCGGGTACTAGGAAAAACTTTTTCCAGTCATCAAAATCGAATTCAAGCGACAAGAAGGCCTGTTCACGGCAGTATGTGTGGGAGACATTGGAAATGAGGCGCATCAGTGTGTTTTTGGGCATTAATCTGTGATATGAAAAATTAATGTGTCTTTGTAGCTAGTTGAAAGCATGATTGTGTGTATTTTGCTTAAAACAAATATTTTGGAACTAAAATTAATATACATATTGAGATTAGTCACCTCAATATGAAGTTAATTTTGTTAGAATTGACTACTCTAACAAATGACAGGTTAAGGATGGAGTTCCAAGTTTTTAATTGATAAAGACAAAGATGCCCAAGATGTGAACATTTCAAAATATGATGTAATGGAGCAGCGACAACATTTAAAGGAGGATGGACAACGAAAGTGAAAGTTTGTTTTGTGTGAATTTTTTATGAGTTTCCTGGAATAGACTCAATAGCATGTTGTATAATGAGTCACTCAGTTGCATGGTAAGCAAATCTAGAATGGTTTTGTATTGGTCATTTTATGTACCTGGTAATTCCAAGAGTTGGAGTATGTAAGCCTTGTAAAAGCATGTGTATCCCCGTAAAAGTTCGTAGTAATCTCAAAACCACTTTGCAACTACAGGTTCATGGTCAGCCAGAAACCATTTTGCAGTGTCAGTTTGTGGTCAGCTAGAAACCACGTATAATAGTGAAGCAGACTGGAAACAGTTCTGTGTCAGTGTTTGCCACTGAAGGAAGAGCATGGTTACGGGTCATCCGATAAAACCCCGATGAAAGAAGAGCATGGTTACGGGTCATCCGATAAAACCCACGTTGCAGGGGGATCTGTAGATATAGGTACATGTATGCAGTGATAATGGTTGACAGAACCATGTATACAAAGGACATCCTACAAGACCAGCGGTTGCAGCGGTTGGTACCCATGCATTCCGGTGGATGGTTGCTCCTTTATATGGACGTCGACATATTCTTTGTGTTATGTTTGACCACAACTAAATTTTGCGAAGTGATATCGAGACAAGTAGTCATTAAGGGGGTGTGTTGAACTGTGTAATTCCTACTTGTCCAGTTGTGACTCTCTATGAATAGAGTCTGTTTCTATTTCCTAGGTTAGCTAAAACTAGTTTCCTTATTTGGTGTGAGGTTGAGATATTCCCTCAACCAACTTATTGTACGTCCAAGATAGATTTCCTATCTTGAGACTAATTTATTTATAAATGTGCGTAATCTATTTAATTAATGATATATAGTTTGTATATTAAAGATTTATTT